>CM075673.1:73740000-74990000 GCA_037962975.1 Clitoria ternatea
TAAGTACAAAGCATTTGCATCCAAATATATGAAAATAAGAAATATTTGGTTTTCTACCTTTGTAAAGTTCATAGGGGGTTTTCTTTAGAATAGGCCTAATCAAACATCTATTCATAACATGACAAGCGGTGTTTACCGTATCGGCCCAAAAATATTTTGCAATGTTATTTTCATTTAACATGGTTCTTACAAGTTCCACCAAAGACCTATTTTTCCTTTCAACCACTCCATTTTGTTGTGGAGTTCTAGGCGCTGAAAAATTATGTTCAATACCATGTTTTTCACAAAACTTTTCAAATGATTGGTTTTCAAATTCTTCCCCATGATTGGTTCTTATGGATGCAATCTTTGAATTTTGTTCATTCTGGATAACCTTGGCTAGTTTCTTAAATGCATGGTATGCTTCATTTTTGTGAGCAAGAAACAAGGTCCATGTATATCTTGAATAGTCATCCACAATTACTAGACTGTAGTAATTACCACCAAAGCTTTTGATATTTAATGGTCCAAATAGATCCATGTGTAAAAGTTATAAAGATCTTTGAGTAGAAACAACGTTTTTAGCTTGGAAAGATGCCTTTATTTGTTTTCCCTTTTGACATGCATCATAAAATGTATTTTCAAATTTGAGCTTTGGTAGACCAATTACTAATTCTTTAGAAACAAGTTTGTTTAGATGGTCTATATGTACATGTGCTATTCTTCCATGCCATAACCATGATTCATCTTCTCTAGTCATAAAGCATTACACATCATTTGAAGATAAACTATCAATATCAATCATGTAAATATTATCATTTATTTTACCAACAAACTTAACTTCCTTGTTTAGCTTATATTCAATTATGCAACAATTAGATTCAAATAATACTCTATATCCTTTCTCACATAATTGACTTATACTAAGCAAGTTATGTTTGAGTCCTTTAACATATAATACATCATTAATTGTAGTAGAAGAATTTTTACTAATGTTTCCAATACCAAGTATTCTTCCTTTGGTATTATCCCCATAAGTGACGCTTCCTTTTCTTCTGAGAGTGAATGTCGTGAATTTGCTCATATCTCCCGTCATGTGCTTTGAATATCCACTATCCAAGTAACAATGGGTGTTGCTTACCTTGAAGCATACCTACAAAACAAAATTAGTTTAGAGAACTTGGTACCCATTTTATGTTGGGTCCTTTTTGGTTAGCTTGTGGTAATGTCCCTTTGGGAACCCACACCTTTCTTACCACTTTTGGTCTAAATTTTCTAATATGACAATTTGAAGCATTATGACCCTTAATGCCACAATGATTGCATTTAGTAAATGGTGATGAAGATGTTCTAGGTGGCATAAAGAAATTCTTGTAATGCTTTTCCTTTTTGGTGGAATTATATCCTAATCCGGTTTTGTCAAACATGCATCGTTGATTTCCAAGTAAAACATTTAAATTATCTCTACCATATGTGAATTTCTCAAGAGTTGTGTTCAAGTCTAGGACTTTGTTTTCTAGATGATCATATTTTACAACAAATTCACATGGTTTGGTCTTGGAACATGGTTGAGCCTTAGCTACTTTCTCTTTCAAGCATTCATTTTCTTTACTAAGCTCCATGAGATGCATTTCTAGAGTATCAATGGTTTTCCTAGACAATTTATACTTGTTTGAAATTTTAACAAATTTGTCATACAATTCCTCAAATGCATCAAGCGATTCATCTTTATCTAAGTCAAGAAAACTTACCTCATCATCTTCATCTTGAAGATTTGCCATGAGGCACAGATTTGCTTCCTCATTGTCTGATTCTTCCGAGCTACTCACTTCATTTTCTTCCCAAGCAATGTAAGTTCTTCTTCTTCCTCTTTTCTCTTTGTTCTTCTTCTTGAGGTTTGGACAATCTACCTTAAAGTGCCCTTCCTTGCCATATTCAAAACGATTTTGTGAGGAGGAATTTTCATTAGAAATAGGTTTCTTACCTTAAGGCTTGAAACTTCTTTGGAAGCATTTGTTTCTCATGAATTTTTTGAATCACTTCACAAATAGTCCAAACTCTTCTTCTTCATCAAGCTCACTACTGGATTCTTCTTCATTGATAGAAGTGGCCTTGAGAGCTAGTCCCTTTTTCTTGGAAGACTTTTTTTCCTCTTCCGCTATCTTTAATTCTTTCAACTCTTGTTCCTGTTCTTGTAACTTACCAAACAATGTAGCAAGAGACATATCAGTTATATTTGGTGATTGTTTGATAGCGGTGACAAGAGGTTGCCACTCCCTAGTAAGGCTTTTCAAAACTTTATGGATGAGCTCCTTGTTAGTGTAAGATTTTCCAAGAGTAATGAGGTGATTAATAATCAAGGTAAATCTCTTTTGAAGATCTAAGATAGGTTCATTGGAGTTTATTCTAAAGCTTTCATATTGACTAGTTAAGGTGCTAATCTTAGAGTCTTTAACATCATTTGTACCTTCATGGGTTATTTGTAAGGTATCCCACATATCCTTGGCAGATTTACATGTAACTACTCTAAAGAATTCATTAGGGCCTAAAGCTAAGGTGATTAGATTTTTGGCTTTGTAATTATATTGGACTTTCTTTTCTTCTTCGCTGATCCAATCATCCATCAATTTTTCTACTTATTTTCCATCAATAACATGCATTGGTATAAAGGGACCTTTTTCAATGGCATTCCAAATTTTTAAGTCAATCGATTGCATAAAAATTTTCATCCTTTCTTTCCAAAATGCATAGCCTTCCCCATTGAAAGCAGAAGGTCTATTTGTGGCACCACCCTCAAGAAAAAGATTTAGAGAATTAGAGGTCATTGTTCTCTTGAAGCTGTTAAGTTTGATCTACCAAGAGTCAAACTCTGATACCACTTGTTGTTCAAGTGGCCTCAATACTTAAGAGGGGGGGTGAATTGAGTGTTAAAAACTTTTCTTTAGAATGCCTTTGAAATTGATTCCCTTTTCAAAAAATATGCTTGTATGCAAGATATAGCAAGTGCAGTGCAAGAATCAATGTAAAACAATGTGCAAATGTCACTTAGGCAATATGTCAAACACTTGGTGTGTAATACATTAACTTAGCCTAGTTACTCAAGTTCAATCAATGGAATCATAATCAAATCAATATACCAAGCAAATATAACAAGTAAATGCAAGAGAGTAGGGAAGAGAAGCTTGCAAACCAATTTAACGAGTTCCACCAACCCGGTGTACGTCTCGCCTTCAAGCAACCCACTTGAAGGATTTCCACTATTGAAGTTTAAAGATACAAGCTATGAGCAATTGCAGCTTCCTAGTGTCCCACACTCAAGAACTCAATCCTCACTAGCACAAGGGCAACCCACCCAATCTCTCAAACTCTCAATACCCAAAGGTTGAACCCCAACCTTTGTGACCACTCAACCTAGAGTGAAAAACCTTGGTGTTTTAGTGTTTGGATTTATAATCAATTGACTCTCTTAATAGAGTAGATAAGCAAATGAAAATCTTAACAATGATAACTCTTAACAAGAGAGGATTTACAAATTTAAGCTCTAAGTTTCAAAAATTAAAACTACACAAAGAAATAGAACTCACAAGGCACAAATGTAAGCTATGAATGATTTCCCTTTGATGTTTTTCATAGCTTGAATGGGTCTTGCATTTATAGGCCTTGGAGAGGTGCCCTAGAGTCTTCAGAGCCGTTGCACAATGTGGGCATCGGATTGAAAATGGAGAAGTGAGCTGGTTTCTCACTTAAAAACACTTTTCCCCAAAATCTGGCACTATCGCAATCAATTACGCCTCGAGCTATAATCAATTACACTTTGAATTCTTCAGTGAAATTTGTCTTGTAATCGATTGTGATATCCCATGTAATCGATTAGCTAAGAGACAGAACCTTGTTAATCGATTGTTCATACATTGTAATCGATTGTGAGTGGTACCTGATGCATTTAATTCTATTACGCAGCAAGGTAATCGATTGTGACTTGGTTACAATCGATTATGGGACAAACAGAAACTCTGTAATCGATTATTTTCTATCTTGCAATCGATTAGTAACATCACAGAACATTGGTAATCGATTGTGGTTACCTTGTAGTCGATTAGAAGATGCACCTGATGCTTTTTATTCATTTTCTCAGCTTGGTAATCGATTATCTTGTTTGATACAATCGATTAGGTGACAAAATAGAACCTCAATAATCGATTAGCTTTGATGAGGTAATCGATTAGTTATGGGACAGAAGCTCTATAATCGATTATATATGACCCTGTAATCGATTAGGCTATGTGTTTTTACAGATCTAATGCTTTTCTTTCTCTATTTTCATCCTTGTAGTTATACTTTTATGAACACTTGAACTATTTGCCATGATTCTTCAATTTGCTTTTGTCATTATCAAAATTATACAACCTGAAACACATATTCAAACACACTTAGAAGTCTCTTCTTTCATCCACTTTGCCATTTTTCCTCAAAAGTGACCTAAAATGTCATTGATCCTGTAAAATAGGAACAACCAAGTAATATGTGTGGAAAAGAATCAAAATCAAGGGAATTGGGCATGAACAATATGCAAAAACCCTAAAAACTAGACCTAAAAACAACCAAAAACAATATCAATACACACTTATCAAAATACCCTAAACTAAAACATTGTTTGTCCTTAAGCAATCACTAAATCCATACAAGCATATAATGAAAGACCAGTAGACCCAAGCAAACTTAAGGAATCTTGTGTTTATTTATTTTCTTTATTTTTGTGTTTTTAGGAGATTGCATAAACTACCAAAATATACCACAATCAACAGTCAAGCCATATTCTCTAAGATTAGACCTATGGTACTCTTTCTCACTTTCCACTCAGTGTGTGCGCTTGTGGTTCAATCCACTTAGACCACAACATTCTAAACACTACCACGGGCTTAGCAATTGACCACAAACTCCACAATTATCAAGAAAACATGCATTGGTCAAAAGGTCTTTTAAAGGGTTGTAATGGGGCCAAGGGATTCATAACATAGGAATGAAAACCAAGAAAAGGGAAATGCAAAGGGCTTAATTCTGTAAGAAGAGCAATATCACAGGAGGGCAAGCAAACCTCAATTTAATAACTCTCTATACTTTCAAACCATAAAGGGTATGATTCATTTTTCTTTTCTTTTTTCTTCTTTTAATTTTGAGATCAAACTTCTTATCTTTCCTTTTCTTTGAATCACTCACCCCAAACTATCATGGTTTTTATTTTTTAGTTTAACCATTTTTAGTTTGGTTACCATTTTTGCCTCTTCTATATGTGAACCAAAAATCTTAATGTTAAAGGTTTTGAGAGAAAATATCATATTATTTCATTGCTTAAAAAGGACAACTAAGGGGTTACACTTTTCAACAAATTCTGAGGTTAAAGAAAACAAAACCTAAAGTGACTTTTTCATTCCAAGCATGTATTCACAAACCGTTTTGAATTGGTCAAAAGCCAAGTTCTAGAGGGCCTAAAAATGTGTGAATCACTCATTCAAGGAATCATGGGTCAATTACAATTTAATTCACTGAACAGCCTATTGGCTCAAAAGCTCACAGTGGTAATTGGCCTAATCAAAGAAACACAGTCATCATGTTGAGTGATTATTCTAGCAAGAATAGCAATCAAAAACTTTTTATTTCTTTATTTATATATATTTTTTTATTTTTTTATTTTTTTTACAAGATTCACCTAAGAAATGCTTAAAATCCAACCAATCTACATCACATGTCATACAGGTAACAATAACTTCAATCAGCAATCAATGCTAGCCTAAGGCATATGGTAGACATACAATCATGCAAATGAACTAGAAAATAAAAATAAACAAAAATAAAAAGGAATAAAGTAAGAACAAGCTGAACTTTTGTGTACCCATCACCCCAAACTAAAATTGGACATTATCCTTAATGTCCATATCAAGGGGACCAAATGTAACATCCCGAATTTTAAAATAGAAGATTAATTAAGGGAAATAAATATTGACAAGTTGAATATGAATTGTTTAAGGTCCCAATAAATTGAATTTATCTAAATTAAGATTTTTGGGAATTATTGGTGATTTATGGAGACCGGTTAAGCTGAAAATGAGCCCGGTTGAGATATGGGTGTCGGACCAAATATCTCAGAATGAGATGATACTGGTCAGGGCTGTAGAGAATAATAATGGAAACCCGAATATACATTCGGAATAATTTTTAGATGAAGTATTGAGCCCAAACGAAGAGCCTGTTAGTGACAAAAACGATGAATTCTAATAGATGGAATTAAAATAAACCCAAAAGCCCAAACTTTTCTTCTTCTATTCACGTGTAAACCGCTGAAGCTTTGAGCAAATATACTTTACTTCTTCTTCTCTTCATCTTCCTCCATTCTTCTCTTTTCTTCTCCCAAAAACCTTGAGTTTATGTGGTGACTCTTTTCCTCTCTATTTTTCGTTGAAGAGGACTTGGAAGCTTGGAGTTCTTCCTTCTTCTTCCTCTTATTTTCGTGCTGCCTCCCTTCCTTTCTTGAACCCAATTCGTTTTTGGTGTGAGGTAAGCTTCTCCCACCATTTTTGGATGGGTTTATGTTGATATTATGGGTATTATGATTTTGGGAAGGAGATGCATGTGCATGGGTGTTTATTAGAGCATTTAATGCTCATGCCCTAGAATGGGATATCATAAATGCAAGTATTTATGGGAGGAAAATGGTTGTTGGTGCATTAATGATGGTGAGAAGTCAAAGGTTTATGATGTATTAATGAAGGTGGATGGGTTTTGGAGAAAACCCTAACCTTGGAGTTTGGGGAAGATAGTTAAAGTTAGTTTGAGAATGTGGTTTATGGAGAAATGTATGATATTAAAAGATATGAATGATGGTGGAAGGAGTTTGGTGAAGCTTGGTGATGTAGGCTCTTCATGCACTTTCTTGAAGAGGGATGGATCTAGGGCTCTTTCTCCTATCTTCCTTCAAAGCAAGCTTGAGACTTCTTCTTCAAGGCAAGGGAAACCGAAAAACTAAAGCCTAAACTAGAGGAGAGTGACGCAAAAACAAAGGAAAAAAGAGTGGAAATGGAAGGAGAGAAGGTGGACAATGGAGGAAGGCTTGGAAAAGAGGAGAGGGAAAGGTTGGAGGCCATTTCCTAAGGTGTAGGAAGATAACTCCACTCACCACCAAGGGAGGGAGAAACCCCTTGGATAAGAGCTTGAGAGAGCTCTCAAATTCTAGAGAGAAGGAGGAGAATCTCTCACTAGGAAACACTTGAGTGCTCTCAAATTTTGCAAATGAATTAATGGTGCTTGATTACAAAAGGAGAAGCCCTTATATAGGCCATGGAGGATTTCGGCCAAGGACTAGAAGAGTGGGCTTGAGCATGACTCCAAGGCCCATTAAGAGAAAAGATGAGCAAATGGCCTATACATGGCCCAAAAGGGAAAGTACAAGGCCCAAAAGTGGCCCATTTGACCTTGTAAGGCCCAAAGCTATCCTATAAGCCTAGAGAAACTATTTAGAAAGTATATTACAAGTAAAGTACACATAAGTCCTCATAGGTTCCTTATTGGGCTTAGGCCCACTAGAAGAGAGAAAAGAGAAAAGGGCTTTATGGATGCTCTCTTTGGCCCGTTTGGTCTTTGCCCTTGTGAGGGGACCTCTATATGCTTCAAGTCCTTTCTCCAATGTAGTGTGAGGATCTTCCTTGGGTATGTCCACATTATGCTCCCCCTCTTCAAAAGGATTTGTCCTCAAATCAAAGGCATCATCCTCATCATCTATATCAAAGGGAGACAAATCAGTTATATTAAAAGAAGCACTCATACCATAATCTCCTGGTAGATCTAGGACATAAGCATTATTATTAATTTTCTTGAGAATTTGAAAAGGCCCATCACCTCTAGGGTTGAGTTTGGATTTTCTCAAATTGGGAAAACGTTCCTTTCGAAGGTGTAACCATACCCAATCTCCAACCTCAAAGGTGATCTCCTTTCTTTGTTTATTTACACAATGAGCATAATATTCATTTTTAGTGTGTATTTGGTGTCTAACCTTCTCATGAAAATCTTTGATAAATTGGGCCTTTGCCTCTCCATCCATGTGAAGGACAGAGTCAGAAACCTCAATGGGCAAAAGGTCCAAGGGTGTGAGAGGGTTAAAACCATATACAACCTCAAATGGACTATGCTTGGTTGTGGAGTGTTGTACCCTATTATATGCAAACTCAATGTGGGGTAAACACTCATCCCAAGATTTTACATTTTTGTGTACTAAGACCCTAAGAAGTTGTGAGAGGGTCCTGTTTACTACCTCTGTTTGGCCATCCGTTTGAGGATGACAAGTTGTGGAAAAGAGGAGTTGTGTTCCTAGCCTTGACCAAAGAGTTTTCCAAAAATGGCTTAGGAATTTGGTGTCCCTATCAGAAACAATGGTTTTGGGTACACTATGTAATCGCACAACCTCTTTAAAGAAGATCTTAGCAATATGACTAGCATCATCAACCTTATGGCAAGGGATGAAGTGAGCCATCTTGCTAAACCTATCCACAACCACAAAGATAGAATCCATTCCCCTTTGGGTCTTAGGCAGGCCTAACACAAAGTCCATTGATATATCAATCCAAGGTGCACTAGGTGTTGGCAAGGGAGTATATAAACCACTAGGTGAAAGTTTTGATTTAGCCTTTCTACAAACAATACACCTAGAGCAATGTTTTTGAACATCCTTTTTCATTTTGGGCCAATAAAAGTGTTCATGTAAGATAGACAAAGTTTTATCTCTACCAAAATGACCCATGAGTCCTCCCTCATGACTCTCTCTAAGTAGTAGATCTCTTAAAGAGCTTCGTGGAATACAAAGTCTATTGGCTTTAAAAAGATAGCCATCTAAAATGTAGAAGCCCTTATGAGATGTAGAAGTGGAAGATGAGTTAAAGATGTTTGAAAAATCAAGATCATTTGGGTACAAAGACCTAATTTCATCAAGCCCAATAACTTTGGCTCCTAGAGAGGTAAGTAAAGAATGCCTCCTAGATAAAGCATCAGCCACAATATTGGTTTTGCCATTCTTATACTTGATGACATAAGAAAATTGTTCCAAATACTCAACCCACTTAGCATGCCTTTTGTTTAACTTATGTTGCCCTTTGATGAATTTCAAAGATTGGTGATCACTATGTATCACAAATTCTTTTGGGATTAAGTAGTGCTCCCAAGATTGTAGGGCTCTAATTAAGGCATAAAATTCCTTATCGTATGTGGGATAGTTAATAGTGGCCCCATTAAGTTTTTCACTAAAGAAAGCTATGGGGTGACCTTCTTGTAAAAGCACAGCTCCTATGCCCACATTAGATGCGTCACACTCAAGCTCAAAGGTTTTAGAAAAATTTGGAAGTTTTAAAATTGGAGCATGAGTGAGTCTATCTTTGAGATCTTGAAAGGCTTTTTCTTGCCTAGGCCCCCACACAAAAGAAACATTCTTTTTAACCAACTCATTTAAAGGGGAGGCTAGGGTTGAAAAATCTTTCACAAATCTCCTATAGAAACTTGCGAGACCATGGAAACTTCTTACTTCACTCACATTTTTAGGTGTAGGCCAATCTTGGATTGCCTTAACCTTAGAGTGATCTACCTCAACACCTCTAGAACTAACTACAAAACCAAGAAAGACAATGGAATCCATGCCAAAAGAACATTTTTCAAAGTTAGCATAAAGATTGTTTGTTCTCAAGGCAAGCATAACTTGTCTTAGGTGGATTAGATGAGAGGTCATGGACTTTGAGTACACAAGAATGTCATCAAAGTATACCACAACAAAATGCCCTATGAAATCCCTTAAAACATGGTTCATAAGTCTCATGAAGGTACTTGGTGCATTAGTTAGGCCGAAAGGCATTACTAACCACTCATAAAGGCCAAGTTTGGTTTTAAAAGCGGCTTTCCATTCATCTCCTTCTTTTATTCTAATTTGGTGATAGCCACTTTTAAGATCAATCTTGGAGAAGATTGTAGATCCACTAAGCTTATCTAACATGTCATCAAGTCTAGGTATGGGATGCCTATACTTGATGGTGATGTTATTAATGGCTCTACAATCCGTACACATTCTCCATGAACCATCTTTCTTGGGTACAAGTAAAACCGGTAATGCGCAAGGGCTTAAACTTTCTCTAATCCAACCTTTGGAAAGTAGTTCATTCACTTGATTTTCTATTTCTAAACTTTTCTTAGGGTTGCATCTATAGGCAGGTCTATTTGGTAAACTAGCCCCAGGTATAAGGTCTATTTGATGCTCAATTCCCCTAATAGGAGGTAACCCTTTTGGAATGTCTTTTGGGAAGAGGTCTTTAAATTCTTGTAAGATATTTTGGATCCCTTTGGGCAAGGGGGGAGGAGAGGTGCCCATTTAACACAAGGAAGTGTTAGGGATATCTTTTGGATATATGATCAAGCAATGCTTTTGTGAAAACATGGCATGTTTCACATCATATTTATTTGCAAAGAGATTAGGTTGGGAGTCATTATAGACAATAACTCCTTTCCCTTTATTGTCTTTTTTGTTTTTCTTTGGTTTTTCTAAACTCACATGGGAAGAAGATCCTAACTCTTTTTCTCTCTTAGCTTTCATTTGGATTTGGTCTTTGGCTACTTGTTATGGAGTTAGGGGATGTAATACTATCTTCTTACCATCTAGTTTAAATGTGAGGGTGTTAGTGAACCCCTCATGAAGGACCTTTCTATCAAATTGCCAAGGCCTTCCTAAAAGTATATGAGTTACTTCCATAGGTACTACATCACATTTGACTTCATCTCTATATGTGCCTATGGTGAAATTGATTAGGACTTGCTTATTGACTACCATTTCCCCTTTTTCATTTAACCATTGTAATTTGTAGGGACTTGGATGTTCTATAAGCTCTAATCCCATCTTTTTGACTAGTCTTTGGCTTGCAACATTTGCACAACTCCCACTATCCACAATGAGAGAACATAATTTGTCATTAATGTAACATCTTGTATAAAAGATGTTCTCGCTTTGTGTTGTATCATCGAGTTTTACATGATGGTGTTCCTTAAATTAAATGATGGTGGCTTAACGGGAAGGAATTCCCGAAGCCTAATAGAGAATAAAATGATATCCACAACATGTTTAACACATGTTGTGACATTATAAATATGATTGTAACTACATAGAATTGAATTGATGATTTGAGTAGTTGATTGATTAAGGTTTTACATGAATGTGAATGTAGGACCTATTCCGAACGACGAGGCGGGATCGTCTTATCCATCGGAATTCTTCTCTTGAGGTAGGAGAGGAGTCTAAATTCTAAATGCATGAATTTGAATGTTAGTTGATTGTGGTATATGGTGTTATGCATGTTAGCCTTTCTTGAATGTTGTATGAAATGATGACTTGTGGTGTGATGTAGATAATATGTTTGGCAACATGCTTTTGTGCATTTAGAATATTCATGGTGTGTTATGTTAAGTTGTATTACCATGAATGTGATATGAATGTTGATGTTGTTTGTTGAGATTGAAAATAAAAAGAATGCCACCCAAGGATTGAAACTATTGTGAACAATCAACATTAATAAAAGCTTGTAGTGTTGACGATGTTGGATGATGAGTGGCATGTGTAGGATGCATAGAGTGAGGAATGCATATGATTGCATTTGCATCCATGGCATACTGCATAGCTGTCGGTGTTGGAATTTTAGGGGATTCCCCCGGTTGGCCAAGTGGGAGGGCGGCTCGGTGCACGAGCATGATATTTTTCCCCTGTGACTTAGTGTATAAGTCATGAAGCTGCCCATGTTGTGCTTCGGGGAGCCACATGTGGTTGACCCTTGTGGGGGGTGGCTTTTGAGGAGCAGGTGTCCCCGGTGGTCCTTGAGATCACAGCTGCCATGATATAAATCATGGTTGGCCCGCAACACTCTACGTTGATTATGTTATATACCGCGGTCATGGTGAAAATGGCCAAGTGTTGCAAGATGGGCAATGCGGTTTGGTACCAGTAAAACTATTGATGAATGCATGCAATTTAAAGAATAAGTGTACACATTTTACTACTGCAGTAGGGGTGTGGTTAAAAGATCACACTTGAATCCCACAACTGATGTTGAAATTCCCACAGTCAGATCTGCGATTGTCGAAATAATCCTTTGTGCATATGCATTAGTTATGAGCATTTGCATATAGAAGGTAGTATGCCAAGGTGGTAATGGTGATTGTGAGAGGTGGTACAAATATATTTAAGACAACATAAAAGTATGAATACCAATTGAAAGTTGTTGTGATAACTCAATGGTGGAGTATTGTGATTATGTATATGCTTATGTGCTTTGTGTAAAATTGTGTCATGATGAATGTCTTGGTGTGCAAAGTATACATGTGTTGATGCTTATTTACATAATCACTTGGTATTCATATTCATTCCTTTGGGATGTAGACTCACTCTCCCATGTTGTCAATTTTAGACTTGTAATGCAGGGCAATCATAGGAGGAGTGAGCATTTTGAAGTATAATTATGCTGTGAAGGTAATTAGTGTATAGGGAGCACCTTGGCCGGTGATACATGTAATCATATGTATTTTGTGTAGTAGGGGATGTAATGAATGTTCGTTTGGAAGTTTACATGATAAGTGATTTTGGAGGGTCATGGAGGAAAATGGGAAATTGTATGTGTATCTCATTTTCATTTGTGACCTAAGTATGTATGAAGGTTTAAATTATAATTGAGATTTCCTATGTGTTGATGAATGGATGAAGAATTACATTTGAGGATTTCTTTTATAAAGCTGATGAGATGAAAAATTATTTCATATCTATGATTTGGAAGAGTTAAATGGAATTTAAGAATATGCTGTCGCAGAACCAGTTTAGATGATTTGAATAATGTTTGATATGTAATGCATGTCTGTAGAATGAGTGAAATTCAATTTTTAGTGGGCTGTGTTGTGTAAATTTCGAGTCCTACAGGGAGTCTGATAAATTCGTTCAGGCGAATTGGATTCTCGCCCGAGCGAGAACCACACCTGTTAGGAAATTGGTTTCTGGACAACTTTCGCTCAGGAGAAAGTGAATTTCGCTCAAGCGAAATTGCCCAATATTAATGGTTGCTCTCTGGAGGAATCTCACAGTATCAGTGTTTGCTCTCTGGAGGAATTTCGCCCAGGCGAATGGAGTCTCGCCCGAGCGAGGGCGAAGGGATTAGCTACTGGCCTAATTTCGCTCAGGCGAATGGCCAATTCGCGCAAGCGAAAACGCTAGGAGAATCAGGGGGTTGGCTACTGGAAGATATCCGCTCAAGCGAAGGGCCTAAGGAATGGCATTCGCCCAAGCGAGGCCATTAGATGGTGAGTGGGTGCGTCTATGAATGAATTCTGTCTAAGTGAGGATTTTGGAAATAAACTAAGAGGTGGTGGAATTTCCGAGTGAATTCTGAGAGACTTAAGTCCGAGCCATAGTTTTCCGAGTGAAGAAGGGTACGTAATCCGAGTGAGAAGGCTCTTGTGTATGATGATCTGGGTAGTGGAGTTCCAGAGGGGAATTTCCGAGTCCAGTGTACTTATTCCGAGTGGTGTGTTCCGACCTTGTATTCTCCGAGTGGGAGAACACCGATTGGCGATACTCGGTGTGAGTTGCCAGAATTTTCCCTAGAATAACTCTCCTCGAGTGCAAAAGAGAGGAGGTCGGCTTTGTAATGAAATGCCGAGTGAACGCTAGTCAGGCAACGAGTCGGTCTTTGAATGGGATTCCGAGTGAATGACTAAACAAAGGTAAGTCAGTTTCTGGGAAGTTTCCCGAGTGAACCACCAAGTGGGTGAAGACTCGGACTTGGAGTGAATTTACCGAGTGGATGTTGTGTGAGGGAGGACTCAGTCTGGACTGCTGTTGCCGAGTAGGGATTGAGTGAATGATGGCTCAGTCAGGGGATCTTACTAAGTGGTGATTTTGTGTACTTTGAGTCAGTTTCAGGAAGTCCTCACCGAGTGAGTACCCGAGTGCTTTGAGTCGGTTTTTGGAGAGGTATACCGAGTGACAACCCGTGTAATGGGAGTCGGAATTGGAGGGGCTTGCCGAGTGAAAATTTAAGTGTTGGTAATTCTGATTGTGTGAGTGGGTATAGGCTTGACCCCGAGTGTGTTCCGCTTAAGCGAGTAAGTCTCGCCCAAGCGAGTCAAACATAAATTCGAGTCTGGATGCGTTTCGCTCAAGACTCACTGGCTTCGCCCAAGCGAGGCAGGCGTGTCTCGCCCAAGCGAGTCGGATTTCGCTTGAGCGAGATGACGCCCCTGTTACTTCCTTTCTCTGTACGTCCTGATACGCCTGAAACGCATAAGAGTACATTACCCAAATTCATTCCTTTTTTTTTACACCGAAACTTGAACCCACATTATTTTATGGATACTTTAAGTGCAAAATTGGGTTTTATTAACTCCCAGTGGTCGATTTTTCTAAAACAGAATCACATTTATTCATGTGCTCAATTTTTCTTTCGCTGTTTTAATTGAGGAACTTTCTTAAAATTAATCCTTTTAAATTTACCCTCTCATATCTTCATATATGGGAGTGGCTTATTATAGATCCAGGTATTTTCCAAAAACGCGAAAAATTTACTTTGATTTCTGGGGTGTCTCACCAAAGAGGTCCGTAATTGAGGAACCAGGCGTAAAAGGACATAAAAGATCAATTGTTACCTATCATGGAGAAGGGGGTAGAAGTGACCCTACTAGGTGTGCCAATCATACATGGTATCTACCCGGTCAGAAATCTGATTAATGCGGGCCCCTTGACGGGTTTGCTCAGCGGACATCTACTGAACCAAAGTGTACATTTGCTACATGAAGAAAGGTGGATCTTCACCAAAATGAGATGGCTCACCCTGCTCTAGAGGCCTGGTGGGTAGTGGAATCTTCGTAGAGAGTAGAGTATGGTCATCTGTCTCTACAAAAAGAAAAGATGTCTTGCCCTCCAAACTAGTAAAAGTAGGGTCAGGCAAGGGGTGAGGCACAGAAAAACCAGGTATGACTATACAATAAACATTATGCTCCTTTACAATCATTCCCATGTTTATTAATTCACCTTTATCTATCCTCTTTGGTTGGTGAAGAAGAGTATCATGCTCTAAATCTATACCCACATACCTTGCTATAGGATTAATATAACCTGCAAGAACAATTTTACCTCTAGTGGCATTGCTGACTCAAGAAAATTGGCTACCTAACCATTTAGCAGAGTCAATGGGAGTATTATTAAGCATAGAGTGCAAGAAAAATACCTCAGCTTACCGAACGATACCGAGGCTATCATACCTACCAAAAATAGAGCGGGCCATGAACCGCTGAATGTATCGGAAAACAGGATGATGAATAGAGGAACCTTTGGAAGAGGAGGCATCATAGTTACCCCGTGCACTAGAAATGAAGGACCAAAAGTATCCTAGTCTAAAGTCCTTTGGGATGCTAACAGCACCCCCTGGGGGAAAACCATAAATTTCAGTCACCTCATCCACATTCATTTTATAATCAGTATTATTTAACCTAAATGACATTTCCCAACCATCAATAGTTGGGTACCTACTCACCTCCACTGAACTTAGGAATTCTAAAGAGGTACGCTCATAGACAGGTTCAAACAATTCAATAAAGGAATCCCAACCCACATTTTGACTTAAGCGTAATGTATCTTCAAACATTCCCAATTCCATCAAAGTATCTTTGCAGAAATTCTAGAGGGAACAAGCTCTCTACTTAATAAAGATTGCTACCTCATTTTTTTCCCCTCCGATGGGCATTCAATATCATGCAAATTAGAGTAGTCAGAAGACTTACCTTTGGTCTTCCTTTTCTTTGAGGGAATCTTGGGTGCCATGGAGTTGAATAAAAACTTGCAGATAGCCTAATAAAACCATACAAAAAGGTAAAAAAAATATTCTAATTCAGGCTCTAAAGTTTTGTATCATGACAAGAAACAACACCTAATAATCTCATACATTCATGGCATGTAATAGAGAAATAAGCATATATGAATAATTAAATACCATGAGAGATGAACTAGACCAAATACATATTCAAACCATGCAACAATTCAAAAATTTTGCCTCTTGGGCATTTCATCAAACACATGGTGGGCACTAAATAAATAAGTTTCAAATGCAATAATCAAAAGCAATGCTTCCACTATTCAAGTTTAATAGCCACAATTAATAACCAATTTCAAAGTTTAACCAACAATCAAACATTCAGTCACCATCAAAGATCACAATTTACAGAAAAACACAAATGGGGTACATGTAAAAGTATGAGCACAAGGATGAAATTCATGAAGATTTAGTGTTACCTATTTAGTTTTATAGCATTCAAATGCATCACAAAGTAATTAGGGAAAGCTTAATTGAATCAATTTAGAACTTTCATGCAAAATCCCTAAATTTTTAGAAACCCCTAAACTAATGAAAGAATATAGAATGCTTACTTGATTTAGAGAAGAGAAAAGATGATTCAAATAGCAAGATGATGATGATGCAAGAAAATTGAGAGAGATTGGAGTTTCCAAAAAGGTTTGGTGGGTGTTTCAAAGGAGATGAGAGAAGAAAGCAAAAGGGCAATGCATAAAAGAAGGTACATAGGCAAGTGATGTTTTAAAAGGCCAAATTCCTCACGTTGGGTCGAACCACGGCCAGTGGTTATAAACCACGGCCCGTGGTTTTCTCTCCCTTGGTCCAGATTTTTTTAACGCAAATTAAAATACTCACCTGATGGCAACCAAGACCAGTGGTTGCTACTGTTTCATGCCCAAAAGCTTTTAAAATGCAAAGGGAACATCCAGAGATAACCATGGCTAGTGGTGGGAAACCACGGCCAGTGGTTCTCAATGTTTTGCACCCAAAAAACTCAACGTTTACAGTGAAAATTCCCTGGGCTAAACCACTACCAGTAGTGAACGACCACAGCCAGTGGTTTGCATTGTTTTGCACCTAGAAAATGCTTTTATATCTCCTGAAAATCATTGGGTAAAACCACTACTTTTAGATGAAAAATTATGTCACACAACCCAATTCAAAACATTTCCTTTTGATTCTAACCAAATCATGCAAAATGGTGATTAATTCAAACATCTTACTCCACAAAAAGACAACATCAAAATATTTTTGTATTTTTTGATTTCTTACACCAAACATGCAAGCAAACAAATTCATATAAAACAATTGAAATAAAATGACAAGTGGGGTTACCTCCCCAACAGTGCTAAGTTTAACATCTTCAGCCAGACGTTATTCACCATTTGGATTTACAAATCCAATGCATCAAGCAAATCCAAAGCACTTGCTTGATGAATGGGCTCGCCTATCAAGTAGTGCTTAAGTCTTTGCCCATTTACTCTAAATGGTCCAGACTTTTCGTTCCATAACTCAAAAATGTCAAAAGGAAATACTTTCAAAACTTTAAACGGTGCCGACCATCGGGACCTCAGTTTACCTGGAAATAACCTTAATCTGGAGTTAAATAATAGGACCATATCACCTAGATTGAATGTCCTCCTAAGGATGGGATGATTATGTCAGCGTTTTGTTTTTTCTTATAAATCTTAGCATTCTCATACGCATCCAAACGAAGTTCCTCTAGTTCATTTAGCTCCACCAACCTGCACTCACCTGCAACCTTATGATTAAGATTAAGCATTTTAACTGCCTAAAATGATTTATACTCAAGTTTAACGGGAAAATGACAAGGCTTTCCATATACTAGTTTGAAGGGTGTGGTTCCAATAGGGGTTTTATATGCGGTGTGCCCATAAGGAATTGTCTAATTTAATAGACCATTCCTTACGTGATGTATTGACTATTTTTTGGAGAATATTTTTTATCTCCCTATTGGAAACCTCAACCTGTCTACTAGTTTGAGGATGATAACGTATAGCAACCTTATGCCTCACTCCATATTTCTTTAAAAGGGTCTGAAAAGTTTTCTCAATAAAATGAGACCTTCCATCACTTATAACATAATTGGGAACCCCAAACCTCAGAAATATAATCTTTTTAAAAAGCTTAATAACAATTTTAGCGTCCGAATAAGGTGAAGCAATGGCTTCCACCCATTTAGACACGTAATCAATAGCTACCAAGATAAACTGATTTCCAAAGGAAGAGGGAAAGGGTCCCATGAAATCAACTCCCCACACATCAAAGAGCTCAACCTCTAAAAGGCTATTAAGTGGCATCTCATGCTTCTTACCTATGTTACCTGTTCGATGGCAAGTGTCACAAGTCAGGATATACTTACGCACATCCTTAAAAAGGTATGGCCAGTGGAACCCGGCTTGTAATACTTTCAAAGCTGTCTTGGATGTGCTCATGTGGCCTCCATAGGAAAGAGAGTGGCAATGGTCTAGGATGGCATGGAATTTGTCCTCTGACACACACCTTCTAATCAAACCATCTGCATATTGTTTGAAAAGGAGGGGCTCATCCCAATAGTAATGCTTAACATCTGCAAGAAACTTCTTTTTCTGCTAAAAACCAAGGTCAGGGGGTAAAATACCACAAGCAAGAAAATTAACAAAATCAGCATACCAAGGTACTTGTTGGATACTAAGACTTAGTAGTTGTTTATCTGGAAAAAACTCATTGATGGGAACATCACCCAACTCATCTTTTTCAGACGACAACCTAGATAAGTGTTCAGCAATAAGGTTCTTAGTACCCTTTTTATCTTTTATTTCTAAGTCAAATTCTTGCAAGATTAAAATCCACATAATTAGTCTAGGCTTTGCTTTTTTTATGTAAAAGATACTTGATGGCAGAATGGTCAGTATATACAATAGCATGTGAGCCTACCAAGTATGATCAAAATTTATCAAAAGCAAAGACAATAGCCAATTATTTCTTTTTAGTGGTGGCATAATTTACCTGCGCTTCATCAAGTGTACGACTAGCATAATGGATTACATGTAGCTTCTTATCCTTTCGCTGCCCAAGCACAGCCCCCACTGTGTGATCACTAGCATCACACATCAGCTCCAATAGGAGTTCCCAATTAGGGGGTTATACCATAGGAGCAAAAATCAAAGTTTGTTTAATCCTGCAAAAAAGCCTCAAGACAAGATGAGTCAAAAACAAAATGAACATCCTTGCCCAAAAGATTAGTCAGAGACTTAGTGATCTTGCTGAAGTCTTTAATGAACCGCTGATAAAACCTGACATGCCTGAGAGAATTTCAAATACCTTTCACATTGGTCGGCGGGGGCAATTTTTCAATCACCTCCACCTTAGCCTTATCCACCTCAATTCCTCTCTCAGACACCAAATGTCCAAAAATTATACATTCTCTTACCATGAAGTGGCATTTCTCCTAGTTTAAGACCAAGTTGGTCTCATCACAACACTGTAAAACTTGGCATAAATTAGTAAAACAATTATCAAAATCCAAGCCATGCATAGAAAAGTCATCCATAAAAACTTCCATCACATTCTCAATCAAATCAGAAAAGATGGCCTGCATACACCTTTGAAAGGTCGCAGGTGCATTACACAGGCCAAATGGCATTCTCTTATATGCATATGTCCCATAAGGGCAAGTGAAGGTAGTTTTCTCTTTATCAGATGGATGGATGGGAATTTGATGAAAACCTGAGTACCCATCCAAATACCAGAAATAAGAGTGCTTAGCAAGCATCTCTCAAGCATCTGAGCAATGAAAGGAAAAGGGAAATGATCTTTAATAGTGGCGCTATTTAGCTTTCTATAATCAATGCACATACACAACCCAGAAACTATCCTAGTAGGAATTAGTTCCTATTTATCATTTTTCACAATAGTTATCCCTCCCTTTTTAGGCACCACATGAACTGGACTTACCCACTTGCTACTAGCAATGGGATATATAACACCAGCATCAAGCAATTTCAAAATTTCCTTCTTAACCACTTCTTATATTTTTAGATTTAGTCTCCTAAGTGGTTCTACTATGGGCTTACTTTTATCCTCTACAGTTATCCTATGCATGCAAAAGGAAGGGCTAATCCCCTTTATATCATCCATTGTATAACCAATAAGCTTCCTATACAACCTAAGTTGTCTTAAAAGCTTCTCAGTCTCACATGGATTCAATTCAGCATTTACAGTGACAGGATATGTAGAGTTGGGTCCAAGAAATTCATACCTCAATGAAGCCGATAAAGGCTTCAATTCAACATTTGAGCTTACCTTTTTCCAACACATGACTTCAGTATCATGCTTCAGTGGGGCATTTTCTTCCAAACCTCCTACAGGCTCAATTGATAAAACAAATTCAAGTGGATCCTTAGGAAGGGTTTCCTCCTTCACCACTTGGTTAATAAAATCCATAGAGCAAACATCATCAAAAGGTTTCTTTAAAGCATCCTTCAAACTAAAATCTACCTTTTGGTCTCCAACAGTTAGAGACAATTTTCCATTTTTAACATCTATTACCGCACCCGTGGTTGCTAAAAATGGCTTGCCTAGAATAATAGGGACCATAGAGTCCTCATCCATTTCCAAAACAACGAAATCGGCAGGAATGAAAAATTTACCTACTTTAATAGGCACATCTTCTAAAATACCTACAGGATATTTAACAGACCTATCCGCTAATTGTAATGACATCCTGGTAGGTTTCAGTTCACCCAATCCCAATTTTTCAGCTATAGACAATGGCATTAAGCTAACGCTAGCTCCTAAATCACATAGTGCTCTATCAATAGCCATATCACCAATCACACAAGGGATAGAAAAACTACCTGGATCCTAAAGCTTGGGTGGTAGCTTCCTTTGGATCAAAGCATTGCACTCCTCAGTAAGTGCTACGGTACCATCCTCCTCTAATTTCCTTTTATTAGATAAGATGTCCTTTAGGAACTTTGCATATATTGGCATTTGCTGCAAGGCATCTGTAAAAGGAACATTAACATAAAGCTTATTAAGAACTTCAAGAAACTTACCAAACTGTTTGTCAAGCTTAGCCTTGGCCAATCGTTGAGGGAATAGAACCGGAGGCTGATATGGTTTCACCTCCTCCTTCTTTTCACTTTGTTTTTCTTCCTCATTTACTGGATGAGAATGAGAATCTTCCACCTTCTTTTCTTTCTTGGCCTCCTCCTCATTCATACCAACTAGGCCATCATATTGTGTACCACTCCTAAGAGTGATAGCCATGGTGTGACTGGATGGTCCTATCTCAGGCTTTCCAGGAAAGGTTCCCAGCATTCTCTTAGAGGATGAAGCCTGCTGAGCAATCTGGTTCTCCAACATTTTATTATGGGTGGCAAGAGTGTCCACCTTGGAGGTTAGTTTCTTAATAGCATCAGGGAACTCATCATTTTGTTTAAACTGGGTGGTCACAAAGGTCTCTATCAAGGACTCCAGCTTAGATTTCTGTGGAATGTATTATCCTTGTGGTTACCTGAAATTACTCTGATTGCCTTGATAGAGAGGTGGTCTATTTTGGAAACCAGGTGTTCCTTGTGGCTGTCAGAAATTATTGACATAATTTCCACTGTAGTTCCCAATAGCATCCACTTGTTGCATCTCTGGCTTGGCATTCTGAGTCACTCCAAGCTAACAACCTGAAATGTTATAACCTGAAACACCACACAGCTCACAAACAAGATTAGAAGTACCTGTTCCTAATTTATCAAATTTATCAATTTTAACAGATAATGCCTTTACTTTAGTAGTTAATAAAGAGAGAACATCAACAGAGTACTTACCTGGAGTTCTTGGTGAACTCCTTTTTAAGGACCACTGGTATGTATTTTAGGCAACCTCCTCAAGCTTTCCTCCATGTTCTTACTCATGAAGGCACCGCCAGCTACGCCATCCAAAGTCACCTTCTGGTTTGGAGTGAGCCCATTATAGAAAATATGCACAGTCAACCAGCATTCAATACCATGGTATGGGCATTCATGGAGCATTTCTTTATACCTCTCCCAGGCATCATAAAGAGTTTCATCATCTTTCTAAGCGAAAGTGATGATTTGCTTCCTCAACTGATCTGTTTTGCTTCTTGGATAGTACTTGTTAAGGAAAGCATGAGACAACTGCTCTCATGTAGTGATTGACCCCTCTGGAAGCACATAAAACCAATCTCTGGCCTTGTCCCTTAAAGAGAATGGGAAAAGCCTGCTAGATTGCATCGTTTGAGACTCCATTCACCTTGAGCGTGTCACAGTACTCAAGGAAAATCTGAAGATGCAAGTTGGAATCCTCGGATGGAAATCCTTCAAACTGACTTTGTTGAACCATCGAGAGAAAGGATAGCTTCAACTCAAAATTATTTGTCTTAATGTTGGGTCTAGTGATGCTAGACCTTCGTCCCATCGCATTAGGCACTGCAAAATCACAAAGTGCTCTGTTGTTGAGATCTTCCATTTGTGCTTGACTCATTGAACTTGAAGGTTGATGCCTATTTTGTTCAATGTGTGTCCTAAGAAGTCTGATCTTCTGAAGAGTTCTTTCAATCTCAGGATCAAATATATGCTCAAAGCTGTCACTTTTTCACATAAAGAGGCCTGCACAAATCTATGAACAACCAAAAAGAACAAGCGTAATTCTGTAGAAAAAATAAAAATAAAACAGAAAATGCAAAAAATATAGAGAAAATAAAAAAATATGCAGAAAATATACAGAGGATGCATACTAGTCTAATCACACATCGCTTAGCCAATATTGGGGGAAACACAATCCTCGGCAACGACGCCAAAAACTTGATAGCCTTCCGCAAGCGCACGCGGTATTGAAGTAATAAAAAGATATCGTTCCAACAGAGATTATGCCCAAGTACTAGTTATAACGGTGGTTCAATTATCTAGTGAATCGATTGAAACGAATTGCTAAAACTATTATGAACAGTAAATTAGAAAACAGAAAATCCAACGTCTTTTGTAGAAGAAAATCAGAGCAAGTTTGAGGAATTCAATTAAAGGAAGGTCTTGGGATTTAAGGGTTCATATGCTAGTACCAAAGTTAAAGGTCAATTGCTTATCCAATTATATGATTTCCGTTTCTAAGGTAGATATCCCTAATTTAATTAATACCTTTCTCTCGAAAGCCTATTAACGTTCTTAATTCCTGAAGAACCATATTCAATTCGTTAATTAATCCCTTTAAGTTTTATGGGAATCCAATTAACCCTCAAATGAGTTCACTTACCATCATAAAACAAAAACATAGGTTCAATTTATGTGTTTTCGAATAATATACCTACTCGTGTAGCACATATAATTTGGAATCCACTATGCTTATCTCTAAGTCTTGTAGAAGCATTACGATACATAAAACAAATAGAAACATGAAATCATATCTTTGATTGGTAAAGAACGATTAATTAAGATATATAAGCATATTACATCCTTTAATCCCAAGAACAAAAGTTTAGTGTGCCATAAAGATTGTCATTATCATGTAATATATAACAAAATCAATGCCAAACATAAAAGGAATCAAAAGTGTAAACTAGGGTTCCAGAATTACAAATTAGTTCTCACTAGGATTGCCAACTCTTTTTCCCAAATCTGCAGAATTGATCTCCCTTGATGAATTGATTCTTAATTTCTAATGAATTCTTCCTCAAAGAGCCTTCAAAATCTCCCCAAAAGCTATCTCTCAAAACTTTCTCAGAAGAAGTTTGTCTAACTCCCTCAAGTACCTCCCACAAAAACCTTAACAAATTAGATATTTGGGCCTTGTAGGGGACAACCACGACCATTGGTGGATAACCACGGCCAGTGGTTCGAGCCCTGTTTCTCTTAATCATTAAATGCGTAATTTTGGGTAACAGGGAGAGCCAACCACGGTCAGTGGTGGATAACCATGGCCAGTGGTGGCTTCTGACTTCCTGTTCTTAGCTTTAACAATGCTGTATAGTGCTCTACAGTGCCTACCATGACCAATGGTAGCCTCTGACCTGCTTTTCCTTTTCCTCCAGTGCTAACCATGACCAGTGCTTGTCCACCACTGGCAGTGGTTTCCTCCAACCTTGCCAAAATGCACTCCTAGAGGCCTTAGAAGTCTCTTCTTTCATCCACTTTGCCATTTTTCCTCAAAAGAGACCTAAAATATCATTGGTCATGTAAAATAGAAACAACCAAGTAATATGTGTGGAAAAGCATCAAAATCAAGGGAATTGGGCATGGAAAATATGCAAAAACCCTAAAAACTAGACCTAAAAAAACCAAAAACAACATACAATACACACTTATCAGTTCACCAACTAAGGTTTTGGGAAATGTGATGCATATCACGTCATCTTCTGCTGCTAGTGTTAGGAATCCCTAAGCATGAGCAGCGGAAAAAATAAAGGGATTCCATAGGATTTGCAAAGTTCCGTGTTTCAAAGCACAAAAACAATTTCGAAATTATTTTAGGTTACCTCTTGAAGAACTCTGAAGCAGTCGTAGCCTCGTCCTTTAGGAGTCCACACGAGCACTCCCACCAGAATCGCAACACTTGCCAACTGCTAGGTTGACGGCGTGTAGCTCTTGCAACTTTTTGCGAATTTGTGTCTCACTTGAGTGAACGGCCTATGAGCATCTTATGCTCTATTTATAGGCTTAGGATTGACCTAATTTGTTCTCTCTAAAAGTGGGCTCCTTACTCATTCCAAATGAGTTAGGCCCAATAGCTTTATTTTAGTCCAACTAAAATAAGACAACATTTTCTGATGGGCTTACTCTATGTGTGTGACCCTATAGGTAAAATACCCGGTCATATTAATAATAAACTATTTTATTATTAATATAAAATAAGAGCGGCATCTAGCAATGCATCATTATGTCCGAATATTATCAACATAACCTATAAGTGATAATTATTTAATACGTTTATTCCTTTTGTCATGATATCCTAATTGGGCCCAAGGCATGGTTGCGTCATCCTTGTACGGCCCAATTTATTTTACTTGATACCGGAGTAGACTGGATCCGAATAAATATCTAATATTTATTCTTTCTAGCATGGCCATGCGTTTTCTTAGTCTTACTCCATCAAGTGGCCTATGGATATCACTCCTGTCACATAGGAGAGACAAATCCCATCTACATCACTCACATCCCTCTGCATAATTTGTTCATTGCCTAATCATAACCTTTATATTCCTCTTGTTACAGAAGACGTTTAATTGTATTAAAACAATAAACTCCTCATGTAGGAATCGTAGTGACTTCAGGTCGAAGGACTACATATACCATTATCACATTGAGAATCGTTTATGACAATCATGTAACGATCCATGCAACGTTCTCATGGTGGGTCTGTCCAGTACATCATTACTCTTAATGTGTACCCGTGTGAAGACTCGATATCATCTATATCTATGATCTGTGAGATCAGGTCATCAGTACACTCACACACTAGTCTCAGTGTATTTACATGTCCCCATGTAAATACTTAACTAGGGACATTTTAGGAATAATTTTTATATGACCTATTACTCCAAGGATAAATATGTTTAAAACAATTTTAAACTGAAATATTTATTCAATTGATAAGTAGAAAAATGATACAAATGAAAAAGCATAAAGGCTCATAGTGTATACACCAACAGCTAGAAATAATGACTCATTCACGTAAACATCTAAATGTTTACTAGGACCAGTTTCACCTTCCTAATTGGTAGTGGGTGAGGAGTTTGAAGATGCTTCGAGTTATGGGCCTATATGAGGCATCGAGTGAATATGATGCTAAACTTATAGTTAAGGAACCATTAAAGGCTTGCATAGTTTGATACCAAGTGAGTGACGCTTAGTCTAGTATATGGACTCTTGATAATCTCTATCAACATTGAAATCTTGGAGTATTCTAGTGATGTCAAGACATCATGGTGAAAGGGTGAAGGATGAGGTTTGGCAGGTGAAATCCTTAGGTCCACAACCATATGATTCCCCTGAGGCTAGCCCCGCCCTTTCCCGAGGTCTTGTAATTTCACCTGAAGTTGTCAAATAAGTTCTTCGTGTGGATTTGGTTAGGCTACAACCTTAGGTCTTCTTGAAGTCTGAGCACCCAACCCTTATGTATTAATAAAGTATAAGGTGTAACCTAGCGGACTTGGATCCATGTGTGTAAGGTCGCACATGTCACCCTTCGAAGTGCATAGGGCGTGATGACTTGCATATATAGGAAGGATTGCAAAAGTGCGAATAACTTTAATGTGTCCCACCAGGTGTGTCAATAATCTATTTGGTATGGGGGACAAATTTTTGGTATGAGGTATTGAGCTTATAAGTTTAGTAAAATACACTGACCCAGTACAGATATGATATTATATCATTAAGTTGAATAGGAATCTCAAAGTCTTCTCATTCTCTGTCCAACGCATATAGTGTTAGGGAATCCCATCAGTGTTATCAGATTCTATAGTAGAACCAGTAACTGTCTCTTGCTTCAAACTTTTCCAGCTTATAACGCCACCATTTAAACAAAACACATACCCTGATTGCGATCTTGAGTCATCCTTATCAGTTTGGAAGCTAGCATCAGTGTAACCCTTTACAATGAGCTCTTCTTCCCCTCCATATATCAAGAATGAATCTTTAGTTTTTCTCAAGTACTTTAGGATATTCTTGACAGCAGTCCAGTGACTTTCACCGGGATTAGACTGGTATCTGCTCGTCATGCTTAAAACATACGAGACATCTGGTCGGGTACATATCATGGCATACATGATTGATCCAATAGCAGATGCATAAGGAATCTTATTCATCCGTTCTCTCTCTTCTTTAGTGGAAGGAGATTGAGCCTTTGATAGGCTTATGCCATAAGCCATAGGCAAAGTTCCTTTCTTGGAATCTTGCATGTTAAACATTTTTAACACTTTGTCTATGTATGTATTCTGACTTAGGCCAAGAAGTTTTCTTTACCTATCTCTATAGATCTTAATTCCCAATACGTAGGTTGCTTCACCTAAGTCTCTCATAGAAAAACAATTTCCCAACCAAGTCTTCACAGACTGAAGGGTAGGAACATCATTTCCAATGAGTAGTATGTCATCAACATACAGGACCAGAAAAACAATTGTGCAGTCACTAACCTTCTTGTAGACACAAGGTTCATCCTCATTTTTAGTAAAGCCAAATTGTTTAACGGCTTCATCAAAATGAAGATTCCAGCTTCTGGAAGCTTGCTTAAGTCCATATATGGAACGTTGTAGTTTGCACAACTTCCTGGATGCTTCAGGCTTAATAGAGCCTTCGGGTTATGTCATGTACACTTCCTCAAGAAGATTTCCATTAAGGAAATCAGTCTTGACATCCATTTGCCATATCTCATAATCATGGTATGCAGCAATAGCAAGTAGAATCCGAACAGACTTTAGCATAGCGACTGGAGAAAAGGTTTCATCATAGTCTATACCATGAATTTGCTTGAAACCTTTCGCTACCAATCTTGCTTTATAGGTACTTATATTTCCATCCATGTCAGTTTTCTTTTTGAAAACCCACTTGCATCCTATAGGTTTTACCCCTTCGGGTGCATCAACCAAAGACCAAACTTGATTAGTGTACATGGAGTCCATTTCAGATCCCATAGCTTCAAGCCATTTCTCAGATTTTGGACTTGCAATGGCCTCTTCATAAGATGTTGTCTCATTTTGATCCATTAGCAACACATCTCTTTCCTGAGTTATAAGAAATCCATATCTTTCAGGTTGTTGACGTATTCTACCTAATCTACGTAAGTCTTGTTCTACTAGAGTTGGAGTTATCATAACATTTTGTGGTTCCGGCTCTATTTCCACCATTGGCTCTTCAATGCCTTGCAGGTCTTGAACTTCTTCAAGTTCTACTTTCCTCCCACTGATTCTTTTAAAGATGAATTCCCTTTCTAAGAATATAGCATTTCAAGCAACAAACACTTTGCCCTCGGTAGGATTATAGATGTAATAACCCTTAGTTTCCTTTGGGTATCCCACAAAAAGACATTTATCTGATTTGGGTCCAAGTTTGTCAGAAATCTGACGCTTCACATAAGCTTCACAGCCCCAAATCTTAAGAAAAGACATACTGGGTCATTTCCCAGTCCACATCTCATATTGTATATTTATGACAGCCTTAGATGGAACACGGTTAAGTGTGAAAGCTGCTGTCATCAAAGCATGTCCCAAGAAGGAGTTTGGGAGGTCAGTTTGACTCATCATTGATCGAACCTTGTCTAACAAGGTTCTATTTTTCCCCTTAGAAACATCATTCCATTGTGGTGTTCTAGGAGGAGTGAGTTGAGAGACAATCCCACATTCTTTAAGATATTCATCAAACTCCAGGCTTAAGTATTCGCCACCTCGATCAGATCAAAGTACTTTAATTTTCTTGCCAAGTTGGTTCTCTACTTCATGTTTGAATTCTTTGAACTTTTCAAAGGATTCTGATTTATGCTTCATTAGAAACATAAATCCATATCTACTGAAATCATCAGTAAAGGTGATAAAGTAGCTAAAACCTCTCCTAGCCATTATCCTATTAGCCCACATACATCAGTATGTATCAAGCTTAGAAGATCACTCGCCCTTTCACCGATTCCAGTAAATGGGGTCTTAGTCATCTTCCCTAATAAACAAGATTCATATGTATATATTGATTCAAAATCAAAAGAGTCTAAATGTCCATCTTTATGGAGTTTAGAAATACGTTTCTCATTTATATGTCCTAGGCTACAATGCCAAAGATAAGTTGGGTTTAAATCATTTGGTTTAACCCTTTTAGTATTAACGTTATAGATAGGGGTTTCGAGATCGAGAACATAAAGTCCATTACTTAAATTTGCACAGCAATAAAACATGTCATTCAAATAAACAGAACAACTATTATTCTTTATTATAAAGGAAAACCCTTTCCTATCTAGACAAGAAACAGAAATAATGTTTCTTCTTATTGCCGGAACATAAAAACAATTTTCTAATTCAAGAACAAGCCTTAAGGGCAAGGATAAATAATAAGTCCCTATAGCTAATGAAGCAACTCTTGCTCCATTTCCAACGCATAGGTCCACCTCGCTCATCAACTGCCTACTCCTTTTTAGATCCTTCATATTAAGACAAATGTGAGATCCACATCTGGTATCTAATACCCATGATGTTGAAGTTGACAAGTTAATTTCTATAACAAAAATACCTGAATTGGAAGTCTCACTTCCCTTCTTCTTAAGCTCTTCCAGGTACTTTGGACAGTTTCTCTTCCAGTGTCCCTTCTATCCACAATGGTGACAATTTCCTTCCTTAGCCACCCCGCCCACAGGTTTTAAGGTTGATGTACTTGGCTTATCTTGACTTTCCAAATTGTCTTACCTTTTCCCATAACAGCCTTTCCCTTGCCTTTATGCATGCCCTTTCCTTTACCCTTGCTAGAATTGACCATCATTATAGCCTTGCCCTTTCCTTTAGAAATATTGGGCTCAGCAGTCCTCAACATATTGAGTAGCTCTAGCAATGTTTTATCCAATGCATTCATGTTATAATTCATGATGACTAGCTTAAAACTGTCAGGTAATGACTTCAAAATGAGATCAGTAGCTAACTTTTGAGGGAAGGGGAATCCTAGCCTAGCTAGATTCTCTAGGTACCCAATCATTTTGAGCACATGAGGTCCTACAGAACCTCCCTCTTTAAGTCTGCAGCTAAATAGGGCTGAAGAAACTTCATATCTTTCTTGGTCAGCTTGACCTTGATATAGTTTCCTTAGGTTTTCGATCATATCGAAAGCCTCCATATGCTCATGTTGCTTCTGAAGCTCAGGAGACATGGTTGCCAGCATAAGGCATTGGACATCTAAAGCGTCATCCTGATGCTTCTTGTAAGCATCCTTGTCAGCTTTAGAGGCATTGTTAGCGGGTGGTTTCGGAATCGGATCTTCCAGGACATACTGCTTTGTGTCTTGTTTGAGGACAATCCTTAAATTCCTATACCAGTCTAGAAAGTTGGGTCCAGACAATTTTTCTTTGTCTAGGATCGATCGCAATGAAAGGTTTGAAGGCGTGTTTGATGTCATGGTTATCTAAAACAGAAAGATATGTAGTAAGTATCAATTAAAAAACATAATTAATTTTTGGTCTTAAAATTAAACACGTCTCCCACTATTTTGATTCAAAATAAAATCACCCTCTACGAATCAGAAAATCCCGTTGAAAGATTTTCTAGTGGGCAAAGATCCATATTTGGCCTAATGTTAAGTCAGCTTTGGCTGATCACTTAACATTTGGTTATTTAGGTAGGAAACTCCTTTCCAATTGCATCTTATACAACCCTTAGACATTGGGTTAGGTAACCATTATCGATCATTCATCTTATGAAAGTTTAGCCCAATGTATACGCCTCTAAGTTTATTCAATCCAATTGATAACTTAGTAAGTCAAAACCCAATAAAACATTTTGGATATTATAATTATCCCATCGCGTCTTACTAATATAAATGATAGTACCCTGCTTTGGCAGACCCATTATTCATTGACATTAGTATTGACGAGTCTACTTATTGGAAGGCGTTTGTAACTTAATATTATTTTGAGGGATTTTAATTTATTTTAAATTACCATCTTTGTTAAACGCTTTAACGTAATAAAATTATCCCCAAAGCATACAAACAAAATTGTGAGATGGTTATAGTCTTCCTAGAAGAATAAAAAAAATAAATAAATAAACCTAGAGGAACTATATTACCAAGGCTTCATGAAGTCCTACTTCTTGAACCCACCATCCTCTTGTAGTCACCACTCCTTGGTTCCTTTCAAAGACAAAAGCGCTTAGAGTCACCACTCTAGTTTTCTTCTAGGTCTTTACTTTGTTGGCTCGATCAAGATTACAAGATTTTAAAGAAACTCGCTTTACATACGAGTGAAGGGTTGAGAAAAGAAATACAACAGAATGAAGAGAGGCACAGCACGTAGGCTGTATTTAAATAATATAACTAAGACCATAACCATTCACCATGTAACGTGTTAATTAATTAATTATAACCCATTTGAAAGCATTAAAAAAATTAATTTTTAAACGGGCCATTAAACACGTGGGTCGGTAATAAGGCGCTACGCAGAGAATGTACGAGGATCCCAGGAAAGAGAGGTGGGTCCGGTGTGACCGCTTAAGTACCAAGTCTTTCCTAGCCAGAACGTCCCACTGACCATTAACAGCTCTAAAATTTCAGCTAGGGTTTCAACCACTTTGAAACCCTAATTCCTTATTGTGAACACTTCACAATGCATCTGTCAAGACACATGTAGGCAGCGCCGTCTAGGGTTTCAAAACCTAGAATTCAAATTGCACCTTTCTCATGACGGCTACCTAGGTTTCAATGTTTGAACCCTAGGTTAAGGAACGGCTAAGGTTTAATACTTAAACCTTATCACTTGACGCCCCATAACATGAACTATTCATGCTCGGAGATCAACGCATTATCAAAATGCAGTTTGTATAACAACAATGATTATTAACGAATTCAACACATGTATCACATACGAAAATTAAAAACGCAAATATCATACAAACCTCTAAAATAACAGAAATGCATACTTCAAATGAGAAAGCCTATAAACAGTATCTCATACAATTTACAGAAAACATAAGAGCATACAAATCATGATATTATTTCATACATAATATGCTTGAATGTTTTTCAAAACAAGTTTCACAAACAATTTCGCAAAACAGATCATAAAGCTTATAACATAAAAACGATTTCATAAATTGAAATTTTTAAAAGCTTTTTCAGAATGAAAAACATGGCATCATGAAACGTAAGCAAATGCCCAAAACATAGCTTTGCAACCTGGCTCTGATACCACTGTTAGGGAATCCCATCAGGGTCAGGCAGCGGAAACACAAAGGATTCCCAAAAATAAGGATTGCAAATGCAAATGTCTCAAAGCATTATGTAATTAAAGTTTTGATCTAGGGATTACCTCTTGTAGACGCACAACGAGTTCCTCGATCGAAGCAATTGTAGCTTCGCCCTTAGGAGCCCACACGAGCACTCCCACCAGAAAACCAAAGATCCGAATGCTAGTAGGAATTTTAGTGTAATGTAATTTCTGAGCAACAGCCTATGAGCATCTCATGCTCTATATATAGGCTTAGGTCATGACCTGTGCTCTCATTAAACATTAGGCTCCTGACTCATTCTAAATGAGTTAGGCCCAAATAGTTTTATTTTAGTCCAACTAAAATAAAACTATCCTCTGGTGGGCTTACTCTATGTGTGTGACCCTATAGATAAAATATCCGGTTATATTAATAATAAACAATTTTATTATTAATATAAAATAAGAGCGGTATCTAGCAATACTTCATTATGTCCAAATATTATTTATCATCGACATGACCTATAAATGATAATTATTTTATATATTTATTCCTTTTGTCATGATATCTAATTGGGCCCAAGGCATGATCGTCGTCATCCTTGTATGGCCCAATTCATTTTACTTGATACCAGAGTAGACTTTAAAGAATAAATATCTAATATTTATTCATCCTAGCATGGCCATGCATTTCGTTAGTTTCACTCCATCAAATGACCCATAGATATCACTCCTGTCACATAGGAGAGACAAATTCCATCTACATCACTCACATCCCTCTGTATAATTTGTCTATTGCCTAATCACAATCTTTATGGTCATCTTATTACAGATAACGTTTGATTGTATTAAAATAATAAACTCCTTATGTAGGAATCGTAGTGACTTCAGGTCGAAGGACTATATACCATTATCACATTGAGAACCGTTTATGACACTCATGTAACGATCCATACAACGTTCTCATGGTGGGTCTGTCCAGTACAACATTACTCTTAATGTATACCCATGTAAAGACTTGATATCATATATCCATGATTTGTAAGATCAAATCATCAGTACATTCACACACTAATCTTAATGTATTTACATGTCCCCATGTAAATACTTGATTAGGGACGTTTTAGGAATAATTCTCATATGACCTATTATTCTAGGATAAATAGCATTAAAATTAGTCTAAAACTGAAAATACTAATTTTATTGATAAGTTAAAATTGATACATTAATAGCTCGTAGTGCATACACCAACATATAGCATCCCGCGTCATGGGGCAAAGTAGGGTGTCACCTGCAAAGAGACTCTGTTGCTCAATAGTTCGATATCAATATTGGACCTTGAGTGTTGGGGTTTGGTAAACACACCTTATGCATAGTAAATGAGTGGTATTTATAGAAGTCGAGTAATGATTGAATGCCTTGACTCATGTTAGTACTTTTTAAAAAATAAGATGAAAGCTGACACAAACACAACCATTTCTAACATTGTTGCAAGTGTTGACCAATATGCTCCAACACTTCTCTTAACCTCTATCCTATATCGACTCATTAGCGATAATGGTTATCAATAGTTCTGCATGGGAGTGATATTGGGGTGCACATGTTGACAATGAACACCATGTATAGCTACTAGTATGGGCCTTCTAATACTGACATCAGTATCAGGTCTATATCAATAGTAGTACCTCATAATACCCACTTAAATTATCTATTCTTGTTAATTTGATGTTTGAGGAATGATATATTTTAAGGAAGCATTAAATATATATTTTTAATCCTTATAAAATTGCTAAACTTCAATGTTCATCCTTATACAAAATTTGTTACATTTTTCATCCTTTCTTAATAGAAAATGTTAAGAATTAGTCTCTTATTAATTAAATTATTTTGTTTTAGTCCCTGATTTTTCTTATTAATTGTAATTTTTCCTTCAAATTCTCATGTCATCGTCTGATATGTTGTCTACTTATCTTCTGTACCATCTAATTTAGAAGTTATTGATAGATATATAAAAAATGATAATATGTGACTTAACTGTATCAGTCACTCTAATAAAAGAACCTCATGAAAAGTTGAATATTTTTACCTCAAAAAATTTTATATCTATTTAATTAGATGACATATCAGTAGATTATGATAAAATTTGTCAAACAAATTAATTATTAATAATAACCCTCTAATTATGAAAATAATTTTTAAAAAATATTATAATTCAATAAAGACAAAAAATTTATAAGAATGAAAATAAAAAATTATTAATTTCACATGGATGAAAATCATATTTACCACTTCAAAAGAATCAGTATACTATTTGCATTTCTAAAGTGTTGAATTTCGTTAAGATTAAAGCCTGATCATAACAAGTTAAAGGATGTTTCATGCTGTTTTGTACGTTAATACATTGATCCTTTATTTTGTGTGTGTTAGTATTTATATAGGTCAGGATACCCTTGACCGTTTTTAATAAATTTCTTCAGCTTATCAAAAAATCATATCTATATCTACAAAAGGTTGTGGACACGAATATTATAAACTAATTAATGTACGTGGACAATAAATATCAATTATTTCTTAATGTTTGATATACTTTATTCAGATTCAAACAAGTTAAACATAATAAAATTCTGTCATCAAAATTCAATAAAATGTCATTCTCTAACCAAATATTGTTATTGAAACAAAATGAATGTGTCTGAAGCAATTGTTAAACCGCACCATTAAAGCTGTGAAATACATTCTCTAGTTCTCTTCCAAATAGTAATGAATGAATGAATATGAATCTCTGGGATGCCTCCAAAATCCGAATGAATGAAAAGTTAGTCAAAACACGGCAACCCTGACCGTCCACCCTGTTCCTCTGACTGCATCTCACTCATATTAAACACCATATTTTATTCTTTCTTTATATATTCCCAATCAGAACCCTTATCAAGTGTATCCCAATTCTCGGCTCCATCATTATGATCAATTTCATTACTATAGACATTTTGAAAAGGTAAACAATTAACTTAAAATTTTAAAATGGTTCTAAATCGAACCTTTTGACACTTGTTAGAAAAATAATATACTTTTTTGGTTAGAAGCCTTATGATTATTCATTATTCTTGAGAAGAAAAGAAAACGAGCTAGCTACAAACATGAAAGGGTGTGGCAGGTCTCGCTGGTCCCTTGTATTGTAATGCCCAAACCAGACTAGTAAGTGTACGTGTTTTAAAATAAATTAAGAGCAAACGTAACTTTAAAACATAAAATTATTGTTAAATCAATTCATGTTTATGCTTAATAAATGTGGAATCTTAATACAATTTTTCCATGTCCCAAAATATATTTCATATAAAATTTGTGTTACATCAATTATAAATTTGGAATAATATAGTATATCCATATGCGCAATTCATGTACGATATCACTAGAATCTCTATGAAAATGAAAAGACTAAACGTGTGTGATAGGGTCAGGCCAACACAGTCTTCAAATTCTATGCGGTTTGGTTGACAGAAGAAATAGAAAGCTTTGGGAAAAGGCCACCCAACCAGCTGATCAATATTTACTATATATGGAAACTGAAAAGAGTGGCTAATGGACCCACTTTGGAAATTTTAGACATAATGCTATATATCCTTTCCATCAAATAATTTTGGTTTTTGTTGCTATCAAATAATTTTATTTAATTTATTTATAAATGATTAATTCAAGTGAAACATGTTTAATTATTTTTAAATAAGATTTTCAGTTTGATCCTTATGATGAAAAACATCTATAATAGAAGAGTTAGTTATATGGTAATATAGATGTTTCGGTTCCAACATTAACTTTAGGATACTCATAATTAAATAAAAATAATTTTATTTAATTTAAAAATATTTGCATCACAATAAAAACAACTCTCTTAGTTTCCTCAAGAAAATCATAAATTTTGACTTAAAGCATTCAAATGTTTGTTAGATTTTTCGTTTTTATTTCATGGAATAGGAAGATGGGAAGGCCCATGTTGGTCCCATTTTCCTAATTTTGAGGATCTAGCAAATAAGAAAATGGAACAAAAGGTGATGCCAAATTTGACGTGATCCATTTTTCTCCATCCCATTCGGCTATTCTCATTTCCAACCAAATTACCATAATTTTATAATTAAATATTTTTCTTTATCCAAATATGGATAAATGTTGTTAAGAAATTGTACCAAAGGAGTCTATGCCTAGAGGTTTTCTCCATCCCTTGGAGGCGTGCCAATGGGAAGAACAACTATTTAAGTCTCTAGCTTTAATGATCTAAAGTGGTTTAGCATAACAAAAATTTCCTTTTTATGGTAAATAAGATAAGGTATCAACATGGGAATTGAAGACTTGGTAATCTGTAGAGCCTTGAGTTAAATAGGTCGTTTTCACCTTTCACCTGGTTTTTTTAACCCCTAAGAAGCTTTTAGCCCAATAGGCCTCCAAGAGGCATGGGAATTGGGACCCATATCTTAGAAGGGTAACTCGAGATCATAAACTTTGAACCAATGTATCCTTTTACCCAAAAAAAAAAAAACCAATGTATCCTAGAGACAACTTTTCAACTTTGCTCCTCTATACCTTCTTTGTGTTAACTAAGGATTTATTTTGTTTCAGCCAAATTTGGAAGGATACAAATAATTGAAGATTAGTTAATTAGGGAGGAAATAATACATTTCATATGCAGTGGACCAAAAAGAAATATAAAATATCGCATCCATATAAAAAAAACTATTCCCCCAAAAAGTCATTCCCGGAAATGGAAGAAAATTAACAGTTCATTTTTTATTTTTAAAGTTTTAAAAGTAAGTAAATAAATTTTTATAATAATAAATAATTTTTATTTAAAAAATACCACAAGAAATTTTTTAAATTTTTTTAAATTTAATTTAAATTTTACATCAATTTTATCATATCATATCATTCATTCATTCATTCCATTTCACACTTTAGTTCGATTCATTCAAACAAATGAAATATAATTTTTTCACTTCTCTTCTATTTTCATTTATATCCATTTAAACAATATATTTATATTTGTTGATCCGGTTTTCACTCTATTTTTATTTCTCATCTTCCCATTTTTCTTTCTTATTTAATTATTTCTATCTTATTCCTCCATCAATCCAAACGATCCAAATAAAGCACTAGAATCGTAATCTTGGAGGGAGTTGATCTGACGTCATTGAAACAGTGCTTTTAACGATTATTTGGGTTGTGTTTTGAAGTATAATTATGAATTTATTTCAACACAACCAAGGGTAGCTTTAATATTTTACATTACATATGGATTTAATTTATTTTCTAGCATGCATTAGACACCCATGCAATTTCACATAGACTTCTGATTTCACTTGAGACCAACAAGTTTAGGTCTAGGAAATTTGATATTACAATGATGACTTCGAAATTTAAGGTTTGTTTGGTTCGTATTTTTATTTTCTATATTTAGTTTTAATTATAAAAACGTTTTTTTGTTTTTTAAATTTTATATTAGGAAAATATGAAAAGAAAAGGAAAATTATTTTTAATATTTATTATATAAAATTTAAAAAAATAAATAATATTTTTATAATTAAAACTAAAGATAAAAATCAAAAAGGGTAAAACCCCTTTTTAGCCCTCTTAAAATTTAGGATTTAGGAAACAGTCCCTTTAAAAAAAACTACGATTTTGTCCCTTATAAAGTTTTAGGGTTTTCGAATTTAAGGAAAACGTTAGCCTTGACTGTTAACTGATGAGGTGGCTAACGTTTGTGCCACCTCATCAATGTCACGTAGTTGACACGTGACAATTTTTAAAAAAAATAAAAAATCCACATCATTATTTCTAATAATATTCTTAAAAAATTATTTTTTTCCTCTTCCCTCTTCCTCTCATCAAATCCCTCACTTTGTCTCTTTGAATCTTATCTTCCCTAACCTCCTCTTCCACCGTCACCGCTGTCATTAACCTTCCGGGACCCACAGACCTTGTATAACAATTGGGTTTGAGGAACCTACAGGAACCCAACAACCTCGTACCGAAGGTAGCAGCCGTTGAACTGGACCCTCGCTGCTGTCACCGTAGAGCTTGTCCAGCCTGGAGGGAAACTTGCTGAAGCAGTTATAGCAATCGGAGTTTGTGAGATTCCCTCTGTATTAGTACACGGTGGTGATCGAGTTTTGGGTTGTGGCGGCAAAACCCTTTTACGCTGACTCTGCCACCAGAGAAGATAACAATGGTTTCAGGCTCTGTGAGTACGGGTCTTGCAGTTTCTGCTTGGAACAACCTTTGTACAATAAGGTTGTGGTTTCTGCAGTTGAGGCTAGTGTAAAAGGATGAAGAGGGGGAATGAAGAAGGTGAAGAGAAAGAGGAGAGTGAAGTGCTTTCTTCTGAGTATACCCATTTGGGAGATTGGAAAGAAAAACAAGTCATTTCCCTCTTATCAAATCCCATACTTTGCATAACCTTATAATTTAATCTTGTGCCGACCAAAAAACATTTAAATCTCGTCCATTCTTTTGCCTCCTCCCCCGCTCTTTATCTCTCTCACACTGGCATGTACCTTCTACCTCTTCAAACTTTGAAGAAAGACACAGGGATCTCGAAGAACACTTCTTTAGATGATGGTTGCGAGAAACAAAGCAAACAACTTGCAGAAACTGAGCGAGAAAGTGAAGAAGGGAAGATGATGTCGGTGGCGTTTGATAGAGCGATAGTGGCAGGGCTGTTCATCTTGAAGACAAAGAAAAATGGGCAATTCAAAAAATTGTAAGGAATCAGAAACAATCTGAATTTTGAAGATTTTAAAAAAAAAAAATCATGATTCAAGTGCAATTTAAAACAATGTGATTTTTTCAATGATTCAAAATGAAAACTCACCAGAAAATCATAAAATTGTGATTTTTCTGATTCAACGTGGGATTTTAACTATCATGATTGTAATTTGAGTACTTGAAATATAAATGTCTTCAGAATCTTTGTTTGCTTCCTTGATTTTTATTTTCAATTGTATGTTTTACTTAAAACCTATGAATTTTTACTGTTATTTAAATGATTGTAGAGTAAAATTGCCAAAGTGAGGGATTTGACGAGAGGAAGAGGGAAGAGGAAAAAAAATAATTTTTTTAAGAATATTATTAGAAATGATGATGTGAATTTTTTATTTTTTTAAGAAATTATCATGTGTCAACTACGTGACACTGATGAAGTGGCACAGACGTTAGCCACCTCATTAGTTAACATCTAAGGCTACTGTTTTTCTTAAATTTAAAAACCCTAAAACTTTATAAAGACCAAAATCATAGGATTTTTTTTTTTAAATGATTCTTTCCTAAACTCTAAACTTCAAAAGGAATAAAAAAGAGTTTTACCCAAATTAAAATAAAGACCTAACAAGCTCTTAACATTAATACTGGAATGAACATCACTCTTTTCCGGAATGGAAAGTTATACAGACCATTGACATCATAAATTGATCAAATTATATTGTAGTACTATTGCCTGCCTAACTTGATCTGGATTAATGTTATCATAGCTGTAATTTTAGAAGCGACCGGAAAATTTAATTAATCCCTTTGTCAATTGCATGTACATACGAATTAAGTTTTATTCAAAGTTACATTATTTTCGTGTTAGCGCACCATTCCTTTGATACACTCTGACTTTATTTGTTAATTGAAATTTACGTAAAACTCATTAAAGATTTGAAAATTCTATCCAAACTTCCACACAATGCATAAATCATATCTAACAAAAGTTTTCTTTAATTTGCACAAAAAACAGAGTCTTCTTAATTATATTCTTAAGAATTACAATTATTGCATTGGAGAAAACTCTGCTTATATCGAGTTTTAGTTTTTAACGTAATTGTATTTCTTCATATTTGAATTCAAAGTCATGGGTTATATTAAAACAGGTTGATCTAGGTGTGTTCGATACTAATTTTAACCGCTTGAAAATGCAAAATTGATGAAAAAATAAAAACCAAACTTTTGTTCAACCGAAAAATTCAAAACACTTAAAAAAAACATTAGTTTCATTTTAAAATTGACTAAATCAATAATATGACATTATTATTTTTATCCATACAACTGTATCCTGTATTTAATAAAAATAATGACCATAAAACTAATGCCGTCGCATTATTGCCGCGAATTTGAGTATAATTTTAAGTTGTTTATGAGCTATAGAAGATATATTGGTCATCTAATTTTTATCAATTTTTTATTTTGATTCTTGAGTTATTTTTTTATTATTTTTAATTTTTATGTTATTTAATATGTTGAAATTGATCCCTAAAATATTGATAGAGAAAAAGGTATAATGTATTTTTTGAAAAATTAAAAAGTAAGATAAGTTGAAAAGACATGTCAAGAGATATATTACATAATATTTTTATTTATTTGTAAACCCTAACTAAATAAATAGAAATATTATGTAATTTGTTTCTTGGCCTATTTCTAACTTATCTCACTCTTTAACTTTTTAAAAAATACATTATATCTTTTTTGTCTTTAAACACTTTTAAAAATTACTTTCAATATATTTAATAACATAAGAACTGAAACTAATAAAAAAGAACTGTGGGACTACAATAAAAAATGGATAAAAATTGTAGCATTTAAGAATAAGCAAAACGAGGTCCTTTTAAACAATTATATATATATATATATATATATATATATATATATAAATAAGTGGTATAGACAATATATTCATTAAATTTGCGGGAAATATGTAAAATATTAGCACTGTATAAGAACGAAGAAAGTTACACGGGTGAAATTGTATTATTTGAAAAGTACTAAAGTATTAATGTAGCAAAGGAGATATAGATACGGTTAAACTAGACTTTTAAACATGGTTTAGAACCGTGTTTATTCTAGCCGTGGTAATAGATAAGGTTTTTAACCACGGTTTTAAACTGTGTTTAAAAATGTCCTTTAATCATGATTGTTCATAACCGTGTTTAAAAGTATTGACATTTAAGCACGGTTGTGGCAAAAACTGTGTTTAAAAGGGAAATTTAAACACTGTTGTTACCATAACCAAGTTTAAATATAGGGTCTCTTTTTTTTAAAGCAGGTTTGGTTTTATTGATTTCCCAAACTTGCAATGTTACACAAACAACATAATAGACTACCATAACCCAGCAAAGTAGATTCATTGCATAAACTAACACTAGTGCAAAAAATGGCTACGACAACGGGATATGATCACAGTCCAGGGAAAAACCGTGTTTAAAAAATACGCGGTGGTATTTTTATAAATATGAGGAAGTTTTTTAATCACATTTCTGACGTAACCGTGATCATAGGAACAAGGTTTGTTATTTTAATTTTTATATTTTTAAAAAATGTACCTATAATCACGGTTGAGAGGAAACCGTGATTGTAGGGTATATATAATCACGGCTTTATGGGAAGCCGTGATTATATCTATAACCATATTTTTTTATTTTAATTTTTGTATTTTTAAAAAATGCACCTACAATCACGATTGAGAGAAAACCGTGATTGTAGGGCATCTATAATCACGGCTTTATGGAAAACCGTGATTATATCTACAACCAGATTTTTTTATTTTAATTTTTATATTTTAAAAAAATGTACCTACATTCACGGTTGAGAGGAAAACCGTGATTATAGATACCTTACAATCATGGGTGCTTGGGAACCGTGGTCATAGGTGTTTTCAAAATATAAATTTTGAACGTCGCGCGCTCCTTCTCTTTCTCTGTTAGCTTTCTTCCATCTTTCTCTCTAAGATTTCTCCTTTCTGTTTTCCCATTGCCATTGACGTTTGCATTTGTTTGTGTTCTAGATCTAACATGGTTCTATGTATATATTTTACAGGTTTTCTTTTGCTATTCTCGTTGCACACCATTGACGACCACCACGCGACCCTTCTCTTATTTTCTCGTTCAACCATGTAAGGCTTCTCTTTTGTACATCTCTTCTTTTATATTTCTTTCGATTATAGTGAAGGCTTTACATGTTTGTTAGTTATTCTGTTTGTTTTTGTTCTCTATGTTTTCCTTCTGCTTGTTCCTATAATGGAGGTTTTCTGTTTTGAAGGTCAACATTGGGGTTATTTTGAGGAGGATGTTGGTGGCAACTGCGGAGATGTGCTCAGAACTTTTAATCATGTTCTTTGATCGAAAGGAACTGTGGTGGTGATGGTGAGTTGGGTTTGGATTGTGGCGTGAAAGATTATAGAAGGTTGGCTTTTAATCACGGTTGTGGTTGGCAACTGTGATTAAATAGGGTCTTATTTAATCACGGTTATGAACCGTGATTAAAAGCCCTAATCTATTACAACGGCTGAAACAACCACGGTTCATGAACCGTGATTAAAGGCCAATTTTAACCGTGATTAAAGGCCAATTTTAACCGTGATTAAATCCCTTTTTTGCACTAGTGTAATGAAAACATATGACATTTACATGATGAAGAAACTAAATCTATATACAATGAATAATATTTACATGACTGAAATAAAACACAATCTAAACCCTAGAGTTACATTGGAATCAAAGCATAAGAGCAACACTACTCATTCAGGTAACGTCTCTACTCCTCTTGGCAGAGGAATCTATAGCCTGTGAGTTGGACCTCCTAGGTGGATCCTGGTCAACCATAAGTATCTGTTCAAACAAGAAAGAAATATTAGTCAGTATGATAAAAATACTAAATACAATGAATTACATGTTTAGTTAATTTCAATAAACATTAAATACAATGAATCATTTACAACCATACCCTATGTTCAATCAGAACTATGGAGTTTGAATGTTTTTCCATAATCCTTCATAGTGGTCATGACGACTAACAACTATATCATCTATGTCATGTTCTAAATGGATGTCGGTATACGTGTTGTTAGAGAAGGCATTTCCAAGACATCAAGACTTGGATCTCAATGTCGTGTCTCCCTTGGATAACAACTGACCACCTTTTGTCATGATGAAAGGCTCTTCCTTGTGGCCTATCGTGTTGAGGTCCACCAATGTAAATCCAATATCATCTGTTTTGACATTGTTCTTACTATCAACCGATTTGTATTTAAAAAAAGAACCGTGAAAGGATCGTAATCGACCTCCCATATATCTTTAATCTTACCAAAATAACATAACTTAGCCATGACAAGGTTATTGTCCTTTGAAGTTAAGAAATGCATTGAGGAAGCCACAATCATAACTCCACTATTCTGCACTGTACTTTTGGCATCTTGTGCCGTTGTATAGAATGAATAGTTATTTATGTCATATCCACAATAGGTGAAGACATTGAAGTTGGGACCCTGTGCTAGTCAATGTAATGTCTCAGAAGCATATGTATCTTTGACAATTATCATTTTGAACCACTACATGAATGTCTTGTTGTGTTCATTCAACGCTCACTTTTCAGTCATTCTAGGTGTAACATCCCATGTGTTTTTATATTTAAAAGGGTAAATAAATATGCAAAAGAATTAAATTATGATAATTTAGGAATATGATGTAGTTATGTGATTTAAAAATGAAATTTAAGGGGAATTTATGATTTTTGCCTAATGCGTAGCACCAGGATGAAAATTATGACCTGACGCGTAACGTTACAAAGACAACAACGTAGAAATAGAAATGAAAATAGCGTTTAGGGTCCTTTTCTCTCTTCTTTATTCCCTCAAAACTTAAGATGCTGATTCAGGCCAATTTATGGTTAGATTTCAAAATTAATCGCGTAATAGAAGTGGAAATCACAAGGTAAACGCATGAAATCTCTCAATTTCAATTTTGATGGGAGTTTTCTTCTTTTGTTTTTTTTTCTTGAGAAAGCGAAGAAGTTTTGAAATTTAAGAATTTGAACTAGTTAAAGAGTCCTTTAAGGCTCTTAAATGAAAGATTAAGTGATGGATTTTAGTTCCACTTAGCGTAGGTTACGGAAGGAGTGCCGAAAACTTAGCAGGAGTCAGGGTTTCTTAAAATAACTATCGGTTTTGGTTACGGTAAGCTTATAAAGCTTTAGGAGTTAATTTTCAAGTGTTTCTTAAGTTAAGTTAAGGTTTCAATGGTTAAAACTCTAAATCCTCTTTTGTAATTCTTACAATTTTAATGTTTTGACGCATTACTTCTTGAGAAGTTGGTTAAGGAGCATTAGAAGGTAAGGGAAGTGTTTTAGTATGTAATTAATTAAGATTTCAAGGTTTTCATATTATGATCTGGAAATTTTATATGTATATGAATGTTTTATTTGAATATATATTTATATTTATAGTTTAAAATATGTTAACAATTATATAGTGAGTTTGATAAATATGATTGATGTAATAATGATGATTACAATGAGAAAATAATGAGTTGTGATTTGGAGATATGTGATTATGATGATAATTGGTGAAATGAAAATGTTGTTATTGATTATGTGATATGTGGTTATGATGAATATGATGAGAATTCATGATTATATTATACCAAGAATGGTTTATGAATATGATATGGAATATTGTGATATATGTAATGTTGATGATATGGAATTTAAGCCTGGTGTTGGCTTTGATGATGATTTTCAAAGGAGATGGATTTTATGCCAGAGATTATATGTCATTGAGAAAATGGATGATTATATATTGTATATGCATGATATGTGGTGTGGATAACCATTTGATATACATCACCCTCGCTTTTGGCTCCAGTAGTTCATGTAGAGATCCAGTTGAGCTACCCAGTGGTCCAGGTAAAGACCCAGTGGTTGAGGTGGGGAGCCGGTGTGTGGCTCGGTGGACCAGGTAGAGTTTACGGGATGTCGGTGTGTGACTCCCAGCTGGTGGCTGCTCCTTTAGAATCCGGATACTAAATGTTGTTTTATATGACTTGACCATGAGAGTCAGTTGTGTTTAGTTTATATTGAGCTTTGATACATAATGATGATGATAGTTAATATTGGGATTTGAATTGTGATTGAATCATGAAATTGTGATTGATTTGTAAGGATGATATCAAAAGATATGATAAAGATATTTTGACATTATGAATAATGATGATTTTCATAAATTGTGAGTATGTTGGAAAGTTGTTAAGAAAAAGGGTTGGAATTGACAAGCGTGGGAGGTGTGAGCTCTTCCAAGTGATATTATTTCTATTTCAGTTATTTGTATTTTATAGTAATGCTAGATACTCACCTTTACAATTATTTTTACAGAAAATGAGGAAGGGACATTGAAAATACTACGGAGACTAGCACGTATGAGCAGCGAAGCAATGCCAAAACATTTATAATTATGTGATGTATAAATTTATGGTACTAATATGGGTTGCTGATGGATATGTATATATATTTATGTGTAGGGGTTGTTATATTATGTGCTTTAATATTGTGCATGCACGTGTGATATCTACATGGTTATGTGTGTGGACTATGGTTTGATAACTAATGACACTGAGTCATTAGTATTGATCTCTGTGATATAGTTAGGTTTGATTTTGTGATGGATGTGATGTGGCATTGAGCCAATAAATAGTTGATCATGCATAATAACTAGAGATTGCTTATATGAATATGATTATGGCACAGAGCCATATGATATCTATGATCATGTATTATTGACAGGAATTGTATTGTATGATTGTTGTGTAATTGTGTGGAAAGTATGAGGTGAATAATTTATTAAGATTAGAAATAAAATTATGAAGTTGGAATTATAGTATAAAACTCATGACAGCAGCATTGCTGCTACTATCATGCCCACGCGTAGTGTCAACCCTACGCGTAGCGTCAGGCACAAAGTTATGGCCTCACGCATAGCGTGAGCCTGACGGGGATACTATATGGAAGTGGTTTCAAGGTTTTAGGAGTAAATCATTATTTTAAGGATGGATGAATTATTAATTAATTATTTGGCAAAAAATTTGTTGATATTTTTAATTCAATGCTTAAAATTAAAGGTAAATTAGTTAGGGATTTTACACTAGGGTTGTTTCTTTTCACTAGTTCCTTATAAATGGTTAAATATGGTAGCACTTTGTCCGTGTTGTTCAAAATATACAAGTGTACTTGAAGTACTTTATTGCGTGACATGCTTTTCATTTTTCTATCAATCATACATTTCCCATCCAATCGCCTATCATGACGAGTCTTTAGAATGCTGATGCTTTCTGCATGTGATAAATAATCAATTCAAAACTCAATTGCTTCTCTGCAATGTACCTTTAAACAATCGATGCTTTAGGCCGATGTTGGTTCTTCATATACCCTTTTAATATTTTCATGTATCGCTCAACAGGATACATCCACTTCAAGAACACTAGACGACATAATTAGACATTCCTCACCAAATGGATGATTAAATGGACCATAATATCAAAAAATAAAGGCGGGAAATACATTTCTAATTGACGTAGTATAAGCAATCCTTCATGCTCCAACAAAAACCACGTTGACATATTTCACCTTTTCATATACTAGATGAAGGATTAATAATTGAAGAGGCATTTCAAATTCTTGCACACCGTTGAAGGACTTCTTTAACCCATGATACGCATGATTATTAGCTTTAAGAAACCTTCGATGTCGAAGATAAACATGTTTCCTTCCATGATCCAATCGATCAGTGTCAAATATTGCATCATTGTCCTAAGTGTGGGGTGTCACGGTATAAGAAGAGAAAGGTGTATTCTGATAAAGTGTGTACCAGAAGGTCTCCTACGAAAGTGTTATGGTATTTGCTTATAGTTTTAAGATTGAAGCATTTGTTTTCCAATGCAGATGATGTAAAGATTATAAGATGACATGCAGATAAAAGGGTTGTTGATGATAACTTAGGCATCCAGTAGATGGATTGCAATGGAAGAAAGTGGATTCCTTATTTTTAAAGTTTTCCAATGACCGAAGAAACATTAAGGTTGCACTAGCCATAAACGGAATGAGCTTGTATGGTAACCTAAGCATAAACCATAGTTTGTGACTTGTTTTGTTGTTTGTTTATAACTTGCTGCCATGGCTATGCATAAGCAAAAATATGTTATGCTATCAATGATGATTTCTGGTCCAAAACAACCAAGTGACGACATTGATATATACTTAAGTCCATTAGTTAAAGACTCAAAAATGTTATGGGAAGACGAGGTTAATGTATTTAATGGGTTCATAGGGCAATCATTCAATTTGAATACAATGTTATTCTATAAGGTCAACGATTTTCTAGCGTATGGTAACCTAGTTAGGTATAGTGTGAAGAGGCATAAAGCGTGTCCTATTTGTAAGGAGGGAACCTGTTCTGAATAATTACATCATAGAAGGAAAACTGTTTAACTTCGACATCAAAGGTTTCTTAAAGTTGATCATATGTATGGTAGGTTAAAGAAGTCCTTTAACGGTGCACAAGATTTTGAAGTGGCTTCTTCCCTATTAACTAGTCGTTAAGTATATGAAAAGTTGAAGGACATCAATACGATTTTAGATAAGTTTGAAAAGTAGTGAACATCAAAAAATACGTGGAAGAAGAGGTCAATTTTTTTTATCTAACTTATTAGAAGGAACTTGATGTAAGACATTGCATTAATGTGATGCATGTGGATAAAAATATGTGTGACAGTTTGGTTGGAACCCTCCTTAACATACTTGGAAAAACTAAGGATAACTTAAATTCTTATCTTGACTTAGAATTGATTGGTACACGATAAGAATTGCATGTACAATCAAAGGAAAAATGAGCATATTGTCATACCTTATCCAAAAAAGAAAAGCAAAGTTTTTGTGAATTGTTATGTATTGTGAAAGTTCTATTTGGTTATGACTCAACCATCAAGAGTCGTGTTTCCTTGAAGGATCTGAAGTTAGTTGGATTGAAATCTCATGATTGTTATATGTTTATATAACAGTTTTTTTTATTGCCATTCGTGACATTCTCTCTAAAAATATAGGACACGTCATAAGAAGGTTGTGTTTGTTTATTAATGCCATATATTATAAAGTATTTGACCTTAAGGAATTGGATGTGTTGGAACATGAGGGAGTTCTGATACTATGTCAGTTGGAGATGCATTTCCCATATTTGTTTTTCGATATAATGATCCACCTAATCATTCATTTGGTGATGAAGGTTTGGTTGTGTGGTCCAGTGTTCTTGAGGTGGATATATCATGTTGAGTGATAGGTTAGCCAACTTAACACCAATATTATGGATCCCCTCTCTCCACCTATGTGCCATGACAAATGGAAACGTGCCAGGGTGAAGAAGACCGGGGAGTACACTTCAACACAAGCTAAAGAGGTCACTCATAAAATCATATGTATTCAATTTATTAAAAATTATATTTTATTTTATTTTAACAAAGATGAGTATTTCTAACATGATTCACAAAAAAATGTTGTAGGATTCCTTGGTTGAGCAATCAACCCAAGGGTCATTCGTTGCTCATGTTTGGTAAGACATATTGATTACCGCCATTGGAAGACTAGAGCACCCTGGTAGAGTTCGTGCTGCTAGTCGAGGTCATGGTAAGTTTGACACAGTTCCCTTACATACGTATTTCTAATTAGTTATTAGTTTTTAATTATGCTTTACTTTTGGAGCTTCTAGGGTTCTCCTTTCATTTCAACGCCATTAATGGAAAACTTGGTGGAGTCCAGGGTAGTTGTTGTGGAAGCAAAGTACGAGAGTTGTCAACCCTCTGGGAGATGATGGACACCATCAGCCATTAGAGGGAGTGTACTACACCCATGGTCGACCCATAGATTGGGCAAGTCAGCACAAATGGGTCTTGTGCTACACCTGACGATGGCGATGACGGCGTAGTCACTGAGGCCACCTATTAGTGTGACTTGCTTGTTGATGGGTTGAAGGAGCCAATGACATAGGTATAGTTCACAACCTAGGCCCTTTAATTTACGATCGATCATTGTCTGACGGTATGTAAAGGGTCTTCATTATGGAGATCATATTAAAGGATGTCGTTGTCTCAATGCCAACTACAGAGGTATAGGTCGTCGGCTAGACACTAAGACACTTCCTCATGTGGCCCAGTAGCCTGCAAGAGTTACAGACCAACACAAGACTTTTTAGTGTGCTTTGTCCTCAATCGCACACATCCTGAGAAGTTCCTAGGAGATCACCCATCCCAGAATTTCTCCAAGTTAAGCATACTTAACCTTGGAGTTCTTAAGTGATGAGCTACCAAAAAGCGAGTGCCTTTGTTTAATAGGTAAAACAAATTAATTCCTTTAAGCTATCCTCGACTGTATAGTCCCATACCTATACAGTCTTTGGATCCCTCTCATTCTGGTATATATTCAGTTCATTCATATGTCATTCCCACTGGAAGCCTGCCAAGAGAAGCTCCTAGTTCATGCCTATGCACTGACGGGAAGTGATCGGGGCTGAGTTGGACGAGGACTCTGTCCTGGTCCCGTGGCAGGTAGATGTCTTCGACCGGCCAAGTCTACTCCAGCTTTACATTACCCAAAATTACTTTTCTGAGACTACGAATGGGCGGACCATGATAGAAATCTCTATTATCTAGCTTTGGATGATATAAGTACTTCTATATTTAATTATTTCAGTTTATGTGGTAGTTGTTACTAATCGTGTATATTTTTTCTAGGTTTCTACATAAATTTTGTATAGATAATGGGGTTCATGGGACATATGGGTTCTTAGAGCCTTCATCCATATAGAAGACCAGGAACATTAGAAGGGACACTCAGGCTTACATCCAGAATTGGATGCATGAGTCAAACAAAAGTGTCTACTTAGCCTCATATAACTCTCAATAAGTGTTTATTGTATACATGAAAATCTATTAATTTAATGATTTTGAATTGTTACTTATTAGGCTTTATTGCAGTTTACATTAACAGCTTATGGTTATTTGTCCCAAGGATAACATTGTTGCATGCTTTTGTTCATTGTATGGGACTGCGCCCATGGACTTCAAACAAATCATTGAGGTGTAAGTTCAATTAACAAGTTAACTAACTTTATATATTCAACTACTTCATTTTATACTTCTACGATTCTAACTCATTACATTTTTTATTCATACATAAGGCTGTAGCCGGATATACTCAACTACACGGAAGCATCTACAGAGAAAAGATGTAGTGGATCTACCCAAAAGTAAGTACTTTCAATAAAACTAGTGTTATTTATTAACTTCTTATAATTTTGAATAACATTATCAAATTTTGTTATTTGATGTATCTTGTAGTCTCATAGATAGCAAGGCAACCATGAGTGTAGGTATTATGCCATGAAGATCATACTGACCATTGTCCAAAACAATACAGTAAATGCATGGACAATTGCATATGTTTACTTGCCTATATTTTATAAATTTATATTCACATAGTAATATAACTTTTTGGTCTTTAGACTTGAATAGCTAATTGTTTTTTCTTTTGTTTGCAACACTTTCAAGACCAGTCAACCTTCCCTTTGACAGACGTAGATTATGTGAGGGAACAATGGGCTAAATACTTTCTTGAAATGAGGGAAGGACTACGATAGATATTTTTTATTTTATTTAATTCATTGTACATAACATAGGATTGTACATGATATTCATTGTTGATATATACTGCATTATACTGTTTATGAATACATAATTTTATTTCATTAGTTGTAGTTTGTTTATATTAATTGTGTAGTTTGTTTCTATTAATTGGTGAATAATAAATAAATCCAAAATGAACTATCTAGGATAATATGATGTGAATGCTTATGTGGACTGTGCTGTTTAAAATTGTAGGGTTGGGCACTCATATTTAAACTTAGTTATGACATTAATCGAGTTTAAAGTCTAAATTTAAACTAGGTTATGGCGTAACCAAGTTTAAAATTTGTTATATTTAAACTAGGTAGTGTTTAATTGAGTTTAAATGTGTGACTAAAAGAGTATAAATGACTATACATGTAAACCCTAAACCCTAAATATATAAACATTTAAACTCGATTTGTAGGAACTGAGTTTAAATAGGGTTTTTAACCTCGGTTGTAAACTAAGTTTAAAGACTCATACCTACTACCTCAGGTGTTATAAATTTGGTTGCGAAACCGAGTTCATATCCTTTTTTAACCTTGTTCGTATCCTTTTTTCCCACTTATGATTGTTTTAGCTACGAGAATTTAGCCATCGATAAGGTTCCTTTGCTGATAGCAACTTATCTAGCAAAGACCAAAGAATAGCGACCAGGAGTTACCTCTAGTGGTGGTCCAGGATATGATTTAACGACATATACAATGTCTTCGCTAATATTTCTTAAAGTTCTGTCTTAAATACCATTGTTGTCTATAAATATATAATATTTAGACAACTCTTGTCGCTAATCCATCATGGGACATATCATATAGCGATATTTTCATTATCTTTTTCTATATTTCCATCTCCCTAGCATCATTGAATTGAAAAATAGCACTTTAGTGATGGGGGATAGGCCTGTTGCTATTTTATTTGCCACGATCTATCGCCACTTCCGTCACTAAAGTTCATAGACAATCTAAAAAGATGCCTTTTCATGAAATGTCACTAGAGTGGTGGGCATATTAAATAAGAAATAGGAAAATACAAAATGTAGCAATAGAATATGCCCATGTAGATTTATTTGCCACAATTTATTACTACACCCAATATTCCTAAAGCTAGAACTATGAAAAAAGATTGTCTCTAAAGTTAACCAACACATTAAACAAAAAATAGGGAAAATGCAAAGTGTAACGATGAAAGATAGGCCCGTCGTTGGTTTATTTGCTATAGTTTGTCAATACGCCTATCACTAAAGCTGATAGAGAATCTAAAAGGATACAATCGCCAAATATAATGCTAGTGTTGGCAAGCATATTAAATAAGAAAGAAGGAAATATGAATTTTAGCAACGACGGACCTATTGATGTTTATTTGCCATAGTCTGACGCGGTTCATCACTAAAGTTGGCAGAGAATATGAAAATATGCCAGTCACTAAATATTTCATTAGCGTTGGTGGGCACATTAAATAAGGAAGAGGAAAATGCAAATTTTAGCGACAATGGATAAGTTTGTCCCTAGTTTATTTGCCATATTTTGTCGCTAAAGTTGATAAAGAATCTGAAAAGATTCCCATCGCCAAATACGTTACTAGCGTTGATTGACACTTTAAATAAGGAAGAGGGAAATATAGATTTTAGTGACAATGGATAAGCTTGCCGCTGGTTTATTTGCTATAGTTCGTCGCCACGCCCATTGCTAGGTGATCCGGTCCTGACACCGGCCCCCAAGAGCATGGCTTTAATGCTTTGCCAGGTCAGCATTTCGAACAAGGTAAGTACGCTTCAAATACGGAGTATATACGACCAAGGCAAGTAACTCCGCCTAGGCATGTCACTCCGCCTAGGTATGACACTCCGCCTAGGCATGTTACCCCGCCAAGGCATGTAACTCCGCCTAGGCATGATACTCCGCCATGGCGCATAACTCCGCCAAGGCATGTTACTCCGCCTAGGCATATAACGCCGCCAGATTGCATGTTACTCCGCCAAGCCATAGGCTCAACACAGGCGGAATATTGAACTTCCCATACTGCGTAGCGAACCCATACTCACAACCCCGGCACGAGGTTGACTCTGTCTTGAGAGGTTAATAATGGGAATCATGCTGTCACGCATAAAGGGAAATAACAATAAAATAATAAAGCATTCATACTTCCCAAGTAAGTAGAAATACCTACTACACTAACGGTGCCCGTGAACAACACAGGGACCCACTGTCTTTCTTGCTTTATGCTAGAAAACAAGGAACGGGCCCTACCAATAATGGAGCACCAGTGACAGGTATATAAACCTCAGCAAAAAGGTATACAGGGGCTCTCTCCCCATTTTCTGAACCTTACTCTCTCTCTTACTTGCATAATTCTCTCTGATCGTCTTTCTAAGTCTATGAGTATTCTGAAATACTGACTTGAGCGTCGGAGAACGATTGCAGGTACCACCCCCAATCGGGTCAAGGCTGAGAGGACTCCTCCAGGCAGACTGGGACACCGCCCAGTGTATATTGCACTCCGTGTCAAGGCATAGGAGGCAATTCCAGGCGGACTACTACATCGCCGTAGAGCGAGTTACACTCCGCCCCAGTATGGTTCAGACTCCGCCTCATCATACGAAGACACTCCACATCTGAACATTTACGCACATCACTTTGTATCAGATTGAGCTGTCTCAGGATCATAACTTTACACACCCCGTAAAGGACGGGTCACTAGGGTTGACAAAGAATCTAAAAAGATGTCTATTTCCTAATACGTCACTAGCGTTGGTAGGCACATTAAATAAGGAAGAAAGAAACACAAATTTTAACGATGATAGATAAGCTTGTCACCAATGTATTTGTCAACGTGCGTCATTGAGCCAATTGTTGCTCGATAGCTGTTGAAGACTAGGAGACTGCTTGATTAATCCATTCCTTATTTTACTATAGTATAGTGACTGGATCTTCTTGTCGTTGCAACATATAGAGATGTGGCCAAGTTACCAATTAAATTATTTCACGTGTTAAGTTTTTTTAAAATAATTACCTGACCAGTTAAATTATGCCTCGTTGATGCATATGTAATCTCGCATGAACTTGTATAATCTCATGTGATCTCACGAGTTAAACCATAAGTTTGATTTAGAAAAAAATTCACTTCCCAAAACAGTTTCATTTTGAATGCCTGATCAAATATAAGATTACAAAACCCTAAACAATCTTTTTTTCTCTTTGAAATCCTATTATCCTTTTCTTTCTAATCTCTTCATCCTTTGAAATATTTCATCATTCCTTAACTATGACATTGCCTTCATTTGGACATCATTGTTCCCTCACTACTTGTGTTTGAGCTTCTTCGTCCGACCTTCATTTGAATACTTTATTGCACCCTATGTTCAAGCTTTTCTATTGTAGGAGGTTCAAACATTTTGGTTTCATTAACAATGATCTGTTCTCATCAATGATGCTTTGTTCTCATTGGCGGTGCCACCATCTCTATTTAGGTAAGTACTAACCTTTATTTTTTCTTCCTTTGTAGGTTTCTAGTTTGTTGTTGTAATGTTGCATACATTCATACTAACCCTTGTGGGATGAAATCATGGATTTTGAATTCTGTTATATGGTAGGAAAAAGCTAATTTTAATATATCACAATCAAAATTAGTAATTCAACTAAAGTTTTTTACTTTTATACCATATAGAATATAGTCATAGAGTCATAGTCGAATGATACATTAATGAAAATATGAAATTCATTTCATATTGTCCACTCTTTTAATGTTTATTTCATTATAATCTAATAATTAATGAATAAACTCTGAATGGAAAGATATACAAATATTTTATGATGTTTATATAGCAATTAGCCACTAATGTTTCTTGTGTGATGAATTTATATGCTTTGGCTTAGACAGCTTATAGTTGTTGGTTGATGAAGAAAGACAAGTACTTAATTAAGAAAAATGTAGGTGATATGTTTAATTTGTTATGCCCTTACCAAGTAGTGATTAAATTAATTAAGGAATTTGAATGCTTTGAAGTGAGACATTTTTACATTTGAAGATAAAATGAATTATTAGTTGTTAATTAGAAAATTAATGTTTGAGATTATTGTTAAGTAAAAAAAGTTGTTTTCTTTTTCTATGTATCATAAGTTTAACAACTATTAAACACTTTCAAGCCTTGTTTAAAGTGTTAAGTGTTTTTCCTGTGTAGTATACTTGACCAGATGGTAGGTATATTTATTTAAGAATAGTGTAGATATCCCTTTCCCTCCATATTTATTGTTTATTTTTCTTTAATAACGATTCCTTTTGATTTCAAGTATTCAACAAGTAAGGATTATCAATGCAGTTGTACAACAAATTTTGGCTTTCGAGACTTCTAGATTTCTACTTATATCTGTGATTGCTTATAAGGTGTCTGACAAAAGTTGTAAGTTGGAATAAGTTTGTCTCACATAATTAATAAATATGTTAAACAATTAATTTTATTTTAATTAAGGAGTTTCTACTTTTATACAATGCAATAAAATGAAATGATAGATGCCTATTACTATATGCTAGAATGAAATGCAATAAGATATTTGTTATGATACAACATAAATATAAAATAATAATACAAAAATAAAAATGATACCTGAACATGTTGTGAGACGTGACGGTTCCTAGTTAATTCAATGATGCTTTGAAGATATTCTGACTTTATAAGATGAATGTGTTTTATATACCAAAGAATGAAATATTGTGTATAGTATATGATGGTGGGGTAAGGATGTAAGTTGTGAATTGGAAAATAGTGTGCTGTCCAAATTTCGACATGCATCAGAATTTCAATCTTTTCCATTGTGTAGTGACATTATAGCTTTCTATTTTAAGCTCTCTCTATCTCAATGAGGCTCTATTTGGTTTGACTCTCAATCTCTTCATTGTTCCCTTCATCAAAGGTAAGTGCTCGATATTTGTAAAGCAAGTTGACACATACACTGTGTTGTATATTAATTGTGATTTTGTTATCGAACTATTATAAAGGAAGTGATGCGTGTAAATGTTTGCATTGTCGTCGTGAATTTATTGAAATGCCTTCTAGTAGGAAAGTATGCAAACAATCTTGTTTCAAGTAGGAGCATAAATATAATTTGATGTCTCTGCTAGTAATTTAGATTGAATAGGAATATGCTTTGATGTATCTCACTGGTAATATATATTTGATATGAATGTGTGTTGAAAGCCTTGCACGTCTGGCTAGTAACTTAGATTGAAAATGGTATTAGGAACTTTTTTGGTTAATTTATAGGGTAATTAAAATTTTGGCTTCTCTTATTTATAAGGGAAACTTTGCCAAAATTGTTTAATTTTAATGATGTCATACGCATGCCTTAATTATGACTAGTTTTAGTTATAGACAACTTAGATTTCCCCCATTTGGTAGTTTACTATGAGTGTGTCCTATAGAGTTATACCCATATTGGGGGAAAAGAAATGTGACTTACCTATCCTTTTCCATATAATGTAGGTATAATTCTTTCGTCAAATCTTGTAATGCACTATTGGAACAAACAATAATAATAGGAATTTGTGTTGGATTCTAGTGACTTATGCTTTGGTCGTTCGGACTTTAGTTATTTAAGTTGGGAGAATTAATTAATATGTAGTTTAAGTGTGTGTAACTAGTAGGCTCTCGTTCAAGATCCAATACAACATCAAGACTAATTATGTTGTATTGGATCTTAAATTATTCTAGTTGGATAGTTTGGGATTAATTTGTAATCACTAGGTGTAACCTGTTAAACATGTTTGATTAGATATCAATGAGGTTGAGGATACTTATCAGCTTGCTCCAACCAAACTCCATGATTTTCATGTTATGTTGCATATCGATCTGGTGATCCATAATTATACACTTGCACGTCCTAAGGGTGAACAAATTGATAAGGTCTTCCTACCATAATCACAACCATTAAAAGGTGATCCAGATAATGAAAGACCAAACTAAAAATAAAATGGAGACTGGGAGTGACAATAAGAGTGAAAAAATTGAAACTGAAACTAAACTTACACAAAGTATGTTTAAATTATTATAGTTCATTGTAATTGATTTTGGTTAAAATTCATTGTTTATAACTCATTCTATCAATAAATGATTGGACATAGTATGAGTTTGGCTGTAGTTTTGGTGGTCACTATAACAACCCAATTTTCTTAGGGGGCTAATATATATATGTGTGTGTGTATGGTTGTGTGCATGATTAATCGTTAATAATCATGGTTTTTTCTAGTATTAGGAATAGAGTTGTGTTTAACTGTGTTTTGACTGAAGTTTGTGACTGATATTTTATGTCACATTTTAATGTGAATGTGTGAGTATTTATTACTGAGTAATTAGATTATTAAACTATTGTTCAGAAGTTATTTTCTATAAAAATATTAGTATTTATTTAGTTCCAAAAATTTCGAAGAACCTGTTGGTCTATTTGGCAAGCACACCAATTTATCATTGTAGTTTTCAAAAGTTTAGATATCGTTCCCTCAAGGATTGATTAGTTTCAGTAAATAACAATAATTCTTATTTACTATGGTAAAAGTATCAAAACTTATTAACAAAAGAATGATTCATATACAAATTGTACAATATTCATAGATCTAGAAATTGATTTATACATTGGGCAAAAGATAGTGTAAAATGAATTATAAATCTATCTAGAAAATAACTATAAAATATCACTTTACAATAATTCCAATACTTGAGATTTAAACATAGATTGACAAACTATGTTTATAACATAGTAATTATAAACATGCATATTTAATCATCAAGTTTATGTCATTGCAGCTTAAAAACATTAAACCCGATCCCTCGGTGAATAAATTCTAAATAGTTACCATAAAGTCTGATCCCTCATATGCTTTCTTAGTAAAAACTTGTTTTATGTGTTGGCCTTATCACAACAATAATTACCAACTCTATCCCTAGTAATTTGTATATTTAAGCGTTAAGATAGTTTTAACACGCATAAAGATCATTCTTCCGTTTGCAATTCATACTAATTAAAGGTTGAAATACTAATATAGAACTTGAATCATAAACATGCACAATTCATAATCACAACATCATATTCATAGATTGCTTCACCAATTCCAACATAAATAGATTAGTTACACATGGTAAAAGTAAAAACAACACTTACAAGTGGAGACATGATGAACACTAAACTAAACTTGACAACACACTTCACAACACGAAAAGAAACAACACTGAAACAATACTCTCAAGTATATGGAAGTATTCTGTAGTGCAGACTCAGAAATAGGAGATCTGGAATGGAAGAAGGAAGTGATATAATGAAAATTGGATGCCAAAACCCTTGGCAAATGGCTCTATTTATAGTGTTGAATCGAGGTCCTGACGCTATACGTGGTCGTGGCACTACCCGTCAGACCTCTGACTCAGCCTCTATTAATCTTCTAGATTTTCAGCCATTAATCCCATTGTTGTCCTAATAATTTGCAGACAAGATTCAATCCTTGTTTCCCACTACGTTTAGTGCCATTGGTATATAATGGATTGACCATTCTTTGACAATTATTTGGCCCTTTGCTGAGTGCAATCCCACTTGTAAGTGGGCCTGATGCTATGCGTCATGACCAAAATCATGATGCAGAGCATGGGGTTGATGCTACGCGTCAGCCCTTTGACTTGCATAATTCTTCCTCTTTTAACCTTAACTTCACTGTAAACAATGGGGAAAATGAGTCATGCCAAGTTAAATTCAATGACTTCCATTTATTTGTTCTAAACCTAAATTTTATTTCTATTTAAACTAATTTTTTAATTTTCTTACACTTTTTATTATAAAAATAACTTTCAATTAAGGACTAACAAACTACCCCCAACTTAGGAAGTTGATCATCCTTGAGCAAAAACAAAATAAAACTATGAACCAATCTTTTTTGAAATCAATTTTTGAAAAATTTGAAAACTTACCACAAGAAGTAATTCATAACTTACCGTTTAAAATGATCAACATTGATGACTTGTGCAAAAGAAGCTTAAAGATAAAACTAACACAATGTCATTTTAATAAATCAAGCTTATTTCAAGGCTTACCTCACAAGTGTTTCTCTCTGAAAAAGGTAACCAATTTAACTTAATCAATCATAAAAGCAAACAAATTTAACTTTGATTTTCATCTTATTAATTGTCATTCATATAGAATCAAACAAGAGTCACAAGATCTTTTCAAGGGTTGTAATAAGGCTTGGTTACAAGAATTCATAGTTTTCTTGGAAATCAAATACCTAAAATCATAAAAGAGCAATTCATGTAAGATTAGGGTGTTTTTCTTGATCCAAAAACTCACTTTCCTTTTTGACAGATACCCCCAACTTAATTCTTTTCATTATTTCCTTTTCTAAATTTGCATATATTTTTATTACTTTTATTTTTTTTATTTTTTTCATATATATGCTATAAGATCTCGCCTAATTATTATACACTAACTATGCGATTAATTAAAATACAGGGGAAATTTTTTCATGATTTTTGAAGACATTAAAAGTGAAGGAAAATATTTTTCACTAAAGGAAAATTTATACCTACCGAATGAAGATAATCATACGTCCATAGCTCAAGGGACCCAAGACAACAAATAATAAATAGAAATAAAATAAAATCAAATAAAATAAAATGGTTAAATGAATCAAAAGAAGAAAATGGGGTCAGGGGCTACTCGCTTGAGCGAGTCCCTACTCGCTTGAGCGAGTCCCTACTCGCTTGAGCGAGTTCCCCAATCCACTCCTGGGCGAGCCGCCGAATGCGTTTGAGCGAGTGAGTACATATGCATTAGGTCCCTACTCTGCTTGAGCGAGATTGTCTCGCTTGAGTAAAATCATCCCAAGGCACCACCCTCGCTACTCGCTTGAGTGAGAGGTCCAAACAAACCAATCGCTTAAGCGAAAACATTCCAGGACCTAAACAATGTTCACTCGCTTGAGCGAACCATGCTCGCTTAAGCGAAATGGACACAGAACCAATTTGCCTGGCCCTCACCCAAGTGAGGCTCAACCCGCATGAGTGAGAATCATCCAATAACCATACTCACCTGATGCATGCAGGCCTCGCTTGAGCGAGAATCGTCCCCGCTAGAGCGAGAATGGACCAGAGGCCACACTGCTGGTATAGAGGACTCTCGCTTGAGCGAGAATCCACCTCGCTTGAGTGAGTTATGTAGCACATACAGGAAGACTAAATATATTTACACATTCTAACATACTCAAACTTTCATATGCATCATTTGGTCTAATATGCCTATCTACACACATTCAAGCATGTACTTAAGATTTAATCCAACTAAACATATTCACCAATCCTAATTCTAACTCATCAAATGCATTACAGCCAAATTCCCCATTTCACATGCTACCTACACAAACCCAAATTTCATGAAATCCATCCTTTCTATATTCAATCATCTAGACACTAACAATTCCCGTACAAATTGCATCATTCAATCTTCACAAGGATAAACAAGATCTGCCCATAGCAATTTATCATCTACATATAATTATTGGCTCTACGCCAATATACATCCGATTCATGGAAATTAACATAGCCATCAACACCTCGCTACCTCATCAACATGAGTTTATATCCTCATCAACTAACATACAGATGCTAATTCATTACCTATCACAATCATTCATAACTCAAGTTGTCATTGATCCTACCACAACATAACCACATTGACCATATTCTAGATAAATCCAACATACATAAGAAACATGTTATAACATTGCATACATAAACTCATTACACATTGCACACATCATTTAACTCATAATTTCCTTCACTCCTTGGCATCAGTCCTCCACTTGACGCACCTCCAGGGCTTCAATCTCTTCCCTGTCACTGGTTACTAAGTTAAAAGAAAACCACAGCAAGGGTGAGTGTTTGGTATCATAATTAATTTAGAATGGTAATTAAATAACGAGGCACATGATTGATCAAATTTTATTGTTAATACTAATTTACTAACTCTACCTTTCGCAAGTAATTTCATTTTTCTTTATCAACCAATTCATATATACAGCTTCCTAATTTCATTCAAGTCTCAGTATCCTCAAGATACGATTCACAACCAACAATTATGATAGAATACATTTGCATCATCACATAATATCAACAATTTTATCGAGTATTACAACTGACTCTCACATAATTTGACGCCTAGTATCCGGATACTAAAGGATCGGCCTTCAGCTGGGGGTCCTACTTGACACCCCGTGAACCCTGCTTGGTCCACTGAGTCCTTCTTGACTCTTCACCTCAGCCACTGGGTCTTACTTAACCACTGGGTAGCTCACTTGGGCATAAAAACCACGGAAGCCAGAAAACAAGGAGCTATACATACCGTCGGTCGTCCCACAGTACATAATCATGCATATACATCACATATCATGTGGCAATCAATAACAGATCATAATCATCAACTGGGGCGACCAACATGTCAAGCCCACCAACGTAATGCCAGCATACACATCGATTCATCATAATTTATAACACTTTAATTTAATAACCATTACAAAATATCTACAATTCACATTTATGCATGCAGACACATACAATTATCATTTAGTAACTTTTCTCACTATTTCAATGTCTAGCTAAATGACCCAAGCTCGACTTACGCACCTATTTTATTTAATTACAACCCGAACACCCCCTTACCTCAATTCCAAACTTCAACGATTTGTTCTTGATGTTGGTTACATCCTCTAGGTGCTTGGTTCAAGGTCCTACTTCCGAATCTAATACCCGCTTCACCACTCGGTCCTCCGGCGTTCGTTTCGCTACCTACGAAGGTCGAAACACAAAACCCATTAATGTTATACTACTCTCATTGCTCTAAATATCGTTTCCAAGCTCTCATGCACTTAAGGAATGGAAAATAAAACCTTCTCCCACCATGTATGGCCATTCAGCTAGAGAGAGAAACAGAAGGGGGAGAGAGATAACTCAATTTGATGGGTCCATAATGCTCACCTCGAAGTCACGATCCCAGAAACGTAGTTACTTTGAAGTTTCGACACAAAACGGACCTCCTATTGGAAGCACTAAGCTTTCGGCAATGGTGAGGAAACAAGAAGAGAAGTTCGCGTGAAAAAGATGAGGGAGGAGAAATAAGTTTTATTATTTAAGACCCAGGGGCAAAATGGTCATTTCTTTATTTCTTTTATATTTTTCCTTTAAAGTTTTAATTTAAACTTTTACTTTTAACCTTTATTGGTAACTTCTACATTTACCTTCATCTAGTTACACCTCTTTTAAACTTTATAATTAATCAATCAAGTAAATTTATTTAATTCCACAATATTTAATTATTTATAATTATATTTATAACAATAATAATTCCCAAAAATCTCAAATAAATCTTGAGGACAATTATTAATATTTTCCGCCAATCAAAATTTTAGTTTAATTATTCAGGATGTTACATATGCATGACTGATATAATTTTTTAAAAAGGATTAAGTTCATAATTTCACTTCCCGTTTTGTAAGATTGCTCAAAATATTTTCATTAAAATGCTTTTTTACTTAATCCGATAAAAGGGAATGGTTGAAAATATTTATGGGTGAGGGTTGCCAAAGAAAATATTTTTAAGGCTCAAAATGGTTATCAAAGGATAAATAGCTTTTACCATGGTAAGCTTTTTGGCCCTAAGTTCATGTGTTTACCAATAACGTGCCTTGATCATGCTCTTGGATCCTCTGTATGACAACACAAATCAAAAAATTAAGCAAAATCAATTTGAAAGAAATTATGTTGATACCCTCAAAGTGTTTAAAGAACTTTCAGCTCATTAGGTTTTCGATATTAGCTTGATTATTAACAAGAACATTGTAATTTGTTTTATCAAAATGCCTTAGTTACATAAGAATCAATATTTGATTATTTAAAATGGCTTATTATGTAAAACTTCAAGTGTATCTTTTTATTTTTCAAAATTTTATTTTTATTAAGAAAATCATATTTTTGTTTTTATTTAATTAAGAAAATCATACAATAAAATAAAATATCACACCACACGATATAAAATATCACACCATACCAAAAGTATCAAACTAAATAAGCATATCCAAAAGTAACTACCAAAGTGAACTAATGTAATGTAAAAAACAGTCATAAAGATGCAAAAAATAAGTATAATCCTGAATCGTCTTCCTCTTGTATCTGAGCATCATCATCCTCCTCCTCAATAGCGTCTCCCTCAATATCAGCCTGTGCACCTGATGTACCACCTACCTCAGGATATATCAGTTGGTCTTCTAGCCAAGCCATATGAGATGCAAACTCAACAGGCGTTATGAGTGGTGCATCTGCTCCCAGGACCCTGTACTGATAGAAAGAATCACGTAAGTGGGTATAAGCTCGATGGGAAGCAGCCATCATCTGCATCATGTACTGATGATCTATCCTACTCCTAGTCAGCTCCTGGAGGACTACATCAGTAGAGGCTGTCTGCTGTGGTCGCCTCGTCCTGGGTCTAGGCTAGGCCTTATCCTCAATAGGTGGGAGCTCGTACTGCTGAACAAAATAAATCCTGTTTACTAGAACATTGGGTACTCACCCCGATGAACTAGTCAACTTTGGTGAAGGCACCTATACTCCTTGCCTCTTTAATAAGGCAGGAATAATCAGAGGGAAAGGTATCAGGCGATTCACCTTATGCCTAAGGGCATACTGGTGAATTTTCTTAGAAATGAGGGTAGTGATATTAATAGTGTGTCCCTGCAGAATAGAAAACAATAAGCAGTATCTGTCGAATGGCAAGCTGGAGAGGTGAGTCACCGGTGTAATGTAGGAGAGCATAAGGTACATCCACGTCTGTGCTATAAAGGTCAGCCACGTCTTCAACAGGTTGGAAGGAGCTTTATTAACCTTGCTAAGGTTAAAATAGATTCCTTCCATGCTCAAAAAATGAGCAACCTGATCTAGAAAGTATCCTAAATTGCCATCCTCAGTAGCAACCTTGTTTCTATTCTCTATCCAGAAATAAGTATCACCATCGGGAGTGGGCTCCCGAGGATTACCCAGAAGGGTACCAATGGTATCTCTATCATAGGCAATGCATTTGTCTCTCACCGAGTTGTTCCTCCTCTGTTCGATATTCAGCAAATTCTGCCGTGTCCTATAAGCATTGGCATAAAACTCTATCACCAGGATGGGTTCCCCTGCCATATATGCAGAGAATACCGGTCCCAATCCTCTCCTCCTGATCTCATCCTGCAACTCAAGATAGTCACCAGGTCCTAAATCAAGGACTCTCTCCCAGATCAACTTGAAACCTTTGATCTAGTGGAACTTGGCCCATTTTGCATTTATCTTGAACCTGGTGACATCCCAAGGTCCAAGCTCCTCCTCCTCAATCTGTAGATCTGGGTCCTCAGAAGAAGTAGTGTCAGTGCTCTTCCTCCTTTTTGGACCGGAAGCAGGGATGGACTTCTTTGATGCCATCTATAAAAATTTTAAAATTAAAAACCATACAAACAATAACATTTTAACAATCAATTATACATAACAAAGAATACAACAAACATATATATAATTAAAATTTTAAGAAACAAACATTCATGTAAAACATTAGAAATCCTAAAAATAATATTCACAATACAAAAATTAAAATACACAAATTTCAAAATGTTTAAAATTATTTCCAAACCCTGAACAACCCTTTTGATTGTGTGATCCGAGTGACAGTCTCAAGGTGTAGGCATGGATTTGGCCGAAGGAATGGTTAGAAATTTGAGATCTTAGAACCGAGTGTGATGCCTGTAAGGGATGAATCCAGGCAGTCTGTGCTAATTAGAGCACCTTGAAGCTCTGTTGGGTGTTGGTTTCGGTATTGCCAAGATATATTATGGTTTAGAGAAGAGATTTTGTGGTCGGATGTTGAATACTCGAGAGTTTAATCTGAGATTAATCGGACATTGGTGAGTATTTTGTGGGAATCAGTAATGTTGTTTACCAACTAGGTTCTTCCCAACTGGATAATTAGCATCCATAGTATGCCTTATGTGACATAAATTTTGAACTTACGCTCTTTGTGGGTACTTAAGTGTATTGAATGATTCCTTAGAATTGGGGGAAATGACGATAGATGTACACCGATTGGTGTTGTGAGTATAGGGCCGAGTGGCCAAAGAACTAGAGGTACCATCGGTTATAGTGAATCGGCAGAGTTGAAGGGGTGTGCCCTTGACTAATCTTTCCCTGAGGAGCTTCTGGTCGGAATGTGGAGCTTTGAATAGGTAAGTTTCCGAGTGAATTACCCCGAGAGGGAGTAGACGCCCGAGCGGTAAATTTATTCATATTTGTGATCGGGTTGATGTTTAGAGCTGCTGAGTATGGACTCAGATTTATAATTGATGTAAGCTTGAATGCCGGGTGAAAATTTCGTAAGTGGAGAGTTTTCCGGGTGAGGATTATTTCCAAACCCCAAACAACCCTTTTGATTGAGTGATCCGAGTGACAGTCTCAAGGTGTAGGCATGGATTTGGCCGAAGGAATGGTTAGAAATCTGAGATCTTAGAACCGAGTGTAATGCCTGTAAGGGATGAATCCAGGCAGTCTGTGCTAATTAGAGCACCTTGAAGCTCTGTTGGGTGTTGGTTTCGGTATTGCCAAGATATATTATGGTTTAAAGAAGAGATTTTGTGGTCGGATGTTGAATATTCGAGAGTTTAATCTGAGATTAATCGGACATTGGTGAGTATTTTATGGGAATCAGTAATGTTGTTTACCAACTAGGTTCTTCCCAACTGGATAATTAGCATCCATAGTATGCCTTATGTGACATAAATTTTGAACTTACGCTCTTTGTGGGTACTTAAGTGTATTGAATGATTCCTTATAATTGGGGGAAATGACGATAGATGTACACCGATTGGTGTTGAGAGTGTAGGGCCGAGTGGCCAAAGAACTAGAGGTACCATCGGTTATAGTGAATCGGCAGAGTTGAAGGGGGTAGATTGTACGTTTTAAAAAAAATAAAAATAAAAATTGAATCCCCGAGTATATTGAATTCTATGAAAAGGTTATACTCAGGTAGGACCTGACTCTAGTGATTATGCCGACTGGAATTGTGGGGGAGGTCGGTAAAACGCTTGAGAAGCGAAACTATGCCGATTGGAATTGACTGGTCGGTGAATGCTGGAGAAGCATAGGTATGTAATTGTTTAGAGTGGCATGACAGTAATATGCCGAGCGGTTGATTGGGGCAAGTATATATTGGAATTTCGAGGACGAAATTCTTTGAAGGAGGGGGGAATTGTAACATCCTGATTTAAAAATTAACTACCGAATGAGATTAGTGAATGAGTTAAGATTAATTGTAGATTAGAGAACTAATGGTTAATTATTTAATGTTAGTGGCCAGCGGTAAAGACGCATGTGCCCCTGGAGTATATAAGAGTTTCGGCTCTTCTCTCCTCCACTCACTTCCTCATTCGTGTCGTTCCACTTACCAAAGGTCGAGAGAGAGCTGAGAGCTTTTCTTCAAAGGAAAACAGAGACACTGTCCGATCCTCTTTTCCTGCCCACTCCCCTCTTCGTTCCTTTCGTCTTCCTCTTCATTTCCTTCTTCCACTCAACACTGAGTAGAACCGAGGGGAACAACGTAGTGGCAGAGGAAAGAACATGGTGCTGTGTCCTGGAGGTTGGATCCTCCCCTGTTCTTCTTCTTCTTCTCGTCTTCTTCCATCTGATGGGGCTGCATGAGTCCCGGTGTGGATGTTAACAGTGTGGGGTATCTCGGTTTGTGGGAAATGACCCACTGAGTTGAAAAGCTAAGGGCATTTCTTCGAAGGATGCAGAGACACTGTTCTGTTCTTTTCTCCTGTCCTCCTTCTTTTCCTCGTTGAGCCAGAGAGGGTGAGAGTGTGCATTCCCTCTGCATACAACCAGTCTTCTTCCCTACTGTTCCTCGTCTCCTTCCTCGTCATCTTCTCCTTCACCCAACTTAGCGACGTTGGGATGTCTTGGGACCGGAACCCTCCATTGTTGGCAAGATCAGACTGTTCATGGGTGTGGAAACAGCTTTGGATTCTCCATGCTGAGTGTGGAGTCCAGCGTCTGAACCCAGAGGTCGTGTGAGTTGGAGGGAGCGGTCGAAGGATGATTGGTCGGCACTGTTAGCTCGAGGAGCTCCTGGAATCTTCATTCCAGGTAGGGGGTATCTTATATCTTAAATGCATGGGTTATGGACGGGTTCTGGGTGTTAACGATTGTTGTTTCTGTGTCCCGATTGGTGTGTTGTGTTTGCATGAAGAATATGTGATACCCGGATGTATGATGATTAGGTGTTGAGTGACGCATGTCTGATCCCGTCCATGAAATGCATGTGTTGCTGGATTAATTTATTGAGTTCTGATAATGTCTAATACCGACTGCATGAAATGCATGTTAATAGCCTTGAGAATATTGGATGATTGTATGAAAAGAATGTGTTGAAGTGTTGTTGACGATTACCGTGTGACTTATGTGGCATGCAGGTTATTATGAGTTTAAATGCTGACTGCATGTGAGAAAATGTTGACTTAGTGAGTCTGATGATGTATTATACCGATTGCATGTGATGCATGAATTGTTAAGTGAAAGGTTGTATATATATGAACTTTGTGTTTGTGTGATCAATCCGCGTGTGGCGCATGGGATGCGTTAAATGCTGAGAGCATGTAGTGTGGGACACTACCATCGGTTATTAAAAGCGTGAGACGCTGTGAAATCCTTTTGAGTGGGACTCAAGGTAGCCTTTGAGTGGGACTCAGGCTGCCCGTGAACACCGCCGTTGACGCTGAGAGCGTTGGTGTCACCTGTGAGGGCAAACGGTTGGGTACCTATAAAATGGCTAAGCAGCTGGGAGCTGAATAGAAGGCTGGGAGCCTACGTTGCAACGAATAAAAACCGATTACACACGAATGCGGATCCGAGTGAATTAATCTGTGTACATGTACAGTTGATGTTGATTGAAATCTGATTGTATGAGTATATGTTAATGTCATTGAAATGATATATGTATATAGCTGAGAGATAACTGTTGGATTCTGATCGAAACATGTCTTATGTGTGTCCTGATTAATTGGCATTATGTATGTTATTAATGGTCGCTGTGTATATTTATGTTGTTGCATAACTGAGGAATAATCCGAGTCAGTATCTATCATTTAATATCTAAGATACTCACCCCTACACCATTTTTCAGTATGTGCAGGTCGGACTCGGAATGAGGAGAAAGCCTTAACCCGAGTGATGGGTATTTATGTTGTTGTAGTGTATAGAGTATGTTGTACCGATTGTATATAGTTATATTAAAGCCTTGGCCGGTTCTCATGTAAAATGATGATTAAACATATTTATTTATAAGGATTGATTATGAGAATTATAGACATGGTGTCACTTGTATGGGATTATAAGTATTGGTAAATGTATAATGTCAAGATAATGAGTATTTCGAGTGTATGATTATGTATATACATCTATGTTGTATACTGGTGACTTGTGTTTGGGTAGACTGAGAGATGTTGATGGATAGAATATTGCTAAGTTAATGATTTCCCGAGTAGACATAGTTGTGAGAGTCATCTCCGAGTGAGGCTATAAATGGCTGTGCCTTCTTGTCCGAGTGGTGAAAACTTAAAGGATTCTGAGAGAAACCTCTTTTGATGAACCTATTCTGTGTGGGATTTAATGGGAGAATTTCCGAGTAATGCTAGGCTTGATTATTCCGAGTGAAAAATATGTGTAGATCCCGAGTGGGAAAGGGTTTGGATAATTTCGAGTAGAAACCCCGAGAGAACCTCTTCCGAGGGGAGAGTTGTTGTAATGGTTTAGATTGGAATGAATTCTAAGTGTATGATATTTATAATCCGAATGAATGATATATATAATCCGAATGAATGAGGAACTATATTCCGAGTGGTTAGGATTTGAATAAGTCCGAGTGGGACTTGACTTAATGATTTTCCCCGAGTAAATAAGGTGATATTTGCCGAGTGCATCTGGCTAGAATAATCCGAGTGATGTATGACTGTGGGGACCCCTTCTGAGTGAAGGAATGTCTATAGGTTTCCCGAGTGAGTGGAACTCCTATACCGAGTGATCGAATGCCGAGTGTGGCTTCTCGCTTCGGCGAATGAAGAATTCGCTCCAGCGAGTGTGAATGGACGGGAAGTTGTTTGGTTGACTTCGCTTAAGTGATGGGGTGTTCGCCCAAGCGAGTTGGGCTGTCTCGCTCAAGCGGAGTCGGATCTCGCTTGAGCGAGTGCACGTTGCACTGGTTTCGCTTGAATGCTCTTGTGCTTCTGCTGGGCTGATTGGTCTTCTGCTTTTATTCCCTTTCCTTCCCTTCTTTTGCTCGGTTGTATTATGGGCTGCCGGTTGCTTATGGTTAATTTTGGAAAGCTATCCTTTACCCTTCCATTCGTTTTATCTTTCCCTCGGATTGCATGTTATTTTTGGAAAAATTTCCCGGTTGTTTTTATGGATTATTTTTGGGAAAAATTTCCCTGCCTCAGTTTTGGTTTTAAAAATTTGTAGGATGTTTCAAATTCGCCAAAGATATGTGGGATACCTTGCAAATAACCCATGATGGTACAAGTGATGTCAAAGACTCTAAGATTAGTACCTTAACTAGTCAATATGAAAGCTTTAGATTAAATTCTGGAAAAACAATTGTTGATATACAAAAGAGGTTCACACTTATTATAAATCATCTCATTACTCTTGGGAAGACTTACACTAACAAAAAACTTATTCATAAAGTGTTAAAAAGTCTCACTAGGGAATGGCAACCTCTTGTCACCACCATCAAGTAATCTCCCAACATCAATGAAATGTCTCTCGCTACACTATTCGGTAAGTTACAAGAACAAGAATTGAAAGAATTAAGGATGGCGAAAGAGGAAGAAAAATCTTCCAAGAAGAAAGGTCTAGCTCTCAAGGACACTTCTATCAATGAAGAAGAATCCAGTAGTGAGCTTGATGAAGAAGAAGAATTTGGATTATTTGTGAAACGTTTCGGGAAATTCATGAGGAACAAACGATTCCAAAAGGGCTTCAAATCTCAAGGTAAGAAACCTACCTCTAATGAAAACTCTTCTTTACCAAATTGTTTTGAATGTGGAAAGGAAGCACACTTCAAGATAGATTGTCCAAACCTAAAGAAGAAAAACAAAGATAGAAAGGGAAAGAGAAGAGCATATATCGCATGGGATGACAACGAAGTAAGTAGCTCAGATGAGTCAGAAAATGAAGAAGCAAACCTTTGCCTCATGGCCAATCACCAAGATGAAGATAATGAGGTAAATTTTCATGACTTAGATAAAGAAGAACTACTTGATGCTCTTGAAGAATTGTATGATAAATTTATAAAGGTTTCTAATAAACATAAATTATCTAGAAAGACTATTGATACTCTTGAAATGCATCTAGTAGAACTTAATAAAGAAAATGAATTTTTGAAAAAGGAAGTTGTAAATGTTCAAGCATGCTCCAAAAATAATCCTTGTAATTTTGTAAAGAAATGTGACATCCTAGAAACCAAGGTCTTAGACTTAAATAAAACCTTAGAGAAGTTTACTAATGGTAGAGATAATTTGAATGTATTACTTGGAAATCAAAGATGCATGTTTGACAAAACTAGATTAGGATATAATTTTACCAAAAAGGAAAAGCATTACAAAAACTTCTTTGTACCACCTAGAAAGTCTTCATCACCATTCACTAAATGCAATCATTGTGGTGCTAAAGGACATAATGCTTTAAATTGCCATATTAGAAAGCTTGGACCAAAAATGGTGAGAAAGGTGTGGGTTCCCAAAGGGACACTACCACAAACTAACCAAAAAGGACCCAACATAAAATGGATACCAAGCTCTCTAACATAACATGTTTTGTAGGTATGCTTTAAAGCAAGTAACACCCATTGGTATTTGGATAGTGGGTGTTCAAAACACATGACGGGAGACAAAAACAAGTTCATATCATTTACTCCACGAAATAAAGGATTTGTTACATATGGAGACAACACAAAGGGAAGAATTTTAGGAATTGGAAACGTTGGTAAAAATTCTTCCACTTCTATAAATGATGTGCTATATGTTGAGGGACTTAAGCATAACTTGCTTAGCATTAGTCAATTATGTGATAAGGGCTATAAAATTGTCTTTGAATCTAATTGTTGCATAATTGAAAATAAGTTGAACAAGGAAGTAAAGTTCATTGTTCAAAGAGTTGATAATATTTATATGATTAATCTTGATTGTCTTGCTTCAAGTGATGTGCAATGCTTCATAACTAAAGAAGATGAATCATGGCTATGGCATAGAAGAATTGCTCACATTCATATAGACCATCTAAACAAACATGTTTCAAAAGATTTAGTGATTGGTTTACTAAAATTGAAATTTGAAAACAAATTTTGTGATGCTTGCCAAAAGGGAAAACAAGTAAAGGTTTCTTTTCAAGCCAAAAACATTGTTTCAACAACTAGACCTTTACAACTTTTACACATGGATTTATTTGGACCCTCAAAAATCAAAAGTTTTGGTGGAAATTATTATGGTCTTGTGATTGTGGATGATTACTCTAGGTATACATGGACATTGTTTCTTACTCATAAACATGAAGCATATCATGCATTTAAGAAACTTGCCAAGCTCATCCAAAATGAACAAAACTTGAAAATAGCATCCATTGGAATGGATCATGGAGGAGAATTTGAAAATCAACCTTTTGAAAAGTTTTGCGAAAAATCTGGCATTGAACATAATTTTTCGGCTCCAAGAACTCCACAACAAAATGGGGTTGTTGAAAGGAAAAATCGATCTTTAGCGGAGCTCGCAAGAACTATGTTAAATAAAAGTAATATTGCAAAACATTTTTGGGCCGATGTGGTAAATACCGCTTGCCATGTTATGAACCGATGTTTGATAAGACCTATTTTAAAGAAAACCCCCTATGAGCTTTACAAAGGACGAAAACCAAATATTTTTTATTTTCATGTATTTGGATACAAATGTTTTGTTTTAAACAATGGAAAGGAAAAGTTTAGCAAATTCGATGCAAAATCTGATGAAGCAATATTCTTAGGATATTCATCCACTAGTAAAGCATATCGACTCTTTAACAAACGAACATGTATAATTGAAGAATCTATACATGTCAAATTTAATGAACTTAATCAAAATCCTTTGAGAATGGAAATTGATGATCTTGTAGGTACCTTCCAAGAAATGAACTTGGAAGATGAAGGTGAAAACAAAAATGAAGGAGAAACAATACAAAATAAAGAATCTCAACAAAAGGAGTGGATCACTGTAAAGAATCACCCCTTGGACAATATCATAGGTGAAATAACAAAAGGTGTAAGTACTCGAAATGCTATTAGAAATGCATGCAATCACTTAGCTTTTGTATCACAAATAGAACCCAAAGATATAAATGAGGCTATTATTGATGAACATTGGATGTTGGCCATACAAGAAGAATTAAACCAATTTGAAAGAAATAAAGTTTGAGAACTTGTGCCAAGACCCAATGATCACCAAATAATAGGTACTAAATGGGTATTTAGAAACAAGCTAGATGAAAATGGAATAATCACTAGAAACAAAGCTAGGTTAGTTGCTAAAGGTTATAATCAAGAAGAGGTCATAGACTATGAAGAAACATATGCTCCCGTAGCTAGGTTAGAAGCTATCAGACTATTGTTAGCCTTTACATGTTGTAGAGATTTCAAATTGTACCAAATGGATGTCAAGAGTGCTTTCTTGAATGGATACATTCAAGAAGAAGTATATGTTGATCAACCTCCTGGTTTTGAAAACTATCAATTTCCAAATCATGTTTTCAAACTAAGAAAAGCTTTATATGGCTTGAAACAAGCTCCAAGAGCTTGGTATGAAAGACTAAGCAAATTTCTTTTAGAAAACAATTTTAAAAGAGGAAAGGTTGACACAACACTATTCATCAAGCACAAAAAGAATGACATACTATTGGTCCAAGTATATGTGGATGACATTATATTTGGTGCCACTAATGAAATACTTTGCAAAGAGTTTGGTAAGATAATGCAGGATGAATTTGAGATGTCCATGATGGGAGAGCTTACATTCTTCATTTGGCTACAAATTAAGCAAGCAAAAGAAGGTACATTCATTAGTCAATCCAAATACTGCAAGGAATTGCTTAGGAAATTCAACATGGACAAGGCAAATGAAATTACCACTCCTATGAGCACATCTTGCTACTTGGACAAAGATGAGAAAGGTAAAGATGTGGAAATTACCAAATATCGAGGTATGATTGGATCTTTACTCTATCTTACTGCAAGTAGACCGGACATAATGTTTGCTGTTTGTATGTGTGCTAGATATCAAGCATGTCCAAAAGAATCACACTTGACTGTCGTAAAACGAATAATGAAATACTTGGTTGGAACTCAAGATGTTGGTTTATGGTACCCCAAAGGGGTTGAATGCACTCTTGTTGGTTACTCTGATTCTGACTTTGCAGGATGTAAACTTGATAGGAAAAGCACTAGTGGAACATGTCATCTGCTTGGTAGCTCTCTTGTTTCTTGGCATAGCAAGAAGCAAGTAAGTGTTGCTTTATCTACAGCTGAGGCAGAATATGTTGCAGCTGGAAGTTGCTATGCTTAAATCCTTTGGATGAGGCAACAACTTCTTGACTTTGGCGTTATATTAGACCATGTGCCTCTTAGATGTGATAATACTAGTGCCATTAATATTTCCAAGAATCCTGTCATGCATTCAAGGACCAAGCATATAGAGATACGACATCATTTCATTAGAGATCATGTATTTAAAGGTGATTGCATGCTTGAACATGTTGAAACTTCTAAGCAGTTAGCGGATATCTTCACAAAACCTCTTGCAAAGGATCAATTTATACATATTAGAAGAGAATTAGGAATCCTAGATATTTCCAATTGTGTTTAAATATTGATTGATAATTGATATATTGCTAGGAAGATGATTTTATTTGAAATTTGATGTTGGTTGAATACCTTATGAATTTTAAGACTCTTGTATTTGGTCAATTGGTTGGATTAAATGATGTTCATAAGTGTTTGGTTGAATAAGAAGGCAAAGGGAGTCTCAAATTGAAGATTTCAATAACCCAAAATGTTGCCTAATATCAATGAATCGATTCACGGCCCTGGAACCCATATTTTTTTCAAGACAGCAAGTCTTGAATCGATTCACACAAATCGGTGAATCGATTCATACCCCTGGAGCTCATTTTCTTTAAAAACAGCAAGTAATGAATCGATTCATGCGTACCCCTGAATCGATTCATGAGTGAAAACTTGCTTAAATGTGACAGTTTTTGAGTCAGTTTTTCAAAATCCTTCAAATCCCTCAACGTCTTTTCTCCTCCTTCTCTCTAAAAACCCTCTCTCTCTCTCTCAAATTCATCCTCCCTAACCCATTCCAATATCATGGCCTCTTCATCCCATCCAAGGAAGAAACAAAGGGCCAACATTGCAAGGTCCTCCGCGCCTCGACATTTAGATCTTATCAGATTTTTTTCCACCCAAAAGGAATTGGAAACTTACTTGGAGACTTTTTCTGAAAAACTTCTCATTCCCTCACACTGGTTAGATCTTCCTTATTTTGAATCTTCCAGCCTTCCTCTGCTTGATACTCTCAATCAACAACAACTTATTGGGTTTCTCACACTTGAGTCCACCTATATTTATCTTGAATTAATCCGGGCTTTTGTATTCAACTTTGCGCCTATAAGATGGTCGATACTATGCCAAAGTGAAAGGTATCACCATGGTTCTTGATAATGAAGTCATGAATCAAGTTGGCAAGCTTCCCGTTAACAATGCCCACTTCTTTTGCAAAGAACCATCTCCATTATGGAACTTCAATCCTCTTGAAGCAAGAACATTCTTCAATCTTCCCTCTTCTACCACAAGCATCGTTGGCATACTTCGAGTTGACCATCGCTTACTTCACTACTTTATTATGAAGATCCTTCTACCATTAGGAAGCAACAATGCAAGAGTCAGTGAGACTCAAATTCTTCTCATGTGGGCAATCATAAACAATAAAGAAATCAACTGGATCAACATGATAAGAAATCACATGATTGATGCAAGGAATCTCACCCGGTTGGCTTATGTAGTTTTTGTGACCAAACTCCTTCGTCATTTCAAGGTGAATCTCAACAATGAAGTCAAGGAATCCGTTGGAAGCAAAGGACTACTCGGTAAAACCCATCTCAACAAAATGGGAATTATTGAAAGGTTTGGAATATAGGAAATTCTTCGCCACCCACACCTAACTGCTAATGAAGATGATGCTGATGCTCCTCCTCCTCCTCCTGCACCTACTGCACCTTCTGATGACTTGTTTGCATGACTCACTACTCATATGGATCGTCGTCTTGATGCTATGGATGCAAACATCAACACCAGGATTGATAAACTCGAAGCAAACATGGAGGAACGCTACAGAGAACTTGCTACCCAAATCTCTAGCCTCTAATTCCATCAGCCTTAGTTGGCCTTACTTTCCTACTTTATTGCCTATCCTTTATATGTTTTATGACTATTTTGATTGAAACTTTGTTGCCCTTCTGTGGCATTTTTCATGTTTATGTTTGATGTGCTTGGATTCTCTGTTGACAACTGTTAGTTATCCTCAATTATGCAATGCATATTTCCTTGTCTTAACTCACACTTATATTTTTATGATAATGACAAAGGGGGAGAGATTATTGAATAAATTTTTGATAATTTTATAAAAAATGAATCACAATAAAAAGAGGGAAAGTAATAAAAGTAATGTATGACTACATAAATATAATTGAATACATACATATCAAATTGAAAAACAAAAGGGGAGACACATTCTACATTCTGTTTACAAGTGGTCCTCTCTCATTGCTACATGAATATTGATTATTGATACTAACACCCCAAGAGATGTCTATTAGTTGTCATCATCAAAAAGGGGGAGAATGTATTTGTAAATGCACATGAACCAGAAAGGCTTCACAATATCAAAAACAAGTACAAAGAACAAAAATACTCACAAAGAAAATATAAAACCCAAAGATAAGATCAAGAAACCATGAAGGATATGCTCTCAAATGATCAAATAATCAAGAGAGCAATGCATGAAGATAAAGGAAAGGAACCATGAAGCAAAATGAATCAAGGAAGCATCAAAAAACATGGAAAAACTACAAACAGCAAAGCATGAATCGATTCATGCAATGCATGAATCAATTCAAAGGCCTGGAAGTCCCAAAAACACAAAACAGCAAACCATGAATCGATTCACACTTAGCATGAATCGATTCACACGTGTTTGAAATTCAAAATGCCCAAAACAGAATGTTATGAATCAATTTGAATACCCATGAATCGATTCAAGTAGTAGGAAACACCATTAAAAAGACACTTTTAAGTAGGAAACTTAGATCCAAACATCCACTACATGAAGGGACAACCTGGAACTCATTATGCAATGGCTAGGAGGACCTCGAAGGCTCTATAAATGGATCCCTAACTCAAGCACAAGATGAAGCAACAAGGGGCAATCAATCTTTACCTACATTCGTGCTTAGTGAGTTAATTTTCTTTGTATATTCTGAATCCTTGAGCTTGGAACTTGTATATCCTCTCTTGTTGAGAGTTAGAAATTATGAGAGTTCTTCATCTGCTTATACACTCTATTGAGAGAGTATATTGCTTGTAAACACAAACATCAAACACTAAAGTTCACTCTAGGTTGAGTGGTTACAAAGGTTGGGGTTTCAACCTTTGGGATATTGAGAGATTGTGAGATTGGGTGGGTTGCCCTTTGCTTGTGAGAATTGGGTTCTTGAGTGTGGGACACTAGGAGACAATTGCTCAAAGCTTGTATCTCAAATCTTTAATAGTGGAATCCTTCAAGTGGGTTGCTTGAAGGCGAGACGTACACCGGGTTGGTGGAACTCGTTAAATTGGTTTGCAAGCTCTTCTCCCTTATCCTCTTGCATTTACATATTGCATCTGGCTGGATTGTTAATATTGATTGTGTTCTCACTCTTAAACTTGCTTGAATAACTAGTTTTGAAGTACTGCATACCAAGTGTTTGATAAATTGCCTTAATAACATTATCCTTTGTCTAGCATTATTTCTTGCATTATACTCACTATCTCTTACACCAACACTTAACTTGTGACAAAAGAACAAATTTCAAAGGCATTCCAAGAAAAGTTTTAAAACTCAATTCACTCTCCCTCTTGAGTATTGAGGTCACTTGATTAACAGTAGGTGCATTGCATAATCCAAATGGCATTTTTCTATAAGCAAAGATACCAAAAGGACATGTAAAAGCAGAATTTTCTTGGTGAAGAGGGTCTACAACAATTTGATTATATCTAGAATAACCATCAAGAAAATAGTAGTAAACTTGTCTAGACAATCTTTCACGTATTTGGTCCATAAAGGGAAGTGGAAAATATTCCTTCCTAGTTGCTTGGTTCAGTTTCCTATAATCTATACACATTCTTCAGCTGGTGACAGTTCTTGTTGGAATTAGTTCATTTTTGTCATTTATAATTACTGTCATAGCCCCTTTTTTCGTCACCACTTGGATCAGGCTTACCCATGCACTATCAGAAATAGGATAGATGATACCTGCTTTCAGTAATTTTAGAACCTCCTTCTTTGTTACCTCTTTCATTATTGGATTGAGGCATCTTTAAGGTTAGGCTACAGGCTTGAAATCATCTTCTAATAAAATCCCGTGCATACAATATGATGGATTTATACCTTTCAAATCTTCTAGTGTCCATCCAATGGCTTCTTGATTATCCTTTAATACCTTTACCAGTCTTGCTTCTTCTATTTTAGTTAGTAAACTACTAATAATGACTGGTTTAAGATTACATTCTTTTAGAAAAATATACTTGAGGTGAGAAGGCAATGTTAACTAAGTGGCCTCAATTACTCAAGAGGGGGGGGTGAATTGAGTATTAAAATTTTTTATTGAAATGCTTGTGAAATTGGTTCTTTGACAAATATATGTAGACAAGATGATAAACTTAATCTTAAGTGAGAATAATAAAGAAGTTTGAATAACAAAGTTATTAAGCGTAACAAATTAAGCAAGCAATTTAAATGCACAAATTTAAATAGATTAGGGAAGAGAAGATTTGCAAACCAATATATACGAGTTCCACCACACTGGTGTACGTCTCGCCTCCAAGTAACCCACTTAGAGGATTTCCACTATTGAGAATTTGAGATACACGCCTTGAGCAATTACAGTCTCTTAGTGTCCCACACTCAAGAACTTAATCCTCACAAGCTAAAGGGAAACCCACCCAATCTCACAATCTCTCAATTACAAGGTTGAATCCCAACCCAACAAGTATCTCAGATTTTGTGTATGTGATTTTACAAGTGTGACTCTCTCAATAGAGTGGATATACAAATTTAAGCACTTTAATAAATATTTTTCTTCCCTAAAAGAGAATAAGCAATTTTAGCACTCAAAAATATTTTTCTCACAATATAACTCTCAAAAATTAATACTTCAAAGTAAAGAGAATCAGAGAGTAAGTAAGAAGAAAGAATGAAAGCAAGTATTTGATGCTGCGAAGGTGTGTCTCTGCTGCTTCACTTCTTCTCTATTTATAGGAGTTCCAGAGTATGTGCTGCCAAAAATTTGAATTACACCGATTCCTGATTTTATGCATCGAGAGCCTTAATCTCCCAACATTCCATGTTTCCTGACTTGAGAAGTGAAATTGTCTGCCTCAATTAATGGAATTGCCATTCAGTCTGTGTCTTCGAGAGAGGAATAAGCTGTCTTGAATTTCTGAAAACGCGTATTGATAGTTTCCATGATTCGGCGCAAGTTTGAATGATTTTTCCAGTGTATTTTTCACTAAAAAACAACACATGAATCGATTCTTTGCAGGGGGAATCGATTCCTAGTAGCATGAATCGATTCCTTCAGTCTATGAATCGATTCCTTGAGCTAATTTCCATCATGAATCGATTCCTTGGTGTCCTGAATCGATTCCTCCTTTAACTTTTTAGCATGAATCGATTCCTTAGTGTCCTGAATTGATTCCTCCTTTAATTTTTCAGCATGAATCGATTCCTCAGTGTCCTGAATCGATTCCTCCTTTAATTTTTCAGCATGAATCGATTCCTCACTGTCTTGAATCGATTCCTTCTCTTGATTTTTAGCATGAATCGATTCCTCTGTGTCTTGAATCGATTCCTTGGCCTGTTTCCTTCAAGTTTGCTTCGTTTGGTTCCATTCTTGATACTTTCTTGCATGGTTCTTTGAAATGATTTTTCTTTAGCACTTTGGATAATTATTTCACCTGTTTTGGACCTCTGTGAATGTCTTAACTTAATTCTTTGGTCTTCATTAATTCTTATGCATTTGATTCTTGATTTCTTGATTCATGTTTAAATGCTTGTGTAACATCCTTTGATTCTTCAATTGTTTGTCATTCATCAAAACCTGTTTCAACATACAAACACAGGCAATACTTTCAGCTCAAGTTTCTGGATCACTTCAATAGGTGTCCCTTCGAGTTCCTTAATCCTTTTAGTTTCATGGGAAATTTCTTTCCCTCTCTCCAACTCTTCCAAGCACCTATCTATCTGTCTTTCCTCTTCCTCATTTAAACAATCAACAGAGTCAATCAATAACTTATTAAGGGGGTCAGAATAAGACATACCTTTTGATACGGTAAGGCAAACTTCATCAAGGGCATCCACTCTAAAACAATCTTATTTTGGGTTAGGATGTTTAATTGCTTTGAAAAAATCAAAATTTACCTCCTCATCATGCACTCTGGCTGCAAGTTTTCCATTGTCCACATCAATCAACACTCTAGCAGTCTTCATGAATGGTCTTCCAAGAATTAAGGGGACTTTAGTATCCTCCTCCATGTCTAATACCACGAAATCAATAGGGAAGTAGAATTTGTCCACCTTCACAAGTACATCTTCTACTATTCCCTAGGGTCTTTTAACTCAGCGGTTTGCCAGTTACAGAGTTATCTTTATCCTTTGTGGATCAAGATCACCAATGCGCTTCATCATACTTAGGGGCATTAAATTGATGCTAGCCCCTAGGTCTAATAACGCCTTTCCAATATTTACACCTCCAATGGAGACAAGAATGGTGAAACTACCGGGGTTCTTTGACTTTTCTGGCATGTTGTATTGTAAGATGGCGCTACAACCTACTTCAAGCTCAACAATTTCTTCATCATACCTCCTTTTCTTTGTGAGCAGTTCCTTCATAAACTTTGTATATGTTGGCATTTATTCCAATGCTTTTGAGAAGGAAATGTTTATTTGTAACTGCTTAAAAATATCAAGGAATCTTTTGTACTCTCTCTCATTATCCTTTCTTGAAGGTGCATGAGGATAAGGTAAATCCTTACAGGAGGTGTCTGACCCAAATACTATTTTTTTCTTTTGATTTTTTTGATTTTCTTGTTTTTCTTTTTCATCTTCTTTTTCTTATTCTTTTTTTATTTCTTTTTCTTTATTTTCTTTTTTATTACTCTATTTTTCTTCTTTTTCACTCTATTTACTCTCTTTACAACTTTCTTTATAATCAGTCCCTACAATTGTACCACTCCTAGTGAAAATAGCTTTACATTGTTCCCTTGGGTTATGGGTATTGGCAGAAAAACCAGAACTTTTTATTTTAGCTACTTTCTTTGCTAGCTACCCCAATTGCAAATCTGACACTTTTCATGCGGGTTCATTCATTTGCATATATTGCAGCAATTGATGGATAGAATCTTCTATCCTTGTCAACCTAGAATTCTGATCAGGTTGTGGTTGTTGTTGATACTAATTGTTGGGAGGTCTATTAGAATGTCCAACATCTTGTTTCTAGCCAAAATTTTGGTTTTTCCATCCCTGTGGTTAATTGTCAGGGAAAAGATTACCACTATTGAAAGGAAAATTACTTACAGGTAATCTTTGGTTGTTTAAAAAATTGGCTTGCTCATGTTTAATTCCATCATGTGCATAATAACCACAAGGTTGTTCACCCATGCAATGTATGCACTGTTTTAACTGAGTTGGAGTGGTGATGACACTTGAGCAATCTAAAGTTTCTGCAATTTCTTGCTCATTGCCTTAATTTGTTATGTCAATAATTTTTTTTTGAGCTAGGACTACATCATTTACTTCTAACTCGAGCATACCTGGTTTTCGAGAAACATGACCTCTTTCATGTTTTGCTTGTCTGTCACTAGTAGACATGGACTCCATTATAGCTATTACCTTCTCTGCTGTTTTGTTCATTAATAAACCACCTGCACAGGCATCTAACATCATCTTAAACTGAGGCAATAAACCATGATAGGCGATTCTTACCTTTCCACCATCATCCAAAATATGATTTGGACACTTTCTTAATAATGCGTTGAATCGTTCCCACTTGGAGGTTCTTATTCTACCTTGTTTCTTCTCTAAAAATTCAAAAAAAAAATTCTTTTGATTTTTTGTGCATATTGTGTTGAGTTCTTTAAATTTTTAGAATTAATTTGTCATAGTCTCTAGTTTTTTAGTCTTGCACCATTAAAAAAAATTCAGCTTTAGCCTTATTAAATACATGAATCTATAGCCAAAATTAGGGTGTTTGGTGTATATTGGAGCTTCATCTTTGTTTTAGGTATTTTCAAAAATTTTGCTTATAGAAGTGCTAATTCTATACCATTTAAAATCATCTTTTAATTGGTATTGAAGCTCCAAATTCCTTTGTTGCATTGCCTCAATTTAAGGTGATGATTTGTAGTTTCATTCTTTAGAATTTTTCTCTAGGAATTCATTTTGTTTGGTCCAGCACTATAGGGAAATTTCTATTCTTTTTAGCATATTGTCCAGTCTCATGGAAGTTGTTGAATTTACAATTTTAATTTCCCAAATTAAAAATAGTATAAGCAAATGTTGGAGCATGGTGCGGTGAATCTTTGGTGAATCGGTTGTGAATTTGGCAATTGCTTCTTGGCTATCCTAATTGTTGTGCGTATCAATTCAACATTGATGGGTCAATTGCTATTCACATCCAAGAAATGGTACGTACGTGTTTCTTATCTCTCTGCTTGGTTATTTGTAATTTACTGTTGAAATTCTTCTTTGAATTCTTGTTGTCCAATTTCCGTGCCTGTCAAATTGTAATTCTTGGTCAATTTACATATGATTCCTGGTCAATTACTGGTTCATCATGGCAATTTTGTGAAAGTAGTCAATGTTGCTTTGAAATTGTTTCTTCAATCAGTGGCAAATTGTGATTGATCAATTGTTCAAATTCTTTTATTGAATTCGTGAATCACTGTGCCAATTTCTTTTGTCCCAATTCGATCTTACATTTTTGCAATCTTTCATTGGGTCATTATCATACGTGAATTATGATTCTGTTGGTTAATTGACATTAATTGTCATTGTACAATTGAGATTATATTGTGATCAGTAGTCAATTCAAAAATTCTTGGTCCATTGGCTGTATTCGTAATCTTTGTTCACTAGTGGAAAAAATGGCTTTAATCACGGTTAAAAAAGGCTTTTAATCACGGTTGAACAACCGTGGTTAAAAGTGGGCGTGGTTGTATATTAGGATATTTAATCACGGTTGAACAACCGTGGTTAAAAGTGGAGTGGATATAACCACGGTTGCCCCTAACAACCGTGATTAAATGTACTGGACCAAAAAAAAATTAAAAATCGTGGTTATCATCTTCACCATTCAGAAACAGCAAGAACACAATGAACACCAACACCAGAAATAAGAAACGCAGCAAGAACGCAAGAAACAAAAACAGAAGAAAAGTAAATGAATGAAACAAGAAATGAAGAAAAGTAAATGAATGAAACAAAATCAGAACAACCACAAGAAACAAGAAACAAGAAACAAGAAACAAGAATGCTACTGCAAAATGAAGAACACAAGTATAAATCTAAAATGTAAACCTGTAAATAAGCAATGGCGTGCGATGGGAAACCTGTAAATGGCATATGAAAAATAGTGAGAAGTCACATAATAAACAAATCTAGAACGTAAATAATGAAATGTAGATGTAAATGGAAACATGAAAACAGAGAAGAGAAACCTTACAGAGAAGAAGGAGAGAAAAGAGAGTTAGGCGCGCTCATGAAATTACGAAATTTAAAACGAAAAGGAAGCTATAATCACGGTTACACAAGGAACCGTGGATATATGTATAACCTATAACCACGGTTATGAGAGTACCCGTGGATATATGTATGACCTATAACCACGGTTACTCCAGGACCCGTGGTTATATATATGTATGACCTATAACCACGGTTACTCCAGGACCCGTGGTTATATATATGACATATACCCACGGTTGAACAAGGGACCCGTGGTTATATATATGACATATACCCACGGTTGAACAAGGGACCCGTGGTTATATGTGAAAATCTTATTTTGGCATTAGAAAACACCATAAAAAATTTTAGAATTTTTAGAATTTATTTGGTAGGTAAAGTAGAAGCCTAAAAATCCAAAAAATAAGCAAATAAATCACAAAAAATAAAAAATTTTGAGAAAACAAGGGTTTTTTGAAAATCTGAGCAACCCCAACTGGCGTAGCGAGTTGGAATGAATGCGGATTTTTTTTCTACCCCAAAATCATATGCAGCAATAAGGATTCTGAGTTTTCTAGCTCAAGTTATGCTCGTTTGAAGTTTGCCGATTTTTGTCGTCACAAAATTTTTGTATCTCTCACTCAAAAATTTATTTTTCAAAAATTCCAACTCGAATGGCTAATAAGTACCAAAAGAAGTCATGACGCAAAAAATCAGATCAAAATTCCATGTTTTTCTATTTTTTTGGATTTTCCTAAAAATAAGGTGAATAATATTTTGACATATAACCACGGTTGTCAAACAACCGTGGTTATAGACACACTTTTAATCACGGTTGCCTAACAACCGTGAATAAAAGTTTTCCCAAAAATTTCAAAAATGCCATCTCGTTTTGACATATATCCACGGTTGTCATACAACCGTGATTATAGAGACTTTTAATCACGGTTGTCATAACAACCGTGATTAAAAGTTTTCTCAAAAATTTCAAAAATGTCACCGCGTCATTTTTAATCACGGATACACACTAATCCGTGATTATACCCCCGTGGTTGTATCCATTTTTTCCACTAGTGGTTATTGATCGATTGAAAATTTGTTGTGCCAATTTCTTGAATTCACAAATTACCACATACACTGATTCTTTCAATTCAATTTATGCAATTGAATCTTGTGTGATCATTCTGATTAGTTCTTGGCATTCTCTGTCCGTGAAAATTATGGGCAATTGAAAACTTTGGTCAATTTGTTATTCATTCGGTCTTGTATGTATAATTCCTGAGAGTTAAATTTTCATTAGTCCATTGTCAAATGGCTGTGCATCTTAATTCGAAGTCTTGTTGGTCAATTAAAAATTCATTAGTCAAATTCTGTTGCCTTTCGCTTCCTTTAATTTCGTTAAAAGGTATAGGCAATTAAAGTTCTAATTGTGTCATTTTGTGCCTATTTCTTTCTTTTGTCCAATTACTGTGCACACTGAAAAATTGGAAATTTCATTCAAGCCTTGGCATGTGCAGTTGTGGTGTGTGCGTGAATTTTTTGCCAATAGCAATACACAAAATTTTGGTCATTTTAATTGCAATTTAAGCAATTCCCGTGCAATTGATGCTTGTACAGTGAATATTTCATTCGATTCTAGCTGTAATAGTAATACCTGTGCATAATCAATTTTGTCAAGTGATTGGTCATCCATACTGTTGCACTGCTTGTACCGTAGCCCCACCTGAATTTTTTTCTTTACAAAAGCAAGTGACAAAATAAAAGCTGTACAAAAAAAAACTAGTTAAAAAAAAGTCGAGTTTAAAAAAATCAGATTTTCTTTTTCTTTTTTATTTTTCTAGAAATTCTAGGTATTAAAATTTTGTGCTTGCATTTTCTAAATGCATTTTAATTTTGTTGATTGTCTAGTTTTGTTTTTTTGTGTAATATCTTGTCTTTTTCATAATAAATAGAGTACCACATTTATTCATTTAACTTTTATTTGATTTTTTTAGGTTAATTCTTGTCAAATTTTAAAATCCTTTTGAGTAACCAATTCTTTCAAATTAATATTTTTTGCTTGTCTTCTTCTCTTCTAGTTTTGTCTTTGAGTTTTCATTTCCTTTGAAATTCTCTTGGACTTTTCTTTTCCCCTATCTCAAAGGGTAGCATTCTTTGGGAAATAGTAGATAAGAGTGAAAATTGAAGGAGGTGAAACCAATTGAAGATCTAAAGGAGAAGTTGAGTAAAACACAATTGTGAGAGGAGTGGTTAGATTTTGGATTTAATTTTTGCTAACAATTGCTTTAAGTTTGTTCATCGTGTAGCAAAATTGATGGAGAAGGACTTGAAGTACAAGCTTGAAGACTCTTGAAGATTTGTTAAGGAAGCTAAAGCAGTATACTTTTTAGCAAATATTAGGAAGTTTTTAAATTTTTAGGGCTTGTAGTAGCAAAATTTGGTCCTTGTATTTATGGACATTTGGACTTGGACTTTAATTACTTTCTAAATTTCGTCTAGTATAGTGCATGTGCATTTGTTTCCTTTAACTAATTGTTGTTAGTTAGTTTAATTAGTTAAGTAGTTGTAACTAAAAGTGGTTAGGTTGTTAGTGGTCTTAACTAGAAGTTGTTAGGTGTTAGTTGTCTTAACTAAGTTTGTTGTTTGTTAGGTTTAGTTGGAACAAACTCTTAGTTAGTTATAATTCCTTGTAACTGAATTAGTTCTAGTAGTTAGAGTTGTTATAACAAGTTAGGGTAGTTGCAACAATAATAACCACATAACAAATTTAGTTAGGGGTTGTTAGGGTTGTTAAACCTAAGTTGTTAGCCTAACTTTTAAAACTGAATTTAGTTAGCTTTTCTAGGATTTGTTACTTGTCTTGTTACAATCTTAATTCTCATAACTAATAATAGTAAGACAACCTAGGATTCTACCTAGTACAAAACATCTTAGGTGTTGTGTTCCTTTGGTAGAAAACCTAGAATTTGATTTTTAGGATTGTTATTTGCTTTCTTGTTTTTTTGGTCTTGTATACATTCTCTTGATTGTTTTCTTGTCTACTTTTGTGAATAAAGATAACATATCCTCGCTTAGGTTAATCATGGATTCTCTTGATAAAATCAACTCTAGGTTAGATAATCTAGAAAATAAGGATGAACGTAGGTCAAGGAAACATCACAAAAAGGAAAATAGAAAAGATAGAACACCTAATAAATTTGATGTTTTAATTAAACAACTAGGTGTCATTCATTCTAAAATAGATTCTTATGAGTCTAAGTATGATTCTTCCATAGAAAAAAATAAAAAGATAAAAAAAAGTTCTTGAGGAAATCCATAGGAAATTAAAAGCACTTTGGGATTTAGGAATTAGTTTGTGTAACAATGAAAAAGAAATGGAATAATTAAGACACAAACATAATAGAGCTATGATGAAAAAGTGAAACTTTATTGGTAAGAATATGATAGGTATAAGAAAAAGAAGAAAGCAATCAAAGGTGAAAATAAAAATAGAGAACATAAGGTAGAGACTAATAGCTTATCTTTAAGCAACCTTAGTGTTTCAATAGAAAATCACCTTGATCATAGTTTACCTACTCCTATGTCCAATAATAGTCTATCACTGTCAATCATTAATGATAGTTTGTCTAGTATTAGTGATAATTTGCCTATACCCATTATCAGTGTTAAGCCTCAGGAAGACCTTAGAAGTATAGAAGAATCATACCCATTTTCTCTTATCCCTAGTAAACAGAATTGGTCAATCATTGTTCATAGTTGTCTTAGAATTAGTTCTAGCATATATACAATCATTATAGGATCTTATAGGATTAGCATATGCCTTTACTCTTTTGAATTGTCTTTTCCAAGAGTCATTTCATATGTTATCATGTTGCATAGTAGAAATTTTATAGGATTAATATTTTGTCTATTAATTAACATGTCAATTTCATTGCATTTTTCATATATTATCTATGATCATGTTGATATGATTTATTTTCATAAAGGGTTATATAGAGAATTTTTGGCAACATTGCATGACATGCATACTTTAGTACCAACTTTAGATGCCATTACTCACTATGATCCCTTTAGGAAAATCCATCTTTATGAGGATAAGTCAATATTTTCCCATATCTCACATGATCATATAACTACATCTACTCATATGTTCATTTTAGTGAATTTAGATAGTAGCATGATTAACTGTCATAGAGGTATCCATAGTTTCACATGTGCATTCTTATGGGAACTTTTGATTATGTTCTTTTCTGATATTTCTTATATCATTCTTTCAAAAATAAAAAGGTTGGTGTTTGATCCTGGTGGTCAATACCCTACCTTGTTTCTTGTACATTTTAGTTTCCTTTATTTTTTAGTTTTGAACTCATTACTCTCTTTTCTTTTACAGGATTTAAGGACAAATTTTTTTTTAAAAGGGGGAGTATGATAAGGACATAGTCTGTAAATAATTTCAATTATACTCAAAATAGTTTAGGTTTATTGTTAGGTCACTTTTGGACCTTGTACATAATTTTGGGCCTTGTAGTTGGCCACATTTCCTAGTTTAGTTGATTTTGGGCCTAAGGAAGAGTGGGAAGCCCAAGTTGCCTAGCTTGGCCACCACTCCACCTTGCCTATATAAGGATTACCTCTCCATGTATTTCCACACCATTAGTTTTAAATGAAATTTACACTTTGTGAGATTTGAGTGCAAACTCTCTCCTTTAGGTTAGAGAAAGTCTAACCACTTTCAAGCTCTTATCACTAGGTGACCATCCCTAGAGTGGCGAGTAGAGACTTATCCAAGTCATTGGTGGTGTCTCCTTCATCATCTTCCTATTGGTTTATGCACTACGAGCTATTAATGTATCAATTTTAACTTATCAATAAAATTAGTATTTTCAGTTTTAGACCAATTTTAATGCTATTTATCCTGGAATAATAGGTCATATGAGAATTATTCCTAAAACGTCCCTAATCAAGTATTTACATGGGAACATGTAAATACATTAAGATTAGTGTATGAATGTACTGATGATTTGATCTCACAAATTATGGATATATGATATCAAGTCTTTACACGACTACACATTAAAAGTAATGTTGTACTGGACAGACCCATCATGAGAACGTTGCATGGATCATTACATAAGTGTCATAAACGGTTCTCAATATGATAATGGTATATAGTCCTTCGACTTGAAGTCACTACGATTCCTACATAAGGAGTTTATTATTTTAATACAATCAAACGTTATCTGTAATAAGATGACCATAAAGATTATGATTAGGCAATGGACAAATTATGCAGAGGGATGTGAGTGATGTAGATGGAATTTGTCTCTCCTATGTGACAGGAGTGATATCTATGGGCCACTTGATGGAGTGAGAGTAATGAAATGCATGGCTATGCTAAGACGAATAAATATTAGATATTTATTCTGTAAAGTCTACTCTGGTATCAAGTAAAATGAATTGGACCATACAAGGATGACGACGACCATGCCTTGGGCCCAATTAGATATCATGACAAAAGGAATAAATATATAAAATAATTATCACTTATAGGTCATGTCGATGATAAATAATATTCGGACATAATGATGTATTGCTAGATACCGCTCTTATTTTATATTAATAATAAAATAGTTTATTATTAATATAACCGAATATTTTACCTATAGGGTCTTACACATAGAGTAAGCCCACCAGAGGATAGTTTTGTTTTAGTTGGACTAAAATAAAACTATTTGGGCCTAACTCATTTAGAATGAGTCAGGAGCCCAATGTTTAATGAGAGCACAGGTCAAGACCTAAGCCTATATATAGAGCATGAGATGCTCATAGGCTGCTGCTCAGAAATTAGATTACACTAAAATTCCGTACTAACATTCGGATCTTTGGTTTTCTGGTGGGAGTGCTCATGTGGACTCCTAAGGGCGAAGCTACAATTGCTTCAATCGAGGAACTCGTTGTGCGTCTACAAGAGGTAATCCCTAGATCAAAACTTCAATTACATAATGCTTTAAGACATTTTCATTTGCAATCCTTATTTTTAGGAATCCTTTGTGTTTCCGCTGCCTGACCCTGATGGGATTCCCTAACACTTCCATCCCTTCCATCAACCTTAATCCATCTTCCATATGTCCATGCTTCTGATCAATTTTGTTAGGCTTAGGGTAACCTTTTCCCTATCAACTTGAAGAAAGATAGCTAGATCCTTCCTCATCCTATATCACTTCTCCTAATGACTTATCATGATTTTATGAAAATGAGTGAATGGCTATCATAGCTTTAAAATATTTAGAAGGGGAATAAAACCTTTCCAAAAATTTTCTTTCGACATCGGACCAGTTTGTAAAACTACCTGGAGGACAAGATTTAAACCATTCTTTTGCCTTCCCAACCAACAAAAAAGAAAACAGTCTCATGTACACAGATTCTTCTTGATTGGATTCAAAACCAATAGTGTTGCATAATTCATAACGGTTCTTCATGATTTAAACCAGCAAACTGATTGTTATGAATTATATTCAATGTAGCAGGTTTAATTTCCACCGCTGCAACAGGTCCTTGAAACATTCCCGACACACGGGGTGGTCCATGAATAACAACAAATTGTCCCAATGTCTGTCTTTGTTGTTCTCCAACCATTTTAGAATTTTTAAAGTTTTGAAAAGAAGAAAAAGATGAAGAAGAAGTAGTTCGTGTTTTGGATTTCAAAGATTTAAGTTTTTTTTACAAATTTCTTGATCTCAGGATCAAAGAAGATTCTTCCTGTAGAAGATCGAGTTTGCATACACAAACTATATAGAAAAAGTTAATGTACTAAGAATAATTAAAGAAGAAGTAAAAGTAAATAAATAAATGGATGAGTAAAAAGTAAAAATGAAAAATTACCTAGGTTAAAAAGTAAAGAAATTTTACCACTGAAAATCAATCAATCCCCACTGACGGCGTGAGAAAACTTCTTGGTCTATTTGGCAAGCACACCAATTTATCATTGTAGTTTTCAAAAGTTTAGATATCTCTCCCTCAAGGATTGATTGGTTTAAGCGAATAACAGTACTTCTTATTTACTATGGTAAAAGTATCAAAACTTATTAACAAAAGAATGATTCATATACAAATTGTACAATATTCACAGATCTAGAGATTGATTTTCACATTGGGCAAGAGATAGTATAAAATGAATTATAAAAATAACTATAAAATAACACTTTTGAATGATTCCAATACTTGAGATTTAAATATAGATTCACAAACTATGTTGGAATTAGGATCCCCACACTAGAATATAACATAGTAATTATAAACATGTATATTTAATCATCAAGTTTATGTCATTGCAGCTTAAAATCATTAAACCCAATCCCTGAGTGAATAATTTCTAAATAGCTACCGTAAAGTCTAATCCTTCATATGCTTTCTCAGTAAAAACTTTCTTTAAGTGTTGGCCTTATCATAATAATAATTACCAACTCTCTCCCTAGTAATTGGTATATTAAGGGTATTTCAACTTTTACTTCCGTTAAGGTAGTTTTAACACGCATAAAGATCATTCTTCCATTTGAAATTCATACTATTAAAAGGTTGAAATACTAATATAGAACTTGAATCATAAACATGCACAATTCATAATCACAACATCATATTTATAGATTGGTTCACCAATTCCAACATAAATAGATTAGTTACACATGGTAAAAGTAAAAATAACACTTATAAGTGGAGACATAATGAACACTGAACTGAACTTGACAACAAACTTCACAACACGAAAAGAAACAACACTGAAACAACACTCTCAAGTATATAGAAGTATTCTGTAGTGCAAACTCAGAAATAGGAGATCTGGAATGGAAGAAGGAAGTGATAGAATAAAAATTGGATGCCAAAACCCTTGGCAAATGGCTCTATTTATAGTGTTGAATCGAGGTCCTGCGTCAGGCCTCTGACTCAACCTCCATTAATCTTCTAGATTTTCAGCCATTAATCCCATTATTGTCCTCATAATTTACAGGCAAGCTTCAATCCTTGTTTCTCACTATATTTAGTGCCATTGGTCTGTAGTTGGTTGGCCATTATTTGACAATTATTTGGCCCTTTGCTAAGTGGAATCCCACTTGTAAGTGGGATACACGTAGCACCTGACGCTACGCGTGTGCCTGACGTTACGCGTCATGACCAAAATCCTGATGCTGAGCATAGGGTTGATGCTACGTGTCAGCCTTCTAACTTGTATAATTCTTCCTCTTTTAACCTCAACTGTCCACTGTTAAAAATGGGGAAAATGGGTCATGCTAAGTTAAATTCAATAACTTTCATTTATTTGTTCTAAAACCTAAACTTTATTTCTATTTAAACTAATTTTTATTAATTTTCTTACACATTTTATTATAAAACTAACTATAAATTAAGGACTAACAAAACCCTAACCCTTGGATTGGTTAAGGATTAAGAGTCGAGAAAAAGAGCAAGTGGACCCAATCTCATGGCCAAGAGCCAATGGTACATGGGTGAGCTTTTTGTCTTTCTCTCACTTGGCATGTCATATGTCATGTGTTCCACATTATCTTTCGCTAGTAATGCCACGTGTCAAACATTCTACAATTTCCCTTTCATGCAATGAAAGGTGTCATGTGCACATCATCCCGCCAAGCCATGGGTCATATGCATACGCCCCCAGGCAATGTGTTGTCACACAAGAGTCTTGACCCTTGTCATGTTAAAGACATATCTCACCACCATATTCAAAAAGAATATAACCCTTGTCTCGTCGAGGACATATGTCAGCATGTGGCTCTCCCAACCCTTGTCATGTCAGACACGTGCCACCTTGAGAATCTTCAATGCTACATTTCTCCTACAACAAGAAACTTTCACATCATACCAAACCGTTTAAAATTCAAACACCAAACTTCTCCCTCCCTCTCCCACACTCATAGCCACACCATTCCAGTCACCACCCTTCACCATCAATTCTATAAATACCTCTCACCTGAATACAATTCAACATTTTCACCATTCTTTCAAATCACAAACTTTAAGTTTTCATCTCCCTCTCCCTCTCCCTCACTATCTTCTTCAAGGCCTTGGCAAAGCCACCACCCTCTAAGGCCGAGCTTTGTTTTTCTGCCAAGGCGATGAGGTCGTGTTGTTCATTGTAGATGAGAGTTCAGATCGAAACTGAAGCAAGTTGACCAACCCTTCTCTCCCCCCTCTATCTCATGGCCAAGCTTTACTCTAAACAAGGGGGATTTCTTCATGATCTTATGAGTTCTTGCATGTGTGTTGAGGTTAGAGTAGAGGTTATCCTTAAAACCTTCAATTGTTTTTGGTTTAAGCGTAATGAAAATGGACTTTTCTTGATAGATCTAAGGCTACGTGCTTGATGTTTTATTTCAGTTTGGAAAATGAAAATAAGAATAAAAATTTTAGATCCATGAGAAAAATCAATTTTTACGACGATCATAGCTTAAAATAGTATATGCATGAGCCTTGTTATTTCTCTTAAAATTTTTTTTTTGGGATTATGTTAGATTTGGTTATGTGTTGAAAAATGCATATATTGGTTGCTTGAAATGTTGATTTAGATCATCAATAAGTTTAATGAAGATAATGTAAACAGCCATAATAAAATTATTGATATTTGACATGAAAATGCTTGATCCTTGAGAATGGTTTTAGATCAGAATGTTTTGAGTTATTACCATATCTTGCATGCTGGAAATAATTTTTTATTTGTGTGAACAGTATATGTCATTATCATGGCAGAATACCGAAAAAGTCACATTTTTGACTTGTCTTTGTATTGCCCATGATTTTTGTTGTTTTCAGTATGTGATAACTAAACCAGAAATGTGTTGATAGGGGTATGGAGGTCACAACGAGGGGCTGTGTATGTGTCAAGATTGTGGCAACCTTGTCTTTAGTTGCAAATTCACAAGTCGGGGGACTAAAAACATGATTTTCAAAAAATATATGAATAGGGACCTTTTTGCAATTTTATAAGTTCCCTATAATTTGTAGTTACCACTGCCTATAACTCTTTTAAGTTGGTAATGATTTGTAGGTTTAAAATTAAGTGGGGATTTATTAGGAAAAAACGACCAAACAACCAAGTTTCGTCAAAATCACTTTTAGGGACTAATTTGGTAACAAATGGTATTTTTGGAACATAGTTTTAGACTGTTGTCCAAGACTTAATAACTTTTGGAACATAGTTTTAGACTGTTGTCCAAGACTTCATAAATATATTTAGTGGACTTGGTAATTAACTTAGATAGCTAAAAATGAAGAATTAGATAAAAGGAAGAAATTTGGGTCTAAATAGGCATGTAGGGGTAAAATAGTAATTTCTATTTAGGTAGAGCTTAATAATTTTTCTTCTTGCTGGAAGTTGTACTTAATGTTTTAAGGACTGCATAAGACTTAAAATGAGTTAGTCGAACCTCCAAATAAAAAGAAAAAAAGGATGAATTCTATACGTGCTAAAATGGTCATAAAAGACGAACCGTGATAATCAAACTTTGGGATGCTTGTAAGGAGTGCGCTATACACCAAGTGACTTGTAATATGTTCCCAAATGTGTACGTGGGCTACGAAGGCAGCGATGGCATTGAATTGCGGACCCTCCATAAAAGAGTAGGAATGGGTGTGTGTTTAAGGTGTGAGCATTAAGGACGAGAGAGCATGTTTTTGGAGTGGGCTAGTGACCGTGAGGCATGGATGGATAATATGCATTTTGCATGCATCATATTAAATTAGGATTGTGATAAAGGAGCCACGGTTGGGGTTTATTGAGGGACAAGAGTTCTCGACAAAATGGATAAGTCTTAGGAGCACGACCAGGGCGGTTCCCCTGGGAGGGCATATAAAATGATATGTTATGGGGTAGAACTAAGGCCACCATGGTGTGTTTTGACTTAAGTAATTATTACCATGGCCATGGAGAACCGATCATAGTATGTCGTTGTTGGAGCCTGTGTGGCTATGTTATGATTTGGACTACATGTCCTGTTTATGTGTACCCTGGTTAGGATTAGTAGTCTTTGGTCGCTTCCACATGAATGTGATGGATATCAAGCCCGTGTGCATTCATACTTATTTGATAATGAACTAACTCATGCATTCATACTTATTTGATTAAATTGATATGTGGATTGTGATGACATGTGGTATATCATTCTTTTATGTTATTGGAATGTGTTGGTTGAATGACTTATATGTGAATTATTATCCTAATATTATGTTAGAATGTGCTTGATGTGTGATGACACATGTTTGTACACCCTTGACTACGATGTGCCCCACAAGATGGGAGTGATGAACTCACCACCTTGCTTGTATTGCTTGTGTGTATAATGTATGCGCTTAGATGTCAAGTACTCGATTGACAAGGGAAAGAGCTTGACCGTTTTTAAGAATGAAGGCTCCCAAGGAGTTTTCACCTTCACGACGATTGAAGGTAAGGTCATTTCTAATAATATAGACCTTATCCTGGGCAAACAATTTATTGTGACTGTCGCTTTAGCCATGTCGCCACTGCCGAACTACAAGGATATCTACGTCATCGAGGCATCGATCCGTCGTTTCGGTAATACTTATGGACCATTTAGCTTCATAGATTATGAAGGCAAAGTAGAGGATGATCTTTCCCGTTCTACACAAGGCCGTGGTGCATGTCCTGATCGTGGTCTGTCGTGAATCACTGGATTAAAGATGTGAACCCTATTCCGTCTCCTTTCATTGCCATAGAACCAATTTCACCCATGGTTGCATAACGATACGAGGATGAGTTAGCCTGAGAAGAAGAGTTAGTTAGCAAGTTCTCGCTAGAGGATGCTTGTTATCTTTTCTTTTCTTGTATTTCTTCTATTGAATGTATTTTTTATTTAAAAAAAGACCATTTAGCCTTGCAATGTACTATCTCTGGTTCAAAATATAAGCAAATTTTAGTAGAATTTTTTGGTCCCTTAATATAAGTAAAATTAGACTTTCCCAATGTCATTAAATGCTTGTTTACCAAATATGTCCTCATTTTATATATATTTATATATATATATATATATTTCCAAGGCCACTAATTCTTTGTGTAATAAATGATACTAAGGGTATTTTAGAAAATTAAATCAAATATATGGTAATATTAATGCAAATAACTACCTCTAACCACTATTTTTAATATATGAGAAATTAGGTATATTTGTTTATATTTAGAACTGAATGTAGTATTATGTTATTATTTTATTTTCTAGTCTTTAATCTTTTGAATTACTTAGTAACTACTTAATGTCTTCCGTATTTTCACTACTGCAAAAAAATCACTTATTTTTGAAAACATGTGGCGCCACTCGATTATTTGAGGTAGAGTCATGTCGGAACATCGTAAGACATGCCTTGAATGATCAAGGGGTGTTATAGTCAGAATGGTGGCATTGATGATATGGTGGATACATTGATTGCCTCTACTTCACAGTAGCACACACCCACAACTACCATTCTTTGGGTTTGTTTTCCTACTGATAAGTTGACCACACAGTAGCCTCTTGCTAAGCCAAATGCACAGGTTAATGGTATTTGCACCTGCAGAGTGTCCGTTCATATGACCGTTGAGGTATAAAATTGAGTAAGTTTGTTTGTTCTATAATTCTAACTTACTTTTATTATTATGATTTGATTTTTTTATTAAATATAATTTGTTGTAATAAATTTTAGCCCTTTAATGGCATTTCTCACAAGATCACTAAGATCTTGAAAGGGGTGTATGATAGTTCATGGACCCCATACCAAGATACCCTTGACAATGTTAGAAAGAACTGCTTTGATCTATTTTTGTAAGTTTCATATTATGTTAATGTTCATTAAATTTATGACTATATTATGTTATTAAGTTAGTTAATATTTTATTTATGTTGCACTAGAAATACCAGTGGTGGGATATGGAGACTCTTGAGGTTAGGAAGGTCTTCGACCATAAGGACTCTAACTTGTTGAATAGTCTCTTGACAAAATCCACCAAGATGTGACAAAGCCTAATTGGATTGGTGAGTATATCTAGTAGTAGATTCAAAAGAAATAGGTTGATGAGCCTTTCTAGTAGAGGAATTAGAGGAACAAGGTGAATTGAGTAGTTGATACTAATGCCTCTCTATACACTAGAAGGTCCATCTCTATAGCTCAACATAGAGATAGGATGGTAAGTTTTCTAATATTTTGTTTTAAATCATTAGGAGTTAGTAACTCTAATAAACTCTACTAATAAGGAATATCTTTTCTATTATGTAGGCTTGGGAGATGAACCCACGCCTCCCACACGCATAGGCTTTGATCTGATGTAGAAGACGAAGAAAAACAAGACAGATCATTGGGTGAATGAGAGGGTGTAGGTTGTTGTTGTAAGTTAATTACAAACTTAGAATTGAATTGTATTTATATTCTATGTCTTGTTGGTTGGCTGGTAACTTAAAATTGTAGTGAGAACCTTTTTAGTTATTTTGTAGGATAATTAAAATTTTGGTTTTTCCTATTATAGAGGAAACTCCATCAAAAAAATTTCAAATGTATAACTTTAATCATATAGTTGAATAATGTTTATTATCTAAAATGTATCTGGTTATTTTGAATTGTGTGGAAGGCCTACCAGGCGAAACAGGCTTAGCGTAAGGTAGAGCTCATTGCATAGGGAAAAGGTGAGGTGGACAGGCTAATGTGATGGCTTTAAAACATATTTGCGGCAAGATTAGTGATGACATTAAAAACAAACACATTAACGACAACGTTTGTGCATTGCTAACGTGGCATGGGCAATACATGTTAACGACGTGATTAGCGACGTAAAATCATATACTTCCGTTAGCGATGACAACAACCTATTGCTAACTCCAATGACCATTGGTTTTTAGCGACGATTGGGTCCTGTTAGTTACATGTTTTCCACTTACCCCAGACAACCATTTGCCACAACTTTAGTGATGATCTGATGCCTAAACCTTTAGCGACAAACCTACTTTCATCGCTAACGTGTTTTGAATATGCTTTTTTAGTGATAGGATTAGAAACAAGTGTGCATGTCTCCAAGCACGCCACCTTTTAAAAAAAAAAGGTGACATATGAGTGAAGATGTCAGCGACAGACATGTTTTTGGTTGTGACTTCTTTATTCTATGACTATTTATCATGGAATTTAGATAGACATCACTAAATAGGTCTTGAGCGACGCCAAGTTTTGCGATGGGAAAACGCTTGTAATCAAATATGTCTTTAATCGTTGTAGCGACGAATTTTCCAGGTTTAGAGACAGGTTCGTTCCATCTCTAACCTAATTTTTTTTGTCATGCTCTGTTCTTTACCTTGATTGATTATCTGGTAAAGGGCGTCAATGGTATCACCTAAAAAGGAATCTAATGCTAGCGCAAGTCAACTATGTGACATACGAAGCATTAAATGCACAAACAATAGTATGTAACATATCTAAGTGATCGAGGAATCTAGCTATATATATATATTCATATTCCTAAATAGGTGTTTCTTTGGGTTTGGGCCTTATTATTACCTAGACCATGTATAGATATGTATGGTTTCCGTACACAATTGAACTATGTAAAGAATCTTCTCACTGCCCCGATATATATGTTGAGTTTTGTATAGGGTTTAGGATTTAAGATAAGGGCATGAATAACGGATACCAGTTGATACTTGTAGGGATGATGCCCTCGACGTAAGACCTATGTCGGTCTTGACTTGATAACAAGGATTAATTATTTGCCTTGGATAGTAGGTGTATATATTGGTTCCTTAGGTGCGGGAGATAATGGTTCTAGCCCCAGATCTTATATACGATGAAAAAACGTTAAAGGTAAAATTTTATTGGAAGAAAGTGTGTCTATGTATATAATTGAAATATACAAAATCTTACTTAAATTATTAAGTAATTAAAATAATTTAGGTATATAATTTAGTTGAATGCTTTCATATTGTCGCGACCGGGATCGCGGCGGCGCGGCCGACCCTCGAAACGCTTTTAAAATGATAAACAGGGAGTCGCCACCAATATTTTTTTTAGGATAAAATAGTGGAGAAACCTTTTGTTAAAGCACCGGTTATAAAAATGAGATTCCATGATTCGGGAGTCTGATTACAGGTGAGGAAGGTATCAGCACCTCACAACTGTCCGTTATAAAAAACGGTTACCTCAATTTGATAGCGCGCATTATAATTAACCCAATAAATATTTTAACTTCTTCATAAGAAGAAAAATGTACGGAATGACAAAATAAACAAAAAAAAAATAAACAAAGATCAACACAAAATATTTACATGAGATTAACAGGACGTCTCGTCCAAATTAATCTCGCTCCGCCTTTTTAAAGAGATAAAAAAATGAGATTAACAGGACGTCTCGTCCAAATTAACCTCGCTCCTCCTTTTTAAAGAGATATTTAAAAAAAATAAGATTAACAGGACGCCTCGTCCAAATTAACCTCGCTCCTCCTTTTTAAAGAAATATTTTAAAAAATAAGATTAACAGGACGTCTCGTCCAAATTAACCTCGCTCCTCCTTTTTAAAGAAATATTTTAAAAAAATGAGATTAACAGGACGTCTCGTCCAAATTAACCTCGCTCCTCCTTTTTAAAGAAATATTTTAAAAAAATGAGATTAACAGGACGTCTCGTCCAAATTAACCTCGCTCCTCCTTTTTAAAGAAATATTTTAAAAAAATAAGATTAACAGGACGTCTCGTCCAAATTAACCTCGCTCCTCCTTTTTTTAAAGAAATATTAAAAATATGAGATTAACAGGACGTCTCGTCCAAATTAATCTCGCTCCTCCTTTTGATAGCAAGACAAAAAGGAAACTCTAAAAATTAAATAAAAAAAGGTGGGCCCGACAGGAACTGTTTCCCGCTCCTACGTATTCTCGAGCTTTCGAGAAATCAGGGTCACGTAGTTCTTTAAAATGTTTTTTTTAGGAAAAAGATTAGGAAGATATTGATAGTTATTATTTTAGTGAAGAATCCATACAAGGCGAAGTGCTTCGCACGTGCATGGATCTTATAAAAACTGTGTAGACGGAAGTATTTTCCGTACGACACTGATTAAAAAATGGAAATCTTTAGGCTAGAAAACAAAACATGTGCAAAACTTATTACTCATTTTTTATCATTATTTTATTATTTTTATTATTTTTTATTTATTTTTATTTTTATTTTTATTAAAAAAGCATACTATATTTAAAATAACATGGAAATGAAAAACTTGGAAATGAAATGAAACTTGCTGGAAGAAGAAATGAAACTACATAATAACAACTACAAAGAAAAGAGAAGAAAAGAAAAGAACATAATAACCTGGAAATGAAAAAGACTTGCTGGAAGGTGCAACAGAGAAGAGGAGAAAATGGAAACAGGGAGCAACGGAGAAGGAGAAAAGAACCAGTCCCCTGCTTCTGCTTGATTCATCTCTATTTATAGCCAAGGAAAGACTTTGCTTTTCCATTTAATAATCTTAATGGAGCCATGATCCTTGCATAATTGGTGTAGTGGAGCATTATCATGTCTGCTTAGTGGTGAATGATTAACATGGTGCGATGCAAGGCTGTCCCATTCAATCTGGAACTCAAATTTGAACTAAATGAATAGATTCATTTTCCAAATGAATAGATTCATTTAGTGTATTTGTTCATCAAAATTGAAATGAATTGATTCATGGAAGAAATGAATAGATTCATGGTGATTAATCATTGATTTTCCATGTGTCCAGTCGCATGAATCGATTCAAAAATCATATCCTGGGCCATAATTCACGTGTGAATCGATTCAAGTGGGCTATGAATCGATTCAAACCACTTGAAATTGAATTTTTGGGGCTGTTTCACGCATGAATCGATTCATGCATGTGTTGAATCGATTCATGATGCTGTTTGGTGCTTTTTCATTCTCCTTTTTACGCATCACAAACTTGCTCGCGTATTTGAGGGATGATGCGTGCCAAATTTGAAAAAGAGTCCAACATGAAAGTTGTAGATCTTTCTCTTAGCTTTAATTTGATATATGGCACAAAATTTTTCATCAAGAAATGAGGGAGATATGACCCATCTACGAAAACTGCTCCAGAGTGTGACAGAAATACATTTGAAAGCAAAATAAATTCACTGGGCAAAATGGGTGGAGAATTAGCTTTTGTGGCCTTCATGAAGTTTGTAGATATCTCTGATGTGGAGCCATAGGAAAAAGAATGGGGTCATTTCAGTATCATATGAGGGAGATATGAATTTTTTCTTAAAGATGTGCAGAGCAGTCCTGAAACTGGAGCAAGTCTAGGAAGATTATTAAAACTGTACCAATTGGTAAGGATTTAGCCTTCAAGGTCTTCAGAAAAGTCGTAGACAATTTTGTTACGAAAATTTAGAGACCGGGTTTGCGCAAATCAAAGATCGTATGAAGGAGTTATGAATTTTCAAATGAACCATGCGCATAAAAGAGTGCTCAAAGGATGGAACTGTACCAATTGGCCGGACAAAAAGAGGTGTTCACAGATGCCCCTCTTTACTTCTTTTTCACAAAAGAAACACGAAGCTTTCCGTGTTTTGAAGTGAAAATGAAGTAAAGATATGAACACCGATGTAGGGGGCCAAGTGGGACCTCTTGATCGGTATGGCAACTGATGGTGTGGGCAATCCACTTCTGTTTCTCTTCTTTTCTCCTCTCCTTTTGTTTGTTTTTTTGTTTTCTTTTTTTTTTTTTTTTTTTTTGAACTCTGAATTGATCGGAAAAAATTCTTTCAGTGAGAAGATCAGGATTGATCCCCGGTAGACTAGAAGGTAAAGGGTGCCTGCATAGGTGAACGGAAAGTAAATGGGTGCCTGAATAGGCGGACAGGAAAGTGAAAGGTGCCTGAATAGGAGGAAAGGAAAGTAAAGGGTGCCTGAATAGGCGGACGGAAAGTAAAGGATGCCTTGATAGGCGACTGGAAATGCCTTGATAGGCGAACGGAAAGTAAAGGATGCCTTGATAGGTGAGTGGAAAATAAAGGATGCCTTGATAGGCTACTAGAAAATAAAGGATGCCTTGATAGGCGGCTGGAAAATAAAGGATGCCTTGATAGGCGGCTGGAAGATAAAGGATGCCTTGATAGGCTGCTGGAAAATAAAGGATGCCTTGATAGGCGGCTGGAAGATAAAGGATGCCTTGATAGGTGGCTGGAAAATAAAGGATGCCTTGATAAGTGGCTGGAAAATAAAGGATGCCTTGATAGGCGGCTGGAAAATAAAGGATGCCTTGATAGGCGGCTGGAAAATAAAGGATGCCTTGATAGGCGGCTGGAAGATAAAGGATGCCTTGATAGGCTGCTGGAAAATAAAGGATGCCTTGATAGGCGGCTGGAAAATAAAGGATGCCTTGATAGGCTGCTGGAAGATAAAGGATGCCTTGATAGGCTGCTGGAAAATAAAGGATGCCTTGATAGGCGGCTGGAAAATAAAGAATGCCTTGATAGGCGGCTGGAAAATAAAGGATGCCTTGATAGGCGGCTGGAAGATAAAAGATGCCTTGATAGGCTGCTGGAAAATAAAGGATGCCTTGATAGGCGGCTGGAAGATAAAGGATGCCTTGATAGGCGACTGGATGGAAGGGATTGAAGGGATCTCGGGAAACAGCTTCTTGACTGAAAGAAAAGTCTGGGGTCCATTGGGGATGCATGATGGGCTTACTAAAGGAAAGAAAATCTGGGGATGATTCAGTTCAAGCTATCTTGGATGATTCGGGGAACTGCTTTTTGATTAGGAGAGAGAAGAAATGGGGGAAAGGTCTGGGACGAATACCCCAATTTTTGGAAAGATTAGAAGATTTAGGGGTACTACCTCAAGGCCGTGAGAAGAATCTGGGGTGATGTCCCAGTTAGGGCGGTTGAAAAGGCTTGGGGTACATTTCCTTTTGACGGGGTGAGACCCGAGGTGATGTCCCAGTTCAAACTTCCCAGGACCATGGGGTACTGCCCTTGCGTTGACAAAAGATAACCACCTGGGGAAGATGCCCCAGTTTGACAAGACCTAAAAGAGCTTTGGGGAATCTAGGGAGATGCCTCAGTTTGACAAGTTAGAAAAAAGTTTGGAGAAACGCCTCATGACTGGAAAGGAAGAAATTTGGGGAGATGCCCCAGTTTGACATGATTGAAGGATTCTTGGAGAATGGTCATAAAAGGAATTCGGGAAGATGTCCCAGCTGAGTTTATTTGGGAAGCGTAGTATCACTGGGGAAGAATTTGGTGGTTCAGATACTGCCTCTTGATGGAAAGTTTAGGATTCATTGGGGAGGGAGGTCTTGAGAAGTGCCATCTTTGGCGAATGATTCCACTGGGGAGGATATTTCAAGAGGCACGGACTTTAGTAATTGAGGATGAGAGTTTGAAGGTGCCTGATGAAAGAGTAAAACATTGAAAGGTGCCAACCTTGGCGTTTTAAGGAGGGAATTTTGAGAAGTGCCAACTCGGACAATTCAAGGAAGGGATTTGAAGGGCTTGATTGGGGTGTTAGTGCCTGGCATGACTATCTGTGAGATAACCTGCAGAAAAATGGTCAGTAACGCAAAGATAAGTTTCAAAATCGGGTAAGTCCTGTGAAACCGCGACTCTTACGAGAACTCATGGACGAAGTAGAACGAATGAGGCAACCATAGCTTCGAAGCGCGTGTCTGGCCAAGTCCCTACGATGATCACCTATGATGAGGTCGAGTAGCAGAAGCATCTTGTCCCTTGCGACTTTGAATGTTTACCATTCTTCCATTTTACTTTGTTAAAATACATGTTTTTATCAGATCAAACAAATTCATAACACGTATCGAAGAGGGTGAACTTTATTCATGCACGTTAAACAAGTACAGAGAAAGAAAGAAAAAAATAATAATAATAATAATAATAATAAAAAAATAAAAAATAAAGAAGGTAAATGAAATGAATGAGGTCACATAGGTCCAGCATAAATGAAAACTGGGAAGACTCATGGATCCTCCAATGAATCTCTGAGACTGATGAGAGCCTTAACCCCTAACACGACTTCATGTTCACCCTTCGACCTTGCTTTTGAAAAGGTAAGTTCGACAGTGATTCACGTGCACGAGCTTGGACTCGTACTTCTTTGAGCCAGAGGATCATTCGCATTGCCAGAAATTTGACCCTAACCTTTGCCTGAGCCGCCCTTTTCGGGTTTTCGACTCACCGAGTCACTCTAACTTTTGCCTAAGCCGCCTTTTCAGGTTTTCAGCTTAGCGAGCATTAATTTTCTTTTCTTCTTTTTTTTTTGTTTTTTTTTTTTGTTTTTTTTGTTTGTTTGTTTGTTTTTTTTTTTTTTTTTTTTTTTTTTTTTGCTCTGACATCTCCTCCCTAAGCATAGTATTTTTTCACTGCATCTGTGTTTACAGGCATTGACAAATCCTGGCCGTCCATATTAGTGAGTATTAAGGCTCCTCCAGAAAAAGCCTTCTTCACAACATATGGTCCTTCATAATTAGGAGTCCATTTGCCTCGATTGTCCTTTTGAATTGGTAAAATTTTCTTGAGTACAAGGTCTCCTTCTTGAAACTGTCGAGGCCGTACTTTCTTCTCGAATGCTCGTTTCATACGCCTCTGATACAACTGACCACGACAGAAGGCAGTCAATCTTTTTCCATCAATCAAGTTTAATTGGTCATGTCGAGCTTGAACCCATTCAGCCTCTTCTAATTTTGCATCCATCATTACCCGAAGGGACGGGATTTCTACTTCAAAAGGCAAAACTGCTTCCATTCCATATACGAGGGAGAACGGGGTTGCCCCTGTCGAGGTTCGAACCGAGGTGCGATACCCATGCAGAGCGAAAGGGAGCATCTCGCTCCAATCTCTGTAGGTGACTACCATTTTCTGCACTATCTTCTTGATGTTCTTATTGGCCGCCTCAACCGCCCCATTCATTTTAGGTCGATAAGGAGAGGAATTGCAATGGTGAATCTTGAAACTTTCGCAGAGTTCCTTCATCATTTTGTTATTCAAATTCGTACCATTGTCAGTAATGATCTGACTTGGTAGGCCATATCGGCATATCAGTTCTCGCTTGATGAATTTGACCACAATACTCCTTGTTACACTGGTATATGAAGCTGCTTCTACCCATTTGGTGAAATAGTCGATGGCGACCAAGATGAAACGATGACCGTTTGAAGCTTTTGGCTCGATGGGTCCAATGACATCCATGCCCCACATTGAGAAGGGCCATGGTGCCGTCAAGACATTTAGGGATAACGGGGGTGCATGAATATGGTCAGCGTATATCTGACATTTGTGACATTTTCGGACATACTTGAAGCAATCTGCTTCCATAGTCATCCAGTAATAACCAGCCCTCAAAATCTTTCTAGACATGGCATGTCCATTAGCGTGAGTCCCAAAAGATCCTTCATGAACATCTTTCATGATTTCATTTGCCTCATCAGCATCAACACAACGAAGAAGGACAGAGTCATAGTTTCTTTTGTAAAGCACATCCCTATTTAAGAAGAAACCCATGGCGAGTCGCCTTAGGGTCTTCTTATCATTTTCTGTAGCGCCCTCGGGGTATTCTTGACTCTGGATATATCTCTTAACATCATGGTACCAAGGTTTCCCATCAGACTCCTTTTCCATCATTTGACAGTATGCAGGCTTACAGTGCTTCTTTACTTCGATGAGAGGCATATCGTAGTCACTACTTACTTTGAACATTGAGGCAAGGGTAGCTAAAGCATCAGCCATTTGATTGTCATCCCGGAGAACGTGATGAAAAGAGATCTCGTCAAACTCCTTGATCATTTCCTTGATGTGATCATAATAAGGAATCAATTTACTGTCCCTAGTCTCCCACTCGCCTTTCAATTGGTGAATAACCAAAGCAGAGTCCCCATAAACTTCTAACAACTTTACTTTTGCATCCAACGCTGCTTGGATTCCTAATGAGCATGCCTCGTATTCAGCAATATTGTTGGTACAGTCAAAACACAATCTGGCACAGATAGGGATAAATTCCTTATCGGGTGAAATCAAGATAGCCCCAATTCCGTGCCCCAATGCATTAGAAGCTCCGTCGAATCTCAGGGTCCATTTCTCCTTTTGACCACCTTCTTCATTGAATAATGCCATGATATCTTCATCTGGAAAGTTAAATTGCATCGGCTGATAATCATTAATGGGTTGGTGTGCCAAGTAATCAGCCAGGGCACTTCCTCTTATAGCTTTTTGAGTGACATATATTATGTCGTACTCAGTTAACAGCACTTGCCAGCGAGCGATCCTTCTAGTTAGAGCAGGTTTTTCAAAAATGTACTTGACGGGGTCCATCTTAGAAATTAGCCAAGTGGTGTGACTCAACATGTACTGCCTTAGGCGCTTAGCGGCCCATGCTAACGCACAACAAGTCCGCTCTAAAGCGGAGTACCTCATTTCACAATCAGTGAACTTCTTGCTCAAGTAGTAGATAGCATGTTCCTTCTTTCCAGTTTCATCGTGTTGTCCCAATACGCAGCCCATGGATTCGTTCAATACAGTCAGATACAATATAAGTGGCCTTCCTGGGGCTGGTGGCACCAAAATTGGTGGTTCTTGTAGGTACTGCTTAATCTTTTCGAAAGCTGCTTGACAGTTCTCATCCCATCGCCCTGGTTGATTCTTGCGGAGTAACTTGAAGATGGGTTCACAAGTTGCCGTCAGTTGTGAAATAAATCTGGCGATATAATTGAGCCTTCCCAAAAATCCTCGGACCTCTCTTTCTGTACGGGGAGGAGGCATCTCGAGAATCGCCTTAACTTTGTCGGGATCAACCTCTATCCCCCTTTCACTTACTATAAATCCTAGCAGCTTGCCCGACCTTGCACCGAAAGTGCACTTGGCGGGGTTCAATCTAAGCTTGAACTTTCTCAAACGTTCAAAAAGCTTCCTTAGATCACTAATACGTTCAAAAAGTTTCCCGGGAAACGGGGTTGCGACCTCACTTTCCTCAAGGGAGTCACTTTCGGATCTGCAATTTAGTGTGATATGGCAAATAAAAGAAAGAACAAGCGAGTAAAAAGAAGGGCTTAAAACAAGGATAAGGGGTACACAAAGAGTTTTTTTTTTTTTTTTGAATTACGATACGCGTTTATTGATGAAAATGATAAAAACAAGTTTCTTTCGCCTTTATTACATGGAAGGGTCCCAAAGCTTTAGGCAGAGCAGAGGGACGAATAAGTACTTAAAGCATAAACAAATTACTTTGGCAAAACATTCAAAGTCGTGGGGAACTCGATGGCCTCCCAGTTATCAAGCTCTTGGCCTGGTGGACAAGCAATCACAAAATCAACGCTATCACAAGGGTTTTCTTCAATGACAGCGACTTGGTCTAGAGGCATTAGTCCGGCACTCCGAAAGCTCTGGTAGAGATCACAGATGGGGACTCTTGCGGTATGAGGATCTCTGCCGGTAAGACGAGCAGCCCTTTTTTCCCTCTTCGCTTCTTCTACCCTTTTTCTATCGGCAGCCGTGGGCCGGTATCCTAACCCAAAACCATTTCTGTTACCAAGCAGGCGTATTGGTTCTATTTCTCCATTCAAAGCACGTCCTAGCCCTCTTCCAGGTTCATACCCTCCACGTAGCATAATCTTTGCCATCATTAAAGATGCACTTGGCATGCAAGCTTTTGCTATTGTGGCTCCTTCCCCCACATAGGTAGCGTTTGCTATCTCTAATGCTTGGAAAGAAGTTTCAAGGGCCTCTTCTGCTGCCTCGATGTAAGGGGTTGACAGAGGTTTGCTGACTAGAAGGTCTTCCTCACCAGAAACAATTATCAGTTTGTTGTCAACTATGAATTTTAATTTTTGGTGCAGGGTAGAAGGCACCACTCCAGCAGAATGGATCCACGGCCTGCCTAACAAACAACTATAGGCAGGCGAGATATCCATGACTTGAAAAAGGACCTGGAACGTGCACGGCCCAACCTGTATGGGCAGCTCAATCTCACCCATAACCTCCCTCCGAGTTCCATCAAAAGCTCGTACTATCGTGGCACTTGGCTTCATAAAAGTCCCATCAAACGGTAATTTGGCCAATGTAGACTTTGGCATGACATTGAGGGACGACCCATTGTCAATAAGTACTTTTGCTAAGATGTAATCTCGGCATTTTACGGAGATATGGAGAGCCTTGTTATGCCCAATCCCCTCTGTTGGTATTTCGTCATCAGTGAAGGTCAAATAGTTATCTGCAACAATGTGCCCTACTATTCCTTGAAACTTATCAACGGGAATGTCATGACTGACATGAGCCTCATTCAGGACCTTCATCAACATCTTCCTATGTGGCTCAGAGTTCATCAGCAATGATAACAAAGAAATTTTTGCAGGAGTATGGGTCAGTTGGTCAAGCACTTGATATTCGCTCTGGCGAATAAACCTTAAGAATTCATGGGCTTCTTCATCAGTCACGGCCCTTTTGATCTCGCCATTGGCCCTTTCTTTGTCCACCTTGGCATTTCTGGTAACCTGATCCCTCTTCAGCTCTGGAGGGGTGTATACTCTTCCACTTCGGGTTATACCTCCTACCCCTACAATATTTGTGACAGACGAAGGAGACGGGTCACCTGTTGCCGGGCTTGCAACGATCACATCTGCGTTGTACTTCCAAGGGACAGCCCGAGAATCTTTGAATGCAAACGGGGTGGGTGCTTGAATAGTGATGGTTGGTTGTACAGAAACAGGAGCTACTTGGGGATTTCTGGTGTAAAAAATTGTCAAGGGCTTAGGGATCCGTGCCCTTATTTGTTCCTCGATCATGTTGACCCCATCTCCATGGCATTTACAGACCTGCACAATATAGCTGTCCATAAGGCTTTGAAGGATCTCACAGAAACCTTGATGTTCGGCAGTCTGTTCGCAATCATGTTTCTCACTCCAGGTTCCTTCAATTAACCCCCTTTCAAGCAAAAGGGAATGAACTACCCTCAATGGCATTCTTATGTCAGCAACATTCTTAACGCACTCCTCATCATTTTCTAAAGCGTTGACCTCTGAATTTCCATGGTTGGGCAGGGGATTTGTGGCAACATTTGGGCTACCTTCCTTAAAGTTAATCCAGTCGGCTTTGATCAAATCCCTTACTTTATACTTCAAAGCCAGGCAATTTTCTGTGGAATGCCCTGGTGCCCCAGCATGGTAATCACAATGAGCGTTTGGGTCATATCCCCTTGGGTAAGGAGGTTGCAACGGCCTCATAGGGGATGGAGCTACCAGACCTTTCTGAACGAGGATTGGAAAAAGTTCGGTGTATGTTATAGGAATTGGATCGAACTGCACAGGGGAGCGTTCATTGTTGGAATTTCTTGTGTTTGGATTATGATTGGGTGGTCGAGTCATTTGTTGTGGGTGATGGTATGGCACGGGTTGTGGTACTGGCGCTCTTACCATGGGTGGACGGAAGTGGGGAGTATAAGCTGTCGGGCTCTGAGTGGTAGCGGCCACATAAGGATTGGGAGCTTGAATCATAGTAGGAAAGAATGGTCTTGGCGAAGGTGTCTTTTGATTAGAAGAGATGGAATTAGTTTCTCCATCCCTTTTCCCAGGCACCGGCCTTCTTGTCATGCTTGCCCCAGATGAGCCCTGAATGATCTTTCCTGTTCGTATTCCACTTTCCACTCTTTCCCCGATAGTCACAATGTCGGAGAAGTTGGATGAAACACTACCAATCATCTTGCCGTAGAAAGGTGATGGGAGCGTATCAATAAACATCGCGACTATTTCTTTTTCCGACAATGGGGGATCCACTTGTGCCGCTGTCTCTCTCCATCGTTGGGCATATTCCTTGAATGTTTCACTATCCTTTTTCATCATATTTTGTAAATGAACCCTGTTGGGTGCCATATCCATGTTATACTTGTATTGTCTAAGGAAGGCATCTGCCAGGTCCTTCCAACAACGGATATGGTTCCGATCAAGGTGAGCATACCATGTAAGAGCGGCCCCTGCTAGACTATCCTGGAAGCAATGGATCAAGAGTTGGTCATTAGAAGAGTAAGACGCCATCTTTCGACAGTACATCGTGAGATGGTTCTTTGGACAAGTCATTCCCCGATACTTATCAAAGTCTGGCATCTTGAATTTGGGTGGGAGGACAACATCTGTGACTAAACATAGCTCCGAAGCATCTATTAGTCCAAAACCTCCAGAGCCTTCCATCATCCTCAAACGCTCTTCTAAGATTTCTATCTTTTCCTTTCGAGGAGCTGCGACTACACGGGTTGCATCTCGGAAATTGGTCCCATAGGGGGTTCCGTATCCATACGGATAACCGAGTGGCTGGTTGAACTGAGGCAAAGCATGGGACTGGTTTGTTAGGCTTGTATTTGGTGAAGGGCCTTGGGGTTGGGCCATAGTCTGTGCAACATAACTCGGTTGAGTCACCTGGGCTCGTGTATTTTGGGCTTGTGTGTTGTAGGTCAGCTGGGTCATCGGGGCTTGTATATTCTGAGTTTGGTGAATTTGTGAGTCATGGGCTTGCGTGTTTTGGGCTTGGTAAATTTGTGGGTCAGGGGCTTGTGTGTTTTGGGTTTGGTGGAGTGATGGTATATTTGGCTGGGTAGGGTATGAAGTGTGAGGATTCATGGCTTGCTGGTCATGGGCGTCTTGGTTAGCGAGCGGGGGATAGTATCCTGGTGGAAGGCCATAAAGTGGAAAAGGTACTGGGTTGCCGTCAGGGCCGACAAATGTATGATGTGCATAAGACTGGCCGTAAGGTGATTGGGTCTCAATGACAGGGTTAGATCTTCCAACATGAATGGTGACAGGGGGTGTCATTGTGTTTGGTACTTGGGTTCTTGCTGGGTCGGAACCAAGGGGGAGTGGTACAGTGGCAGGCTGCTGTTGGTTGTTCTCAATACCTGCAGAGGAAACCCCTTCTGTGATTCTCTTTTCCAGAAGCTTGGTCAATTCGGCTACTTGTTCTTTCAGCTGATTGAACTCGTTTCTGAAATCTTCATCCCTGATTTCTGCTTCGGCCATGAGTCTCGTTTGGAGTCGAGTCGAATAAGGATGTTTACCCGTAATGTCTATTGTAAGTGAAAACACGAAATTGTTAAAAAAGAAAGCATTAAATAAAAATGGTAAACGAAAAATAAACAGTATGGTGCACAAAGTTATCACGGAAGTCGGCCAGTAACCTCTAACCATTCCTCAGAACGTCACATTCAAGAGTAATAAGTATGTGATAAATGGAAATTAACATGAGATGGTTGTGGAGACAAAAGAATCCTTCTTTCTGAATTTCAAAGTACATTACTGCTGCCAATTTTTATGCAAGAAAAGTAAATCAGCCATTCCTAGCTCGGGCAATCATGTCCCTCATTTTACAAATCCTTTCCTTACAGTAATCAAGGAAGTTTACAATTTCTTTTGGGGTACTAAGAGGGTTAACCATCCCCTCAGCTTGCTTAAGTAGGAGTGGGAGGTCTTCGAGGACTCCATTAGCCAAATATGCCAAGTGGGCGAAGCGATTCATCCATGAATGAATAACTTCATCTTGTTGTGTTATTTCAGCTTTCAAAACACGGATAGCTTCATGACATTCTTGCTCAGTATCCATCGCGTGCTGTCGCTCGCCGTTTATCTCTCGCTGGCAAGCTTCTACCACCTTATTAAGCTGATGCTCTAATTGACCAACTTGCAATTGTAGGAGCTCTTTTTGTACCAAGGCAATTTGCTCATTCTCTTTGGCTTTTTCCAACATATCCCTCAAGAGTTGCTTGTCAGCCAACATAGTATCCCTTTGCTTGCTCTTCATCCTCAGTTGAGTATTAGCTGTTCGGAGGCATTGACTTTGCTTCCTCAAGTAATCTCTTTCAACTTTCCGCTTCTTTCCAATCTCTTTGATGATTCGCTTACTTTCTGAGTTCTCCCTTTTTTGAAGGGCACATTCTTGTTGAGATTTTAGCAAGTCTTCCTCCAGCTTCTTATTTTTTACAATTAACTCTTCTATCTTGGCTTTCAAGGCTTCCTCTTCAAGAGTAGGTGAGGGAACAGGTATTCTTGTCGGGAGATGGGAGGGACTTTTGAAAGGCAGCTTAACAATGGAAACTCTATTCAGGATCCATCGGTAGTATTCGTCCTTCACGGCATGGCTTCGAGCTCCTAGTTCCTTTCCTTGCCTATGGACCATCTTCCATGCATTTGCTATATCCCGAATAGCAGAGGTACAATCTCCTTTTGAGTAGCGAAGGACAAAAGGAATGAGTGATTCTTCATCAGGTGGCCCAAGCAATGGATAAGCTAACTGCCGTTTGGCTATGACAGGGTTGTAGTTAATGCATCCTTGTGTGCCCATAAGAGGAACATTCGGGTAGCTTCCACAATGATGAATAATGGTGTCAACCTTCAACCATTGTGGATACCACCTTACTTTGTCAGCTGTGAGCCCCGTCAAGTGATTGGCCCATTCACGCCCGTTTTTTGTTACTAACTGGCATAATTTCAAATCAGAAATAGGACATTCAACTTTACCGACTTGGTGGAAAACATGTGACGTGAGCCACACATACAAAGCTGGTAGACAACAAATGATTCTTTTTCCACCTTGTGTAGAACAGAAGTCCATGGTGTAATATATATTTGCCAAGATAGCAGTGACGGGATTTTCAGACTTGAATTTACGGGCAAGGAAAATGCCAATGGCATCATAATCTATGTAATTGTCAATGTTGGGGAACAAGATAACACCATAAATGGTTAAAGCCAAAGTATCCATGAAGGCTTCCCAATCTCCCTTCTCAGCCAGCAAGTGCATGTGCCTCTCAAAATATTCCCGATCAAACCCCAGGACTTGATTTCTATTTAGCTGCTTACTTCTCAAGACTTCCGGATTAATCCTTAGGATATCAGCAATGGTAAGAACATTCGCATGGCGTCCAAGGTGGCGGTAAGGCATTTGTCCCTCTAGTGGCATACCCAGAATCTGTTCGAACTCCTCAACAGACGGAGCTAATTGAAAGTCTTGGAAAGTGAAACAACGAAGAGGTGAGTCATAAAACTGAATCAAAGCAGTAATTGCTTCGACTTGTACTTCCACTTCTAGCAACTTTAGGATCCTCCCATATCTCCTTGAAAAAAACATTTTCTGATTCATATCCAATTTCTTGCCTAATGCTTGCAGACTGGTTGTATCGACCTTCCTAGCCTTGACATGCAGTAATTTTTTCAACTCAGGTATATTTGTACCACAACTATCCGATCTCATGTTAATTTCCATACTTTCACTCAGAGGTGCTGGCTAAGCTCTTGGTAGCTTCCTGCGAGAACATGAAAATGAGAAAATCAGTCACTAGTACTGACATGTTGTGCAAATCGATACTCCCCTAGTAACTTTGAAAATATTTTTGTATTCAGGGAAGTTTCGATTTGACAAAACTTATGACAAATCGAAGGTCATGTGAGCTACGGATTTTCTGATCATTGTCAATAAAAAATTTGATTTTTTTTTTTTGACCTTTTTTTTTTACCCTTTTTTTTTTGATTCAAAACATCCGTAACTCAAATCCCAAAGACTTGTGCACAAAGAGAAAGAACTATTTGCCCCTTAAAGAATCACTAGTTAAAAATATGTCATTTTTTAAAAAAAAGTAATTCACTAAACGGGCAAGTAATCCTCTATTTTGGATTAGAAGGAAAAGTGAGAATGAGAAAAGGTAGAAGTAAAGTTTGCCCCTTTGTGCCTTAAGGTGGGTTTTTCTGGAGGTCTCCTAATGGTTCTAAGGTTCATCTATCAGTGATACCTCGCATTAGGTGGCTTGTTCTAAAACTTCTAAAGGTCACTAGAGCCAAGATCCTATTCATGATGTTGATCACAAATAGTAAGAAGTATACTAAGTGTGAGCACCATGAATAAGTCGAACTCTAGCTGAGATTCTCACGGTAACCAGACAGGAAGTACATCCCAAATGGCTCCGCTATCAACCTCCCCTAATCTTAAGTTTTATTTGGGCCCGGGTATAGGGTCCCACTCAAAAGTGTGTGCAAATTGTGAGTGTAGTGTGTGAAAGAGGCATTCAATACCCGTACCTTACTCACCCTGCACATAGAACGAACACAGAGCAACAAAATAAAGTCGACTACCCTAGGGTTCAATGATCACACAGATATTTACAGAACATAAATAATTGAATACAAACAAAACAGAAACTAAACATTGACAAGGGAATAAAATAAAGGAAGAAGTTAAATAATTAATATGCAAATTAAAACATGCGCTATCAAATTGACTGGCTTGACTCTCTAAGTCCCCAGCGGAGTCGCCATCTGTCGCGACCGGGATCGCGGCGGCGCGGCCGACCCTCGAAACGCTTTTAAAATGATAAACAGGGAGTCGCCACCAATATTTTTTTTAGGATAAAATAGTGGAGAAACCTTTTGTTAAAGCACCGGTTATAAAAATGAGATTCCATGATTCGGGAGTCTGATTACAGGTGAGGAAGGTATCAGCACCTCACAACTGTCCGTTATAAAAAACGGTTACCTCAATTTGATAGCGCGCATTATAATTAACCCAATAAATATTTTAACTTCTTCATAAGAAGAAAAATGTACGGAATGACAAAATAAACAAAAAAAAAATAAACAAAGATCAACACAAAATATTTACATGAGATTAACAGGACGTCTCGTCCAAATTAATCTCGCTCCGCCTTTTTAAAGAGATAAAAAAATGAGATTAACAGGACGTCTCGTCCAAATTAACCTCGCTCCTCCTTTTTAAAGAGATATTTAAAAAAAATAAGATTAACAGGACGCCTCGTCCAAATTAACCTCGCTCCTCCTTTTTAAAGAAATATTTTAAAAAATAAGATTAACAGGACGTCTCGTCCAAATTAACCTCGCTCCTCCTTTTTAAAGAAATATTTTAAAAAAATGAGATTAACAGGACGTCTCGTCCAAATTAACCTCGCTCCTCCTTTTTAAAGAAATATTTTAAAAAAATGAGATTAACAGGACGTCTCGTCCAAATTAACCTCGCTCCTCCTTTTTAAAGAAATATTTTAAAAAAATAAGATTAACAGGACGTCTCGTCCAAATTAACCTCGCTCCTCCTTTTTTTAAAGAAATATTAAAAATATGAGATTAACAGGACGTCTCGTCCAAATTAATCTCGCTCCTCCTTTTGATAGCAAGACAAAAAGGAAACTCTAAAAATTAAATAAAAAAAGGTGGGCCCGACAGGAACTGTTTCCCGCTCCTACGTATTCTCGAGCTTTCGAGAAATCAGGGTCACGTAGTTCTTTAAAATGTTTTTTTTAGGAAAAAGATTAGGAAGATATTGATAGTTATTATTTTAGTGAAGAATCCATACAAGGCGAAGTGCTTCGCACGTGCATGGATCTTATAAAAACTGTGTAGACGGAAGTATTTTCCGTACGACACTGATTAAAAAATGGAAATCTTTAGGCTAGAAAACAAAACATGTGCAAAACTTATTACTCATTTTTTATCATTATTTTATTATTTTTATTATTTTTTATTTATTTTTATTTTTATTTTTATTAAAAAAGCATACTATATTTAAAATAACATGGAAATGAAAAACTTGGAAATGAAATGAAACTTGCTGGAAGAAGAAATGAAACTACATAATAACAACTACAAAGAAAAGAGAAGAAAAGAAAAGAACATAATAACCTGGAAATGAAAAAGACTTGCTGGAAGGTGCAACAGAGAAGAGGAGAAAATGGAAACAGGGAGCAACGGAGAAGGAGAAAAGAACCAGTCCCCTGCTTCTGCTTGATTCATCTCTATTTATAGCCAAGGAAAGACTTTGCTTTTCCATTTAATAATCTTAATGGAGCCATGATCCTTGCATAATTGGTGTAGTGGAGCATTATCATGTCTGCTTAGTGGTGAATGATTAACATGGTGCGATGCAAGGCTGTCCCATTCAATCTGGAACTCAAATTTGAACTAAATGAATAGATTCATTTTCCAAATGAATAGATTCATTTAGTGTATTTGTTCATCAAAATTGAAATGAATTGATTCATGGAAGAAATGAATAGATTCATGGTGATTAATCATTGATTTTCCATGTGTCCAGTCGCATGAATCGATTCAAAAATCATATCCTGGGCCATAATTCACGTGTGAATCGATTCAAGTGGGCTATGAATCGATTCAAACCACTTGAAATTGAATTTTTGGGGCTGTTTCACGCATGAATCGATTCATGCATGTGTTGAATCGATTCATGATGCTGTTTGGTGCTTTTTCATTCTCCTTTTTACGCATCACAAACTTGCTCGCGTATTTGAGGGATGATGCGTGCCAAATTTGAAAAAGAGTCCAACATGAAAGTTGTAGATCTTTCTCTTAGCTTTAATTTGATATATGGCACAAAATTTTTCATCAAGAAATGAGGGAGATATGACCCATCTACGAAAACTGCTCCAGAGTGTGACAGAAATACATTTGAAAGCAAAATAAATTCACTGGGCAAAATGGGTGGAGAATTAGCTTTTGTGGCCTTCATGAAGTTTGTAGATATCTCTGATGTGGAGCCATAGGAAAAAGAATGGGGTCATTTCAGTATCATATGAGGGAGATATGAATTTTTTCTTAAAGATGTGCAGAGCAGTCCTGAAACTGGAGCAAGTCTAGGAAGATTATTAAAACTGTACCAATTGGTAAGGATTTAGCCTTCAAGGTCTTCAGAAAAGTCGTAGACAATTTTGTTACGAAAATTTAGAGACCGGGTTTGCGCAAATCAAAGATCGTATGAAGGAGTTATGAATTTTCAAATGAACCATGCGCATAAAAGAGTGCTCAAAGGATGGAACTGTACCAATTGGCCGGACAAAAAGAGGTGTTCACACATATCATGTACGAGAAGCATACAATAAAAAATATTAAAAATAAATAAGTAATAAAACTCTAATTTATTTTAGAGAAAAGGCATTATTACATGCTATTTAAATAATTCGAAATATTTGATATATGCCCGTTGACATGAAATACTTTTAAAAGACCATAAATAAGTAATCCATGTTGCAGCAAAAGATAATAAAAATAACAAGGCATGCGATCGATTAGATATAGTTGCCCAGAGTTTTTCTTTTGTTAACTAAGGTATACACGCGCAAAAGGTCCATGAAAAGTTGGATTCATTGAACTTGACCAGAGGGTAACACGTCCCAGTCATGTTAAATATAGAAAATGGCTCTATTCTATAGAGCAAAGTGTAAGATAATGAAGAAGCAAATATATTTACATATTTAACACCGATGTATATAACGAAGCATCAAGTATTCCACTTACTGTTAAATATATATTTGGACTATTTGTTTTCTATTTAGTAAAATAATTCTTAATGTCTTCTATATAAACGTAGATAGTTGAACTACTCAATAGCATATTTTTCCGATGGAAGGTATCACACCCGTTTATTTTTCACGAGGATGACAACATAATTTGTACTCATAGATACTGTGAATATACTTACAACAGGTAAAGATACTGGATTTATTTAACCTAATATGGTAAAATTTGAATCCGAACATAAAAAATTGGTTTGAATCTGGATACCCTGATAAACTAATTATATCTATATATATATTATTATTATTAACTTTATTTAATTAAAAATAAAAATATAATAAATTATGAATATTGTAGAATAATATAGATAATGTGTAAAGGCAAAAAAACAAAGCAAACAAATATGTATCACTTAATTAAACATTGCTCATTAACAATAATTTCTTTTGATAGTTGAAATGTTAATTCGGTGCACTACCCCTTCCCTGCCCTCCGTTGCTTAGGTTGGAACATGTTCATGCATAGGCGAAGGAAATTAAAGGGGATTAATCGTTTCTTTAAAAATGATGATGTGACTAACCATTTGCATTAAGCTAATAAGCAAGGGGTATTTAGGGTTTCAAATCGTTAATTGATAAGAGTTTTGACTTTTGTGTACTGTCATTTTTCAGATTGGAAATATCGACTTTAAGCTGGCCTACTTGAATCCCCTTAATTAAGAGGCCAATTTCTCTCATACTTACTGATTTGTTTATGTTTTTTAACATACCTAATCCATTTTACCTCCCTCCCCTCGAAATCTATTTAAAATACCCCTATTTGTCTGTTTCGATCGAGATGAAGGTTGAGTAGAGTTCACAAAATAACAAACTTCATGTTAGAAAATTAAGGCTCAAATCCTAATGGATAATAACATTAACTAATGCACCTACGACCCTGCTTCCATAAGACTTAAAGTCCATCTTTTTAAAACCTATGTTGTAAACTCAAAATAGAGAAACAAACATATGCAATATCAGCATTCCCCTCCCGCATAACATGAGTAAAAGTTACGTTCCTCAACATTGAAGTAATCTTCGACACTCAGTCACCATCGGATTACAAGGGTGATTCTCAGGGCAACCTTGATCTAACAAACAAATGGCATTCGAGCACTTCGATTCAATAATCGCATCTAGGAAACCATATTGCATAGCAAGTTTAGATTTATTAAACAAACCCATAAATCTTCGTAAATGGTCAAACCGATACCAATTAATCCTGTGTGCAAAGGCCAACATAAAATGCCCCTCCTCGTCTCTAACCACTCCACCTCAGCTAGCCATTTAAGTCGAAAGTAAGGAAGTGCCATCACAATTAATTTTAATCCCACCCGCCTGTGGTGGAATTCATTTCAAGACCTGATGTTGCGCTAAAGCTATATATAGGGTCCCCAACATCCCCACCTTCAAAAAAAAACTCTTTATAACTACCCAAAGATTAATTTATCCTCTTCCCCATCTGTTGGGAATAAGGATGTAAACAAGTCACCTTGAGTACAAATATAGAATCTAGCAACTGTATCTTTAGGTAGGAATGACAATTTGGGTTTGACCTGCAGGTTAGCTCATTTGGCCTATTAAAAATAGGTTTTGAGCTCGTTTTTATAACACCCTAAATTTTAAAGAAAATAAATTTATTGAATGAAGATAATTAATTATTTATGGTCCAATAAATATGGGAGAATTAATTTGACACAAGAGGTGAATTATTGGTATTGAGAATTACCGAAACTAGGTGATTTAACGGATGATGTAGGACCTACTTGGTCCAATTAAATAATTGATGGGTCTAGAATGTTTGGAAAATTATTGTGGTTGTGGTGATATAATTGAAATAATTTTTGGTGTTGAGAAGATAATTATTTGGACACGACGTAGGATATGAAATGGGGAAAATACGAGCCAAATAGAATTAAAAGAAAATGAAAATTTACTTTTCTTCTCCTCACTCAGTCGTGTGCATTTTTCCCTCTTAATTGGCTCTTTTATCCATTAGGTAATAAGATTTATGGACCAATGGTAAAAGCATGATGAGACACTCTTTTACCCAAAGTGTAATACCCAATTTTCTTTACAATTTCCCTCTCTTTCTCTATACCACCGTAGGCTCCTTTCTCTTCCCCTCTCATCTTCATTTTTCTTCTCTCTTCCTCCCTCTCATGGAAAAACCGTCCACCACTTTCTCCACCTCTATTTCTTGCCAAAATTAATGCTTAAGCTTGGATTGGTGGTGCATATATGGAGCATTGGGGCCAATGTTGAAGCATCATCTTCTTCCTCTTCCCCATTTTCGTTCTTGGCTTAGCTTGGGGTTATGAGGTAAGGTTTTGAACCCTTCTTACTTTATTTATGGTCTCATGATTATAAAGCTTGAAATATTTATGTGGGGTTTTATGGGTGTTGATGAAAATGTGAAACCCTAGACTTGGATGGTTTGAGAAATGATTTGGTTTATGGTTTTATGTTGAGAATGGATGGGAAATTATTGTATTCATGTGGATTTAGTGAAATGGATGGGAGTTGATTGTTGTTGGTAAGTCTAGAAAAAAAACCCTAAGTATGATAAATTGGGGGTTTTGACTAAATAGGTGATTTTGATGATTTTTTATGCCTTAGAATGATTTTATATAAGGAGATGAATGTTTGAAGCATTGGTGTTGATTCTTGAGGTTTGGGAGATGAGTGCATATGAGTATGTATGTGATTAGAGGAATTGATTTTGATTATTGATATTTATGATGATGATGATAATGGTTGAAGACCATTGGTAGTGGATTGAGGAAATAGATACTTGAATTGATGAGTAAGTAGGCCTTGATATATGCCATTAAGAGATTGATAGTTGATAATGGTCTTAAATAGAGCCAAGAGGCTTATGATGAATTGTAGTAATGTTTAAATGATTCATGTGATGATTTGGAAGGCTTATGAAATAGATGTAATGATGTTGTTGGGTATAGTTAGCCCATAAGACTTAGAGAATCATGGTTTTAGGAAAGGAATTCCCGAAGCCTAATATAAGCATGTGAATTGGAGTTTAGACAAGTCTAGGACTTGATACAATCCCCATAGAATGTTAATAATTTATTAACATTGTGATGATGCCTTATGATGGCTCATTAATTGAATAAATGCGTGTGTAATATGTAGATTGTGTTCCAGACGAGGATGCAGAATAATTGGAGCGTTTGGATTACGGTTCTTCTCTCGAGGTAGGAGAGGAGTTTGCATTTCAAATTTGCATGAGTGAATAAATGTTAAATTATGTATATGTGTGGACTCATTCATTGCCTTGCCATGACTATGTTGTATGTTGAATAGATGATGTGATGAATGATGGCTTGGTTTTTGTTGAACATTAAGAAATTGTATATGTATACATAGATGTGAAATGAGAATGATTGTTTAATTGTCCCTTGGTTGGACCTGAATTAGTTGTTGATGAAAACTTATGACTAGATGAACTAATTGAGGTGTAAGGTATTGTTTGTGATGATTGTGCAGAAAAATGAGTGAGGTAGTTATGTGGAATATTGTTAAAACCTCCCTTAGGTATTTGAAGGTTTAGAATTGAAAATAGAGAGGCATGGTTTCTTGGAATAAGCCTAAATACATAATTCAATATAGGTAAAGTGCTAAATTAGGCCAACTATTGATGAGAAGTATATTGGCATGTGGAAAGGAGTGAAAAACTCAAGTTTTTGTGTGTGTGATGGTTAACTCGCTCAAGCGAGTTGGGATCTCGCTCAAGTGAGAGTCCCTTGCGTCTGATGGATGGCCTCTGGCCCAATCTTGCTTAAACGAGAAGAGGTCTTGCTCAAGTGAGACATGTGTGGAATAGGTGGATGAATCTCGCTTAAGCGAGTGGCGAGGCAAATGGAATCTTGCTCAAGCGAGCGAGCCTTGAATGAGGTACTGGATGATTTTTACCCAAGCGAGAATGAGTCATTTGAGCGCGCTCGAGGGTCTGATATTGAGATTCTACTTGCTCAGGCGAGTGGCCAAGTGAAGGAGTTTTCGCTCAAGCGAGCAAGCAAAGAAACATACTGGAGGAATTTCGCTTACGCGAGAAGGCTCGCCCGAGCGAGCTTTGCTGATCTCACTCAGGCAAAGGTGAATCTCGCTTGAGCGAGTTTCCCCAGAATTAAATTTATCCCATTTTCTTTATTTCGGGCTTATGTTGGACCTTTTCCCTTATACTGTGACATGCTTGAGGAAATATGAGGGGTATATAGTGACGATATAACATGGTGGTGATTGGAATTGATTGATACATTTGGGATACTTTATTTATGATATTTCCACCACTAAGAATGGAATATGAAAGAATGATAAAAAGGACTTGATGATGAGGTTATAAGATACACCCTAAAGTAATTATGAAACCAATGAGAGAATTGGTAAAGCGATATAGCATGTGTTATGAAACGAATAATTAGAAATGACATTGATATTGAATAATGATGGATGATGAGGTGGATCACTTCCTTACACAAAGGATCATCGATATTGAGGATGATTGTTATTATTGATGGATTGTAAAATGCCATTGTATTTTATCCGATTGTGATCTTGTATGTATGGTTTGAAATATAATAATTAAATGTTGTGAATGCCACACCAATATATATATATATACATGAGACAATGGTAATGAATAATGTGATGAAACTCACTAAATGAAAGTGTTGTAATATTGATGAATATTATGTAATGTTGTAAAGCCATTGTGGTTGATTTCAAGTATTGACTTGCATGTATGATATGAAATATATGTGAAATATGTTGAGATGAAAATGCCACATATAAAACTTGAAAACAATGGCTAAGAAACCAACAATGATAAAATCCACTAAGGTGTGTATGGTGGTGTTGGTGATTATGATGATGATGTTTGATGAGTGGTATTTAGGATGCACAGTCTGAGAAATGCATTTGATTTGTATTGCATTGCATCCATGGCATATCGTAAGCTGTCTAAATGGAATGTTAGGGGTTCCAATAGGCAGGCTCAGTGGGAGGGCGACCCAGTGAACGGGTATACTGTTATTGCTCCCTAGTGATTCAGGGAATCCCGAAGCTGCCCTTAGTTTGGTGACGAGGCACCCTATGTGGCAGGCCCTATGGTAGGGTGGCTCTATGATGAGTAGTTTACCTCGGTGTCCTACGAGGCACGACTCCCTTGATGTGTGTTCGGGGAAGGCCCGTAGAACGTTGACAAGTAAGGCCATAATGTTGATCAGCAAGTCACGGGGTGACTAGTGTGATGCCCCTAAAATTTGGGGGGTAAATTTTTCACGATCCAAAATTTATTTGTATGTAGAGTAAACATGACATAGAAAATATTAAGTCACTTCCCCGGATCTTACAATAACCTATCTCATATATGAAGATATGAGAAGGTATCAGAGTACGCAAGATATATTCATGTCGTACCATTACGATCTCGATTGATATAGTCGATTAATCCATGTACAAATCAAAGGCCCCAATCAATTACAGGGTAGGAGTTAATCGATTACATTACCATAATCAATTACAGAGCAAGGCATAATTGATTATAGAGCTTCTGAAATGGTACATTAAATCAGAGGTTTCACCTAATCGATTACAACATTTAGAATAATCGATTACATTGTTTTTGTTGGGTCCATAATCGATTATAATATTAATTATAATCGATTACTAAGCTACTGGAATCCACACTAATCGATTATAGAGTTGGGAATAATCGATTACAGAGCTCCTGTAATTTATGTAATGCATCAGGTATTTCACCTATTCGATTACAAGGGCCAATCTAATCGACTACAAGGCTTCGGGTTGGTTCATAATCGATTACAACACTGAATGTAATCGATTACCTTAAAGACAGGGGCCTTGTAATCGATTAGGTTAGGGGAGCTAATCGATTACACCCTATCAATATGCAGAAATTATGCAGATTTGAAAAAAAAGAATGGGCCTCTCAACTATCAAAATGCATGCAAACGATATTGGAATGCTACCAAACTTTAACACAAGTTATAATATGTCATTTGTGACGTGTGGTCACCAGCCGTACTTAAAAATTCCTGGAAACGAGGAACTTATTCGCATAAACACATTTAGCTCATTTCAAGGCATTTAGAGTAACATAGGGGTCCATTCTTAGTATAATCAACCCATTCTAATTTACACAAGTCACAAATCATACATTTGAGCTATTGGAATCATTACCTACAATTCATAGTCCTTAAAACTCTTTTTCACCCATTAGGTTCCCTAATCATGCATGAAAATCATTTGAATTTCAACATATTCAAGCTTATCATATTGTATGCTCTATAAAACACAAAATCTGTTGGTGTATGCACTACGAGCTATTAATGTATCAATTTTAACTTATTAATAAAATTAGTATTTTCAGTTTTAGACAAATGCTATTTATCCTGGAATAATAGGTCATATGAGAATTATTCCTAAAACGTCCCTAATCAAGTATTTACATGGGGACATGTAAATACATTAAGATTAGTGTGTGAATGTACTGATGATTTGATCTCACAAATCATGGATATATGATATCAAGTCTTTACACGGGTACACATTAAGAGTAATGTTGTACTGGACAGACCCACCATGAGAACGTTGCATGGATCGTTACATGAGTGTCATAAACGGTTCTCAATGTGATAATGGTATGTAGTCCTTCGACCTGAAGTCACTACGAATCCTACATAAGAAGTTTATTGTTTTAATACAATCAAACGTTATCTGTAATAAGATGACCATAAAGATTGTGATTAGGCAATAGATAAATTATGCAGAGGGATGTGAGTGATGTAGATGGAATTTGTCTCTCCTATGTGACAGGAGTGATATCTATGGGCCACTTGATGGAGTGAGACTAATGAAATGCATGGCCATGCTAGGACGAATAAATATTAGATATTTATTCTATAAAGTCTACTCTGGTATCAAGTAAAATGAATTGGGCCATACAAGGATGACGACGACCATGCCTTGGGCCCAATTAGATATCGTGACAAAAGGAATAGATATATAAAATAATTATCACTTATAGGTCATGTCGATGATAAATAATATTCGGACATAATGATGTATTGTTAGATACCGCGCTTATTTTATATTAATAATAAAATAGTTTATTATTAATATAACCGAATATTTTACCTATAGGGTTACACACATAGAGTAAGCCCACCAGAGGATAGTTTTATTTTAGTTGGACTGAAAATAAAACTATTTGGGCCTAACTCATTTAGAATGAGTCAGGAGCCCAATGTTTAATGAGAGCTCAGGTCAAGACCTAAGCCTATATATAGAGCATGAGATGCTCATAGGCCGCGGCTCAGAAATTAGATTACACTAAAATTCCGTACTAGCATTCGGATCGTTAGTTTTCTGGTGGGAGTGCTCGTGTGGACTCCTAAGGGCGAAGCTACAATTGCTTCGATCGAGGATTTTGTTCTGTGTCTACAAGAGGTAAACCCTAATTAAAATTTTAATTTAGCATAATGCTTTGAGACATACGTGTTTGCAATTCCTTCTTGGGAATCCTTTGTGTTTCCGCTGCCTGACCCTAATAGGATTCCCTAACAAAATCTAGATAAACCTCTATGTATTAATCAATTCTATCAACATAACACATGATCCCATTATCCAACCATTGTCAAGGTCACCAATGAAAATGAGCCATACAATACAAGGGTCTCATTTTCCTACATGACCTTCCAAAATCACCATTATCTATTCATCATTCATACAAGTATCTATACCAATCCTTGGCTAGACAATACATTCATTATAGTTATATACATTACAAAAATCCACAAAAAGCCAAAAACTCAAAACAATTGTCGGCCAAGGCATTCTTTACCCAAAATCGGCTTCCTTCACACCTCTTCTCCACACAATAGCTCCATAGGTAAACCTTACAACACATGAGCTAAAAGATATACCACATGGAGAGTGAATATACTTTCTCAATGATGAAAATCTAACAAATGTGATAATATATACATAAATGTAATATTACATATCTTTTCCTTAAAAAAGAGCTCAATCAACACAAAATCATTCATTCATTGAATTCGTTGAACATATATATCCATTAAAATTCACAAGTCACACCAACCAATATTACAACTACACTTATTACTCAAAGGGAGTTCCACCTACTCCTCACATAATCTCCTCGACAGGATATCACACTATGTCATGCTTCTATGGCTAATGCACATGCTGGTGTTTAAGGATGCATATCCACAGATCTGATTTCATTCCATCAGGTGATCGTAACCACCAAAATTATCCAATCATTCGCATTGGTTTCCCGCCTCGCAAGGGGTACTCCCTCTAGTAGCCTTGCAAGGTGCTTACTCGTGATCGCAACCACGTTCAACAATTCATAATGGTTTCCCGCCTCGCAAGGGGTATTCCCGCCTCATGATCGCAACCACGGGCATTCAATCTCAATGGTCTCGCAGGGCCTTTCATTTCAAATACCAGGTGATCGCAACCACCGGTCCAATAATCACAGGAACTCACAAGCCCTTTTTATATTCCAAACATCAAGTGATCGTAACCACTTATCAACATCATCATGATATGCATGCCATGCTATGTATGCAAAAATGCTCATGCATGCCTCAACCTCATATGGATTATCTCACCCTCTCATCTAGGGTACACTCATACTCAATTACAATGTTAATTCCATATAATCAAACATATATATACATTCCAATTATAGTATTCAAGAATCATTATAGCCAAGGACTTCAAGTATTCATCAAATCACACATAGAATCCATAACATGTCATCACACATTATACCACTGATAACTTCATTAAGGTCTTATTCCACAATCAATTACTATAAGGACCTTACTCAATTTCACATCACATACGCATAATACTACATCCATTTAAGAAAACATCCACATTACATCTACACATACATTATCATCATTCAAGTTCTCATGCATTTAGAAAATACACCCCTCTCCTACCTCAAGAGAAGTAGACTTCCGGGTTTGATGTTCCTGCCTCACAATCGTTACCAAGTCCTACACCAATCAATTATAAGGCCACATCAATCATCCATTCAAGCATCATTCTCAATAGATACATTACATGGACATGACTCTTCATCATGTGGTAATTTATTTACAAGATTCATTCATTTTCCTAATTAGGCTTCGGGAATTCCTTCCCTCAAATCACCATTAATTATTACCAATACAACAACCCCATTTATTAGGTCACCACATACATTAATTTCCCACCAACACCTTGGTGAGTTTTCCATTTATGACTTCTAAACAACATTATAAATCACCATTAAATGCCACTACCTCATCATTTATAACACTTCTTTCACCAATAGTTACTAACCCCATCTACATTACACATTTCTCCCAAAATCATAAGTTAGGGTTTTGTGAAAACCCACCCATATCATAAATACACATCAATATTCATCATTCTCTAATACCATTTTCGTGTAACCCATTAATGGTCCATCAAGCTTACATTTAAGACCACCCCCACCTTAGGGTTTCCATATTAAATGCTTCCCCCAACAACCATACACATTTATTACTCACTCACTAGTGGATAAAATGGATATAATCACGGTTAAAAAATGCCTTTATTCATGGTTAAAGAACCGTGGTTGTTGCAGCCGTGGTAGTAGATGATGGCCTTTAACCACGGTTAACAACCGTGGTAATAAATCACATCTGACCACAGTTAAGAACAACCGTGAATATAACTTACTATTTATATTCACGGTTATCGAGCATAACCGTGAATATAAGAACTAAAAGGTTTATATTCACCGTTATGCTAATAATCATGGATAAAGAGTATCTATATTCACGGTTGTCCAGTATAACCATGAATATAGATTCTACGTATCCACGATTGTCCATCATAACCGTGAATATAAGTACTAAAAGGTTTCAGTTACAAACTACTTATATTCACGGTTATGATGGACAACCGTGGATAAAATGTATCTATATCCACGGTTGTCCATCATAACCGTGAATATAAGTAGTTTGTAACTGAAACCTTTTAGTACTTATATTCACGGTTATGATGGACAACCGTGGATAAATAGAATCTATATTCACGGTTATGGTAGTAACCGTGAATAAATATAGTCTATATTCATGGTTGTTGCCATAACCGTGAATAAATACTGAGGTTTTTTTTAATATAGTTTCTGTTTTATCGTTTCCCAAACCTGCATTCAGACAATCAGTACAGTATACAGTATGCCACAGCAACACTATATCAAAAGAATGGTATGTATATAACAATTTATTTTCTATATCAATTCATAACAACCTAAAAAATGAAAGTATATACAATTAAGTTGAATGTAATCTAATAAAAGTAAACCCTAAATCCTACTAGATACATACATAAAAGAATAAAGATCCTATATCTAGCTTCGCCTAACTTCAATGAAGTGTGAGGCCCATTGCTTTCTAACATCATCTACAAGTGCCTTTGGGAAATATGACCGGTCCTTAAAGTACTGCAAACAATGCACAAAACAATTAGAACAAAAGCTTTATTTATTACATGAAATTGATGAAATTGGTAGAAAAGTAGTCCAAATGATGAGACTTACATCTGTCCATCCATCTACTAAATGTTGTTGGACAATGGTCAGCATAGTGTGCATGACGAAATAGCCACACTCGTAGGTACCCTGCTGCCTGTAAGACTACAATGGACATATAGTATAGAATGAGTGAATTCGTAACTTAAAAAATATGTATTGAAGATTTGAATGAATACGATTGACTTACTTTTGGGTGTACCCATGCAACTTTTCTTTCGTTGGACTTGTTTCCAATCAGTAGATTGTATCCAACCACCGCCCTACGTCAAACAAAACACAAGATAAGTTAGAATCGTATAGTTCTAAAAATGATGTAATCGAATTTGTACTTATTTTTTAGGGATTAACTTACCGGTCTACTATATCTTTCAGGTCTTGTGGAACTGTCCGATGCAAAGTATCAAAATGCAGAGCAAGATAGTCCTTCGGACAGATCACCACAAGCGTCCAGTGAGAGCTGCAGTTTCCAGTGATAAGTGAGACTTCAAAATGCAAAAATTCATGACAATAATTATGGAATAGAATATTACCCTTTATGATAGGGGCCCATGTATACAGGCTTCCCAGACTCAAACATCCAATTCTGGATGTATGCCTGGGTACCCTACGGGGTGTTTCCTTGCTTCTGTATGAGCGAGGGCTCTAAGAAACCATAAGTTCCTTGGAAACCCAAGTCCACACAGAGTTTTGCCAGAAACCTAAACAAGTTAAGACATGGTTAGCGACAAATAACTTGTATAATGAAAAAATTGGACAAAACAAGGATATACTTACAGCTCCCACAACTGAAAGATGGAGCCATTCAACATCGACGTCCCCGAAATAATGTCACATATGTCAGAATGTGTAACGTAAACTGGAAAATCACTGGGACGGCCGAACACTAGTGGCTGCCATGGGATCTGAACAGTGTCCTCTCCTTGCTCATACCCGATGCGCCATAGCATCCGGATGGGATCCTTGGCCGGGTCTGGCTTCTTCAATGTCTGTTCCTGTTGAACAATTGACAACCATCACATTTTGTACCATAATTGACAATATAACCAAATTAGTTAGTGTTTAGGGTTTTTCCTGTCCAGGGGCAATCACTAGAAGTCTGTTGGGCCACATCAGAAAGTGGCCCACCGCCTGACCGACGGTCTTCACCTCCAGAGTTGCCACTGGCACAGCAGCATCCTCTTCGAGGACGAGCACAACAGAGACCCTTGACATACCATCAGGTAATGTCTGATGGTGAACCACAGGGCCTAAGTTGTACACCATACCAGTGGCAACTGGCTCCTCCGACTCGTCAACGAACAGGTCACATTGACGGGTGTCTGGTGGCTCGACCCCATCATCGTCAGGGTCAGCCGCAGCGCACGACCCCTTAGTGCTAACCTTCCGTATCTACATATTTACACATCAAGCAGAAGTTATTAAACAATGAAATAAAGTGATTACAAATAATAAAACCGAGGAAATTAAATAAAGAATCTAACCTGTGGGTCGCTAGCTGGTGTAGAAGTCTCCTGGTGGTGGCTGAGTGAGGCCTTCATCTCCTCCCTGAATCGGGCCATCTCCTGGTGGAGCCTGGATATCTCCTCCTGGTACTCGGCCTTCACAACAGCCACCTTCTGCTCCACCATTTTCTCAAGGGAGGGGGCAGGGTCGGGAGCACCGTAATAGGAGCAGAGGCCTGTGAAATGTGAATGATTAGCCCATAATTGTTTAACAGATAACAAAATGAAAGCATAGAGTTATTTACCACATACCTACACCTCGACCAACAGCACGCACTCTTCCTGGGTGCTCTGGCCTGCCGATGGCGGTAGTCAAAATATCCTCCCGTCCATGGGCTACGAAAGACCCTTGGGTTGATTACTCAACCAAGGAATCCTGAAACCAAACAAGTTAGTATTCACTTTGTTCACGTAAACCAAAAAACAGACACTGATACAAAGGGGAATACTTACTATCCGTGAGGCAACCTCCTGAGCTTGTCAGGAAGTGTATTCCCCACTCTTCTTGATCCTAGCCCGCTTCCATTTGTCGTGGCGTGTAGGTGGGGAAGGGGGATCCACAATACCAGTGTCAGTCTGACACTGACTCAGCCTCTCCTGTGCCAGCCGCTCTTCCAACCTACGGCAACCCCCACGTGACAGTGTGTGTGGGTAGTCATTTAGCTTCCTAGTCTCCTGGGCTTTCTTTCTGGTCTCCTACAACAAGAAAAAAAATATTCAGAGTTAGCCGTTTAAATTATACATAATTTAATCATCTAAAAACCAATGTACCTGAAACTCGGCAGAATGTCTAGATGCAACAAAAGCATCCCAGGTCTCCTGATCGATAAAGGGATATTTCTCTCCAGGGAACTTTCCTTGGTCGTCCCCGAATACATACCTACAATTCAGGTACATTTAAACTAAGGATTGGTACAATTTGGTGGAGCGTTGATTAAGAATTTAAAGTTCAATATACCTCGTGGTGAGTATGGATTTGAACGACCTCCATCGCTCAGCCATAATACCAAGTACCTTCCTCCTCGCTATGTCAGAAGATGGTATATCAAAAGAATCCTACATGAAAGGAGTTAGTCCATAAAGGAGTCCTTATTAAGAGTTACATGAAATAATACACTAAAATAAAACTTAAATAATATCTAAGTTACCAGAACATCACTCCATAGCTGGTTCTTCACCACCTCCTTGACACTATCCCAGTCGGGGATAATGATGGACACCTTCGACCGAGCCACAACCCCCAAATAACTGCTAAACTTCATGGCATTCGGTCCACTAAATCTACCGGTGTTGACATCCATGTCAACAAGTAGCCTCTCTCCCCGGTGACGCATAAGTGCAACGTCTGGCATCCGGGTAACACCTCTGCTCTTCCGAGCAGAGGAACCACTGGCCTGTGAGTCAGACCTGGATCGTCCATCCTGGTCAGCCATGAGTATCTGTCCAAACAAGGAAACAAAACTGTCAAATATTTAATATAACATTTAAAACAACGAATAACTAATATAACATGTAATTCAATGAATCACTAACAAGATTAATACCCTATTAAGATGAAATATTTTCCCACAAGCCTTCATGGTGGTCATGACGACTGGAAACTACATCATCTATGTCATGTTCCATGATAGATATTGGAATACGTGTTGTAGTTGATGGAATTTCCACAATATCAAGATTGGGGTCTCCAATGTGTCTACCTTGGATAGCAGTTGACCACCGTTTAACAGCTGGGTCAGCAACATAAAAAACTTGCTTCACCTGCGTTGCCATTATAAATGGTTCGTCCTTATGCCCTATCTTGTTGAGGTCCACCAACGTAACTCCTAAATCATCAGTTTTGACACCGTTGTTATTGTCAACCCATTTGCATTTAAACACAGGAATGGTGAAGGGACCGTAATCAACTTCCCATATATCTTCAATCACACCAAAGTAGCATGACTCAGCCATCACAGGGTTGTTGTCCTTTGAAGTTGAGAAATGCAATGACTGAGCCACAATCATCACTCCACTGTTTTGATTTGTACTCTTTTCATCCTGTGTCCTTGTATAAAACGAATAGTTGTTTATGTCATACCCACAAAAGGTGAGGACATCAAAGTCGGGCCCTGTGCTAGTCGATGTAATGTCGAGGATGCAGATGCATCTTTCAGGACGGTCTTTTGGAACCACTGCATGAAACTCTTGTTGTGTTCATTCAACAACCACTTTTCAGTCATTTTAGGGTTAGTTTTCTTGACTAGCTCCTTGTGTGTGGCTAGATACGGTTGCACGTCGTCCGTGTTGTTTAAAATATACAAGTGTGCCTGAAGGACATCAGCACGTGGCATGCTCTTCATTTTTTTTCTAATCGTTCCTTTCCCATCTAATCTCCCTTCATGACGAGTCGTTGGAATACCAATGCTTGCAGCATGTGACATGTATTCAGTGCAAAACTCAATTTCTTCCTCTGCAATATATCTTTCCACAATTGAATCTTCGGGACGACGTTGGTTCTTTATATACCCTTTCAATATCTTCATATATCGCTCAACGGGATACATCCACCGTAAGAACACTGGACCACACCAACGGATCTCTCTCACCAAATGGATGATTAAGTGGACCATTATGTCAAAAAAAGAGGGCGGGAAATACATTTCAAGCTAACATAATATAAGTGATGCTTCCTGTTCCAACACATCCAATTCGTCGGGCACGATTACCTTGCAACATATGGCATTGAAAAACATACACAACCTTGTTATGACATTTCTCACATTTTTAGGAAGAATGTCACGAATGGCGATAGGCAGAAACTGCTGCATCAACATGTGACAATCGTGAGACTTTAACCCAACTAACTTCAAATCTTTCATGGAAACACAAGAGTTAATGTTGGAGCCATAACCAGACGGAACTTTCACACTTCGTAACGATTCACACAGACTTTGCTTTTCTTTTCTGGATAACGTATGACATGCTGGAGGCAAATATGTTCTTTTTCCCTTTGATTGTGGATGCAAATCCTGACGTATACCCATCAACTCTAAGTCCATACGCGAGTTTAGGCCATCCTTAGTCTTCCCGGGTATGTTTAAGAGTGTACCAACTAAACTGTCGCACACATTCTTCTCCACATGCATTACATCAATGCAGTGTCTTACATCAAGCTCCCTCCAATATGGCAGGTCAAAAAACACTGACTTTTTCTTCCAGTTTTTTTGTGTCGGGTGCTGTTTTTCACACTTACCAAACTGCACGTTGACGTCTTTCACCTTTTCATATGTCTGGCGACCAGATAGTGGTGGAGGAGCCATTTCAAAGTCTTGGGCACCGTTAAACGACTTCTTCAACCTTCGAAACGGATGATTCGCTTTAAGAAACCTTCAATGTCGAAGATAAACATTTTTCCTACCATGATGCAACCGCACAGAACTAGTCCCCTCCTCACATACTGGACAAGCTTTATGACCCTTCACGCTGTACCCGGATAAGTTACCATACACTGGAAAGTCATTGATCGTGCAAAATAGCATGGCACGCAATTTGAATGATTGCCCGGTAAACCTATCAAACACTTCAACCCCGTCTTCCTACAACCTTTTGAGGTCTTCAACCAATGGAGTTAAATATACATCAATGTCGTTCCCCGGTTGTCGTGGACCAGAAATCATCATTGATAACATCACATATTTTCGCTTCATGCACAACCATGGCGGCAAGTTATAAACAAACAACAAAACAGGCCACGAACTATGGTTTGTGCTTAGGTTCCCAAACGGGTTCATTCCGTCTGGGGCTAGTGCAAGCCTAACATTTCTTGGTTCATGGGCAAATTCTGGAAAAATCGTATCCATTTTCTTCCATTGCGATCCATCGGCCGGATGCCTAAGTAGTCCATCAACAACCCTCTCATCAGCATGCCATCTCATAAGTTTTGCATCATCTGTATTGGCAAACAGACGCTTTAGTCTTGGAACTATAGGTAGATACCATAACACCTTTGCAGGAGACCCTTTAGTGCATACCTCATCAGAATCCGTCTCTTTCTTCTTATACCATGACACCCCACACCTAGGACATCGATGCAGCATTTCTAACTCACCCCTGAATAATACACAATCGTTTGGGCATGCATGTGTTTTCTCATACTCTAAACCCATAGGACACAACACCTTTTTGGCCTCATAGTTACGATTCGACAAGCTGTTTCCAGCTGGGAGCATTTCTTTCAACAACTTCAGTAAGTCAGTGAAACTTTTATCCGTCCACCCGTTTATGGCCTTCAAATTAAACAATTGCAAAACTACTGATAACCTCGTGAAATTGACGCAGTTTAGATACAACGGCTGCTCAGAGTCCTCACACAGAGTCGTATATACATGAGCTTTCTTAAAACCTTCTACCCCCACATCACGGATCATATCCTCGAGTCGGTCATCCATGTCGACATCGGTGTCATGCATCGAGCTTCGATTTTCAGTTTGAGAGCTGTTACTTGGCACCACCACATCTTCACCATGCCATATCCAACGCGTATAACTACGCAGAAAACCGTCACACAGTAGATGCTCTCGCACCTCTTCCAAGTCTACCCGACGCAGGTTCAAGCATCTCACACAAGGGCAAAAATACTTTCCGTTCACCTCCACTGCATTCCTCGCTACGAATTCTAGAAATGATTTAACTCCCTCCTCGTACTCTAAACTTAGGCGTGATGCAGTTATCCAACTCCGATCCATGCCAACTGTTTACAAGGTGCTATGATCAACCTCACTTTTTCTTCAAAGGTGGTGGTTCTATACCCATTCAGGATGACAATTGTTTTTATACGTCATTCATATATACAGGTTATGAGTTATTCTAAAATTTGATGAAATTTCGGCAGCATTTCGCATTGGTCTCTAAGTACACAAAATGAGAGTGGTCAAATCAAATTCAACCACAACTAAATATGCACCCAGAGAACAACACAAAATACAAGTTATTGAAATTTTATCAAATTTTAAAATAACTCCTAACTTGTACATACTAACAATGACGTATAAAAAATAATTGTTCATCCCAAACTGTCCAAACAGACAATTCAAGATTCAACACAAACGATGACATTAATTAATTTAATGACCATTTGTGTCGAATCTCAAACGGGAAACTACAGTTCACTCATGCACAACAAGTTTCATACTATGAGCCTATGAGTTTGCAAGATTAACAACCATCCACATACAACAACAATAGAAATAATATTATATAAGAGCAACCAACAACAACAGAAATAAAATGGATAATAATTTAGTTAACTTTTTACCTAAATTAGTATGATGTTTCTAATTTGTGTTATTTTGAAGTACAAGTATGGTGTTGGAGTATGTATTATTGATTATGGATTATGATGTTGGTTTATAAGACTTTTAAAGAAACACTCGATGAAACTCACTTGTTCACTTAAGTGCATTTGGGTATCAAAAGAAAATGATTTAACTTTGAGTCCGGTGCTTATAATTCCAACCAAAGGAGTGAACACTTACTACTTAATGTCAACTAATGCATAAATCACAATAAAATAAAAATTTCCTTCACAAGCTCTCTAGCATGTATAACTACTGATTATATTGTTCAGTCCAAGCTTAGAATTTGTGAAATAAACATTCCATCTTATAAGGGATTTGTCATTGGATAGTAAAATTTCTTTTAGAAACAAATTTATTCATAACAACATTATTTCTTTTAGAAACAAATAGTTATTAACAACAACATTATTAACAACAACATTATTTCTTTTAGAAACAAAGTTTCAGCCACTTATTACAAATGGTTAACAACACAGAGGCAGAATTAACCAAACTTAATAACACACAGGCATTGTCAAATAATGACAGAGACAGAGACAGAGACAAGCTGAACCAAACCTAATAATAATACAGAGACAGAGACAAGCTTCACCTTGAACAATGAAATAATACCCACACACACAGAGACAACACATTCATTCAGGTTCGACTATAAGCAAGTGAAAACACACACAATATATTCCACAAACAATGATAGACCATAACAGTGAAGTAGCCCAGCAGTGAACGAAGAAGAAAGGTAATGAGGCACTTACAAGAAAATGGTGTGAAGATGACAACAACACGAAAGGAAGAAGGAAGAAGCAAATGAACGTAGAAGCCCACAACCAGCAAAGAACAAACTCGAGCAACAGAGGAGAACAAGGAAGAAGACGACAACCAGCGCGAAAGAAGAAGAGAAAGTGAAAAAAGCCTGAGAGGCGCGACTTTTGAAGTTTTAGAAAGGATGTATATTCATGGTTCCCCTTGAAACTGTGAATATATTACACATATATTCACGGTTAAATAAAAAACTTTGGATAAATGTTAACTATTTATCCACGGTTACGACCACAACCGTGGATAAATATTAAATCTATAATCACAGTTGTAGAAACAACCATGGACATACAGTACCCAGTGATTAAACCTAAGACCTGAACTATATATCCACGGTTGCAAATACAAACCGTCATTATAGACATCAATATATATCCACGGTTAACATCATAACCCTGAACATACCCATGAATATATATCCACGGTTGTGAACACAACCGTGGATATATATCTGAGGTACTATATATCCACGGTTGACTTCTCAACCGTGAATATATATTGACGTGTACGATGACGGTTATGATGTTAACCGTGGATATATAGTTTTCTCTGATTATAACGTTCACCTTATAATTTCAAAAATGTCACCGCGCATGTTTTTATCACTAATCCACTACAACCCGTGAATATATCCCATTGTTATATCTAATTTTTGCACTAGTGACTCAAACCTTAAAAACTCAAAACCTAGGGCATAAGCTCAAGGAAAAAGGAGAGAAACTTACCTCTACCAATACACAACAATGAGCTTTAGAAGGAGAAAGATGGGTGATGAAAATTGAGGGAGAAGGAAAGAGAGCTTCAAATCAATGTCACCTCCTTCAAGCTTAGAGAAAACAAAAATGAAGGAGAAGAATCGGCACACTACTTGCTTAGTTTTTGGAAGGGGAAGAAGAAGGAATGAAGGAGAAGAAGAAGAGAGTGTTTGCCTTAGGAGAATGAGGAGAGCCAACGTGAGAAATGAGAGGAGAATAAGGAATTAAGTTTTTAGTTTGGCCCATTATGTAAATTGTCTCCGTTTTAACATAAACAGGATCTCTGTTCAGGCTCAATACTCATTCTAAAAATTATTCCGAATACACATTCGGATTCCCAATAATATTATCTACAGCCCTGACCAACGGCATCTCAATCAGAGATACTTGGTCCGACACCCATATTTTATCCGGGTTAGTTTTCTGCTTATCCGATCACAATAAATCACTAACAATCTCTGAAAGTCTTAATTAAATTATTTATGATATTTCGGGACATTAATTAGTTCACATTCAATTATTCAATATTTATTTCCTTAATTTATTCTCTATTTTAAAATTTGGGATGTTACAACTAGTGCTACAGATGGGCGAGAGCGGTTTGGTACCAGTAAAAGTATGATGTTGTAAGCATGCATGAATTGAGATATATGTGTACACATTTTTCTACTGTAGTAGGGGCATAATAGCACACCTATGCTTGACCCACAATTTGGTGTTTATTACCATAGTCGGATCCGCATTTGTTGTCTATTCCATTGTGCATATTCATTAGCCATAAGAGCATTTGCATATAGCATGGAGATATGCTAGATGATGATGATGGTTGATGATGATTGAGATTGTGGTATGATGCTGATGAGATGGGTAATTGAGTACCTAAAAGACCGCATAAAATTAATAAATGATATAATTACCACGAAACAATATTGAATATGACGATATGTATGTTATGGCCCAATGTAATGAAGGGCATAATTATTATGATTGATGATAATGATGATAGCCCATGGTGGCTTTGAGAAAAGACCGGAATGGTCAATGTTGATGATGTTGGCCCATTGTGGCATTGTGATAGATGTGTATATGCCTGCTTTGCTATGACTTGATTAATAAACATGATATGTGTATATCTTGTTGAATTTATAATTCATGATGATCATTGATATGTTTAGCAAAGCATACATGATGTTGATATGCATATGCACATAATTTGAATTGTATTCATATCGTCATTTGAAATGTATAACTCACTCTCCCATGTGGTCTACTTTTTAGTATTGATACAGGAATATCATGGGGTGAGGATGATTTTTAAAGTAAGCTTTGGTGAAGGTAAAATAGTGGTAATGGAATGCCTTGGCCGGTAGTATTTGTGAAGGTAAAATAATGGTAATGTATGACTTTAAGGATGAATTGAATATAGTCAATTATAGATTATGGGTATTGGAGATGTATAATGCATGATCATATAGATATGTATATACATATATCTTAGGCATTGCATGTTCATGAAATTATGTGAAAAGACAATGGTGGCCTATTAGGCTTATGATATGCCTTTGTATGCTTTGCCGAGCCTTTTCTCATGTCCTCATATATGGGACTAGGCCTATTCCCGGTATACACATTCTTCTTCCGCTGTAAACTCTGTTATTTTGTATACCGTTATGGGTAAACTACCTACCGATCCAGTTATAAGCTATAAAATCTAACACTTTGGTTTTCTGTGGTTCGAGTCTTGATATGGTTGTGGAGGTGTTTTGAAATTATTTCAAATGCGAAAAATTTATTCATATTTTTATTGTTTAATTATTTAGATTATATCGGGATTTGAGTCTAGAAAATCAGGGAGTTACAGTTTTCCCAAATAAGTCTGCCTTATTTTAACTTGTCAAAAAACGGGCTCTATGCGGGCTGTGCTAGGTCGGCCCGTCGAGCCAACATTAAAATATTAAAAAAATAAATTTATATTATTGTATAATTTATATATGTTAAAGAGGTTGTGTTTCTATTTCCTTCCTCTGAGTCAACCTTAAAAATATAGTTTAAATATTATAAAATATAAATAATAAAATTTTATTTCCATTTAATGCAAATATAATTTATGTAAACTTTTAATAAAATAAATTAGATTAATTATTAAAAAACTAGTTTAAAAAAAGGTAAAATCTTTATACCTAAAGTTTTTTTTAAAGAAGACTTAAAAATATTACAAATTTAAAATAAAAAATAGCATACATAATTTGGAAGAAAAAAACGGGCCGGCCCATTGGCCCGCATGCCACATACAATACAGGTCAGACCAATGTTTTTAGCTCATTTTCCTGTTTTGGCCCAGCCTAGCCCATTGGTCCGTTTTGTCACCCCTATTTGTAGGTAAGGGAACGGATACCCGTAGATATTTATCTATTTTTAATATTTAAAAAAGCACAATAATAATAATAATAATAACAATAACAACATATACTTAATAAAATATTATTTCTTTATAATATAAATTAATATTGTATAATATAATTACAATTTTAAGTATTAAAAATATTATGAGAGCAATATTAACTTTTTTATTTCTATAAAATAATAAAATATCTTTATATTTAAATATATTTAACATAAAATAAAAATACTAATGTATATTTATGTAAAGAATTTACAAACACTCGTTACGTTACAAATATATTCACGAATAACTGCAAATACTAATTATTTTCTCAATGATAGAGGCACTACGTACCAAACACATTCATTTCTCTGGGACCACAAATTGTCAACAACAATCCCAAACATAGTACCCCACTTGATTCCATGCATGCGTCGTGTGCAGGCGAGATTCTCGTTAAGCCAGTTCAATCTGTTTTGGGAGACAAATATGGCACGCCAGTGATTGGGAACAAACGCATTCCATACTTCCTTCATGCGGCTAAAGTCCCTGCAAGCATGGATTATTTTTCCTCTTCTATTTGGCAAAACCATCCAACAAACCTCCACGTCTCATGCGAAGATCATTGGTAAGCAGGGCGTTTAATAACACCATCCCTCCATAAACCTGATTCTTTGAGGGCCCACCCACTTCCAAACAAGCTTGAAAATTTGATGAGTCTCATTTGCCATTCTACCCGATGCTAACGTGAAGCCTCCATCATGCTTGGGTAGCCATGCCCTTCCCTCTTTCATTGTTTGGAGGACTAATCTCGGGGATCTTATTCACCACTGCGTGAGGCACCATAAGAGATAATTTTGTAACATCTCAAGCCCCATCTGCACTCACAAGGTCACACACCCTCGTATTCTCCTTTATAACCCCATCTTGAAGGATTGCCTCGTGTCTCAAGAAGTCCATCCATGGAATTCACTTGCTATCCCCGAATCTTGCTTTTTTTATCATCACCAATACTCTACCCCATTCCAAAGATTTGAACTGTCGGTCTTTTCTCACAACAGGGAAGTCTCATCCCTACACCCATACCAAGCCCGACTTACTTTCACCCACAAGGACTCTTTTTCTTGAATCAATCTCCAACCCGCCTCCATCATCGATCCACACCTGGTTGAGGAGGTGACGTGAATATTTTTACAGTGGTTCCGTCAAATTAGTACATTAAAATTAATTAATGTAGTATTAGGGTGTCAACCTAGGTCGTTCTCTCAAGGATCAACACAAAAATTTAGGAAAAATCAAGTTTAAAATTAATTTTTACAAACAGAATTTTAACAAACATACAAATACAATTGGGGGGTTTGATTAATTTTGTTGTCAAAATTAAAATTAAAACAAAGTAAATATAGGATTTAAAACAATAAATAACAAGCGATTGATTTTCTTGGAGTATTGTAAATAAATTTATACTTGGTTCACTAAAGATAATTTGTATACTTTCATTACTGTTAATTTCTTAGCTCAATTTGAATTAATCAACTAAGCGTATTTTTCAATTCATAATTCCTTTACTTTCATTTAAAAATGAATATTTTAATCAAGCATCCTAATTAAGCAAAAGGAGTCAAGATCATAAAATTTAGGAATTATTGAGCATATGTAAGAACATCGCCTACATACATAATCTATTCTCAAATTATAGAATTAAGCAAACCATAATTATTAAAAGTGATTATGAAAATATTCATTAAGCATGCATATTTCCTTAATCCATTCTTATTTAAAATCTTATTTTATTCCATTTGAATAATTAAATCGATTAAGCATACAAATTTAATTAAACAGAATGGAATTAAATAAGCAGAGTAAGATTATGAAGAAATAACAATAATAAAAACATACTATATTAAAAATAATGACTTCAAAATTACATTACAATATTCTCCAAGAAAATCAATCTAGGGGTTTTAGCCCTCCATAATTAAAACAAACTGAAAATAAAAAGAACCTAACCCGGAAATGAAGAACTGAAGGAAGAAGAAATAGAAACAGAGAAGAACGAAGGAAGAATTGTTGTCTGAAGGAATTGATGTCTGAAGCCTTGCAATCCCTCCTATTTATAGGAGAAGAAATGGTGCCGGATATAATTAAAAATGACGAGTGGAATGTTAATGCGCAATTAATAAACTTCAGTGCTGTTTCCACTTCAATAATGCGTTATCTGATATTTCCACTAGATGAATCAGTGCCTAACAGTGCCTGAATCGATTCATCTAGGCAATTTTTGGGCAAATTTTAACACAGGAATCGATTCCTAAGGGGTGGGAATCGATTCCCAAGCACATGAATCGATTCCCAAGGCTGTTGAATCGATTCCCAGGCCTTTGAAACTTCATGAATCGATTCCTAGGGGGGTGGGAATCGATTCCCAAGTGTATGAATCGATTCCCATGGGTTATGAATCGATTCCTTGGCATGATTTGATGTAGGAATCGATTCCCAGGTTGGTGAATCGATTCCAAGGCCTCTTTTGGTGCTTTTCTTGCATTTTTGACCATTTCTTGAGGCGTGGCTTCTTCCGTTTGACCTGTGGTAATTATTTTTCAATTGCAGGCTTAATCACACACTACAAAACAAGAGAAAACCAACTTTTATTAAAAATTTATCCTTAATTCATTTTAAAATTAAATATTAAATAAAGCTCAAATGATGAAAATATGTTAAAATGCAATATATTACACACTAAGTGATGGCAAATTATACACATTTAAATTGAGGAATTAAGGATAAATCATGTATCATCAAATACTCCCACACTTATTCTTTTGCACTCCCGGGCACAATCAAAATAAAAACAAGTATCACAATTTATTGAAAACATTAAGTTGAAAATAACAACACACAGAATTGGCATGAAATCTTAGGAATATACAGAGAAACAAGAGTTATTCAACATGCAAGATACAGAGCATCAAGATATATATAAAAATCATTCAAACACTAGGCATGTGAAAATTAAATTAAACTGAAAAGAAGATCATAAGTGACAGAACCTCACAAGACATACTCTCAACTCTCAAGTGTTTGGGGTTTGTTTATATTCTCAAAACATTTCCTGAAAAACAGACAGTCAAAAAATTTGGCAAGTTTCTCAATTCCACAATCAACAAAAATGCATGTATAGATCAACAGGGCTTTTCAAGCTTATAATGTGGCCAAGGTTAGGGTGGTAAAATTTTGGAATTGTGGCAAGTACCAAAAAGAATAAGGAGCAAATAATTTTACAGGTAAGCATGAGGATATAACACTTTGTGTTCCAATTTCTTTTGGTCGCAATCATTAAAACATTTCTTTTTATTCATTTATCATCATCCATTTTTTTTTCTTATACGATTGCTTAACACTTGAAAAAAGAGTTGCGACTCCTTTTTGTACACCCCCACACTTATTTGAATGCTTGTTTTTTGACTTGATTCCAAAGCTCCAATATATTCCTTAAGGTAGGTATATTTTTGGTTTTTTTTTTCATCCATAGCTTATTTGAGCTGCAACAAGGAAACAGTTAAATAGGCTCAAAATGGCTAGCAAGAGATAATTTATTCATGGTAGGCTTATCTGGCTTAGTGGCTCAATTGAACAAAATGCCTGTATCATTTCAAATACATTCATATGAGTTTCAAGTATCATCAAGAAACAAGACAAAAATTAGGATGTAAGCTTTCAGGAATTAATCACACATGAAAGAATTCAGATGGCGTAAAGTGATCCATCAAATTTTAAGGCTCAAAAATCTCACAAGGTATAATTCTATCATATATGATCATCTATCAATTATCATGTCATTCTCATCATACCAAAATTGCTTGAGTTCAAATTATAATATATCATTAAGCTCATATCAGACATGAATGAATTTACCTGTTACTCATGCATATCTTAAAATTCCAATAAAACATGCCTTTTTAAAACAAAAACACACACAAAATCTTTTATTTTTAATTCCTTTTTTTTAACATAGTCACATAAAATTAATCACACAACAACAAAAAACAATATATAACAATATTCCCACCTCCACACTTAAATCATACATTGTCCTCAATGTAAGACAGAGCATACAAAATAGACAATATAATGAAAAAGTAAAAAGATGGGTAAGAAAAACTCCCTCAAGGGGGATCAAGAAGTGGTTCCCCCAAAGCATGTTCCTCCATTGTAACATCCACAAGTGAAGGATTTTCATGAAATGGCTTCAAACGTTGTCCATTAACCTTGAAGCTTTTATTGGAGTTTTCACTTTTTATTTCCACAGCTCCATTAGGAAATACATTAGTAATAATGAAAGGTCCTTCCCATTTGGAGCACAATTTTCCGGCCATCAGTTTCAACCGGGAATTAAACAGTAGCACTTTCTGTCCAGCAGTAAAATCCTTTCTAGCTATTGAGCTATCATGGAATCTCTTTGTTTTCTCCTTATAGAACCTCGAGTTCTCATAAGCTGCCAAACGGATCTCATCAAGCTCATTCAGTTGTAATTTTTTTTCTTTACCTGCTTGATCAAGTGCTAAGTTGCAAGCTTTTATAGGCCAATAAGCACGATGCTCAATCTCCACTGGAAGATGACATGCCTTACCAAAAACAATTCTATAGGGAGACATTCCTATAGGTGTCTTAAAAGCTGTTCTATGTGCCCAAAGAGCATCATCCAGTTTCCTGCTCCAATCCTTTTTATTAGGCTGTACTATCTTTTCCAGGATTCTTTTGATTTCTCTGTTAGAGACTTCTGCTTGTCCATTGGTTTGGGGGTGATATAGAGTAGAGACTCTATGAACAACCCCATACTTCCTAAGCATAGCTTGCATAGTCCTGTTGCAGAAGTGTGTTCCTTGATCACTAATGATTGCTCTCGGGATGCCAAACCTGCAAAGAATTTGAGATCTAACAAAATCCACAACAACTCGAGCATCATTAGTTCTGGTGGCTTTAGCTTCCACCCATTTAGAAACATAATCTACAGCCAATAAAATGTAAGTAAAACCAAAGGATGGAGGAAATGGACCCATAAAATCAATGCCCCAAACATCAAATACTTCACAAAACAACATAGGTTGCTGAGGCATCTGTTGTCTCCATGTGGTAGCATTACTAGCTCTTTGGTATTTCTCACAGGTGTTACAAATTCTCCATGCATCCTTAAAAATTGTGGGCCAATATAAACCAGAATCCAACACCTTCCTTGTTGTTCTTTGTGGACCAAAATGTCCACCAACTGGTGAAGCATGGCAGAATCGAAGAACTGATTCTATTTCATGATCGGGAATGCATCTTCGAATCACCTGATCATTACACAATTTCCACAAATACGGGTCATCCCAAATATAATACTTTGCATCACTTTTTAATTTTGAAATTTGGTTTCTGGATGCACATGATGGAAAAACAGAAGCAACAAGATAATTTACAATGTTAGCAAACCAAGGTGTATCAAAAGAGTTAGAAATACTCATGAGGTGTTCATCGGGAAAATGGTCCCGAATAGGTGCTGAATCAGGAGCATTCTCAATTCTGCTTAAATGGTCTGCCATAAGGTTTTGTGTTCCACTTCTGTCATGAATTTCCAAGTCAAACTCTTAGAGCAAAAGCATCCAATGAATTAATCTTGGCTTGGACTCACCTTTCTTCAACAAGTACTTCAGAGCTGCATGGTCAGTAAAGATAACTACTCGAGAACCGAGTAGGTAAGATCTGGACTTATCTAATGCAAAAACAATGGCCAAGAGCTCTTTTTCAGTAGTGGTGTAATTTACCTGGGCAGCATCTAAAGTTTTAGATGCATAGTAGATGACCCTAGGCTGCTTGTCAATCTTTTGACCAAGGACAACTCCCAATGCATAATTAGAGGCATCACACATCAACTCAAATGGGGCTGTCCAAACAGGTGCTTGAATTATTGGGGTTGTGGTCAATGCTTGCTTGAGGCAATTAAAAGCCTCCTTACACTTTTCATCAAACTCAAATGCCATATCCTTTTGAAGCAGACTGGATAGTGGCCTAGCCTTCTTGCTGAAATCCTTTATGAATCTTCTGTAGAATCCTGCATGACCAAGAAAAGAACGAACCTCTCGAACACAAGAGGGGTAAGGCAAATGTGATATAACTTTTATTTTGGCAGGATCTACCTCAATTCCTTTCTCAAAGATTACATGCCCTAAAACTATTCCTTGTTTAACCATAAAATGACATTTTTCATAGTTCAAGATAAGGTTAGTTTCAATACATCTGCTTAAAACTTTATCCAAACTATCAAGGCATGCATTAAATAAAGATCCATAGACAGTAAAATCATCCATAAACACCTCTATGCAATTTTCAATGAAATCATGAAAAATACTTATCATGCATCTTTGGAAAGTTCCAGGAGCATTGCATAGGCCAAATGGCATTCTCCTATAAGCAAATGTGCCAAAGGGACAGGTGAATGTGGTCTTTTCTTGATCCTCAGGTGCAATATGAATCTGAAAATATCCAGAGAATCCATCAAGAAAACAGTAATGAGATTTACCTGCAAGACGCTCAAGCATTTGATCAATGAAGGGTAAAGGAAAATGGTCCTTTTTTGTTGCCTGGTTTAGTCTCCTGTAATCAATACAGACTCTCCAACTCTTTTGCACTCTAGTTGGGATTAACTAATCCTTTTCATTCTTCACAACTGTGATTCCTGTTTTCTTAGGAACCACTTGAATTGGACTCACCCATCGGCTATCAGAGATAGGATAAATGATTCCTGCTTGTAGAAGCTTGGTAATCTCCTTCTTAACCACACCAAGGATTACAGGGTTGAGTCTCCTTTGGGGCTGTCTTACTGCTTTAGTATTTTCCTCCAGAAATATTCTATGCATGCACATGGATGGGCTAATTCCAGGTATGTCTGCCAATGTCCATCCTATAGCCTTCTTATGTCTTTTTAATACCTGCAACAATTTTTCTTCTTGATTTTCATCAAGAGAAGTGGAAATTATCACCGGGAGCTGTTCATTATCCCCTAAGTATACATACTTTAGGTTCTCAGGTAGGGGTTTCAATTCTAACTTAGGTGCCTGCAAAACAGATGGAACTAACAAAGTAGGTTTTGATTCTGTTGCTTGCACCTCAAAAATTTTGTTAGAATTTTCTTGAAATCCTGCATTCAACTCCTTATGGTTAATAGGTATATCTAAAGATTCTGAGTCAGAAATTATGTATTTATCAATTTCAGCACAGATATCACAACTTCCAGAATCATTGCATGCAAAACATTTGTTTAAATCATCTATGCATTCCAAATCAACATTAGAAAAATGTTCAAAAACTAGTTCATCAATAATTTCAATTTGGAAAACAGAATGATTTTCAGATGGGTATTTCATGGCATCAAGAATATTAAATTGAACTCTCGTGTCACCAAATTCCATAGAGAGAGTTCCAGAATGAACATCTATTTTGGTTCGAGCTGTTTTCAAAAATGGTCTTCCCAAAATGATAGGAACAGGAATTTGAGGCATACCTTCTTCCATATCAAGTACGAAAAAGTCAGCAGGGAAAACAAGTTGTTCCACCTGAACCAAAACATCCTCTATAACTCCAGCAGGGTAAGCAGTGTTTTTATTGGCTAGCTGAATTACTACACCAGTAGGTTGTAAATTTCCAAAAGACAATGATTTGAAAACAGACATAGGCATAACATTTATTGAAGCTCCTAAATCTAACATGCAATTTTCAAATTTGTTAAGGTATAGAAAACGTACCTGGATCTTTGCATTTCTCAGGAATATTTGAAATTTCCTTACCAAGCAGTGTAGATACATTCCTTCCCATGCTTATCCTTTCATTCCCTTTGAGTCTCCTCTTGTGAGTACACAACTCCTTCAGAAATTTGGCATACTTGGGAATTTTCTTGATTGCATCAAGAAGAGGTATATTCACTTCCACTTTCCTGAAAGTATCCAAAATTTCCTTATCCACTTCTTCCATCTTCTTACTTGGAATTGCTTTTGGTGGGAAAGGAAGAGGGATATGAGATGGGATTTGGGATGGTTGCATCTCAGACTTGTTTGTGCTTGAAGAGGGTATATTATTCTCAATTGTTTCAGGCTCAGTTATTTGTTTTTCAGGTTCCTTAGGTATGGGTACTTTAAGGTTCTTACCTGATCTTAACTGAATTGCACTCACATTTCTTGGATTTGCAGCTGGTTGAGATGGTAATTTGTCAGAGTTTTGAGATTGTAACTGGCTTAATGATGAAGCCAATTGCCCAATTTGGTTTCTTAAACTCTGGATGGTAGCATCATTCCTCTGTTGATACTCTAAGTTCTATGTAGCCATTTGTTTCACCAGATCCTCCAAAGAAGGGCCATTTATGGATGGTTGAGGTGTAGGTCTTTGGAAGGTTGGTGCATTGTTTTGAAATGGGGGTTGGGGATTTTGGTTACCCCATCTCAAATTTGGATGGTTCCTCCAACCTGGATTGTATCTGTTGGTGGAAAGGTCATGGTTTTGTTGTTGTTGTGGTGGTGGAGGTCTATCATGGTAGATGTTAGCTGCATAGGCTTGGGACTATTATTATCCTTTTCTTGTAGAGAAGGACAACAATCAGTGGGGTGCTCTTGTGAAGAGCAAATGCCACATACTTTAGCAGTCATGGATTTTTGATTTACTGCCAATTGTGTGACCAGAGTGGTGAGAGCATCAAGTTTGCTCTCCAATTTAATTCCAGATGAACTAGAATTGGAATCAAACATGGGTTTGAAAGAATCATTTCTCACACCAAATTGTTGAGAGTTAGATGCCATCTTCTCAATCAGATTTCTTGCTTCAGCAGCAGTCATATCTCCTAAAGCTCCTCCACTTGCCGCATCAATCATATTGCGATCAACGTGGTGCAGACCTTTATAGAAGTACTGAAGAAGAAGTTGTTCAGAAATTTGGTGGTGAGGGCAACTTGCACAGAGTTTCTTGAATCTCTCCCAATACTCATAAATACTTTCTTCAGAGAGTTGCCTAATGCCAGATATGTCTTTACGGATTGCAGTTGTTTTAGAGGCAGGAAAGAATTTTTCCAAGAACATTTTCTTTAAGTCATTCCAACTTGTGATTGATCTTGGAGCAAGGTAGTACAACCAATCCTTAGCAACACCCTCTAAAGAATGAGGAAACGCTTTAAGATAGACATGGTCTTCTTGAACGTTTTGGGGTTTCATTGTGGAGCACACAATGTTGAATTCTTTGAGGTGTTTGTGCGGATCTTTACCCGCAAGACCATGAAACTTAGGCAACAAGTGTAAAAGTCCGGTCTTAAGAATAAAAGGGACATCCTCATCAGGATATTGAATACACAAACTTTCGTATATGAATTCAGGTGCAGCTAGTTCTCTAAGAGTTCTTTCACGAGGTTCAGCCATATCAGAAAAACTAGCAGTAGTACTTTCAGCAAATTCAGAAAAAATGCTATCACTATCAATATCAACAAAGTTATTATTAAATCTAGCTTCTCTAATTAACCTATGAAAAGTTCTATCAATTTCAGGATCAAATGAATATAAATGCTCAAAAGTTCTTCTAGTCATACATAGCATACAACAAGATATTTGATCATCATGAGAAATAAATCATAAGAATCCTAAATCATGCAAAAGAAATAAAATAAAACAAACAAACAAAATTTTTTTATTTATTTTTTATTTATTTTTTTTTCAATTTATACAAAAAAAAATAATCTAAAACAAGAATTTTTCCTAAAGATCGTTGATCCCCGGCTGCGGCGCCAAAATTTGACATGAATATTTTTACAGTCGTGGTTCCGTCAAATTAGTACATTAAAATTAATTAATGTAGTACTAGGGTGTCAACCTAGGTCGTTCTCTCAAGGATCAACACAAAAATTTATGAAAAATCAAGTTTAAAATTAATTTTTACAAACAGAATTTTAACAAACATACAAATACAATTGGGGGGGTTTGATTGATTTTGTTGTCACAATTAAAATTAAAACAAAGTAAATATAGGATTTAAAACAATAAATAACAAGCGATTGATTTTCTTGGAGTATTGTAAATAAATTTATCCTTGGTTCACTAAAGATAATTTGTGTACTTTCATTACTGTTAATTTCTTAGCTCAATTTGAATTAATCAACTAAGCGTCTTTTCAATTCATAATTCCTTTACTTTCATTTAAAAATGAATATTTTAATCAAGCATCCTAATTAAGCAAAAGGAGTCAAGATCATAAAATCTAGGAATTATTGAGCATATGTAAGAACATCGCCTACATACATAATCTATTCTCAAATTATGGAATTAAGCAAACCATAATTATTAAAAGTGATTATGAAAATATTCATTAAGCATGCATATTTCCTTAATCCATTATAATTTAAAATCTTATTTTATTCCATTTGAATAATTAAACCGATTAAGCATACAAATTTAATTAAACAGAATGGAATTAAATAAGCAGAGTAAGATTATGAAGAAATAACAATAATAAAAACATACTATATTAAAAATAATGACCTCAAAATTACATTACAATATTCTCCAAGAAAATCAATCTAGGGGTTTTAGCCCTCCATAATTAAAACAAACTGAAAATAAAAAGAACCTAACCCGGAAATGAAGAACTGAAGGAAGAAGAAATAGAAACAGAGAAGAACGAAGGAAGAATTGTTATCTGAAGGAATTGATGTCTGAAGCCTTGCAATCCCTCCTATTTATAGGAGAAGAAATGGTGTCGGATATAATTAAAAATGACGAGTGGAATGTTAATGCGCAATTAATAAACTTCAGTGCTGTTTCCACTTCAATAATACGTTATCTGATATTTCCACTAGATCAATCAGTGCCTAACAGTGCTTGAATCGATTCATCTAGGCAATTTTTGGGCAAATTTTCACACAGGAATCGATTCCTAAGGGGTGGGAATCGATTCCCAAGGCTGTTGAATCGATTCCCAGGCCTTTGAAACTTCATGAATCGATTCCTAGAGGGGTGGGAATCAATTCCCAAGTGTATGAATCGATTCCCATGGGTTATGAATCGATTCCTTGGCATGATTTGATGTAGGAATCGATTCCCAGGTTGGTGAATCGATTCCCAGGCCTCTTTTGGTGCTTTTCTTGCATTTTTGACCATTTCTTGAGGCGTGGCTTCTTCTGTTTGACCTGTGTTAATTATTTTTCAATTGCAGGCTTAATCACACACCACAAAACAAGAGAAAACTAACTTTTATTAAAAATTTATCCTTAATTCATTTTAAAATTAAATATTAAATAAAGCTCAAATGATGAAAATGTGTTAAAATGCAATATATTACACACTAAGTGATGGCAAATTATACACATTTAAATTGAGGAATTAAGGATAAATCATGCATCATCGGGAGCCTAACTACTCTTAAGCCAAGCCCCCCATCATCTTTGGTTGGCATACTCTCTCCTAACTAACACAATGCAGTTTGTGATTCCCTAAGGAGTTCCCCCAAACAAAATCATGAATTAGTTTATCAATGTTAGCACAATGCTCTTCAGAAGAAAATTTGTTTGCATGTTGTACATAGGAATTGAAGTTAATACTATGACTTCCCGCCATATTTACCCATAAACCAACCTTTATTCTACTCAAAGTCTTGCTCAAGTGAGATTGGGCTCACTTGAGCAAGATTTGCAGCATTTTGGCTCCCCAAGCCAACTTTCACAACCCCTAACTTGTCCATTTAACCTCCAAATGCTACGAAACTTTATACGAGTATTATATGTATCAATTTAATTAATTTCACAACTGACCCTTGGTTAATGATAATAATAATAACTTTATAGTATCCGGATACTAAATTGAATCAGCCGTTACCTGGGGGTCCTACCATTCCCGACCCCTACCTTACCATTAGGTTCAACCTGACCACTAGATAGCTCAATTAGGTCACGCTCGACTACAGAAGCCAAAACGAAGGGTAAATATACCGATCGGCCATCCACACCACATAACAATCACATATATCCATATGTCAACTCAGATATAAGTCTCAAATAACTTATCCCGACACTATGACCATCAAAATAGGGTCTCCACCCGCCACTCGGACGTATAACTCTTCTCTTTAATCTTTTTTCTCAAGATTTCTCAAATTAACAACAATCTATGATTTCATTTCATCACTTCGCATCAACATCATAATCATCATCATACCATACATTGGTATACTAAACATCACATACTCAACTATCAATGTCATCTTGCAATTAGCATTTCAAGCGATCACTACATATTTCACAATTTACATCCATAACTAAGTCATTGATCATTCATATCATTTAATCAATCATGTTGTGCAACACACATATATACAATTGAGTAGAATTAATATTCTTAGTCTAGTCTACCCTTTTCCCATATGTTGGAATTCGTGTTAACTTTATTTTCATTAATTCATTACCCCCTACACCTCTCTTCCATGCTTCTGAGGCTTTCAATTCAATCGAGATCAGCAAATTCATTGAATACCTAAAATCAAGGGATTCACAAAGAACAATTACATTTCAAATTTTGGAACCATAACCCGTTTTACCAAACTAGTCCCAAATTCTAATTCAAAGTTCTTGAAACTTACTATTTTCACTTTCGACCTCCGCTCCTACATTCTGTTTCACTTAGCGACCTTTTGACCTTCGATTCATCACTTAGTGGCACCGAAACAAAAACCTATTAGTGATTACTCGACACCCACCACATCAAGAATGATCTTTAAGTCCCAAGATGCCATGAAAATGGAAAACGAAGGTCCCCCATGAACACCTCATTTCGGGTTAGAGAAAGAAAGAAGAAATCATGAAATTGAATCTACTAATTGACTCACCTCATTGCTACGATTCCAAAGACACAGTCAAATTCAACTTTTGACAAAGAATTGATCTTCAATTTGAGCACGCAAGGTTTACGGCTATCGAGATGGAAAGAATAAGAAGAAGGTTCGCATGAGAAATGAAGAAGAAAGTGGAATGCATTTACTTTTACACTTAGGGGCAAAATGGCCATTCCATAAATCTCTATTTTTTTCTTAATTCTTTTCTCTTTTATTTTCTTTCTTTTAAATAATAATAAGTAATTATATTCTTCCTTACCTAATATTCAAATAATTCATTTGTTAACTTTCTCTAACGCAATTAATTAATTTCTTAATGACTAGAATATTACATTTTGCGCCATTTAACGACCCTTCGACACTTGGTTTGAATCATCAACGCTTACTATCTCAAGGACCATTTCCCAAAGCTTCAATTTCCCATAAAATGGAGAAATAAGGACCCCCATAATAACCCTCATTTTCAACCTAGAGAGAAAAGAAGAACTCATGAAATTGAGGGTACCAATACGCTTACCTCGCTTCCCTGGTTACAATAGTGCCTTCAATTACGAGTTTCAACAAGAAATTAGATATCAATTAGGCCTCCATATGCACGGCCATGGTGGGGAAAAGCTTCTGCTTCTTTCTCTTCTTTTTCTTTCTCACATGAATGAGGTAGGAGAAAGGAAGGAATTGAAATTTAAATTTTAACCACAAGGGCGGTCTAGTAATTTCTCTCATTTTTCTTTTACATTTTCATTTCTTTTCTTTTCTAAATTCTTTTCTCTTTTCTTTTTTATAAAACTCACATTTACCTTAAGTAATTAACCTTCTTACTCTCACTTTATTGTAAATAATAATTTTACCATCATAATTTTAATTTAAAATCAATTTCTTAATTGATCACTTTTAATTAATTAAATCAATTTTATTTCTAATTAAAATTACCCATTTTATTTAATTTTACACTCAATAATATTTAAATAATTTATTAATTAATTTATTAATTAATTTATACGACATGAATAATTAATTTTAATAACAGAGATGTTATAAATACAACCCATGAGAGAGTTAAGCGAGTTATAATCTTGTACCATTAAATAATTCGATCAAAGAAATAACAAGAATAATAAAACTTCAGGATGTTGCATTGACTTACATGGGTAGATATAACATTTGCATCAAATGGTTTAACATTTTCTTAGACATTGATGTAAATATTATATTTGGGTCTGTTTTTAGGTTTAGGGGTTTTGACCGATTCTAAACATGTTTTTTGTGAAATTTTTGACAATTTAGAATTATGACATGTTAGAAGAAGTGAAAATGTAGCGCGTGATTATGTAGTTTCATTATCATTTGATTTTCACCAAAAGTTTTGGATTAATATCTTTGTATTTACGGATTTAAGCCTGCATCACGAAAGATGCAAATTCAGTGCTTAACCACTTTGTTGCATGTTAGATCTTTTTCTTTTAATGAAAATGTTAGAAATATTGTAAATTCACTACTTAATTATCATTTTATTTTATAATTTTTACTAGTATATGTGTAATTATGTAACATCCCGATTTAAAAATTAATTACCGAATGAGATTAAAACCACTAAATAAAAAAAAATAATTACACAAGCATGAATTACTCATTAATTAATTTTAACTTTTAACTTAAGAATTTGATTAATGGTTAATTGATTGTGATTTGCGTGTGTGTACCACGTGAAGTACTGCTGCCTCACGTTCTCCCATCCCACTTCCTCATTCTTCGAGTGTATATATGTGCTGAAGCTCACTGCTGTCCATTTACTCTCATTCCTCAAGACTTCTTCTTTCTCTACTTCTCTTCTTCTTCGTTCTTCTTCTCCCCTGTTCTCTGTTCTGTAAACTCACGACAACGGTGTTGTAAAGGATTCGGAGTTCTCTTCGTTAGTGAAGGATGATCGTCGAAGTGGAAGAAGAACAGCTTCCTGTTCCCAAGCTGAGAAAAAGGGTGCGACTGTGTTCGAGGAAGACTGAACGAGCGAGAGTGGTGAACGAAGCAAGCAGGGCAGTGAACAGACGCTAAAACAGAGGAACTTCTTGGAATTTCTTTAGTTGGTAGGGGGGTATCTTATATCTTAAATGCATGGGTTATGGACGGGTTTTGGGTGTTAATGACTTGTTGATTCTGTGTTTTGCTTGGTGTGAAAGATACATGATGCCCGGATGCATGACGACTAGAAATTGAGTACTGCATGTCTAATCCTATCCATGAAATACATGTTAATAATCTTGAGAGTATTGAATGATTTCCTGCAGAGAATATGCTAAAGTATTGTTGATGATTACTATATGATTTATGTGACGTGCAGATTACCATGAATCTAAATGCTGTCTGCATGTGAAGAAAGCTTTATTGAGTTCTGATAATGTCTAATACTGATTGCATGTGATGCATGTAATGTTGAGTGAAGAGTGGTGTGTGTGGAATCTGTGTTGTATGATTATTCCGCGCGTGGTGCATAGGATGCATTTAATGCTGAGAGCATGTAGTGTGGGACACTACCATTGAATCGGTTAATACAGCATGGGATGCTGTTAAGACCTTGAGTGGGACTCAAGGCAAGCCGACTGAGTGGGACTCAGGGCTGCCTATAGTACCGCCGTTGACGCTGAGAGTGTTGGTGTTACATGTGAGGGCAAACGGTTTGGTACCAGTAAAACAGCCAAGTCAGCTGGGAGCTAAATAAAAGGCTGGGAGCCTCGTTGCAAAGATAAAAACTGATTACACGCGAAGCGGATCCGAGTGAATGAATTTGTGTACATGTACAGTTGATGTTGAATGAAATGTGATCATAGGTGTATGTGTTAATATTATTGAGAATGATATGTGCATATAGCCGAGAGATAACTGAGTAGATTCTGATCGGAAAATGTCTTATGTGTGTTAGATTAATTGGTACTGAGTATGTTATTGATTGTTGCTATGTATACATGTATATTGTTGCATGATTGAGGAATAATCCGAGTCAGTATCTATCATTTAATATTTAAGATACTCACCCCCTACTGTGGCTATTTTTCAGTGAACATGGCACGAGATGGTGAATGATGGAAAAGCTACATACCGTATGAAGCGTTTGTGTACTGTGGAATTATATGTGTATATGTATATACTGTATATAAGGTTCAGCCATAGCCTTGGCCGGCTCACATTTTGGTCCTTGTTTAACTATATTTGAACTAAACACTTTTCGGGTGGAGAATATGACAATGTGCATGTAAATGTTTATATATATACATTATACTGTATGTTCATCCTATGCTGTGTATGAATGTTCAGGTGGTGTACGTTGGTCAATGTGTTATAGAGCGAAAGGTTTCTTTGATAAAATTTTCCGACTAAAGGGTGTTTTGGTGATTCCGAGTGGAAATCAACCGAGTGAATGTTTCCCTGATGATTGAATTGGCAATACGAATTCGGGTAAGCCTGTTGTAGTAAACTTACTAGAGAGAGAGAGTAAGATCTAGATGATAGGGAGCAGATTTCAGTCTTGCAAAGTCCTTTGCATGTAGAGGAGTTTATATATACTCCGATTGGCAGGAAATTAGAGTATTTCCGAGTGAGTGAAGTTGTACGATCTTAAGTAGAATCTGACTTGGTGAGGAAGCTTTAGTGTGATGTAGACTATATTCCCGAGAGATGGGTACGGAAACCATTCCCGAGTGAAGGGATTGTAGGAGTCAACTTCCGAGTGAGTCTTAGTTGTGAACCCCCAAGAATAAAATAGGGTGTGAGTGAGAGAATACACAAGGGAGTCGCGAGAGTAAGACATTCCAAGTGAACCTAGACTCTGATTCCGAGTGGAGTTGCTCGCCTCAGCGACTAAGTGTTCGCTCCAGCGAGCGTGAGTGGAAAGGAAAGTCTCTAATTTGTTTCGCTTACGCGAATGGTGTTTCGCCCAAGCGAGTTGGGTTGTCTCGCTCAAGTGTGTTGGATCTCGCTTGAGCGAGTAAGCGTTGTGTTGGGGCTCGCTTAGGCGCTCCTTCTTCCGCTGTTTGCATTAGGATTGGGTTTTATTTCCCTTGCCTTCTTTTATTGTGCCCGGTTCCATTAGTTTTATTTTGGGAAAAATTTTCCCTTGGTTTCGGATTTATTTTTAATTAAGTAAGGATGTTTCAAATTGTGCCAGGGTAAATATTTGTTTTATATTTTCATAATATTTTAACATATTACTATGTCATTAGTAAGGAAAATGGATATTAACTCGGTTAAAAAAGACTTACAAATTCAGTTCTGCCACTAAGTTTATATTAGTCAAGGTAGTAGATTGGGACATTTAAACTCAGTTAGCCCGAGTGAATGTCTCATAATTACCTAACCTTGAAAAAAGGCTAAAGAAAGACCTCCAACGTCACTTGTTCATCTAGGTAAGAATTCTAAACATCATCAAACTCTAAAAGATAAATATTGTAAACTAGTCATACCATTAAACCTAATAACTATACTTATATAAATTTACACATTACTCAATTAGCACCAAGCATCATAAATTTCTAACGACCTACATAACTTAGCTACAAACATTAAGCTACAACTATATCTACCTATCAATACAACACATCAACTAAGAACAAAACCTAATGAACATACAAATAACCAAACTATTCCAAATTAAATCTTGCAACATGTTGTTCATAAAAGCAACTAACGCACAAAACACATAACATAACATAGACACAGTTACAAACATGATTTTACACAAAAGTCTAAAAACATGCAAATAATGATTACAGGAATAATAACACAACTAAAAGAGGTTAAAGGTTAGGAAGCTAGGTAGCCTTCTAAAAAATGATTGGCTGAACATCTTTTAGTTGGACAGTCCATGATGGGCTCAAGTGTTACCCTCTGTAAAGATGTTCCCATCATAGGGCATCAGACCTTAACTTTGCATAATCCATCTCCTACAAGGTCTTCAATTTTCAAATCCCTATTCAACCTCATCTTCTTCATAAGAAAAGGCCCATGCGTTTAGGGCCTCAGATTCCCTATGAAGGATTTGACTTTGGCAATCTTCAAGAATAGTTCCCCTAATATAAAGGGTATCTCAACATCCTCCGTTATGTCTAGGACCATAGAATCTACAAGGAATGCTAGAGCACTTATTTTCACCTTCATATCTTTCACAACCTAGAAAGTCATTTGATTGATTAGTCAACCAATTGCAGCTTCATGGTGGTTGGTGAGATTTTTAGGCCATTCATCTTCCAAAACAACTTCAAGGGCATCAAGTTGAAGCTTGCCCCTAAATCCAAGACTACATTGTTTATTTTATAGTCACCCAAAAAGATAGAGAGTGTGAAACTGCCTAGGTCTACAGACTTTTACATATAAGCCCCTTCAATAAGACACTACACCTCACCTCTACACCAGAGGACTTCTTCACAACACACCCATGATTCTTTGTCAATAACACTTTATAAAATAAGTGTAGCTTGGAATGTGCTCTAGGGCTTCCATAAAAGGGATGGTTACTTGTAAACCACTCAAAATCTCAACAAATCTTTTAAATTGATCCTCTTTATCCTTTTTAGATTAGCTAAAAGGATATAAAACTTCTTCCTCAACAACTCAACTCTATCATTTAATTTTTTTTAAATTCCTCTTTTCTTTTACTTTCCTCTTTTCATCCTCACTTAACTCTCTCATACTCTCATCTTTATTCTCCTCACTCTTATTTTTATTATTATCCTTTTCATTTCCTTTATTTTTCTTTTCACTTTACCTTTTTTTCTTTTTTTCTTTTTCTTCCCATCTTCTTCTTCATCTTTCTTAATAACAACTCCTTTAAGAATTTGTTGCATCTAGTGATAAGGGCATTACAATGCGTCTTGGGATTGGCCTCTACTTGAGTAGGAGACTAAGGATCTTAATTTTCAACAACTTGCTTAGTCAGTTGGCCAACTTTGACCTCTAGGTTTTTTAATGAAGGTATTAATATTCTTCTGGTTTATATAACTTGACCAATGAATTAGGTGAACATTTCTCTAACCTAGTAATCTTGTTAGGTCATTGTTGTTTTCGAGCTTGTTGTTCTTGGTATTGAGGTGGTGGTTTGTTGGATGGATTGGCTCCTTGGTGCCTTTAACTTTGGTTGTTACCCTTCCAATCTTGTTGAAAGTTGGAGTTATTAGAGAGGAAGCCACCTTAAGGTCTTCCTTAGCCATCTATATAATTAACTTGTTTCAGGATCACATCCTCAGGTCTACAACAACCACTAAGGTAATTTCCCTACAGAAATTACATTGCAACACTTATTCAGGGAAAGAGGCTTAGGCCACTTATGTCTTGTCCATTTATTTGTTTATGGCATCCATAAATGGGGTGATAATTTTGTTCCAAACAAGTATAACATCACTAATTCTCAACTCCAAGATTCCATATTCTTTTGAATTGGACCCCTATCACCCTTTTGTCGATAATCTCTGGATGCCATGACCTCAATAATAATTACTTTCTCTTTTGTTTTGCTCATGATAGAACCATCAGTTAAGGCATCCAAGAGGGTTCTAGTGTGGCCTTTCAAACTAGTGTAGAAAGTATACATTGTGACTCTTGATTGAGGATGTGACTTGGACACTTCCTCAATAGCCCTTTGAAATGCTCTTAATATACTCTTAGTGTCTCACCCTATTGTTTAGAGAAAGAGGTGATTTCCTCTTTTGCATCCATGAACTTAGCTAGGGAGAATAATCGATCCAAGAACTTAGCCCCCACCTTTTCTTAAGTATCAATACTTTGATTGGGGCACGTTTTCAGCCAATCCTTAGTTCTTCCATGTAAAATGAATAAGAAAAGCCTCAAGTAGACCACGTCTTCTTACTTAGTGGTGAAGTCTATGGTGCTACAAAGATCATAGAAAGTATGAAGATAAGAGTATGGATCTTCATTATCCAACCCAATAAATAAAATAGAATAAGTGAGTTTAAGCATAACTGGCTTAATTTCAAAAGCTCTCCCCGTTTATTGGCATTGGAACATGTCTGACAAAGGAGTAAGGCCTTGAATTGTGGAATATTCACCTAAAGTATGCCTTATTCTTACAGCCATAGTCTCTTGAGGAGGAGGAGCAGGATCAAATGATGAAGAAGTAGATGTTCAACTTGTGTCTCCCTTTCTTAAGCTTATGCATTTTGCATTCATTGAGAGTTGTTCCTTCTTATTGTCCTCTCAATCCCAGGATCAAACAATAACTAATCAAGAGGAACGGAACCCGACATACAAACATAAAGAATAAAAATGAGTTAATGCAATAACCTTTAAATGAATTAAACAATTCAATAAATCAACATAAAAACAAAAACTAAAAACTATAGATAAGATAGTGACAAAACAAGTAAACAATTTTCTATTGCCGAATATCTAGACGCAAGTCCCATGGAACAACGCTAGAATATATATACATTTTGTTCATTTATTTGTTCATGGATTAGTTGGTTGGAAATTCATTGATTTCAAGAGTAGAAAGCAATAAAACAAGATTAACGATAAATAAAAGCGTTGGGATCAAACTCACCTTATTCAAACAAATCCTTGCAATCCTATTATGCATGTTTACATATTTAATCAAGTTATTGTAGCATTAAAGTCACTAAGCCTAATCCCTTAATAAATAAATATTAAACCCTAACATCACGTATCAATCCCTTGAGATTCAATGCTAAGATTTGCACTAAAAGAAGATCTTAACAACCATTACAATCAACTTCATCCCAAGATGAAGGATAGAATGATTATTTCACCCCTAAACCTATTTGAAGAAACCAAACACACGCATAAAATGGTCTCCCATTTAAAATACACATTAGGAATGAGAAATGAAATACTAACATTGATATATATGCATAAACATATAAAGATATTCAATACAAAGTCATATTAAGAAATGGGTTATGGGAAACCCCAACAAAAAAAGTTTATTCACACATTTCCATGATGGAACACTCAAAATACATCAATAGAGAAAAAAGAAAGAGGAGGAAACCCAAGAAACAAAGCTCTTAGGTCCTCAAGTGGTGAAGAAATCTTCAACTACTTTAAAACCTTTCAAAGATGTCTAAAAAAATATATGTTTCAAGGCTATTTATATGACTCCCAAAAGTGAAGAAAACTACTAGGCATGCCCAATTTGCCTAGGTTGAATGGACTTTAGCTGGATGAAATTGGCATTTAGATTTTTATGTTGTTAGGAAATTTTGCTCAGGGGAGACTAATTTAGTTTGAGCGAAAAATATGATAGAAAGTGAATTTTCATTCTAAATGAATTTCTAACTTATGCACTATAAAATGATACTCTAAAAGTTTATATGGAAGCTCCTAATCTTATTCAAATAAATCAAATACAAGTTGTAAGTTGACAAACTTGATGATGCTCTAGTAATAGAAAACTAAGGAATTGAGTTCATATCAATTGAGCAATTAGACACTGAATAAAAGATAATTCATGCAGAAAATAACCAAAATTAATGACTAACAGCTTCCCAAGAATGTTACTTAGGCATATCCTTCCCACCTTAACTTTATCTTCTCTCCATTCTTTGGTGCGAAGGTGATAGACCCTTGCAATTGATATATATATAATATATAAAACATTTAAAAAATAAACTTTAACAAATGACCATTAAAAGTTACTTACCAACTACTTGTCCCACCACAGACCTCGGTTAGCCTCTGAAACACCCATCCATTTCCATGGTCCATGGAAGTAGGCTTTAATCGTCTTTATAAGTGTGATAGGACCTCCACTCTTCGATGCAAAGGTACTTAATTTAAAACATATTTTCTAGTCTTAAAAATAAAAATATAAACTACTTAATTCAAAAGACACAAATGTAAATAAAAAGTACTTACCTAGCAACAATGGAAAGAATGACCTTCTCAAAAGTGTCCCCTTGTCTAGGAACCCTATCATTAGCATGGGTTCTTAAAAGCCCATAGAGGGTTAGAAGGACTAATTTTTAACTCTTAAGGTGCCTTATCCTTAACAACAACGGGAATCCCATTACCCTAGATGTAATCCTGCCATTGATCTTCATCTGAGCTAGAATTGGAGGATGGCTCATAGTCAACGTCCACGACCCTACTTTATCCAGGAGTCTGGATCATTTGGATAACAAGCTTAACATGCCTATTAATAAGGGTGACAGGTTGGTTTGAGCACAAGAATAAATCACCTAAGGGTATCACCATCTTCTTCCTACGACCCTTGAATATTGGGAGTTTCCTCCTCCTAATTTCATCCAAATGATCATCTCCTTTATCAGTCATATAAAAATACATTAAACATTAAAAAATGATTATGAATTAATTTCGACACTACCTCTGTCTCATTTTGCTTATGATGTGATTCCACAACATTTGTAGGTTATTGCTTAAATTGGCCATAAAAAGGTCAAACTTATCCGTAATTTGGGATATGGTGGTTCTCTTAATTTTTACCCTCCATGCTCGGTCCAAACCCGGTAGTTAGGTTTGAAATCAAACTTGTATAAGACAAATGTAATCTTACTTTTATTCAAAATCTTACAGCCCCTACATCTCACAACAGTACACCTTATATATATCAGTCTCTAAATAGTAATAGGGTTGCTTTGTAGTCTTATTAATAAATTCTCAAACCCTTTTAACAAACTCACTTTTCAAACCTTTTTTATAGGGACAAACTCTATCATACATCTACAAAGAGACTATCACAAAATATGCATTATGAACACACTACTAATAACACATGGATCATTCAAAACTTCACACCAAACCTAAATTAATTGTGTAAAAATTGACTAATATTTAATTTTGTATATTTCTAATTTTTTAAGTTTTAATTTAAAATTTCTAAACTTTTTATTTTTAAATTCTATTTTGATATTTCTATTTTTTAATACTTTTGATTTTAATTTTTTATTTTCTAAACTCTAATTAGAAATTTATAATTTATTTATTTTATAAATTATAATTTGAAATTTATAAATTTACTGTTCTCCTAAACTCTAAATTCTAATTTCAAAGTTTAATTTTTTAAATTTATAAAATCTTAAATTTTCAAAACTCTAACTCTATCATAATATACCCATATGTGAAATATACTCTAATAAACAAAATTATAGTAAATCATCTATATTAAAGTTCGAATGTTAATATTTTTAAAATATGATAATTTAAGACATTAAAGAAACTTAAAGTATAAAATTAAAGGACCTAAGAAGTTACTAATAACCTTTGACTTTTGTAAATTTCAATCGGTTAAAAACTATCTTTTTTATGCTATGAACACAATGCAACCAACATGGAATGAAATGGTTTTCTCTATACTCAAAATCGCATAAAAGAAATTGTAGGATATTGAAAAAATTTGATAGAAATCTTTGAAGTTAAAGAGAAATAGTGGGAAGAAAAAGGTTATGTGATATTTTACGTTAATTTTTGCGTTGATGTGTGTTATACACAAAATCTTAAAATCGTGACCTTTCACCTATCATAAATACAAGCAATCTATAGGCATTCAATAAATGTATGGGACAAGATCACACACAACAATCAAAGACATTTTTGACCTGGGACTTATATTCACACGAAAAAACTTATTTTTCTTGAGAGGTATATATATTACATGCTTTTATTATGATTTTTAGTACCTAGAAATTAAGAAAGAAAATGTTAGGGCATGATGTATATAATCAAGTTGGCCGTCATGTATGCTAATAAGTGCCTCTTATAACACCCTATTTTAATAAATAATAAATAATAGAACAGAGAAATTTTTTTTTTACAATTAAAAACCAGAATGATCGGCACAAAAGAAATAAGGGAAAATGAGGCAAGAGGAATAAAACCGACTCAAGGAGGCTGACAGCGGAAGAAGAAAAACGCTCAGGCGGATCACACAGCAACGCCCACTCGCTCAAGCGAGAGCTACACTCGGCGCACACTCACTCTACTCGGCATTCCCGCACCCAGATTTCAACGCCTGGTTCACTCAGAAGGGTCCACTCTCTATTCACTCGGATTGGCCCTTATACATACCAGCCCCATTCAGAAAACATAACACATTCCACGACTTCATTCAATCGGGACGCATATATAAACAACTCGGAAATGATTCCTATCGCCACTCACTCGGAATCTACGAAGACTTCTCACTCGGAATAACTTTCACGTCCTTTTCGCCACTCAGGTATTTCACTCATTCTTCACTCAGTACCCATAATCTTCCCTACTCTAATTACCCTACTAAGCCAAGACTCACTCAGATTCCCTTGCTACTAATAATTTACTACAATGGGGTCCACTTAGAGCCTTAGGTGTCACTTTTCTGTCGGGAAACCTTCACTCGGCGGATTCTCACTCGGAAATTGTTAATTATTCTACACTCGGGAAAATCCTACCAGTTATCACTCGGAGAGTATATTTAGGCTCTCTACTCCGAAATCCTAACAGCTCATCATTTGGGGAATCTTCCACGTCAATCCCTACTGGGAGTTGTATAACTTCACTCACTCGGAACATCTAAACCTCCCCCACTCGGTGACAGAGTCACGAACTTACTCTCTAGACCATAACTTGGCTTCCTTTATACTAAGTCATACTATCCATACACGCTCGGAAGGACATGAATATATATATATACCACTCAGACATCACGCACAGAATGGAATGAACACACAGCATGGCATAAACGCATACATATATATATATATAGGAGTGTATACAAGTAATTACAAGCACATTGCCATGCCCCAACCCGAAGGGATTCAATTCTATTTTAAAGGACAATAACAAAACATGAGCCGGCCAAGGCTTAACCAAAACATTATACACAGTATCTACATATATACATATAGTTCTATAGTGCACAGCCAATCCACTCGGTAAGCAGCTCCACCTCACTCGTAGTTCCGAGAGACGTTCACTGAAAATATTGCCACAGCAGGGGTGAGCTTTTGCATTTAAAATGACAGTTAATGACTCGGGAACTCATAGACCTTTCACCATACAATGTCACATTTCAAATAATTATAATGTTTTATATCTACACATAACAGTACCATACAATCGGGATTCATACATTTAGTACACAGCTATATAAGTCATATCATTTCTGACACACATGCATGCATACAGTAAATTCATCACAGTATAAGAGCACATGTATGCAAGCATGTCTACTACAGTCGGATCTGACCCCCACTTTATTACAAATTTTTACGTTGCAACATAGGCTCCAAGCCTTTTTCCTCCAGCTCCAAGCTGGTTCGGCCGTTTTACTGGTACCAAATCGTTTACCTTCACATGTAACACAATCACTCCAAGCGACAACGGAAGTGTTACGGGCAGCCCCGAGTCCAACCCGGTGGGCTTGCTTGAGTCCAACTCAAGACTTTAAGCGTCCAACGCTAGTGCACTCGACACTACCTTGAGTCCAACTCAAGGTCTTTCAGTTACCTTTTCCATGTTTTTGCCAATACAATAATACTCCTCCTTTCCCGTGTCATAACCACACTCTGCATGCAATTCATCCTTCATTTCACAGCAGCACAAATTTATTTTCCAGCATTCACATGCATGACAATATAAGATAGCAAACAGGGTCTACCCATTGTTTCCCCCCGAACAGAGCACCCAGAAGTCACGTCAACATGCACAGGAACAACATTTCATATTTGAATATAACATTTTGTCGGAAACAACAATATTCACCCACCAACTCTCGGTATCGGGGATATCTACTTCATGCATTCATAAGTAAAATAATTAACCAGACTTAATATGGCAATTTAAGATACATACACTACATTCACACACGATCCCATGACTCACACATGCATCCACATACCCAACAGTGTATCTCATAACCACATATATCAGATATAAGAGGACTACCATCAGATTCGATCATCACATGTCTCAGTATACAAAAGCTATCAATCACATATATATTTCATAGCAACACCTTCAAACACACATGCATGAGTAATACTTCACTCGGAGTCCGTTCACAAGCTATGCATTTGAAATGCAAAGCGCCCCCTACCTACTGAAGGAAGTCGAGGGGTTCCTCTGTTTCCCGACGCTGGTCCTTTGCCTCTGATTGCCTCGCCCAGGCTCACACTCGTGCAGGCCTCCTTGAACGCAGTTGCACCGTGGAACAGGGAGCTGTTCGTCTTCCACCCTGATGATCGTCCCTTACCAGCAGAAGGAACTCCAAGTCTTCTGCAGTATCGTCTTCGTGCGATTCCAGGAACGGAACAGAGAACAAGGAAGAAGAAGACGAAGGACGAGAAGAGAAGAGAAGACGCGGGAAGAGAAGAGAGGATAAAGCAGTAGAGGGAGAGGGAGTCTGAAGGAAGATGAGTGGCCAAAGGCATATATATATATACATATATATATGTGTGTGTGTGTGTACGAGGAAGAGAAGAGTGGGGTGGGAAAGCGTGAATCAGGCAGTTCCACTCAGCCACAAGCACCAATCACAATCATCCAGCCATCATCATTATTCATAATTAATTCAGCTATTATTTCTTAAGTTAAGTTAATTAAGTTACTTATAATTAATAGAAATCTCCACTTTGAAATGATTATTTTAATGGCTTAATTCCGTCTGGTAGTTAATTTTTAAATCGGGATGTTACACCTCTCACCAACGACCACGTGTAAAAAATAATTGTGATTACTGTGGTAGCCAATTACTTATTAAGAAATGAACTAAATTATTTGGTAAGTTCACCATCTGTTTCATCTTATAAGACTCTAAAATAAAAAAAAGAATGTTTCATTTTATAAGTATTTATAATGAGGACATAGTTAGAAGATCTTCTTTTGGTCAAAATAATTCTTTTTTTTGTTCTTTTTAATTTTGTCATTATTTTAGATTAGGGATAGAAAACCCATTGGGCTATAGGTTTGGGTCTTATATGGTCATCTTTGCCTTGCAAGTGTTTTTGGGCCTTGTATTTGGCCACATTTCTTAGTTTTCCTTAGATTTAATGCTTTTGGGCTTAGTAAAGAGTGAAGCTCATTAGGTTAGAACAAGTGCCACCCCTTTAGCCTATATAATGCCCTCATTTATAATATCCACACTTTAAATTAGACAATACAATTCTTCTTTTTTGTGATAAGTGAGTTGAGTTTTCCTCTTTCTTTTAAGCTAGGGTTTCTTAACCTAAGCAAGCTTTTATCCTAGGGTTTGCTCCCCTTAGGTGATGAGTTTGAGGCTTATCCTCTTAAGATAATGCCTTCACTTTCCTCTTTTACAGAATCCTTATTTTCATTCCACCCTTCCACAACCCTTCCCTTCTTTTTCCCTTTTTCCCTTTTTTCCTTTCCTTGCCCACCTTCCATAATTTCCAAATCCTTGTTTTTTTGTTGTCCCCCTATACCATATCATTTTCGCTTGCCATCATTAAAAAAGAGAAAGAGAAACACATTAAAAGAGAAAAAAGAATGAGAACTAGATCCTTGTTCCTACATCAAGTGGTATCATGAGTCTTGGATATTTTTTTACTTTCTTTCTCTTTGACAATTTTCATTTGTTCTTGAGTTATTTTGTTGTTGGAATTTGAATTTCAATTTAGTAGTACAAGTTCTATATTGCTTCTTGTTAGGAAAATACAAAAAGATCACGAAAAGATGCATGTTTCATTCACCCTTTCTAGTTTCTTTTGAGTTTTCTTTGCATATTATGAATTGTTCTTGTCAAATTCAATTTTAAATATGAGTTTTGTGTTCTTAGAATTCTGAGTTTGCACATTTGTTATTAGGATTTTAGGTTCTTAAAATTGTTCTTGAAAGCCATAATCAAGTAAAGCCAAGTATAGGTCAAATTGGTGCACTTTGGAGCTTTTTCTTTTGTTGTTAGGTATTGTGCAATTCATCCATTTAGTGTGGTGTTGTAATTCAAGTCATTAAAAAATCATCTTTTTAATAGACTTCAAAGCTCTAAATCTTGAGTTGAATCTATCTCAATTTTAGGTGGTGAAGTGTGCTTGCTTTTAGGTTTTGTTAGTTTCTTTCCCTTAGATTGATTCTAGGATTTAATTTTCAATTTTGTGTCAAGCACTTAGGTACTGTAATTCTGTGTTTGCATGTTGTTATTGATTGAATTTTATGTCTTTTAACATGTTCCTTCCATGCCTAAATGAAATGGGAGAAGATGCAATAAGTGGTTGTAAGAAAAATGTTAAAAATTGAATTTTGAACCTTATTTTCTTGGATAATTTTTTTGGGCTGTTTTCATTTTGTACGAGTGCTGCTAGAACAGTTTGTAAAGGTGGGGTAAAAGAAATATAAAAAGCAAGAAAAAAGTATTAAAAAGAAAAAAGCTTAGACCATTTTTACAAAATTCAAAGTTTCTAGGGTTCCTTGGCAAAAGTAAAGATGTTGGACCCCTAAAAGAAATAAAAAGAAAAATATGAGCACCTTGTTTGTAATTGTTTGAAATCCCTCAATCATCATTTCTAATTATCTAAGAAACTCTAAAAATTCAATTGTGCAAATTGGTACCTTACACAAATTTTTGTATTCTAGGTTTTTAATTTGAGTGCTAGTTCTTTCTTGCATTTATTTTGTTTCTTTTCTAGTTTTGTCATCGAGGTCACGACTATAATTCCATTCTAAGGTATAAGTTTCTTTCATTTCCATATTTTATTGCTTTAGTATTAATCTCTTGTGACATTGAAAATTCCAATTTGAGTTGCCATTTTCTGATTTCACTTGCGTTGCTTGTCTTTATCTCTTCTAAAGTTTTGTCTTAAAGTTTTCATACATTTGGCATTCTTTTAGGATAAGTCTTAATTCAATATCTTGTGGGTAACACACTTGAGACATTGAGGTAAGAGTGACAATTGCTTGTGGTTAAGGAACTTGAACCAATTTGGAGGAGTGGTGAGAGTGAAACACTAAAGTGGAGTAACCATATTTTTGCTTTACTATCTTAATTGTGCTAACTTTTATTTTGAGTGTTCTTAAGTTTGTACTGTGGTGGTCTTGAAGCTTAAAGACTTGAAGACAATTGTATTGGAAGCAAAGCCTTGTAAAAGAAAGAAACTACAAAAATATTGTTAATTTTTTTCTTTGCACTCCATCCCTTGTATTTTAGGGCATTTACTTTAAGGACTTTAGACTTTTTGGACTTTGGCTTATTTAGTTAATTAGGGGTAGTACGCCTAGGATTTAGTTTAATTTTTTTACAACTTTGAGTAGTTTTTGTTTTAATTGCTTTAGACTATACTTTAATCCATCCTTGCATGCTAGGTCTTTGTTTGTTCGAATGTTTTAACCATGTCTTCACCTAGGTCAAATAAGAAAGATAGAACACCTATGTCATGTTTGTTTGAGCTCTTATTAGTAGAAATAGGTATCCTTTATGCTAAGATAGATTCCTATGAATCCAAGGATAATTATACCATAGAAAAGAAAAATAAAGGAATAAAAAATATTCTTGAGGATATCTCTTATAAAATAAAACAAATGTGGGAATTCATTGAAGTCTTTGATAAGATAGAAAATGAGAAAATCAGTTTATGTTCAAAAGAAAAAAGGGGAAAATTAAGAAGAAAACATAATGTTGATATGGATGAAAATATGAAATCTTATTAGAGATAATATGATAGGTTTAGGTTAAAGAAAAAAGAATTTAAAAGTGAAAATGAAAACAAAGAAATTAAGGTGCATATTAATAACTTGTCTTTAGACAATGATAGTGTGTTAAGTGAAAATCACCTTAATCAAAATTCACATATTCCTATAATAGATAATAGTAAGAGATCTCATAAAAATAATAATATGGTATAAGAATCCTTGCCAATTTTGCATGTCCCTATTGAAACACATTGGACACCAATAGTGTATAGTTCCATTAGGATTAGTCATAGGATATGCATAATCACCATAAGATCTTATAAAGTTAAAATTTGTTTGCTTTCTTTTGAATTAACTTTTCCGAGAGTTATTTCATGTTTTGTTTTGCTTATTTCTAGAATGTATATAAGGTTATCTTTTTCTTGCCATAGCATTTCTCTTACATATTTTCTAGGACCATATATTCATTTTGATCATACCATTTATGTGCATAAGGGTTTACATGAGGAGTTAGTTGTATCTTATCATGCTTTACCTGTCATAGGCCCTAGTTTATGCTCAACCACTAAATATGATCCTTTTACGACATCCAAGTGCATGGTTTTGCATGATATATACTTTCTTATACCATACCTCATTTCTTTACATTCACTTCATATGCCATCTCATTTGCACATACATCATATGGGTTCTTCCATACGGTTTTAGGGTTACCATATAGTTTTATATGTGCATTTCTTTGGACTCATCTCATTTCATTTTATGATGATATCTGCCTTTTGCTTAGTCATAGCTTTATAATCTTCATATCTGATCTTGGTTAATTTTTTTTCTTTCACCATTTATTTTTTTTGGACTTATGTTGTTTCTTATTCCTTGTAGAATTACTAATGACTTTGGATCTACAGGATTTGAGGTCAAATCCTTTTGAGGAAAATTGGGCATAATGAGGACACAGCCAGAAAAGCTTCTTTTGACTTAAATAATTTTTTTTGTTCTTTTAAATTTTGTCATTATTTTAGATTAGGGATAAAAAGCCCATTGAGCTATAGGTTTGGACTTTATATGGCCGTCTTTGCCTTGCAAGTGTTTTTAGGTCTTATATTTGGCCACCTTTCTTAGTTTTCTTTAGATTTAGTGCTTTTGGGTTTAGGAGAGAGTGAAGCCCACTAGGTTAAAGCAAGTGCCACCCCCTTAGCCTATATAAGACATGCTCTCCTTTGTAATACTCACACATTGAATTAGAGAATACAATTCTTCCTTTTGTGAGAAGTGAGTTGAGTTTTCCTCCTTCTTTTTAGCTAGAGTTTCTTAACTTAGGTAAGTTCTTATCGTAGGGTTTCCTCCCCTTAGGTGGTGAGTTTGAGGTTTATCCTCTTAAGATGGTGCTTCAACTTTCCTCTTTTATGTAATCTTTGTTTTCATTCCACCCTTCCATAACCCTTCTCCTCCTTTTCCCATTTTCCCTTTTCCTTGCCCACTTTCCATAATTTCCAAATCCTTGTTTTTTCGTTGTCCCCCTATCCCATATGACTTCTGCTTGCCATCATTAAAAAAAAGAAGAGAAACACATCAACAGAGAAAGAAGAATGAGAACTAGATACCCGTTCCTACATCAATTTATATAGAAAAATAAGAGCATTCATTAAATTTTTCTTAGCTTTGTTTACCTTTAAGCTTTTAATATTTTTACATTTATACAATTAATATTTGATAATAAAATTTGATTTTAAATAAGTATAAATTTTAAAAAAATGAGATTCTTTTTTACAATATTAAAATAATAATTACTCTCTAAAAATATATGTAATTATATATAAATATTTATAATATGAAAGGAAAGAAGTATAAATAAAGCGTTGATACATTGTTTATGGATGGTTTTGACGACATAAGGCATATTAAGTAGTAGCACACTTGCACAAATTTCATGTCCCCTAATTTGAATACCTACATATGAGTTATGTGGGTCAATCCACGTGCACTTCTCCTGAAAGCCATTTCACTGCCTTTGGTGGGGTTAAGGTTTTGCAAATTGTAATATTGGCGACGCTTACTAATCAAAACAGAGTACAAATATAATATCTTCGCTATGGACATGTTGAAGAGTCTTGCCTGCAACAACTTCAACAAGGTTTGAGAATGTCTCAGGCAATGACAAAAAAATTTGGCCAAACAAGTTTCGTGGCATAAGAATTTCGAGAGGTGTACGTTGACTTTGGTGGGGTACGTATACTTTTTTAATTAATAACGTTGATAAAGAGGGAAAAGAGTTTAGCACTCACATAATGTTCAAAAATAAAGTGTATAAAATATCAATATATGCTTAAATAATTTGCACTGATTTCCCCAGAACCAACTTATTGATGGCCTTCACATAGCAAATGATTGCCAAAGTCAATGTTTTCCCTTAGTCAAGTAACATATCAATGTGCATACAATATCAGTAGAAACCTTATGAAATGTTTTTTTATTTCTCATTAATCTTTGTAAAATGCTTAACACATAATATATATCGGCTTGACTCATTGTTATAATAATTAATTAATGAGTTAGCCCTGTTAATGACTTTTGTATTAAATAAATTATTCTTACCCTTGACAACAGCCGGTCTTAGGGAAATTTTATATGAATTTAATTTGTCAAATATTTTTTTTCTCTTGATGTAGTATTGCTTTAGACGCCATCTATAGCCTATAGGTATGGAGATAGAAACTTGAATCATTATTTTCTTGTGACTTGAAATTGCGTTTGGTAATTTTTAAGTCGTAATCTCCCTTCATATTTTTATTATTTGTTCAAAGTCAATTTTGTCTATGTTGATAACAATTCTAGGATATATATTATGGAAGTGTTTTCAACTATCCCCCATAAATATAACTTACGTCTGAAAGCTCGCGCGGTTCATATATATGACTGTAACTAATTAACTATTCAATAGATCATAAATTCTTCAACCTTGAAAACGATTTATAAGATTCAACTCTTGATAAAATCAATTTCAAAATTATTTAAGGAATATCATTGTCTGCTATTTCTATAACGGCATGATTAATAAGAGAGACCATGTGGGAATATATTTTAATATATCTCCTTCGAAATCATTAAGGGTGAATATTACCCCTCCAAGTTGACAAGGGATTTCAAAGTATAAAAAAATCACATATATATTGAAATTAATTAATGGTTATTATATATAAATAATTTTTTAACATGTACCATCTAATAACATGATAATAAATCAAAAATAAATTTTTCTATTAAAAATTAACATATATACAATATATTGTGATTTTCAAAACAAGCTAAACATAATTTTTAATTAAAAGATTTTACTATATAACATCACACACTTGCCTTGTTTTATTTGAAATGGAGGTTATACTAAATAATAAAAGAGAGGATAACGATATGAAAATTGATTTTAAATAAAAAAGTGAACGTACATATCGGGAGAAAAAAAACAAGGACAAAAATGTCTGAAAACAAAATGTGACCAATGGAGAAAGAAAATGATATCCTTGTATATATATCATTTTGTTGATACCAGAAATTTTATATTTCCGATTTCAAATATAAAACAAAATTAATTAATTTCATATGTATGAAGAATAGTAATGGAAGATAATTACTTATATTAATGTTATTAATTATATAATATCATTTTTAAAATATCTCTAATGTTATTTATTATATAAAACATTAATTATTTTAAAAATATAACATATTTAATAGATAAATATTTAATAAATTAAAAATATATAATTCTATAAAGTTGACTTATATTTCAAACCGAATATACTATTTGAATAAACAAAAATAAGCAATTTTAGCAAAACAAATTTAGTATTACAAACTTGTTATCTAATTACTATATATCATCAATTAAAAGAAAAGGTGTAAATCATTCGTGGCTAAATTAAGTGATTAAAAGACAAAGCCGCCTGAATGAGATCTATGTGTAAGTGTTTGCATGAAATGTCGGGTAGTAAAAAGTTGAACAACACAAAGGAAGACTTTTTGGTAATTTCACGCTATACAACAACAAGAGAGGGCTAGGCAAGGAAGCTTTAAGGTGGTTTTTTCAATTCAAATTTTGTTTCTCTCTCAGATATACCCAACAAAAGAAGAAGAAAAACACAGGTTCCCTTCCCTTGCTCTTCTGTTGTTTGAGAAATAGGGAGAGAGAGGGTTGAAGAGGATGTTCTGAGAGAGAACCACTTTATCTGAAAAAAGATTTTAGTTCGCAGAAAGTCATCGACTTGAAACAGAGAGAGAGAGAGAGAGAGTAGTAATAGGAAAAAACGAGTCTTGTCTTTTGTTTGGTTGCATTCAATTCTATTTTTTTTCTCTCTCTCTCTCGCTCGTTACTACTGTGTCTACAAGCTATTTGGTTTTATAACCGACTCTCCCCTTTAACGTGGACAAGTGAAGGGAGATTTTAAGTGGAAGAGACAAAGGCGGTTTCACCATTGATGTGGCTTATGAAGCTACTTTAAGACAACAAAAGCAAGAGACAACAAAGCTTTTAGCTTCTTCTTCTCTTATGGCTTTCAACATCACCAACTCAACAACAAATACTACTCATCAATTGGAACCATTCCCACCACCTCAACACCGTCCTCATCATCATCAAATACATGAAAATCAAATTTCTTTTGGAATGATGCAATCTTCTTCTTCATCTTCCTCTATCCCTGGAAACTACCTGTTGAGTTTTTTTTTATGTATTTAAATTCTTACATACGTATCTTCTTTTGTTTTTTTTTTTCTTAGTTTTGTAAAAAAAAAAAATTCATGTTGTTTGTTTGTGTCAGCAGAAGCAAGGATTCTGGAGCTTATGATTTGGGTGAATTGGATCAAGCCCTTTTTCTTTATCTTGATGGACAAGCAGACCCTTCAAGTGTTCAAGACCAAAGACGTGAGCTTTTCTCTCATAAACATACTCATACACACATACATAAAAAATAAAAGATTTCTTCCTGTTTGTAACTTCCAATCACCTTCTCCAAATTCAAAAAGAGGAATCCTTGCCCTCTCACTTTTTGTTCGTTTTGGAGATTCCCTTTGTTGGGTCACACCAATAGCATGTTCAGCTGTATAGTACTTTCTTTGACCAGATCCTAGCAGAGGGAAGAAGCAAGGGAAATTATTGGAGTAGACATTTCCATTTCTAAACAAGAAAAGAAAACCATTATTTTGCTCTTCTCTTTCTATCTCTATTTACTTTTTATTTTATTTTATTTTCTTTGTTTTATTGCTTGGATGTATGAGATCATGACATGTAACAAACCGGGTGTCATGATCTCCTTGAAACAAAAATACCATATGTACTGAAAAGGGGAAGGAATAGGGTATGGGGGTGCCTTTACTACTTTTCCTCCACTTTTCAGTTCGGACTGTAGAGCTACAAATGCATGACAATTCTCACACCTTTAATCCTCGCCTCAACCTTTCTTATCATCACTATTAATTTCTCTTCTCATTCTAATCATTCCATCCTTGAAAAAAACAAAACATACCTTCTTTCATTTTTCTCTCAATTTATGTATGTGTAACTTAACTGCTTAATTAGATAGATATTATAATTTTACACATATCATTGATGATGTTATTGAATTTAGTGGATGTGTATGTCTCGGCAGAGAACTCATCATCAGGAATGAGGCCTCCAACTCTCAACATTTTCCCGTCTAAGCCTATGCATGTAGAGCCATCATCATCAAATTCTAAGGTGTAATCATTATATCTCACTGTCAATTGTATTAGATATACTGCTATACTCTTTCTCTCTATTTGTTATTATTCCCTGCAGCATAGCTCGCAGATGGTAATAATTTCTTTGATTTTATATTAGCAGCAGTAAATAATTATAAAAGGTTTTATTTATTCATTATTTATGTATTTATCTTTGATTTTGATAGGCTAGGTTAGAGCTAGTTTCTCCCCAAACAAGTGGATCCAAGAGACCATCTCAACCGTCCATGGAGTTGGCCAACCCACGAAACGAAGCTGTTTCTGCACCCGAACCACCTAAAGCTGTCAAGGTACATCCGAAATATAGATAGATATATATTTATATTAAAATCATAATGAGTAGAATAAGAATCAGAGTTTGGTAGCATCTTTGAACAAAGCCCCAGATACTGAACATATAACTCTTAAAATTATTATTATTTTCATTATTCTTCAACTAATCACCTACTCTATGCGTTTACTATGGCAGCGAGAGAGTAACCGCAAGGGTCCAACTTCCAGCTCCGAACATGAAGGACCTAAAACACCAGATCCTAAGGTTAACTCTTAATTTTTTTCCTTCTACCTACTCCTTTTTTTGGAGCCAGTTACTTTTTTTTTTTGGCGATAATAAATATTTAGTGCTATGTGCTTTGAAAACGTTATATACGCAGACACTCAGAAGACTTGCTCAGAATAGAGAGGCAGCTAGGAAAAGCAGGCTTAGGAAAAAGGTGAGTGATGCCACAGGAAGATCATTTTAATTAATTCAACTCTGTTGTTTTATTTACACCTTTTGGGTAAGACTTGTCAAAGCTTTCTTTACTTAATTATGAACAATGTTCCATTCTGGTTGCCCTCTTTCTCTGTCTCAGGCATATGTTCAGCAGCTAGAGTCGAGTAGGATTAGGCTTAATCAGCTGGAACAAGAGTTGCAGCGTGCAAGAACTCAAGTAAGAAAAGAAAGCAACTATTTTCTCTTTCTATGCTATAAATGACCATGACAGTGCTAAAGTTTTCGAGTTCATGCACCAATTGTTTTCACAACTTATGAGTATAATGCGTTTTCCTATTTTTAGGGCATGTTCTTGAGTGGAGGTGCACTTTTGGGTGGAGAACAAGGCCTCCCTGTCTCTATGAATAGCACTAGTTCAGGTCTTCATATACATATAATCATCATTCATGCTATGCATATATGCTTCATTGTTTTGTATTTTCCAATGTGATTTGTTGTTTTCTTTGAAGTTAACAAGTGCAAAAATTTCAGAGGCTGCAATGTTTGATGTGGAATATGCAAGGTGGATAGAGGAGCATCATCGCATAGTGTGTGAGCTAAGAGCTGCAGTGCAAGAGCACCTTCCCGAGAGCGAGCTAAGACTGTTCGTGGACAACTGCTTGGCACATTATGACCAAGTAATGAACCTCAAGAGCATAGTGGCAAAAACAGACGTGTTCTATCTTGTTTCCGGCATGTGGAAGACACCAGCTGAACGATGCTTCATGTGGATCGGTGGGTTCAGGCCATCTGAACTCATTAAGGTACGTACAGTTAATATTGTAATTAACCAATTACCTGGTTCACAAATGTCATCGACATATCCTTGTCATAAGTCATCATTCAACAAACATTAATATATGTTACATATGTTACAACTAGATGACAAAAACCAACTTAGGAAAACTTGGAGTCCAGTATATTTAGCAGCAAGTGATATTTTTTTTCTTTTAGATAATTAAAATTTAGTTGATTTTGGTTTTCGGTTGTATGCGAAGAAGAGAGAGGAAATCGAGGTGCGTAATGCGTTATATATGGTATTGATAAGAAGACGTTGATCTTATAAATGCATGCTTGAACTCCGTTTTGTCGGTGGGGATAACAAATAAAAAGAGGTGAACGTCATCAATGAATGATGAAGGGAATCATGAAGGTTTTCGGTAATGGGTAGAGTTAGGCTTCATTCCCATAAAGCAATACCTTTTAACTCCAATATCTTGCTAGCTAGAACTGCATAATCGATTTAGAAATTAGCTAGTAAAGAGAAAGAGAATGGCACGGGTCTCTATCTCTCATTTTCTTCTTTTCAATAATCATCATGTTGTTGATGGGAATAAAGTTTTCGTCCCATACCCATCTCTTCCTTTGTACCGTAGTTAATCAATAGACAACCCCTCGGAACCATAAAATTGTATGATTTGATAATTCATACATATATCCTATGCAATGATTATATATAATATATCACACTGTATCTAAGTACATAAAAGAAGAACCAATGGTTTTTTTAGATATATAATATGCTTACTCTCTCTCTATATTTATCTATTTAATTATTTAATGTATGTGTTGATTAATTGTAGGTTATTGTGAGTCAAATAGAGCCTTTGACGGAGCAACAGATATTGGGTATATGTGGATTGCAACAATCAACGCAAGAGGCAGAAGAGGCTCTATCACAAGGGCTTGAAGCTCTAAATCAATCTCTCTCAGAGACTATAACATCAGATTCTTTGAGCTATCCTCCCAATATGGCTAATTATATGGGACAAATGGCCGTGGCAATGAACAAGCTCTCCACTCTTGAAGGTTTCGTGAGACAGGTACATTTCCTTGTTTTGACTTAACGTGCTTCTCGTAAATTCTTAAATGACTGGGTGCATATTTAGTAAACATATTTATTGCACATCAAAGTTTTGACTTTAATTTTTTTTTTTAAAATAAACAAAGTTGGAGAGAATATACAATATATAAGTATATTTAATATTTTCTTGCCATGCTAAATAATGTAATATTTTATGTGTGTCAATATCAGTACCCATAAGAAAATGTTAACAATGGACGTTGAATTTGGCATTGGGGGAATTTGGTGAGGGAGTTTCGTGACCGTGTGATTTTGGTTGATTAGTTTTTGTGGTCCCCGCACGACATGACCACGTTTCCATAAGGGATCTCGTGTGGTGAGGTAGGAAGAAAGAATCTGTTGCTCTTCGGGTAGGGAAACCTGCCCCAACCCCATGAACTACTCCTTAATTATATCATATTCATGTCCCTCTCTTGAGGTAGTTACATGGAATCTACACACTCACATATGTTATTAATATCTGCATCTCATTTACACTGCCCAATGTTTATATCTCGAAAAGGACTCTAGTTCCTTTCGCCTCTGTCTTCTGCTAGTAACTTGGATACATTCACTATAAACAAACATGAACCTTAATCGGAAAAATTACTTGCAACCAAATAGAAGGTGTATGTGTACTAATTAAAGCTTAAAAGTGGTAGGAAAATAATTTCCGGGTCATAGCTAGATAGTACTTGTTAGCATTAGTTAAATATTAAATACATAAATAATATTAACTTATTGAGCACATATTTTTAAAAATGGTTGGAAAAAAGTTTAGTACTGGTCATACACATAAAAAGCATTGCCAAGGTACTACATGTATATATAAGAATAATAGAAAGCGCAACCTTCAACTTTGCCAAGTGCTGGGAGTTTAGTGTTTTGAACGTTGAATGGTAAAGGTTTGTGTACTATTGATCATATACACGTGATACTAGGCTATGCCAGGTTAGTGGTCCCTCACCAATACAATTCTAATTACAAGATATCCATATCTCTCTGATGTCATGGTCGTAACCGTTTGACTTGTACATAGACCCTTCCCCATAACTTCTTTTTTGACTAGTTCTAATAATAGCACAACGGACGAATGGTCTAGACATGTGTGGATGAATTTGGGTGAAATGAATGCAACATATAGTGGTTTTGATCGAGTTTTGAATGAAATAGGACTCGTGCTTAAGTAGGAATATAGGACTTGATTTTAGAATTTTATTAATTGAATTAAGATGGCAGTTTTGGTTAAATGACCTGAATTTCTTTGTGAAATTTATGGCAGTTAATCTGCACCAGCTTTCTCAATATATGTATACATGTGCTGTATTCATCTTAATTATCTTACCCAAGTTGGTTCACCAACTTCTATTAATTTCTACACATGAAATAGATGGTTTAATTAATTACAACCGAGACTACATTTCCTCTCTTTGAATCATTTGTAACTTGTAACCAATCAAAACAGTGGGAAACAAAAAACTAAAGGAATCTTTAGGTAGACAGGAATAATCATAATGATTATGATTATGAGTTTTCACAAGGGTAAACCTTTCCCTACTTCATCTGTAAGCTCATCCCGTCATATAATTTGACTAACTTGTAGCATTTGTTCTAGACTTCTTGAGTCCACTATGCTGACTGAAAATTACTCCCTGATTAATACTGTCCAGGATTTAGTATGATCATGATATTGTTGTCGCCATTTCGGATATTCAGAAATCCATGTTTGAAAAATATTGTCTCCATGTTGAACAATAATAGTCAAACTCTTTGAAAAAAAGTGCATAGACTGTATACTAACTAGTATTAATATGGATATAATAAAGGTGTCTAATTCTAAATTACGGTCCCGTTACAAATCATCTACCATACATTCATTTTCATGCATATTGAAGTAGTGTTTCAATGCTAAAGGATCTAAAATTTTATTGAACATATATTCCAAGATTTGACCATAAGAAACTCACCATCACAAGCAAGGAATCATGAATTAATGTAGAGGTTTCAAACCTTTTACTCTTGTTCAAAGTTAGAAAGAGAAAAGAAAACAACTGCTCCGGTTCCCCTTCAAACCAGTTTTGTCTGATTCTGACAATTATGTATGATATTTCATGCAAAAGGCTCATTTTCAACCTATGTAATATGTATGATGAGAATTAGAAAAATAATAGTAAGATGTTTGAGAATGAACTTACAGGGAGATAGTTTGCGGCACCAAACACTTCACCGTCTGAATCAGATCCTAACGACACGTCAAGCAGCAAGGTGTTTTCTGGGGATAGCTGAATACTTCCATCGTCTAAGAGCTCTGAGTTCTCTGTGGTTGGCACGCCCTCGCCAAGAATAGCAGCGCAACCCACACTCCTTAGCTACCTGCCTCTCTCCTTAATTTGTATACAACTTCTTAATTTATAAATTAAATGTTCTCTAATTCACCCTCCCCCTCTCCCTTCTCGCCTGTATAGATACACACATAATTAATTTAGAATTAAATGTTAACATTTACAATGCCTTCCTTTTCTAATAAGTTACATCTTTAACAAGATAAAAATGAAAAAGATTTTATTACAAAATTAAACTACATTAGAATTAGTAACAATTCTATAAAAATTTTCTACTTACAAGTGTCTTAACTCCTTCTCACACATTAGAAACATAAAATATTTTCAAATTAAAAGTTTTCTTTTACTTTTATAATAACATCTTTTTAATTTACAATGCATTTATTATTTTTTAACATTTAATTAAATTCTCCCTTTGGTTTTAGTTTTAGTTTTAATTATAAAGCTATGGTATTATTTTCTTTTCTTAAAATTTGTATAGAAAATATTGAAAGTATTTTTTTGTTTCCTGTACAAATTTAAAAAAAACAAAAAATAATATGAAAGTTTTATAATTATAACTGAAAATAGAAATAAAATATTTTTGTAACCAATTTTTTATTTTTTATTTATAATTTTAATTACAAAATTATTATTTTATTTATTGTTTAAAAATATTCTTAAAAAAGCTTTCAACATATTTTTTCTTCTATTTTCATTGTTGGACAAACTTTAAAACATATATAGGGAGGTGATAATTTTGTAATTAAAATTAATAGCAGGAAAACATATATAAACCTGTGTTTTCTTTCTCTTGGGTTGTAGCAGGATTTGTAAGAATTTAATGGAAGCCAGAAGAAACTCGGTTGTGCTTGGTTTTGCGTGGAAGTACTTAAGTTCAATGCGAGATAAAGAGAGTAAGACAAAAGCTTTGGGTTTCAGAGGCAAAAACGGAAGCTTGTGTTAAACTCAATCATCCATTTGGCCTTCAAAGGTTGCATGCATGGGCTGTTTTGCCACACCCATATACACGTCGCCACCATTTTTTTTTCTCTCTATTTGATTAGATATGTTCGACATTCGATATAATTTTTATCTCTTAATGAGTTTCGGGTACCCTTGGTTTAATTTTAATATCTCTTTTATTCGTTCATAAAAAAAATTTAAATAAGAAAACAAAAATTAAATTAAATTAAATTTAAAAAATGCTAAAAAAAAACTCTAAATCCGTAACTAAAGGTGGATAAAATAAAACATTATACTAACGCAGAACTTAACCCCGAAACATAGACACCCTCTGCTAGAGAATCATCCTAATACCATATACAATATTACACCTGTTGATCCTTTAATTAGAATCTAAGGCATAAAAAAGATTTATGCCTTTAACTCTCAACTATGAGAGGATAATTAAAAGGAACATGATTTACCTTTGACCGATATCAAGAATGGATTTTTATCAAGTCCCTCACATGTTCCTGGATGTAGTTTTAATTTGGTATTATTTATTCTGCTTGTGAACGAGTAAATCAGGTGGTCCCTTCTTGCACTAGGTCAGTGTAACAGTCAATTTCACATGTCAAGAAAATTAATTCAACGGAAGTAATTGAATTCGAACCATCAATTTTTAGTGCGTTGTCGTTTTACAGATTGGATGACCATTTTGCTAACAATTAGTATTATACAATCGGTTACATTATTTGAACAAAGGAACCGGACAATTTTTTCCATTATCTCCCAACAGCAAACAAATTTTTTTCTTACAATCTTTATCTCCATCAATTAATTATACATATAAAGATAATTTTGTTGTAAAAAAATTGTCATATTTTATTGTTTAAATAATAGAACTGTTATAATTAAAGTTCAACGATTAAAATGCTTTTTTAAGATATTACCACACATGTGATGATAACATAATTACGTTAGGGGAATAAAATTAGCTATAGGGTAAATTAGAAAAATACGTTTGTAGAATATTCTGTCATTTGGCTTATATATTTGTATTCATTGTTATTATGCAATAGTAAAGAAAAAAGTTATCTTTTTATTTGTTATTGTTATGTTTTTTTAGGTTAGTAGTTGTAGCCTTCTTTATTAGGATTTTCAGCGTAATAATTTGGTGCTTTTCATTGAAAGGGATGAGTCTCTCATGACTTCCACCACCTATCTAATAATGTAACATCTCGGGTAATTAATTTAAAAATCGGTGATTGGTAGAAATTTATAAATAAATTATTTTGAATTAATTTAGAATTTTTCAGAAATTATTATTGATTATTATAAATTAAATTTTAAATAATTAAAGCTATGAAATTAAATAAATTAATCTGATTGGATGATTATTAAATCTAAAAATTAAAAATAATGAGGTGATGGTAAATTTTGTTTTACCAAGGAAGTAAAGGTAAAAGTTTTAATTAAGTTATAAAAGAAAAATAGAAAAGAAATTGGTAAATTACGTTATTTTGCTTTTAACCAAGTGGTCTCAATAACTTAAGAGGAGGTGAGGGGTGAAGTGAGTTGTAAAAATTTAAGTAACCCTTTTAAGAAACATTTACTTTTAAATTTGCTTTGTTAGAAAAGAGAAGAGAAAGTGCTCAAATGATTCAAAGTAGTACGAAATGAAAATAATAAAGACAAAGCAAAGTAATATCGATTAGAAACGATATGCAACAATATCAAAAATTTCAGCACTTATGCTTTTGAAAAAATCAACAATGATCAATGAAAATAATAATGCATGAGGTGAGTTTTCATGAGTGCACAAGCCTTTATTTATAGCTAATTGATTGGAAACTAGCCGTTAAAAGATAAGAGCAAGTTATCTGAACTGATTTGATTCCAATCGTAAAATATCCCTTAATGTTTGACTTGATAAAACTATTTTTTAAGTTTTGAACGTGACCTCTAATCGATTAGCCTACTCATAATCGGTTACCATAATCGATTGAATACATTCTGTTTATATTTCAAATCTTAACCGTGATCCCTAATTGATTATGTTGCTTGCTTATTTTACAAGTATGGCCTTTTTATGTGCATGTGCATGTTCAAATATTTTTGAAAACCTTTTAGATGATTTGTGAGCAACACTACGTAATCCATTGCTGAAGCTTCTTGCTTCCAATTGGAGGCCCATTTTGCGTCGGAATCTCAAATTGTTCACGTTTCTGGGATCGTGACTTCGAGGTGAGCATTATGGACCCATCAATTTGAGCTTTCTCTCTCTTCCTCTTACTTTCTCTCTCTAGCCGAAGTGGCCATGCATGGTGGGGGGTTTTATTTTCTGTTTCTCTTGCACATGGGAGCTTGGAAACGATATCTAGAGGAATGGGTATAGTATAATGTTGATAGGTTTTGTGTTTCAATATTCGTAGGTAGCGAAACGAACGCTGGAAAACCGAGTGGTGAAGCGGGTGTTAGATTCGGAAGTGGAACCTTGAACCAAGTGACTGGGGGACGCAACCAACACCAGGAACAAATTATTGAAGCTTGGAATTGAGGTAAGGGGGTGTTCGAGTCGTAATTAATTAAGGATTGGTATGTAAATTGGTCATGGGGAGATTATAAACTAAGTAAGGGTATTTAGATAGTTCATAGATTAGCTAGATAATATTTATATAATATATATATGTGTGCATGTGTGTTTTTATGATGATTTAAATAATGAAGATTATAAATATGTGTAGTGATTGCATTTTTGAGATGTATATATATATCTGAGCATGAGTAAGATGGCAGAATTATGTAATACTGTTGAATAATATGTATATGTGGCATGATATTGGTGGGTTGGTATGTTAGCCGCCCCAGTCGATTATTATTAAATGTTATAAGTGAGCTACATGCTATATGATGTGTGGATGAATGATGTATATGCATGATTATGTAGTGTAGGACGGCTGACGGTATGTATAGCCCCTCGTTTTCTGGCTCCCGTGGTTTTTGTGCCCAGTTGAGCTACCCAATGGTCAAGTAGGACCAGTGATTGAGGTGGAGAGTAAAGCAGGACTCGGTGGACCAAGCAGGGTCCACCGGGTGTCAAGTAGGACCCCCAGCTGAAGGTCGATCCTTTAGTATCCGGATACTAGGCGTTGAATTATATGAGAGTCAGTTGTGATATTCAATGAAATTGTTGATATTATGTGATGATGTGAATATGCTCTATTATGTTTGTTAATTTTGATTTGTACCTTGAGGATATTGAAACTTGTATGAAACTAGGTAGTTTGTAAGTATGTATATGTTGTAAGGAAGTTGTAGATATGAATTGATGATAAAGAGAAGTGAAATCATTTGCATAAGGTAGAATTAATGAATTATTATTAGTGATAACACTTAGTTAATCATGTACTTTGTTATTTACTTACCGTTCTAAATTAATTATGATATACCAAACACTCACCCTTGTTGTGGTTTCCTTTAATTTAGTAGCCAGTGATAGGGAGTGACATGGCCATCACCCAGGAAGAAGCCATGGACCCTACACAGTCTTTAGAGGTTGCCTTGGATGCTTTCAAGGGCCCTATGACTAGGTCAAGGGCCAAGAGAGCCAAGGAAGGTCTCCAAAAGTATTTAGCTTCTTCCATACATTCCTTGAGTGGGCCCAAGCCCAACAAGAAGTTATTGAAGACCCTTACCCTTTTCTCTTGCACTATAGAAGGGTAATGGGCTTGGTGTGGATGTTTGGGCCTCCTTTGGGCCTCTTCATTGGGCCTCATATATCTTGTACATATTTTTCATTCCTTTATATTTTAGGTATATTAGGACTATATTTTAGGAATTAGTTTAGGCTTTGCATAGCCATTAAGTTTGGGCCACTTTTGGGCCTTGTACCTTGTTCCATTTTGTATTTGGGCTTGTATTAGGACAAGTAGAGTAGGATTTAGGATTGGGCCTTAGGAGCTAATCCAAGGCCGATGGTTAGAATGGCTTGGCCGAATTTTTCAAGGAGCTATATAAGCTTATCTCCTTTGTAATTAGCTCATAACTTGAATGATAAGAACTTTTAGAGTGAGAAACTCTCCCTTCTCTCTAGAAAGTTGAAGCTTTAGGCTCCTTTCTCTAGTCTTATCCTTTGGCATTCTCCCAAAGGTGGTGACTCTCCATACCTTATCTCTCTTTTCTCTAGAGAGTGGCGGAACCAAATCCTCTCCTTGCCTCTCTATCTCCTTCCAATTCTAAGTAAAGTCCTCTTATATCTAGGTTCCTTTCTTCCTCCAACTTCCACCACAAGCTAGCTTCCTCCACAAGATTCATATTCCTTCCTCCACAAGCCTCCAAAACTGTGGCAAATCCTCTCCATCCTCTTGGTGCAATTCGGATCTAAGAACTTCAAGAAGAGAAGATCATTCCTTCAAAGCTAGGAATTGAAGAAATTCCTACAACAGGGAGGATGTTAATGCCCCGGAGGTACGCCAAGCAGAGAATTGATGCCAAAGAGTGAAGGAAATTATGAAATGAATGGATATATAATGTGTTTAATGTATGTAATATCGTAACATGTTTTATGTGTTTACTTGATTAACTTAGCATATGGTTAATGTGGTTATGATATGGTATGAATGATGACAATTTGAATCAGGATTAAGTGTGATGAATGATGAATCAAAATTCGTATGTTGATTTGATAAGGATATGAATTTATGTTTATAGAGTAGTAAGGTGGTGATGTTAATATGATCAATGTTAATTTTTATGAATTTGATGTATATTGGCATGAAGCCAATATTATGTATGGATGGTAAATTTCTATGGGCAGGTCTTGCATATATTTGTGAATTGTTTAGTGTCTTGACGATTGGATGAATTAATTATGCATGTAGTTGAATCGACATTTATATGACATTAGGAACTAAATAGGTGAAATTGAGACCCGTCGGGTTTTGGGACCCCTAAAAGGCAGCAATAGGTTCGCTATATCATTTAAAACTTGCAAGTGTAGGCCTTGTGTGGTTTAGATTCCATTTGAATGGTTTGGTGCATAGGTTTTGGTTACTTTTGGTTTTAGTGCATTTTTCATATATATTGGGTATATGTTAGAATTTTGGTAAACGGACAACGCCAACAGCTCTAAAATGGGGAAAACATAGTGCCCATGAAGTTTCGTAGCAATCAGAGTTAAAACGGGAAAAATAGTTAGGTAGGAAGTTGATTTATAGGTTTAAAGCTGTCATTTTCGCTCAAGCGAGTCAAATCTCGCTTAAGCAAGACTTTATATGAGTTTGGGTGTGTATTCTGGGCAAATCTCACTTAGGCGAGTATAATTTCGCTCAAGCGAGAGTCATTTTTGCTTAAGCTAGTGTCATTTTCGCTCAAGCGACTTGCTGAATTTTCGCTCAAGCTCTCACTTGAGTGAAAATCTCACTTAAATGCCCAAAATATCACTCAATTGGGCTGATTTGGCCTTTTTTCTCTTTATATAAGTTATAGAGAATTTTGTTTTCATCGTTTTGATACCCAATTTGCGTCAATCAGAGTTTGGTAGCTCAAGTTATGCCCAAAATACTAAAGGGTGTTCAGGCTAAAAATTTCAGCAGGGCGGATTTCATAAATTGGAAAATTAGGTAGTCTTAGAGGCATAACTGTCCTTTGACTTCTTCATAAAAATTGTAGGTATTTGAGTTATGGAGGTATGCCAATTAGGCTCATATCAATTGGAGTTGTGTAACTCCAATTTGACTCAAGTTACCGAGCAGTGCGCAAGGAGTTAACTTGCTAAAAGATTTTCTTTAAGCAGTTTTGGGTCCCCCAGGCCTAAGATACATTATTAGGGACCCGTAAAGCCATATGGGGACATCCTAGGACAGATGTAAATAATTTTGAAAAAATTTTCCTTTATTTTTATTAATCGGTATAGCATTGTATGTTTAATTAACTTTAATTGCATGGTTAGTGTCTAATAATTAGCCGGGCTTGTTATAGTAACTGTCGTAATCAATTACCTAATCGATTATGACATCTCTTAATTGATTACCTCAATTGATTAATAACATTCTATCTAAACCCTATTATTCCCTAATTGATGACCATCAATCTGTTTGACCTCTATTATTTGCTAATTGATTATTCTAATCGATTACTCTCATTCTGTTTGAGCCCTATTGTTTGCTAATGGATTACCCTAATCAATTGCATTTATTCTATCTTATTAAATATAAATTTTTGTCCTAAGATTCTTGGCTGAGGTATTCTTATTGAGGTATTATTTGAAGCATAGGAACATTTAGTCATTTTGAACTAATCAACCAATCATTTTATTCAACATGTGATTCATCTAGAATGCCTAATTTTATTCTAATTCTTATAAAATTTTCTTTAGTTAAGGGTTTGGTAAATAGATCTACTAATTGATCATTCGTCGCCACATGTGCAATAATATAATCCCTTTTTAACATATGATCATGTATAAAGTGATGTCTAATCTCTATGTGCTTGGTTAGAGAATGCATGACGAGATTTTTTGCTATGTTAATGGCGTTAGTGTTATCACATCTTAAAGGGATTTGGTTTAGGAATACTCCAAAATCTGCTAGTTGTTGTTTTAACCATAAACTTTATGCACAACAACTTTCGGCTGTAATGTACTCAGCCTCGAGGTGGATAGGGCTACACTAACTTGTTTCTTTCTATGCCAAGAGACAAGTGAGCTACCTAGTAGGTGGCATGATCCACTAGTACTTTTCCTATTGGTTTTGCATCCTAAAAAGTCTAAATCAGAATATCTAACAAGGGTGCAACTTGCCCCTTTGGATATCATAGTCTAAGATTTTGTGTACCCATTAGATATTTTAAGATTCATTTTACAACAATTAAGTGAGATTCTTTAGGATGAGTTTGAAGTCTAGCACATATACACATAACATTCATTATATCAGGACGACTAGCAGTTAAATAAAAAAAAGATCCTATCATACCTCTATATTTGGTGACATCAACTTCTTTTCCTCCTTCATCATTGTCAAGATAACATAAGGTACCCATTAGTGTTGCAATTGCATTTGCCTTGTCCATTTTGAACTTCTTAAGAATTTCTTTGCAGTACTTTAATTGACTAATGAAGAAGCCATTCTTTCCTTGTTTGACTTGAAGTCTAAGAAAGAAGGTTAACTTACCTATCATTGACATTTCAAATTCTTTCTACATCATGCTTGAAAATTGCTCACACAACGAATTATTAGTAATACCAAAAATGATGTCATCAACATAAATTTGTACTAAGAGTATATCTTTTTCTTTATGTTTTATACAAAATGTAGTGTCTACTTTTCCTCTTTCAAATTCATTATCCAAGAGAAATTTGCTTAATCTTTCATACCAAGCTCTTGGAGCTTGTTTTAAACCATATAATGCGTTTTTAAGTTTGAATACATGATTTGGGAATTAAAAGTCTTAAAATCCGAGAGGTTGTTCAACATACACTTGTTCTTGTATATAACCGTTTAGAAATGCACTTTTTACATCCATTTGATATAACTTAAAATCCGTACAACAAGAAAATGCAAGTAATAATCCAATAGCTTCAAGTCTAGCTACGGGTGCATATCTTTCATCATAATCTATTCCTTCTTGTTAGTTATAGCCCTTAGCAACTAATCTAGCTTTATTTCTAGTTATCAAGCCTGATTCATCAAGTTTGTTCCTAAATACCAATTTAGTTCCTATGACTTAATATTGTTTGGTCTTGGCATTAATTCTCATACTTTATTTCTTTTAAATTGGTTCAATTCCTCTTGTATTGTAATAATCCAATTTTCATCTACTATTGCTTCATCAATGGTTTTATGTTCAATTTGTGAAATAAAAGCAAGGTGATTATTAGCATTTCTAAGAGCACTACAAGTAGTTACCCCTTTAGAGATATCACCTAGAATATTGTCCACCAGATGATGTCTTGGATATATCCACTCTTTGGCATGTTGGGTGGCGATTTATCTTTTTGCTGGGGAGCTTTGTCTTGTTTTGTTTCCTCTCCTTCTACGATGTTCATGTCCTCTATTAAACTTGCAAGATCATCAACATCCCCTTTCCTTGGACACTCTTGGTTATGTTCATTAAATTTAACATGAATTGACTCTTCTACAGTATAAGTTCATTTCTTAAAGACTTGATAAGCTTTACTATTTATTGAATAACTAAGAAAAATAACTTCATTAGACTTAGCATCAAATTTCCCTAAGTTGTCCTTTCCATTATTATGAATAAAGCATTTGCATCCAAATACATGAAAGTATGAAATGTTTGGTTTTCTTCCTTTAAAAAGTTCATAGGGGTTTTCTTCAAAATAGGTCAAATTAAACAATGGTTCATAACATAGCAGGCTGTATTAACTAGATCAGCCCAAAAACTTTTTGAAATCATACTTTTTTTTATCATGGTTCTAGCAAGTTCTTCCAATAAGCGATTTTTTCTTTCAACGACACCATTTTGTTGAGGTGTTCTTGTAGCTGAAAAATTATGTTCTATTCCATTCTTTTCGCAATGTTTTTGAAAATCTTGGTTTTTAAATCCCTTCCATTATCAGTTTGAATGGTTGCTATTTTTAAGTGTATTTCATTTGGATAACTTTCATAAGCTTTTTAAATGCTTTGAATTCTTCATTTTTATAAGAGATGAATAACATCCATGTAAATCTAGAAAAATCATCCACTATCATAAGATCATAGTGATTGCCACCAAAACTTTTAATATATGATGGTCCAAAGAGGTCTAAATACAAAAGCTGTAAAGGCCTATTTGTTGAAACAATGATTTTAGCTTTAAAAGAGGCTCTTACTTGCTTTCCCTTATGGCATGCATCATAAAATTTATTTTCAAATTTTATTTTTGGCAATCCCAACATTAAATCTTTTGAAATTAATTTTTTTAATTGATCTATGTGAATGTGGTCGATTCTCCTATGCCATAGAAATGATTCATCTTCTCTAGAAATCAAGCATTGTGTATAGTTTGAAGGTAGATTATCTAGGTTAATCATGTAAATGTTATCTATTCTTTGACTAACGAACTTGACTTGAATTTCTTTGTTTTCAATCACACAACAACTAGAATTAAAGGTAATGATAAAACCTTTATCACATAGTTGACTAATGCTTAATAAATTATGTTTTAACCCTTCAACATATAACACATAATAAATTGTAGTAGAGGAATTAGTACTTACGTTTCCATGTCCAAGGATTCTTCCTTTGGTGTTGTCTCCGTAGGTACCATTTCCTTTGCTCTTTGGTGTAAATGAGGAGAACTTTGACATGTCTCTTGTCATATGTTATGAACAACCACTATCCAAGTACCAATAGGAGTTAGCCACTTTGAGACATACCTACAAATTGAAATTTAGACTTTAGGTACCCTTAGTATGTTGGGTCCTTTCTCATTAGTTTGAGAATTCAAAGTTTCCTTTAAAATCCATACCTCTCTAGAACACTTTTGGATATATCTTTTTGTAAAACAATTTGATGCAATATAACCATGATTTCCACAATAAAAGCATGTTATATTATATGCATGTGATTTTTGGTTTGCTTATAGTTGTTAGGAGGTTTGTCATAATTCCTATATGACATATTATTTGTTCTTTTGAAACACTTAGAGGTAGTATGACCTATTTTTCCATAATTTGTGCAATTTATAATGGGTTTGGATTTTTCTTTAGGGGATACAAAGAAGTTCTTGTATTCTTTTACATTTTGTGACTCTTCATAGCCTAAACCTATTGTATCAAGAGTGTACTTTTGATTTCCAAGCAACATATTCAAATTTTGTATTCCATTCATGAACTTTTCAAAAGTTGCTTTTAAATCAATGTTTTCCTTCTCATATTGCATACACCTATCAAATAACATACAATCTTCGTCTCACTACAAGTAGGAAGGGTTACATGCGATGCTACTAATTCCCTATTTTGAATTCTAACTTTTTTCCAAACAAATTTCTTGCAATTCGCTTTCAAGTTTCAAAATGGTTTGTTTTGAAAAGGCATACTTTGCTGTTATTATGATGAATTTATGAAGCAATTCACTAAAGGCTTCTAGAAGTTCTTCTTTATCATTTTCACTTTCATCATCACTAAAATCATTTATTTTACTTCCCTCATCATTTTCAAAGTGCCTTGTCATGAGGCAAAGGTTGGCAACTTCTTCCTCTAATTCCTCAGATGAGTCTTCATTATTTTCTTCCCAAGCTATATATGGTCTTCTCTTTCCTTTGTTGTCCTTGACCTTTTTCTTGAGGTTTGGACAATCCGCCTTGAAGTGACCTATTTTACCACATTCAAAATAAGTAGATGGATTAACATTATCTTTAAATGGTTTCATACCTTAATTTGGAGCATTTTCTCAGAATCCTTTCTCCTGTAAGAATCTTCCAAATCTCTTTACAAGTAAGCTAAATTCTTCATCATCAAGCTTTTTATTTTAAAATTCTCCTTCTTCCGTTGATGATGCTTTAAGAGCTATACTTTTCTTTTTGGTGAGTTTCTTCTCTTCTTTTTCTACTACCTTTATATTTTGAGATCTTGCTTATGTTCTTGAAGCTTGCCAAATAAGGTGGCTAGTGACATAGTGTAGAGATTTCCCATTTGCTTCAATGCAGTCATTATTGGTTGTCATTCCCTAGTTAAGCTTTTTAACACTTTTTGGATTAGTTCCTTGTTGCTGTAAGTTTTGCCCAAGGTGAGTAAATGATTTATAATAAGCGTAAATCGCTTTTGCATATCCATAATACTTTCATCGAAACTCATCTTAAAACCTTCATATTGACTAGTAAGTGTACCAATTTTTGCATCTTTAACATCATTAGTACCTTCATGAATTGTTTCAAGAGTTTCCCACATTTCTTTAGCAATATTGCTTGTAATAACTCTAAAAAACTCATCAGGACCTAATGCTACAGTAATAAGATTTTTTTCTTTAAAGTTATATTGAACTTTCCTTTCTTCATCACTTGTCCATAAATCCATAGGCTTATGACATACTATATTATCAACAATATATTTAGGAATAAAAGGACCAAATTCAAAGGCATGTCATACCTTGAGATCATAAGATTGAATGAAAATTTTCATCATTTCTTTCCAAAAGGCATATCTTTCACTATTGAAGGCGGGAGTTCTATTTGTAGCACCATCCTCGAAAAAAAGATTGCTTGAAACCATTTATCTCTCACAACTATTAAGCCTTTTTGCAAGAGTCTAGCTCGGATACCACTTGTTAACCAAGTGGCCTCAATAACTCAAGAGGGGCGGGGGGGGGGGGGGGGGAGGGTGAATTGAGTTGTAAAAATTTAAGTAACCCTTTTGAGAATATTTACTTTTAAATTTTGTTTATTAGAAAAGAGAAGAGAAAGTACTCAAATGATTCAAAGTAGTACGAAATGAAAATAATAAAGACAAAGAAAAGTAAATAACAACTTATAAATTAAATGGAGATAGGGAAGAAAAGAGCTTGCACACTATAATTTTATCCTGGTTCGGTTTCCCTACATCTAGTCTTTAAGTAAATTTACTTGAGATTTTTTCACTGTAAGAGAATTTGAGAATTTTACAAGATGATCAAATAACACCTTGATTCACCCAATCAAGACCATAACCCTCACCTTTTCCTTTCTCACAATTCCACTCTTTGAAACCATCACCAAAGGCTTATAACCTCACCTTTGAAATAAATCACAACCCAATTTGTGTATGACTCAATGAAAAAGAATTGAACTCTCTTGATAGAGCATAAATAGCAAATTGAAGCACAATATCAAGTCAAGAAAATATGATAAAGCTCACAAATCAATTAGAAACGATATGCAGCAATATCAAAAATTTCAACACTTATGCTCTTTGTAACATCCTGTATTTTTTATATTTAAAATAATAAATAAATGTGCAAATGAGTTTAATTATGATAATTTGAGGATATGATGCATTTGTGCGACTCAAGAATAAATTGATTTTTGCCTAACGCGTAGCATCCAGCTAACACGTAGTGTCAGGATAAAATCTTGGACCTGACGCATAGCATTAGTGTCACACCCCGGCTTTCCATACCCGAATCCCGATGTAATTAAAATAATTAATCAGTAAAAAAGTGAGCAAATTTTTGGCGTCATTAAAAGGGGTTCAACACTTCAACATTAAGTCCCGAACCACAAAAAACCGAAGAGTGAGAGTTAAAAGATTTGTAAACTAGATCGGTAAATAATTAGCCCAAGTACGTATACAAGATAGATGAAATTACAACGGAAAAGAGTCATGTATACAGGGCTTACGCCTAGTCCCATACATGAAGATATGAGAAAAGGCCCGAAAATTAGAAAGGAAGTGAAGAAATCAAAAATTGGTCAATTCGCTTAAGTGAAATTGCATATACTCGCTTAAGCGCATATAAATCGCTTGAGCGAAACATCATAAACCATTAGACCCAGGAATTTCAGTCGAGCGAGCCATAATCGCTTGAGCGAAAAATGTCCAGTATCAAAATTTCATTTGATTCGCTCGAGCGAGATATGTTCGCTCGGGTAGAAATAGTCCAGAACTATTTCCAATTGAATTGCTCAAGTGGGACCTTGTCCGCTTGAGCGAAAATAAGGCAGAACCATTTTTGAAGTAATTCGCTCAAGCAAGGATCTACCCGCTTAGGCAAAATTTCCACAGAAGCATTTTCAAAAGAATTCACTCAAGCGATGTCATACTAGCTTGGGCAAAAAAGTCACAGATTTAATTTTTAAAGGAATTTGTGTCACACCTCAACTTTCTGGACCCGAATCTCAATGTAATCAAGATAAATAATTAATAAAAATGCGAGTAAACTTTTCGCGTTTGAAATAACTTTGAAACACCTCAACGGTTACACCAAGACTCGAAATACAGAAAACCAAAGAGTAAGTTTAATATTTTATAATTGGATCGTAAAATAAATCGCCCATGATTGTATACAAATTAACAAAGTTTACAGTGGAAGAAGAATATGTATACAGGGCATACGCCTAGTCCCATATATGAAGATATGAGAAAAGGCTCGGCAAAGCATGCAAGCATACAACACAAGCCTATTAAGCCACAACCAATCTTACACATAAATCATAAACATGCATTGCCCTAAATATATATACATATGCATCATTATGGTCATACAACATACATCTCCATTATCGATATTCCATAATTGACCACATTCGATTCAACCTTAAAATCATGTATCATCAACGCTTACACATCCCCAAAATGATTATAGAACCAACATTATTATGTCCATCAAATAGGTATGAATTCCAATACCCCAAATACCAATACATCATACACTTATATTATCATTTACAACACATCCATCGATTTCAATGGTTATCAAGGCTATAATGTACATTTGATTCACAATACAATAAATTACAATTGTTGCCAGCCAAGGCATTCCATTACTACTATTTACCTTCCCAAAGCTCTACTTTAAAATATCCTCATCCCATAATATTCCTGCATCAATGCTAAAAATGGACAACATGGGAGAATGAGTTATACATTTCAAATGACGAATATGAATACAATTGAGATTATGTGTATATGGATATTAACATCATGTATGCTTTGCTAAAATCATCAACAATCATCATAATCTATTCATTTTAACAATATACATATATCATATTCATCAATTAATTCGTAGCAAAGCAACTACATATACACACCATTTCTCAATGTCATAATGGGCCAATATCATTATCAACAACCATAGACAAACAAGCCCCTCATCACACTGGGCCATCATATACAACATCATCATATTCAATATCTTTTAGTTGTGCTCATATTTTACATGTTATCTTTTAGGTATTCATTTATCCATCTCATCATCATATCTCAATCTCAATCATCATCCATCATCATCACCTTTTAGCATATCTCTATGCTATATCCAAATGCTCTTAGGCTAATGCATATGCACAATGGAATAAACATCAACAAATGCGGATCTGACTGTGGGAATAAACACCAAATTTGTGGGTCAAGCATGATCATATACCATGCCCCTATGACGTGTTTCTGTCGTGCTAGGGTGTCAATCTAGGTCGTTCTCTTGAAGATCAACACAAAAATTTAGGAAAATCAAGTTTAAAATTAAATTTTTTTTAACATAAAAATTTAACAAACATACAAAAAATATTTGGGGGGGGGGGGGTTTGGATTGATTGTTACAATTAAAATTAAAATAGAGTAAATATAAAACCTAGAACAATAAATAACAAGTGATCGATTTTCTTGGAGTATTGTAATTATATTTATCCTTGGTTCACTAAAGATAATTTGTACACTTTCATTAATGTTAATTTCTTAGCTCAATTTGAATTAATCAACTAAGCGTCTTTTTCAATTCACAATTCCTTTACTTTCATTTAAAAATGAATATTTTAATCAAGCATCCTAATTAAGTAAAAGGAGTCAAAATCGTAAAATCTAGGAATTATTGAGCATATGTAAGAACATCGCCTACATACATAATCTATTCTCAAATTATGGAATTAAGCAAACCATAATTATTAAAAGTGATTATGAAAATATTCATTAAGCATGCATATTTCCTTAATCCATTTTAATTTAAATCTTATTTTATTCCATTTGTATAATTAAACCGATTAAGCATACAAATTTAATTAAACAAAATGGAATTAAATAAGTAGAGTAAGATTATGAAGAAATTAACAATAATAAAAGCATACTATATTAAAAATAAGAACCTCAAAATTATATTACAATATTTTTCAAGAAAATAAATCTAGGGGTTTTAGCCCTCCATAATTAAAATAAACTAGAAATAAGAAAGCCCGAACCCAGAATGGAAGAACTCCTCTAGAAGCCTTCCTCTGATGCTTAAAAGAAAGAAAGAACGGAGAAGGAACTAAGAAAGAAGTATAAAGTGAAGGTGTGTTCTGAAGCCTCTCATTCTCCTCTATTTATAGCGTTCAAGGAAGGCTTCTATTATAATAAAATATTTCATTCCGCGTAGTGCTTCCGTAAATTGCATAGTTATGTTTTCCTATTTTTCGTAATTCCAGAAAATATTCCTGATTTTCCTCCATGATTCCATCCGTGATTTCATGCGGGAGTCGATTCATTTAGTTAAAAATTGCATCAAAAACATCACATGAATCAATTCCTGAAGTGAGGAATCGATTCTTGGGGGTATGAATCGATTCCTGTAGGTGGGGAATCCATTCCCAAGCAAATGAATCAATTCCTAGAGGTTGGGAATCGATTCTAGGGGCAAAATAGCATATGAATCGATTCCTGGGGGCTGGGAATCGATTCCTAGGTGTGTGAATCGATTCCCAGGGGCTATGAATCGATTCCCAGGCCATTTTTAATGCATGAATCGATTTATGTCTGTGGGGAATCGATTCATGTCTGTGGGGAATTGATTCCCAGCCTTCATTTTCACTTCCTGGGCTTTGTTTTATGTAGGAATCGATTCTTGGATGCTGGGAATTGATTCCTGACCCTGTTCTTCTCTTATTTTCTTCTTTATTGACCCTTTTTGAACATGTAATCACTTGTGTCTTATCCCTCTTGATTCTTGGTCAATCTTTTCCAATTACAAGCTCAATCATTCACTACAAAATAAGAGAAATAAGGATTCCATTATTTCCATTAAAAATCAATCCTTAATTCATTTTCAAATTAAATATTAAATAAAACTCAAATGATAAAAATGTGTTAAGATACAATATATTACACAATAAGTGATGGCAAATTATACACATTTAAAGTGAGGATTTAAGGATAAATCATGCATCATCAAATACTTCCACACTTATTCTTTTGCACTCCCTAACAAAATCAGAATAAAAACAAGTATCACAATTTATTGAAAACATTAAGTTGAAAATAATAACATACAGAATTGGCATGCTTGACATGAAATCTTAGGAATATACAGAGAAACAAGAGTTATTCAACATGCAAGATACAGAGCATCAAGATATATATGAAAATCATCCAAACACTTAGGCATGTGAGAATTAAATTAAACTAAAAATAAGATCATAAGTGACAGAACCTCAAAAACATACTCTCAACTCTCATGTGTTTTGGGTTTATGTATACACTCAAAATATTTAATAAAAACAGACAGTCCTATAAATTTGGCAAATTTCTCAATTCCACAATCAACACAAATGCGTGTATAGATCGACAGGGCTTATCAGGGTTGTAACGTGGCCAAGGTAAAGATTTGGAATTAGTTTCATATGCCATAAAAAAATGATGGAGCAATTAATTTAACAGGCAAATAATGAGGTAACACATTTGTTTTAATCATATTTGGTCGCAATCATCAATATCATCATCTTTTTTTTTAATATTTTTTCTTATACAATTGCATAACTTAAACTAAGAGTTGCGACTCCTTTTAGCACACTCCCACACTTATTTGACTGCCTATTTTTGACTTGATTCCAAAACTCCAACATCTTCTTTAAGTAGGTATATAGCTTATTTGAGCTGTAACAAAGAAATGGTTAAATAGGCTCAAAGGGGCTAACAAAAGATGATTTATTTATGGTAAGCTTATATGGATAGTGGCTTAATTGAACAAAATGCCTGTGTCCTTTCAAATACATTCATGAGTTTAAAGTATCATCAAGAAATAAGATAAAGATTGAGATGTAAGCATTCACGAATACATCACACATGAAAGAATTAAGATGGTTTAAAGTGTTCCTTCAAGTTTTAAGGCTCAAAAATCTCACAAGGCATAATTCTATCATATATGATCATCTTTCAATTATCATGTCATTCTCAACATACCAAAAATGCTTGAGTTCAAATCATAACATATGATTAAGCTTATATCAAACATGAAAGAAATTACCTATTACTCATGCATATCCTAAAATTCCAATAAAATATGCCATTTAAAAACAAAAACACACGCAAAAACTTTATTTAAATATATATTTTTTTACACAAAAAAACAATTCACAAAACAAAATACACAGAAAAATAATTCACAAAACAAAATAAAGAGCAGTTCCACGCCTACACTTGAATCATACATTGTCCTCAATGTAAAACAGAGCATACAAAAAAGACAATAAAATGAAAAAGTAAAAAGATGGTTAAGAAAAACTCCCTCAAGGGGGATCAAGAAGTGGTTCCCCCAAAGCATGCTCCTCCATTGTTGTAACATCCTGATTTAAAAATTAATTATCGAACAGAATTAAGCCATTAAAATAATCATTGCAAAGTGGAAATTACTTGTTAATTATAAGTAACTCAATTAACCTAACTTAAGAAAATAATGGCTGATTAATTATGAATAATGGTGATGGCTGGTTGATTGTGATTGGTGCGTGTGGCTTAGTGGAACTGCCAATTCACGCTTTCCCACCTCACTCTTCTTTTCTTCGTGCACATATATATACGCCCATGGTCACTATTATTATTCATCTTTCTTCAGACTCCCTCTTCCTCTACTACTTCGTTCTCTCTTCTCTTCTCTTCCTCGTTCTTCGTCTTCTTCTTCTTCCCTGTTCACTGTTTCCGTTTCTAGAAATGCACGACGACGGTACTGCAAAAGACTAGGAGCTTCCTTCTGCCGGTGAGGGACGATCATCGGAGTGGAAGGCGAACAGCTTCCTGTTCTCCGGTGCGACTATGTTCAAGGAAGCCTGAACGAGTGCGAGCCTGGACGAAGCAATCAGAGGCAAAGAACCAACGTTGGGAAACAGAGGAACCCCTTGAATTCCTTCAGTAGGTAGGGGGCATTTTGCATCTCAAATGCATAGCTTGTGAACGGTCTCCGGGTGAAGTATTGCTCATGCATATGTGTTTGAAGGTGTTAGCTATGAAATATATATATATATGATTGACAACTTTTGAATACCGAGGCATGTGATGGTTGAGTCTGATGGTAGTTCTTTTTATATTTAATGTATGTGATTATGAGATACACTGTTGGGTATGTGAATGCATGTGTGAGTTATGGGACCGTGTGTGAATGGAGTGCATGTATCTTAAGTCGCCATATTGAGTCTGGTTAGTTATTTTACTCATGAATGCATGAAGTGGGGATTCCCGACACCGAGAGCAGGTGTGTGACTACTGTTGATTCCAGACGGAATGTTATATTCAAATATGAAATGTTTATTGCTGTGCATATTGACGTGACTTCTGGGTGCTCTGTACTGGGGGACAGTGGGTAGATCCTGAGTACTATCCTATATTAACATACATGTGAATGCTAGAAAATGAATCTGTTGTGTTTGTGTGATGATGAATGAGTTACATGCAAAATGTGGTTAAGGTGCAGAAAAAGGAGTATTGTTGTATTGACAAATATACATAAAATATGATTGAAAGACCTTGAGTTGGACTCAAGGCGGTGCCGAGTGCATTAGCGTTGGACGCTTGATGAAAGACCTTGGGTTGGACTCAAGGCAAGCTTACCGGGTTGGACTCGGGGCTGCCCATAACACGTCTGTTGTCGCTTGGAGTGACTGTGTTACATGTAAGGGCAAACGGTTTAGTACCAGTAAAACGGCCGGACCAGCTTGGAGCTGGAGGAAAAAAAAGGGCTTGGAGCCTATGTTGCAATGTAAAAATTTATAATAAAGAGGGGGTCGGATCCGACTGTAGTAGATATGTGTGTATTATATATATGTACTCTTATACTGTGATGAATTCATGGTGTTGCATGTGTATGTGTCGGAAATGATATGATCCATATAGTCGTGTATTAAATGTATGAATTACGATTGCATGGTACAGTTATATGTAGATACATTGGATGGCAGTTAACATTATAATTGATTGAGATGTGATGTTGTATGGTGAAAGATCTACGGGTTCTGAGTCACTAACTGTCATTTTAAATGCAAAAGCTCACCCCTACTGTGGCAATATTTTCAGTGAATGTCTCTCAGAACAACGAGTGAAGGTGGAGCTGCATGCCGAGTGGAATGTTTGTGCACTATGGAAATATATGTATATGTGTAGATACTATGTATAATGTTTTGGTTAAGCCTTGGCCGGCTCGTATTTTGATCTTAGTCTCTTAAACCAGAATTTGAATTCCCTCAGGTTGAGGGTATGACAATGTGCTTGTAAATTATTTGTATACATTCCTATATATATACATATCATACTGTATGTTTATCTATGCTATGCGTGAAATCCGAGTGATGTATATATGTACTTTCTGAGCGTGGGAGGTTAATATGACCTTAGGTTAAAATGGAACTAAGTTATTGTTGTGGGAAGCGAGATAGTGACTTTACCCCGAGTGAGGAAAGGTTAGATGTTTCCGAGTGAGTGAGGTTGTATAATTCTGAGTGGGGATTAACCTGAAGACCTTCAGAGTAATAACTGTTAGGATTTCCTTGGGTGGAGAATGACAACATGTTTCCGAGTGAAAACCCTCTGAGTGAGTGTTTCCGACTGAAGAGTGACCTATAAGATTCTGAGTGAAACCCAATGTAGTAAACTTATTGGAAATAGAAGATTCTAGGTGAGGCTTGATTTAGTAAGAAAACTTGAGTAAGAAGGATTATATGTGCCGAGTGGAAAATGAGTGAAATACCCGAGTGATAAAAGACCGTGAAGAATATTCCGAGTGAAAAGTAGTGTGAAATCCGAGTGAAATGACTATGGGAACCATCTCCCGAGTGGTCAAAATCCGCGGCTAGGGGTTAATCTGAATAAATCGTGAGTAAAGACTTTTCCGAGTGAACATAAATTCTGAAATCCGAGTGAGGGGAATACCGAGTGGAGTTACTCACCTCAGCGGCTAAGTGCTCGCTCCAGCGAGTGCGAGCGAAGGGAAGGTCCCTGATGGGTTACGCTCAAGCCATGCGCACTCCGCCCAAGCGTGATGGGTTGTCTCGCTCGAGCGATATTGAATCTCGCCTGAGCGAGTAGGCGCTGTTGGGTTCGCTCACTTCCTGCATCTTCCGCCATTGTCTTGTGTATGGTTTGCATTCCTTTCCTTTCCTTTTTGTCCTGATTCTTCTCTCCCTAGCCTTCCACTACTCATTCTGTCTTTGAATCCCCTCTGATTTTGGAAAAATTTTCCTGGTCTCGGTTTATTCTCAAATTGAATTTAGGATGTTTCATTTTGGTATCAGAGCGGACTGAAAAGGTCCAAGGCCAAGGCATGCTTACTTCTAGTAAGTGGTAATGTACATTACGACCGGTTGTTATAAAATTGCTTGTGATAGCTGAGCCTTTGATGCCTAATTAATTAGAATTGTGTGGCCAAGTGTTTATGAGAGGTTGTTGTGGGCGTAGAAGGTTGTTCCTATGTTAGTCTAACTAAGTATATGATATTTGAGAATTGTATGATAATGTGTTATAGTTGGTGAATGTTGGGTTAAAATCCGATTGGCAGTGAGTGATTCTGTAAACTTATCTGTGAAAGGGGTGTTGATTTGCAGGATAAGTCATGGCGAATCGTCACAGCATGGAAGCCATAGCCACGGCCTTCCAGCGTTTTGCTGACGTATTCGAGAGGCAGAGCCAGCCTCGGACTGAAGATGGTCAAGTATTGGATCGCTTCCTAAAGAGGAAGCCGAGGGAGTTCCAAAGGGGACTTAACCCCGAGGCAGCTTACAAGTGGACTCAAGAGTTAGAGAGGATTTTTGGGGGCCTTCACTGTACCGAGGCCCAGAAAGTGGAGTGCGCAGTGTACATGCTGCGGGACGAAGTAGAAAACTGGTGGAAGATCGCCAGACACCGACTGGCTGACGCTGACACCCAGCTGACCTGGGAAAATTTTAAAACGTGCTTCCTAGAGAAATATTTCCCCGACACAATAAGGAGTTGGAAGGAACTAGAATTTATGGAACTGAAATAGGGTTCCATGTCTGTAGAAGAATACGCAGCCAGATTTGAAGAGTTGTGCCTGTTTTACCCGCCCTTTCAATAACCCGGGACGGAGAATTCCAAATGCCTTAAATTTGAAAATGGATTGAGATCGGACATTAAAAGAGCCTGCAGATACCAAGAAATTAGAAGTTTCCCAGTACTGGTGAATAAATGCAGGATTTTCAAAGAAGATGACAAGGCCAACTCGGGCCAGAGTAGTAGGGCAGACCCCTCCTTGAGGCCTCAGCAATCACGCTTCAAGAGACCAGGCAATGTTGGAAGAGCTGGACCCTCCCCTAAATTCAGAGGGCGGGGAAACCGAGGGAGTCGTTTTGGGGGTCGCCCCGGAAATGGTAAGTGCTTCAGATACAGAGGTGACCACTTTGCACGGGAATGTGATGCTGGAAACGATGTTATATGCTTCCACTATAACGAAAGGGGGCATGTTCACCCCGACTGTCTGCAACTGCAACCAGTGAGTGGTAATGCACGCCGTGAGGGTTTCCGAGTGGGGGGACGTGGAAATGATAGTCGAGGGAATGGTGGTAGAGGCAACGGAGCAAGGGGCAACATGATGACTACTCCAAATAACCGAGGAAGAAAAGCCGACCAACCGACTGTGGGAAGAGTCTACGCCATCAACGCCGAAGATGCTGTACAAGCAAATGACTTGGTACAATGTAAGTGCTCGCTCGGTAGATATACACTTAATGTAGTTTTTGATTCTGGAGCTACCCACTCCTTTATAGCTGACGATTGTGTGAGACGTTTAAAGTTGCCGACTGTATATATGAATCAGACTCTGGAGGTAGCCAACCCGACCGGCGTAAGAGTGTTGACATTAATGATGTGTAAGGATGTAACATTCACGATGGGCAATCGGAGTTTCACCTTTAATTTAGTATGTGTGCCTCAAAAAGACCTTGACATTGTACTGGGCATGGATTGGCTTTCAGCCAACAAGGTATTGGTGGACTGTCGGAACAGAAGGATAATTTTCCCGAGGCAGACCAGTGAAGACTACGCGGTACAAGGTATAGTTCAGTTATTTATGATGCTTTGTCTAACTGAGGGGGAGGTCAGAGCCCGAGTGAACGAAATTTCGACTGTATGTGAATTCCCTGAGGTGTTTTCGGAAGATGTGCCAGGTGTCCCTCTAACTAGAGAAGTTGAGTTCTCTATAGACTTGATCCCTGGAGCCGAGCCAGTCTCCAGTGCACCTTATCGAATGTCCCCAACAGAATTGGTTGAATTGAAAAAACAAGTGGACGAGTTACTCGGAAAGCAGTTCATTCGACCGAGTGTATCACCATGGGGCGCACCTGTGCTACTTGTCAAAAAGAAGGATGGCAGCATAAGATTATGTATAGATTACCGACAACTGAACAAGCTCACAATTAAGAATCGATACCCATTGCCCAGGATCGACGATTTGATTGACCAACTGCGTGGTGCTTCAGTCTTCTCGAAGATCGATTTACGATCGGGATACCACCAAATCCGGGTGAAGGACTCGGATATTCTAAAAACTGCCTTTAGGACTCAGTATGGCCACTACGAGTATATAGTGATGCCGTTTGGTGTGACAAACACCCCTGCTGTATTCATGAATTACATGAACAGCATATTCCACCCATATCTAGACTGATTCGTAGTAGTCTTCATTGATGATATCTTGATCTATTCTAGGACCCCTGAGGAGCATGAGGGACATCTCCGAGCGGTACTACAAGTATTGAAGGAGAAGCAGTTGTTTGCAAAGCTTTCGAAGTGTGACTTCTAGATGGATACAATCCACTTTCTCGGACATGTAATTTCTGGGGAAGGCATTTCGGTAGACCCATCAAAGGTGGCAGCTATAATGGCATGGGAGAGACCCAAGTCGGTCTCGGAGATAAGGAGCTTTATGGGCCTAGCAGGCTATTATAGGAGGTTTATTGAAGGTTTTTCTAAGCTTGCTTTGCCACTGACTAAATTGACTCGGAAAAATGTCCCTTTCGTTTGGAGTTCCGAGTACGAGAACAGCTTCCGAGTGTTGAAGGATAAGTTGACAACTGCTCCTGTACTGACATTGCCAAACTTGCAAGAGAACTTCATAGTCTATTGCGATGTGTCGGGACTCGGCCTGGGGTGCGTGCTAATGCAGAAAGACCGAGTGATAGCTTATGCCTCTTGGCAATTGAGGCCTCACGAACAGCATTACCCGACCCACGACTTGGAATTGGCAGCTGTGGTCTTCGCGTTGAAGATATGGAGGAATTACTTGTATGGTTCTAAGTTCGAAGTATACAACGACCACAAGAGCCTCAAATATTTGTTTGATCAGAAAGAACTGAACATGAGGCAAAGGAGATGGATGGAATTTCTAAAAGATTATGATTTCGAGCTGAAGTATCATCCAGGTAAGGCGAACGTTGTTACCGACGCGTTGAGTCGGAAATCCCTCCATATAGCAGTGCTGATGGTAAAGGAGGTGGAGTTATTGGAATAATTCCGAGACATGAATTTGCATGTTGAAGTCCCTTCGTCTCGGAAGATAACAATCGGTACGTTGAAGATTGCCAATGAATTTCTGAAATTGGTATACGAACAGCAAAAGTCAGATTCCTACTTGGCTGAGATGAAGGAGACTCAGGCCAAGGGTAAGGACTTATCTCTGACCGAGGGACCGGATGGAATTTTTTGAGTGAAGAGTCGGATATATGTGCCAGGTGAAGGTGAATTGAGAAGGATAGTGCTTGATGAAGCCCACAAGAGCCTGCTAAGTATTCACCCAGGTACCACGTAGATGTACCACAATTTAAAACGGCAATTCTGGTGGCCCGGATTAAAGAGAAATGTAGTGAAATATGTGGCTCGGTGTATTACCTGTCAGAAATCGAAAGTCGAACACCAGAAACCGTATGGTGCATTGCAACCCCTGGAGATCCCCGTATGGAAGTGGGACTCAATTGCCATAGACTTTGTCATGGGGTTGCCAAAAACCCGAGCGGATCATGATGCGATTTGGGTCATTATTGACCGATTGACGAAAAGCGCACACTTGCTGCCTGTGAACATGAGATACCCGTTACATAAGTTGGCTCAGATTTATATTCGCGAAATTGTCCGACTGCATGGAGTGCCAACTTCTATCATATCGGATAGGGATCCTAGATTCACGTCCCGGTTTTGGACCAGCCTGCACCAGGAGTTGGGCACGAAACTTTGGCTAAGTTCTACCTACCACCCCTAATCGGATGGACAATCCGAACGAACGATACAAAGCCTAGAGGACTTACTGAGAGCATGTGTGTTGGAGCATGGTGGATGTTGGGAGCAGTACCTTCCCTTGATCGAATTTACGTACAACAATAGCCACCACAGCAGTATTAGTATGGCACCCTATGAAGCCCTGTATGGCCGAAAATGCCGAACCCCACTCTGTTGGTCGGAAACGGGTGAAAGTTTATTATTGGGGCCGGAAATTATGAAGCAAACCTCAGAACAGATCCAGATAATTAGGGGTAAGATGAAGGCGTCTCAGGACAGACAGAAAAGCTACCATGATAAACGAACCAAACCACTGGAGTTTTCAGTCGGGGATAGGGTGTTTCTGAAGATCACACCGAGTAAAGGAGTCGGGCGAGCCTTGAAAAGTGGAAAGTTGAACCCCCGATAGATTGGGCCTTATGAGATATTAGAATGAGTCGGTTCCATGGCATACCGAATAGCGTTACCGACTCACTTATCCCGATTGCATAACGTGTTTCACGTATCTTAACTAAGGAAATATCTACATGATTCCACTCACACAATGCCGGATGATGAAGTGGAGATTAAAGAGGACCTGACCACTATAACTGTACCGATTAGAATCATGGACCGATCGGTAAAGCGTTTGAGGAGCAAGGATGTACAACAGGTTAAAGTGGAGTGGCAGCAAGACGGGTATACCTCTTATACCTGGGAACGCGAGGATGCCATGAGGCAGCAGTACCCCGAGTTGTTTACTAAGGTGAGTTACCGGGTGAATTTCGGGGACGAAATTCTTTTAAGAGGGGGAGAATTGTAACATCCCGATTTAAAAATTAATTACCGAACGGAATTAAGCCATTAAAATAATCATTGCAAAGTGGAAATTACTTGTTAATTATAAGTAACTCAATTAACCTAACTTAAGAAAATAATGGCTGATTAATTATGAATAATGGTGATGGCTGGTTGATTGTGATTGGTGCGTGTGGCTTAGTGGAACTGCCGATTCACGCTTTCCCACCCCACTCTTCTTTTCTTCGTGCACATATATATACGCCCATGGTCACTATTATTATTCATCTTCCTTCAGACTCCCTCTTCCTCTACTGCTTCATTCTTTCTTCTCTTCTCTTCCTCGTTCTTCGTCTTCTTCTTCTTCCCTGTTCACTGTTTCTGTTTCTGGAAACACACGATGACGGTACTGCAGAAGACTCGGAGCTTCCTTCTACCGGTGAGGGACGATCATCAGAGTGGAAGGCGAACAACTTCCTGTTCTCCGGTGCGACTATGTTCAAGGAAGCCTGAATGAGTGCGAGTCTAGATGAAGCAATCAGAGGCAAAGGACCAACGTCGGGAAACAGAGGAACCCCTCGAATTCCTTCAGTAGGTAGGGGGCGTTTTGCATCTCAAATGCATAGCTTGTGAACGGTCTCCAGGTGAAGTATTGCTCATGCATGTGTGTTTGAAGGTGTTAGCTATGAAATATATATATATATATATATATATATATGATTGACAGCTTTTGAATACCGAGGCATGTGATGGTTGAGTCTGATGGTAGTTCTTTTTATATTTAATGTATGTGATTATGAGATACACTGTTGGGTATGTGAATGCATGTGTGAGTTATGGGACCATGTGTGAATGGAGTGCATGTATCTTAAGTCGCCATATTGAGTCTGGTTAGTTATTTTACTCATGAATGCATGAAGTGGGGATTCCCGACAGCGAGAGCAGGTGTGTGACTACTGTTGATTCCAGACGGAATGTTATATTCAAATATGAAATGTTTATTGCTGTGCATGTTGACGTGACTTCTGGGTGCTCTGTACTGGGGGACAATGGGTAGATCCTGATTACTATCCTATATTAACATGCATGTGAATGCTAGAAAATGAATCTATTGTGTTTGTGTGATGATGAATGAGTTACATGCAGAGTGTGGTTAAGGTGCAGAAAAAGAAGTATTGTTGTATTGACAAATATACGTAAAATATGATTGAAAGACCTTGAGTTGGACTCAAGGTGGTGCCGAGTGCATTAGCGTTGGACGCTTGATGAAAGACCTTGGGTTGGACTCAAGGCAAGCTTACCGGGTTGGACTCAGGGCTGCCCGTAACACTTCCGTTGTCGCTTGGAGTGACTGTGTTACATGTGAGGGCAAACGGTTTGGTACCAGTAAAACGGCCGGACCAGCTTGGAGCTGGAGGAAAAAAAAAGGGCTTGGAGCCTATGTTGCAACGTAAAAATTTGTAATAAAGAGGGGGTCAGATCCGACTGTAGCAGATATGTGTGCATTATATATATGTACTCTTATACTATGATGAATTCATGGTGTTGCATGTGTATGTGTCGGAAATGATATGATCCATATAGCCGTGTATTAAATGTATGAATTCCGATTGCATGGTACTGTTATATGTAGATACATTGGATGACAGTTAACATTATAATTGATTGAGATGTGATGTTGTATGGTGAAAGATCTACGGGTTCCGAGTCACTAACTGTCATTTTAAATGTAAAAGCTCACCCCTACTGTGGTAATATTTTCAGTGAATGTCTCTCGGAACAACGAGTGAAGGTGGTGCTGCATGCCGAGTGGAATGTTTATGCACTATGGAAATATATGTATATGTGTAGATACTATGTATAATGTTTTGGTTAAGCCTTGGCCGGCTCGTATTTTGATCTTAGTCTCTTAAACCAGAATTTGAATTCCCTCGGGTTGAGGGTGTGACAATGTGCTTGTAAATTATTTGTATACATTCCTATATATATACATATTATACTGTATGTTTATCTATGCTATGCGTGAAATCCGAGTGATGTATATATGTACTTTTCGAGCGTGAGAGGTTAGTATGACCTTAGGTTAAAATGGAACTCAGTTATTGTTGTGGGAAGCGAGATAGTGACTTTACCCCGAGTGAGGAAAGGTTAGATGTTTCCGAGTGAGTGAGGTTGTATAATTCTGAGTAGGGATTAACCTGAAGACCTTCAGAGTAATAACTGTTATGATTTCCTTGGGTGGAGAATGACAACATGTTTCCGAGTGAAAACCCTCCGAGTGAGTGTTTCTGACTGAAGAGTGACTTATAAGATTCTGAGTGAAACCCAGTGTAGTAAACTTATTGGAAACTAGAAGATTCTAGGTGAGGCTTGATTTAGTAAGAAAACTTGAGTAAGAAGGATTATATGTGCAGAGTGGAAAATGAGTGAAATACCCGAGTGATAAAAGACCGTGAAGAATATTCCGAGTGAAATGTACGTGTGAAATCCGAGTGAAATGACTATGGGAACCATCTCCCGAGTAGTCAAAATCCGCGGCTAGGGGTTAATCCGAATGAATCGTGAGTAAAGGCTTTTCCGAGTGAACATAAATTCTGAAATCCGAGTGAGGGGAATACCGAGTGGAGTTACTCGCCTCAGCGGCTAAGTGCTCGCTCCAGCGAGTGCGAGCAAAGGGAAGGTCCCTGATGGGTTACGCTCAAGCTATGCGCACTCTGCCAAAGCGTGATGGGCTGTCTCGCTCGAGTGATATTGAATCTCGCCTGAGCGAGTAGGCATTGTTGGGTTCGCTCACTTCCTGCATCTTCTGCCGTTGTCTTGTGTATGGCTTGCATTCCTTTCCTTTCCTTTTTGTCCTGATTCTTCTCTCCCTAGCCTTCCACTACTCATTCTGTCTTTGAATCCCCTCTGATTTTGGAAAAATTTTCCTGGTCTCGGTTTATTCTCAAATTGAATTTAGGATGTTTCAATTGTGACATCTACAAGTAAAGAATTTTCATAGAATGACTTCAAGCGTTGTCCATTAACCTTGAAGCTTTTGTTGGAGTTCTCACTTTTTATCTCAACAGCTCCATGGGGAAATATATTAGTGACAATGAAAGGTCCTTCCTATTTGGAGCGTCATTTCCCGGCCATCAGTTTCATTTAAGAATTAAACAGTAACATTTTCTGTCCAGCAGCAAACTCCTTTCTAGCTATTGAGCTATCATGAAATTTCCTTGTTTTCTCCTTGTAGAATTTTGAATTCTCATAAGCTGCCAAACGGATCTCATCAAGCTCATTCAATTGCAATTTCCTTTCTTCACCTGCTTAATCAAGTGCTTAGTTACAAGCTTTTACAGCCCAGTAGGCACGATGCGCAATCTCCACCGGAAGATGACATGCTTTTCCAAAACAACTCTATAGGGAGACATTCCTGTAGGTGCTTTAAAAGCTGTTCTATGTGCCCAAAGAGCATCATCCAATTTGCCTGTCCGTTGGTTTAGGGGTGATATGGAGTAGAGACTCTATGAATAACCCCATACTTTCGAAGCATAGCTTTCATGGTCCTATTGCAAAAGTGTGTTCCTTGATCACTAATGATTGCTCTCGGGATGCCAAACCTGCAAAAAATTTGAGATCTAACAAAATCTACACAACTCGAGCATCATTAGTTCTGGTGGCTTTAGCTTCCACCCATTTAGAAACATAATCTACAGCCAATAAAATGTAAGTAAAACCAAAGGATAGAGGAAATGAAGCCATAAAATCAATGCCCCAAATATCAAATACTTCACAAAACAACATAGGTTGTTGAGGCATTTGTTGACGCCATGTGATAGCATTACTAGTACTTTGGCATTCCTCACAGGTGTTACAAGTTTTCCATGCATCCTTAAAAATGGTAGGCCAGTATAAACCAGAGTCCAACACCTTCCTTGTTGTTCTTTGGGGACCAAAATGTCCACCAACTGGTGAAGCATGGCAGAATCGAAGAACTGATTCTATGTCATGATCAGGAATGCACCTTTAAATCACCTGATCATTACACAACTTCCACAAATTTGGGTCATCCCACATATAATATTTTGCATCACTTTTTAATTTTGAAATTTGATTTTTGGATGCATATGGTGGAAAAATAGAAGCAACAAGATAATTGACAATGTTAAAAAACCAGGGTGTATCAAAAGAGTTAGAAACACTCATAAGTTGTTCATCGGGAAAATGGTCCCGAATAGGTGCCGAATCAGGAGTGTTCTCAATTCTGCTTAAATAGTCTGCCACCAAGTTTTGTGTTCCACTTCTGTCACGAATTTCTAAGTCAAACTCTTGGAGTAAGAGCATCCAACGAATTAATCTTGGCTTGGACTCACCTTTCTTCAACAAGTACTTCAGAGCTGCATGGTCAGTAATGACAACTACTCGAGAACCGAGTAGGTAAGATCTGAACTTATTTAATGCAAAAACAATGGCTAAAAGCTCTTTCTCAGTAGTGGTGTAATTTACCTGGGCGGCATCTAAAGTTTTAGATGTATAGTGGATGACCCTAGGCTGTTTGTCAATCTTCTGTCCAAGGACAGCTCCCAATGCATAATTAGAGGCATCACACATCAATTCAAACAGGGCTGTCCAATCAGGTGCTTGGATTATAGGGGTAGTGGTCAATGCTTGCTTAAGACAATAAAAGGCCTCCTTGCACTTTTCATCAAACTCAAATGCCACATCCTTTTGTAGCAGACTGGATAGTGGTCTGGCCTTTTTGCTAAAATCCTTTATGAATCTCCTGTAGAAACCTGCATGGCCAAGAAAAGAATGAACCTCTCTATCACAAGAGGGGTAAGGCAAATGTGATATAACTTCTATCTTGGCAGGATCTACGTCAATTCTTTTCTCAGAGATTACATGCCCTAAAACTATTCCTTGTTCTACCATAAAATGACATTTTTCATTGTTTAAGTCAATACATCTGTTTAAAACTTTATCCAAACTATCAAGGCATGCATCAAATAAAGATCTATAAATAGTAAAATCATCCATAAACACCTCTATGCAATTTTCAATAAAATCATGAAAAATACTTATCATGCATCTTTGAAAAGTTCCAGGAGCATTGCATAGGCCAAATGGCATTCTCTTGTAAGCAAATATGCCAAAGGGACAGGTGAATATGGTCTTTTCTTGATCCTCAGGTGCAATGTGAATCTGAAAATATCCAGAGAATCCATCAAGAAAATAGTAGTGAGACTTACCTGCAAGACGTTCAAGTATTTGATCAATGAAAGGTAAAGGGAAATTGTCCTTCTTCGTTGCCTGGTTTAGTCTCCTACAATCAATACAGACTCTCCAACTATTTTGCACTCTGGTAGGGATCAATTCATCCTTCTTATTTTTCATAACTGTGATCCCTGTTTTCTTAGGAACCATTTGAATTGGACTCACCCATTGGTTGTCAGAGATAGGGTAAATGATTCCTGCTTATAGAAGCTAGGTAATCTCTTTCTTAACCACATCAAGGATTACAAGGTTGAGTCTCCTTTGAGGCTGTCTTACTGCTTTAGCATTTTCCTCTAGAAATATCCTATGCATGCACATGGATGGGCTAATTCCAAGGATGTCTGCCAATGTCCATCCTATAGCCTTCTTGTGCCTTTTTAGAACCTGTAGTAATTTTTCTTTTTGATTTTCATCAAGAGAAGTGGAAATTATCACTAGGAGCTGTTCATCATCCCCTAAGTATACATACTTAAGGTTCTTAGGTAGGGGTTTCAACTCTAATTTGGGTGCCTGCAAAATAGATGGAACTAACAAAGTAGATTTAGATTTGGATTCCGCTGCTTGCACCTTAACAATTTTGTTAGAGTTTTCTTGAAATCATGCATTCAGGTTAATGCATTCTTGCTCCTTATGGTTAACAGGCATATCAAAAGATTCTGAATCAGAATATATGTATTTATTAATTTCAGCACAGATATCACAACTTCCAGAATCATTGCATGCAAAACATTTGTTTGAATTATTCATGCATTCCAAATCAACATTTTGAGAGATATCAGAAAGATACTCCCAAATCAATTCCTCCATAATGTCAATATGAAAAACAGAATGATCTTCAGATGGGTAGTTCATATCATTAAGAATATTGAATTGAACTTTTATGTCACCAAATTCCATAGAGAGGATTCCAGCATGACCATCTATTTTGGTTCAAGCTGTTTTCAAAAATGATCTTCCTAAAATTATAGGAACGGGAATTTGAGGCATACCTTCTTCCATATTAAGTATAAAAAAGTCAGCAGGAAAAACAAGCTGATCTACCTGCACCAAAACATCCTCTATGATTCCAGCAGGGTTAGCAGTACTTCTATTTGCTAACTGAATCACTACACCAGTAGGTTGTAAAGTTCCAAGAGACAAAGATTTAAAAAAAGACATAGGCATAACATTTATTGAAGCTCCTAAATCTAACATGCAATTTTCAAATTTGTTATTGCCTATGATGCAGGGTATAGTAAATGTACCTTGATCTTTACATTTCTCGGGAAGATTTGGAACTTCCATACTAAGCAGTGCAGATACGTTTCCCCCCATGCTTATCCTTTCATTGCCCTTGAGTTTTCTCTTATGAGTACATAGCTCTTTCAGAAAATTGGCATACTTGGGTATTTGCTTAATTGCATCAAGAAGAGGTATATTCACTTCCACTTTCCTAAAAGTATCCAAAATTTCTTTGTCCACTTCTTCTATCTTCTTGCTTGGAATTGCTTTTGGTGGGAATGGAAAAGGGATATGAGGTGGGATTTGGGGTGATTGCATCTCAGACTTCCTTGTGCTTGAAGAGGGTACATCATTCTCAACTGTTATGGGCACATCTATTTGTTTCTCAGGTTCTTTGGGTATGGGTACTTTAAGATTCTTACCTGATCTTAGCTGAATTGTACTCACATTTCTTGGATTTGTAGTTGGTTGAGATGGTAATTTGTTAGAGTTTGAGACTGTAACTGGTTCAATGATGATGCCAATTACCCAATTTGGTTGCTTAAACTCTGGATTATAGCATCATTCCTCTGTTGATACTCCAAGTTTTGTGCAGCCATTTACTTTACCAGATCCTCCAAAGACGGGCCACTTGTGGATGGTTGAGGATTTGGCTTTTGGAAGGTTAGTGCATTGTTTTGAAATGGGGGTTGAGGATTTTATTGATTTCCCCATCTCAAGTTTGGATGGTTCCTCCAACTTGGGTTGTATTTCTTGGTTGAAAAGTCATGGTTTTGTTGCTGTTGTGGTGGAGGTCTATTATGGTACATGTTTGCTGTATAGGCTTAAGGATTATCGTCACCCTTCTCTTGTAGAGAGGGACAATAATCAATGGGATGCTCTTGTGAAGAGCAGATGCCACACACTCTAGCAGTCATGGATTTTTTATTAACTGCCAATTGTGTGACCAAAGTGGTAAGAGCATCAAGTTTGCTTTCTAATTTAATGCCAGATGCACTAGAATTTGAATCTTTCATGGGTTTGAAAGCATCATTTCTAACACTGAATTGTTGGGAATTGGATGCCATCTTCTCAATCAAGTTCCTTGCTTCAGTAGCAGTCATGTCTCTTAAAGCTCATTCACTTGCCGCATCTAACATGTTGCGATCAACATGGTGCAGACCTTCATAAAAGTATTGAAGAAAAAGTTGTTCAGAAATTTGGTGGTGAGGGCAACTTGCACAGAGTTTTTTGAATCTCTCTCAATACTCATAAAGACTTTCTCCAGAGAGTTTCCTAATGCCAGATATGTCCTTTCGAATTGCAATGGTTCTAGAGGCAGGAAAGAACTTTTCCAAGAACATTTTCTTTAAGTCATTCCAACTTGTGATTGATCTTGGAGCAAGGTAGTAAAGCCAATCCTTAGCAACACCCTCTAAAGAATGAGGAAACGCTTTAAGATAGATATGGTCTTCTTGAACGTTTTGAGGTTTCATTGTGGAGCACACAATGTGGAATTCTTTAAGGTGTTTGACGTGTTTCTGTCGTGGTACCGTCAAATTAGTACATTAAAATTAATTAATGTAGTGCTAGGGTGTCAACCTAGGTCGTTGTGTTGAAGATCAACACAAAAATTTAGGAAAATCAAGTTTAACATTAATTTTTTTAACAAACAAAAATTTAACAAACATACAAAAATATTTTGGGGTGTTTGTGCGGATCTTCACCCGCAAGACCATGAAACTTAGGCAACAAGTGTATAAGTCCGGTCTTAAGCATAAAAGGGACATCCTCTTCAGGATATTGAATACACAAACTTTCATATGTGAATTTAGGTGTAGCTAGTTCTCCAAGAGTTCTTTCATGAGGTCCAGTCATATCAGAAAAACTAGCAGTAGTACTTTCAGTAGTTTCAGATGAGATACTATCACTATCAATATCAACAAAGTTATTATTAAATCTAGCTTCTCTAACTAATCTATGAAAAGTTCTATCAATTTCAGGATCAAATGAATATAAATCCCCAAAAGTTCTTCTAGTCATACATAGCATACAACAAGATATTTCATGATCATGAGCAATATATCATAAGAATCCTAAATCATGAAAAAGAAATAAAATAAAACAAACAAACAAATTTTTTTTCTAATTATTATATTATATATATATATATTTTTTTAACATTCAATTTTATATAAAAAATTAATTTAAAACAAGAATTTTCTTAAAGATCGTTGATCCCCGGCTGCGGCGCCAAAATTTGACGTGTTTTTGTCGTGGTACCATCAAATTAGTACATTAAAATTAATTAATGTAGTGCTAGGGTGTCAACCTAGGTCGTTCTCTTGAAGATCAACACAAAAATTTAGGAAAATCAAGTTTAAAATTAAATTTTTTTTAACAAGCATACAAAAAATATTTTTTTGGGGGAGGGGGGGTTGGATTGATTGTTACAATTAAAATTAAAACAGAGTAAATATAAAACTTAGAATAATAAATAACAAGTGATTGATTTTCTTGGAGTATTGTAATTAAATTTATCCATGGTTCACTAAAGATAATTTGTACACTTTCATTAATGTTGATTTTTTAGCTCAATTTGAATTAATCAACTAAGCGTCTTTTTCAATTTACAATTCCTTTACTTTCATTTAAAAATGAATATTTTAATCAAGCATTCTAATTAAGCAAAAGGAGTCAAGATCGTAAAATCTAGGAATTATTGAGCATATGTAAGAACATCGCCTACATACATAATCTATTCTCAAATTATGGAATAAAGAAAACCATAATTATTAAAAGTGATTATGAAAATATTCATTAAGCATGCATATTTCCGTAATCCATTTTAATTTAAATCTTATTTTATTCCATTTGTATAATTAAACTGATTAAGCATACAAATTTAATTAAACAAAATAGAATTAAATAAGCAGAGTAAGATTATGAAGAAATTAACAATAATAAAAGCATACTATATTAAAAACAAGAACCTCAAAATTATATTACAATATTTTCCAAAAAAATCAATCTAGGGGTTTTAGTCCTCCATAATTAAAATAAACTAAAAATAAGAAAGATCGAACCTGGAATGGAAGAACTCCACTAGAAGCCTTTCTCTGATGCTTAAAAGAAAGAAAGAACAGAGAATGAACTAAGAAAGAAGTATGAAGTGAAGGTGTGTTCTGAAGCCTCTCGTTCTCCTTTATTTATAGCATCAAGGAAGGCTTCTGTTACAATAAAATATTTCATTCCACGTAGTGCTTCCGTAAATTGCATAGTGATGTTTTCCTATTTTTTCTAATGCCAGAAAACATTCCTGATTTTCCTCCGTGATTCCATCCATGATTTCATGCGGGAGTCGATTCATTCAGTTGAAAATTGCGTCAAAAACATCACATGAATCGATTCCTGAAGTGAGGAATCGATTCCTGGGGGTATGAATCGATTACTGGAGGTGGGGAATCCACTCCCAAGCAAATGAATCGATTCCTAGAGGTTGGGAATCGATTCCCAGGGGCAAAATAGCATATGAATCGATTCCTGGGGGCTGGGAATCGATTCCTAGGTGTGTGAATCGATTCCCAGGGGCTATGAATTGATTCCCAGGCCATTTTTAATGCATGAATCGATTCATGTCTGTGGGGAATTGATTCCCAATGTTCATTTTCACTTCCTGGGATTTGTTTTATGTAGGAATCGATTCATGTATGCTGGGAATTGATTCCTGACCCTGTTCTTCTCTTATTTTCTTCTTTATTGACCCTTTTTGAACATGTAATCACTTGTGTCTTCTCCCTCTTGATTCTTGGTCAATCTTTTCCAATTACAAGCTCAATCATTCACTACAAAATAAGAGAAATAAGGATTCCATTATTTCCATTAAAAATTAATCCTTAATTTATTTTCAAATTAAATATTAAATAAAGCTCAAATGATGAAAATGTGTTAAAATGCAATATATTACATAATAAGTGATGACAAATTATACACATTTAAAGTAAGAATTTAAGGATGAATCATGCATCATCAAATACTCCCATACTTATTCTTTTACACTCTCGGGCAAAATCAGAATAAAAATAAGTATCACAATTTATTGAAAATATTAAGTTGAAAACAATAACACACAGAATTGGCATGCTTGTCATGAAATCTTTGGAATATACAGAGAAACAAGAGTTATTCAACATGCAAGATACAGAGCATCAAGATATATATGAAAATCATCCAAACACTTAGGCATGTGAGAATTAAATTAAATTAAAAAGAAGATCATAAGTGATAGAACCTCACAAGACATACTCTCAACTCTCAAGTGTTTTGGGTTTGTGTATACACTCAAAATAATTCCTAAAAACAGACAGTCCCATAAATTTGGCAAATTTCCTAATTCCACAATCAACACAAATGCATGTATAGATCGACAGGGCTTATCAGGGTTGTAATGTGGCCAAGGTAAAGATGTGGAATTAGTTTCATATGCCATAAAAAAATGATGGAGCAATTAATTTAACATGCAAATAATGAGGTAAAACATTTGTTTTAATCATATTTGGTCACAATCATCAATATCATCATCTTTTTTTTTAATATTGTTTCTTATGCAATTGCATAATACTTAAACAAAGAGTTGCGACTCCTTTTAACACACTCCCACACTTATTTGACTGCCTATTTTTGACTTGATTCTAAAGCTCCAACATCTTATTTAAGTATGTATATAGCTTATTTGAGCTGTAACAAAGAAATGGTTAAATAAGCTCAAAAGGGCTAACAAAAGATGATTTATTTATGGTAAGCTTATATGGATAGTGGCTTAATTGAACAAAATGTCTGTGTCCTTTCAAATACATTCATATGAGTTTAAAGTATCATCAAGAAATAAGACAAAGATTGAGATGTAAGCATTCAGGAATACATCACACATGAAAGAATTAAGATGGTTTAAAGTGTTCCGTCAATTTTTAAGGCTCAAAAATCTCACAAGGCATAATTCTATCATATATGATCATCTCTCAATTATCATGTCATTCTCAACATACCAAAAATGCTTGAGTTCAAATCATAACATATGATTAAGCTTATATCAAACATGAAAGAAATTACCTATTACTCATGCATATCCTAAAATTCCAATAAAACATGCCATTTAAAAACAAAAACACACGTAAAAACTTTATTTAAATATATATTTTTTTACACAAAAAACAATTCACAAAACAAAATACACAGAAAAATAATTCACAAAACAAAATAAAGAGCAGTTCCACCCCTACACTTGAATCATACATTGTCTTCAATGTAAAACAGAGCATACAGAAAAGACAATAAAATGAAAAAGTAAAAAGATGGTTAAGAAAAACTCCCTCAAGGGGGATCAAGAAGTGGTTCACCCAAAGCATGCTCCTCCATTGTGACATCTACAAGTGAAGAATTTTCATAGAATGACTTCAAGCGTTGTCCATTAACCTTAAAGCTTTTGTTGGAGTTCTCACTTTTTATCTCAACAGCTCCATGGGGAAATATATTAGTGACAATGAAAGGTCCTTCCCATTTGGAGCGTAATTTCCCGGCCATCAGTTTCATCTGAGAATTAAACAGTAACACTTTCTGTCCAGCAGCAAACTCCTTTCTAGCTATTAAGCTATCATGAAATTTCCTTGTTTTCTCCATGTAGAATTTTGAATTCTCATAAGCTACCAAATGGATCTCATCAAGCTTATTTAATTGCAATTTCCTTTCTTCACCTGCTTGATCAAGTGCTAAGTTGTAAGCTTTTACAGCCCAGTAGGCACGATGCTCAATCTCCACCGGAAGATGACATGCTTTTCCAAAAATAACTCTATAGGGAGACATTCCTATAGGTGCTTTAAAAGCTATTCTATGTGCCCAAAGACTAATCCTTTTTGTTAGGCTATACTATCTTCTCCAGGATTCTCTTGATTTCTCTATTAGAGACTTCTGCCTATCCGTTGGTTTAGGGGTGATATGGAGTAGAGACTCTATGAATAACCTCATACTTCCGAAGCATAGCTTGTATGGTCCTATTGCAGAAGTGTGTTCCTTGATCACTAATGATTGCTCTCGGGATGCCAAACCTGTAAAAAATTTGAGATCTAACAAAATCTACAACAACTCGAGCATCATTAGTTCTGGTGGCTTTAGCTTCCACCTATTTAGAAACATAATCTACAACCAATAAAATGTAAGTAAAACCAAAGGATGGAGGAAATGAAGCCATAAAATCAATGCCCCAAACATCAAATACTTCACAAAATAACATAGGTTGTTGAGGCATTTGTTGACGCCATGTGATAGCATTACTAGCTCTTTGGCATTCCTCACAGGTGTTACAAGTTTTCCATGCATCCTTAAAAATGGTAGGCCAGTATAAACCAGAGTCCAAAACCTTCCTTGCTGTTCTTTGTGGACCAAAATGTCCACCAACTGGTGAAGCATGGCAAAATGAAAGAACTGATTCTATCTTATGATCAGGAATGCATCTTCAAATCACATGATCATTACACAACTTCCACAAATATGGGTCATCCCACATATAATATTTTGCATCACTTTTTAATTTTGAAATTTGATTTTTGGATGCATATGGTGGAAAAATAGAAGCAACAAGATAATTGACAATGTTAGCAAACCAGGGTGTATCAAAAGAGTTAGAAACACTCATGAGTTATGCATCGAGTAAATGGTCCGGAATAGGTGCCGAATCGGGAGCGTTCTCAATTCTGCTTAAATGGTCTGCCACCAAGTTTTGTGTTCCACTTCTATCATGAATTTCCAAGTCAAACTCTTAGAGCAAGAGCATCCAACGAATTAATCTTAGCTTGGACTCACCTTTCTTCAACAAGTACTTCAGAGCTGTATGGTTAGTAAAGACGACTACTCGAGAACCGAGTAGGTAAGATCTGAACTTATCTAATGCAAAAATAATGGCTAAAAGCTCTTTCTCAGTAGTGTTGTAATTTACCTGGGCGACATCTAAAGTTTTAGATGCATAGTAGATGACCCTAGGCTGTTTGTCAATCTTCTATCCAAGGACAGCTCCCAATGCATAATTAGAGGCATCACACATCAATTCAAACGGGGCTGTCTAATCAGGTGCTTGGATTATGGGGGTAGTGGTTAATGCTTGCTTAAGACAATTAAAGGCCTCCTTGCACTTTTCATCAAACTCCACATCCTTTTGTAGCAGACTGGATAGTGGTTTTATGTATATTTTGGGCAATTTACATGACATACCAAAATACAATTAGCTAAGTTTTTGTCCAAACTTTCATGGACCTATATTCACATATATAAATGTGACTTTCTCCAACAAGTCTCATTCAATAAATCATTTCCTAGATTAAGATATGTCCTAGTGGTAATTCATGCCCTTATTGGCTAAAACAAACATGCCAAATTGCAAACTAAGCCTCTTTGGCCACATCCAACCATGCACATAAGTTTCATACATATATTATGACTTATAGGTAACCTTTACCTGAGTACTTATCCATTAAATAAAAATATAACCTATCCCCTTCTTTGTTTTGCATTCAATTCACAATATTAATAATACATAAGTCACATTTTCATTGACAATGACTTCATTCAATGAATTATCATTCACCTTATCATTTTAAACATAATCATGGCAAGGTAAGCATGAGCATAATCATATACATGAATCATAAATTATTCAACTCAAGCAATTGAAATGTAAACTCCTCTCCTACCTCGAGAAAAGAATCACAACTCGAATGCTCCGATTGTTCTGCCTTTTTGCCCGAAACACAATCTACATATACATATATACATTCAATCAACGTGCCATCATAAGGCATCATCAAAATTCTAATAAACTGTTAACATTATATAGGGCTTGTATCAAGTCTTAGGCTTGCTAAAACACCAATTCACATACTTGTGTTAGGTTTCAGGAATTCCTTTCCCAAAACCAAGATTTTCTAAATTTTAAAGGGTCAACCATACCCAACCATAACAACATCACATCCCTTATCAATATGGCATCTAAATCATCATATAAATCACCCAATTGCCATTATTGTCACACAAATTCATTTAAGCCATCTTAGCTTCATTCAAGCCATCATAAATCAACAATTCCACATGGCAACATAATGGCCTAAGTCATCATCAAATCCTCATCAAAATTCAACAACCTCAAATATCAACTCCTCTAATTCTCCTATATCCTCATATATATATATATATATATATATATATCTCAAACTTTGAGATTAGAACCTCATCAAAATCTAATAACTCTAACAATCATGACAAATCATTCCATTCATCTTTCTTACATATCAAAATCATTCTCATGACAACAAAATTATCAATCTCTTCATCTAGGACAAAAGCCCTAAAATTATCAACTCTTAAGGATTCCACACAATTTGACAATCATCAATTCCATCAATTCTCATACACCATCGCAAGCATATTATCATTATCAAGGTGCCAACCAATGTAAGCAACACACAATGTTCCCAATGGTCATCTACCCTATGGTTTGGGTTTCACATGCAAAATTCATCATTTAAATAACACCAACTTAGCTCAAAATTCATCAACATTAATAGTCAATCCCAATACTTCTAAAATTTCATTTTCCTTATATAAAATACTCTAAGGCATCCAAATCTTCAAAATCATCATTTAGGCCAAAAATCCCCAAATCACCTCACTTAGGGTTTTTTCTAAAATCACTAAATCAACCACTACAATCCATTTCATGAATCCCCATGACTCAATAGCCCTCATTCTCATTCATTCATAAAACCATAATCAAAATCACTTCTCAAGCCCTTCAAGCTTAGGGTTCATCATTTCCTTCAACACCCAAAGTTTCTAACATCACCATTTCAAGCCTAACAACATCAAAACCACAAATAGAGGAAGAGGGGTTCAAAGTCTTACCTCATTTCCAAGCCATGGCCAAAATGAAAATGGTGAAGAAGGAAGAGATGAGAGCACTCAATATTTGCCCTACAATGCCATACAAGCCTCATGAATCCATGCTTTGATTTTAATTTTTGTAAGAAAATGGGAGTGGTGTAGGTGGTGGACGGTTTTGGAGATGAAGGGGTGGAAGAGAAGAAGAAAAATGAAGATAGGTGGGAGAAGAAGAGAAGCCCACGGTTGGGAGAAGAGAGAGGGGAAAAAGATGGCCAAAAATTGGTCATTACCCACGGGATAAAGCCATGCCTTTTTGCCCTTTTGTCCATTCTGTCATAAAACCCTTTAACCATTGTGTAATAGAGTGTAAAGTGAGGGAGGAGAAAGGGGAAAATTGGATGGTTGAGTGAGGAGAGGAAAAGGGAGTTTTTATTTTCTTTTTAATTCCAATTGGTTCATATTTTCTCCGTTTAATAATATACGCTGTGCCCAATTAATTATCTCCTCAACACCAAAAATTATTTTAATTATACCACCATAACCACAATAATTTTCTAAGTATTCTAGACCCATCAAATATCCAATTTAGTCACGTGGGTCCCATACCATCTGTTAAATCATCTGATTCTAGTAATTCTCAATTTATCGATAATTCACCTCTAATGTCTAGTTAATTTTCCCATAATCATTGGACCATAAATAATTAATTATTTTTATTCAATAAATTTATTTCCTTCAAAATTTAGGATGTTACAATTCGCTCAAGGGAAGCCACACCCGCTTAAGGGAAAATGCGTCAAACACCAAATATCTAATGCATAAGAAATTCACTTGAGCGAGATTCAGCTCGCTTGAGCGAATTTATTAGTAATTGCATAAAAACCTCAGTAATTCTAATTAAAAGGGATGCCAAAACACATTACAGGTAAAATTGACCCCAACCATCATTTGACACATATTTAGGCACCTAATTAGGACTTGCTCCAATAAGTCCCACCTTAAAATTTTGGCTCTAGATCATCACATACATAAATGACATTTTAGGCACATTTTGAGCCAACTTGGCATACCAACTAGAACTATAGGCCTATTTGGCCACAACCACATATGGACACAAATCATATAAAAACATTATGAGTTATAGGTACCCTCTACAAGAGGCATTAGTCACCCTATGAAAAAAGTGGCCTATCCACTTCCCAATTATGCATAAATGAGGCATGCTATCATCTTTTATAACTAAAGGTCATACCATTACATATTTCATTTTTATCATCAATCAACTTAAATCATTCATTCATAGACTTGGCTCAAAACCAAATATCATATTGTCTCCATTCATTGTCAAGGTCATACAAGGAAATTAGCCATTATACATTAGGGTCTAATTTTATCCATGACCCCCCAAATCCAAAATCGAGTTATATACATATAAGCAGACACACATACGTATGCTAAACAAAACTTTGCCACCGACCAAGGCTTACAAGAAGTTCCTCCATATTTACCTTCTCTAGCTCAACCTCCAAAAGGTAGGATGTCCAACATACCTGCATTAGCCTTTTAAAATAACAACAACTAAGAGGTGAGTAACATATACTAAATGGATCAAGATCATACATTAAGATAATACATATATACATAAACACCTCATGAATTCCGTTATGGCTTCATGTAATCAATTTATACATCATGTCAACACGTACAAAATACATGACTTACTCGATGCATTCGCATTAAGTATATACCAAATCATCAACATGTACACATCAACCATCACTTTAAGGTTAGTACTACATATTAGTCCGTTCACTTCTAATACTCATCGCCTCTATTGGCCAACAACCTCTCGGCATATCTTTGGCTATGTGCAAATGCTTTTATGACTAATGCATATGCACAAATGTCATAGTATCAAATACAGATCCGATTGTGGGAATAACATCGTATAATGTATGGGTCAAGCATAAGTGTTCTACTATGCCCCTAATACAGTAGTAAAAGTATACACTTATCTCATCATTTGCATGCATAAAACATCTTCCACTGGTATCAAACCGCTATCGCCCCCTGTAGCACTAGTCACCCCGTGACAAGTGGATTCAACAACATGGCTATAATTGCCACAAGTGCTAGGGCCCTTCCTGGACACACATCGAGAGATTCGTTTCCTACTAGAAACACCGAGGATACTTGCTCATCATAAAGTCGTCCACCCACTGGGCCCGCCACATAAGGTGCCTTGTCACCAAACTATGGATAGCTTTGTGACTCCTTTGAGTCACTAGGGAATAATACAATTTTATCCGTGCACAGGGTCACCCTCCCACTAGGTCTGCTATTGAAACCCCTAACGTTCCACATAGACAGATCATGATATGCCATGGATAAAAATACTAATCAATGCATTTTTCACACTATGCATCCTAAATGCCACTCCACACTCAATAACTCACTACCATTGTTAGTCCTCAAATTTACAATAAATCTTTTAATAAAAATTTCATAAAAATAATAAAAATTTGGATAATTTGTTAAAAAATTAGGTTTTAATTCAACAAATGGATGTTCTTGGAAATAATCTGCCCTTGATCAATTTTCTCTAGTTTTGCAATGAAAAAGTAAAGAATTCAACAGAAAATTATACTAGAGGATCTGACGCGTAGTATCAATCCCACGCGTAGCGTCCATAGCTACCTTTGATGCTGACGCTAGCGTCACAACCACGCGTAGTGTCAGTGCTGCGTGGACTCCATAACCAAGCTGGCCAAGCACTCACTTAGTGACCCATTATTGGCCACTCCACTCAGCACAAATGGCCAAAACGCAGTGAAGACAGGGACACATGGCCAAGCATGATTGAATATAATATTCTAAGGTGGCCACTACCAGCTACGTTAATGGAGGCTGAGTCAGAGGACTGACACGTAGCGTCAGCACCCTTGCTCATCCCTATAAATAGGGTCATCTAACACCATTCATGACATCCCATTCTCTACATTCAGAGTTCTTTTCTCTCTTCTATACTCGAGTTTTGAGTATTTCTTTTAGAGTTTGTAGTTCTAGAATAGTTTTTCTAGATACTTGAGAGTGTTGTGGTGTATTGTGATCATTGTATCATGAAGTTTCCATCGTCTTCGTAATGTCAAACTCTGTAAGTGTTGTTTCTACTTTTACCATGTGTAACTAATTTGTTTATGTTGGAATTGGTGAAGTAATCTATTGAGTATAATGTTGTGAATTCGACCTCTGCATGTTTATGATTCAAGTCCATGCTAGTATTTCAACCTTTTATTAATATGAACGTCAAATGGGAGAATGATTTTCATATGTATTGAAACTTGTTTTATTAGTATGAATGTCAAACGGGAGAATGATTATTCATGCCGTATTGAAACTTGTTTTGACGAAAGTAAAAGTTGGAATACCCTAGGTATCTCAATTCTATAGGGGTTGTTAGCCATTGTTGCCATAAGGCCAAGTCTTAATGCAAGTTTTTACTGAGAAAGCTCACGAGGGATCGAACTTTACGGTGAATTCTTAGAATTTATATCACGAGGGATCGGTTATAATGATTTTAAGCTGCAATGACATGAAACTTGATGATTAAATATGCATGTCTTGAGTTCCTCATTGGTATTTTAGATTAGGGATCCAATTTCCAACATAATTTGTTTATCTGTGTTTATCTCAAGTATCTTACCTATTCTAGATTGCAACTCAACTTTTTAGATAGATTTTTATTTTCTTTTTAGCTCATGAACTACTCAATCATGCTATCCTGTGAATACTGTATAAATTATATATAAATCATTCTTTTGTCTATAACTTTCTTCACATTTACCATAGTGAATAGAAAATTACTGTTGTTATTGGACTTTCAATCCCAGTGGAACGATATCTAAATTTTGAAAACTACAAACGATTGGTGCGCTTGCCAATTAACAACCCGGTGGTAGAAACGAACGGTTTAGACCCCATCACTGGGTTAACAAGTTTTCTAGCGCCGTCGCCGTGGATTGAATTGTTTCAGTAAAACAGTAAATTTTTAATTACCGTGGTAAATATTTTTTTACCTTAGTTAAATTTTTTTTGTTTACTTTTACTTATTGTTACACTAACTTTCTTTGTCTAGTTTGTGTATGCAAACCCGATCTACTGCAGGTAAAATTTATTTTGATCCTGAGATAGAAAAGTTTGTAAAGAAAATCAAGTCTTTGAAATCTAAAACACAAACTAAATCTTCTTCTACTTCTAAAATTTTTAAAAATTCAAATATGGCTGCTGAAAGGAGAACATTGGGACAGTTTGCTGCTATTAATGGTGCACCCCGAGTTTCGGGAATGTTTCAAGGACCTGTTGTACCAGTGGAGATTAAACCTGCTACTTTAAATATTATTCAAAATAATCAATTTGCTGGTTTAAATCATGAAGAACCGTATGAACATTTAACTATTTTTTATGAGTTATGTAGCACAATTGGTTTTGAACGCAATCAAGAAGAATCTGTTTATATGAGTTTATTTCCTTTTTCATTGATTGGTAAAGCTAAAGAATGGTTTAAATCTTGCCCACCGGGTAGTTTTGCAAACTGGTCCGATGTCAAAAGAAAATTTTTGGAAAGATTTTATTCTCCTTCAAAATACTTTGAAGCCATGACAACCATACATTCTTTTTCTCAAAATAATGATGAATCATTAGGAGAAACATGGGAACGATTCAAGGCACTATTGAGAAAGTGTCCAAACCATAACTTGTATGATGCCGAAAAGGTAAGAATCGTTTACTATGGTCTATTACCTCAGTTCAAGATGAGGTTAGATGCTTGTGCAGGTGGTTCTTTAATAAACAAAACTGTGGAGGAAGCAATTGAGATATTGGAATCAATGTCTATTAGTGACCGCCAAGCAAAACATGAAAGAGGTAATGTACAGAGGAAGCCAGGTTTGCTCGAATTGGGAGTGAATGATGCAGTATTGGCTCAGCAAAAATTACTGACCCAACAAATTGAAGCCATGAGCAAGCAATTAGAGAAACTTCAAATTACTCAAGTAACATCACCACCCCCCGCTCAAGTGAAACAATGTATGCATTGCATGGGTGAACAACCATGTGATTATTGTGCCCCTGACAGAAATGAGCAAGAGCAAGCCAATTTTCTAAACCATCAAAGAATACCATTAGGTAACTTTTCTTTCAATTATGGGAATTCTTTTCCTAACAATTTTCAACAGGGATGGCAGAATCAGAATTCTGGCTGGAGACAAGATGCTGGACCTTCCAACAGACCTTCTAATAATCAATTTAAGCCACAACAATCACAAATTGACAATGCAAGATTGACAAGGATTGAGGAATCTATCCAATAGTTATTGCAATTTATGGAGACAAATGAAGCTACCCGAAAAGCATCAGACATACAAATGGGTCAGCTTGCAAAGGAAATAACTGAATTGAAAAGTTCTGGGTTTACTGCAAACACTCAAAACCCAAGGGAACAATGTAATGTTGTTTCTTCTGAAAATTATAAAGTTGTGAAAATTGATTGTAAAGAAAAGAATGAGAAAAAAAAGAAGAAGAAGAGAAAGAAAGTGAAAAAAATAAAAAAAATGAAAAAAATGAAAAAAAATATGCAAGTGAATGAAGAGCAAGAAACAAACTATATTACCATCGTAACCCCGAAAAAATGTAAAGATCCAGGGAGTTTCACCCTTCCTGTAACCATTGGAAATATCAACATCAGGAATGCTCTGTTAGATTTAGGGGCGAACATCAATCTGATGCCCCTAGATTTAATAAAGCGCATTGGTAAATTTGAGCTAAAAGAAGCTAAGACAAACTTACAGTTTACGGATCGCTCTGTCAAAAAACCTATTGGGATTGTGGAAGATGTGTTGGTAAAGGTTGATAAGTACCACTTCAAGGTTGACTTTGTGGTACTCGATATGAAGGAGGATATTGAGATCCCCCTGATCCTTGGAAGACCTTTCATGAAGACTGCAAAGATAAGAGTAGATGTTGATCAAGGAATGGTTGCAGTCAAAGTTTATGAAGAAGAGGTAAACTTCAGTGCTCATGAACATCTTAGGACGAATGATGAGGAAAACGTTTACCCTTCAACCGAACCAGATATATCTCTTCCCAATCAATTAAATTATTTTAAATTAACCAATGCCTTGAATGATGAAAGACAAGTAATCAAGCATCGGAGAAGAAGAAGGAAGAAGAAACAGACAGGTGATTCCTCAACCGAAATTGAGAAACCACCTGATTAATCAGAGGTAATGTCTGGCTGGAGACATTAAATCTAGTGCTCAATGGGAGGCAACCCATTCTTTTCTTGTTATTTTCAATAATTTTTTTTTCAAAAATAAAAAAGTAAAAATTTATCTTTCAATAAATTAATCAAATTTTTGTTAGAAAGTTAATTTATTCACTTAACATTTTTACACAATAAAACCAATTTTATAAAATCAATTATTAATTCTTTTATAACTTAGGAATTTTGATAAATTTAATTACAATAAGTTTATTAACTATCAAGCAAATTTCAATAACCCGATAAGTTGAGAGATCTTTTTAAACACTTGAGGGTTTAATCGACATAATTTCATTCGAATTGATTTTGCTTTAATCTTTGATTTGTGTTGTTGTATAGAGAATTCAGGAAAATGATCAAGGCACATTTATTGGTGAAAAGAAACCTTGGGCCAAATAGCTTACCTTGGTAAAAATTATTTTATCCTTTGAAAGCCAATTTAAGCCTAAAATAAATTCTTTGGTACCCTTAAAACCTAAATTTGTTTTAACCATTCCCTATACTTGATTGATTAAAAGAGCAGTTGAAATAAATGTTCTCATAAAAATGGGGAGTGAAAATAAGCAACTTGATTCTTTTCAAAAGAAAATAAAGTATGAAAAAGAAAAGTCAAAAATAGTGAAAAGAATCAAGTTGGGGGTATTTATTTTTCATCAAAAATAGTGAAAAGAATCAAGTTGGGGGTATTTATTTTTCATCAATAAAAGAAATGAAAAGTTTGGGCCAAGAGAAAGCCTAAAAATTATAAAATGCTCTTTTATGATTTCAGGTTTTTGAATTCCAAGAAAAACCATTGATTCTTGTAAGCCAAGCCTCATTACAACCCGTGAAAAGACCTTGTGATTTCTGAATTAACTCTGTATAACTAACCATTGATTAGATAAAAATCAAAATTAAATTCGTTTGATTTTATGATTGATTGAGTGAAACAGGTTACCAATTGCATTGAGATAAACACTTGGAGAGGTAAGCCTGAAATTATGCTTGATATGTTAATAAAATATTGTAAAGAATTTTATCATTAAACCTTTGTTACATTAGATGCCTATAATTGATTATTTCAAAATGGTAAATTGTGTAATTACTTTTTGTGATAAATTCTCGGACTAACTCAAAAATTTGATTTCAAATTTTTATTTTTTATTTTTCTCTCTTGCTCGAGGACGAGCAATGTCTCAAGTTGGGGGTATTTGTTAGTCCTCAAATTTACAATAAATCTTTTAATAAAAATTTTATAAAAATAATAAAAATTTGGATAATTTGTTAGAAAATTAGGTTTTAATTCAATAAATGGATGTTGTTGGAAATAATCTGCCCTTGATCAATTTTCTCTAGTTTTACAGTGAAAAAGTAAAGAATTCAAGAGAAAATTATACTGGAGGATCTGACGTGTAGCATCAATCCCACGCGTAGCGTCCATAGCTACTTTTGATGCTGACGCTACGCGTCACAGCCACGCGTAGCGTCAGTGCTGCGTGGACTCCACAGCCAAGCTGGCCAAGCACTCACTTAGTGACCCATTATTGGCCACTCCACTCAGCACAAATGGCCAAAACGCAGTGAAGACAGGCGCACATAGCCAAGCATGATTGAATATAATATTCCAAGGTGGCCACTACCAGCTACGTTAATGGAGGCTGAGTCAGGGGACTGACGCGTAGTGTCACACTGACGCTTAGCGTTAGCACCCTTGCTTAGCCCTATAAATAGGGCCATCCAACACCATTCATGACATCCCATTCTCTACATTTAGAGTTCTTTTCTCTCTTCTATACTCGAGTTTTGAGTATTTCTTTTAGAGTTTGTAGTTCTAGAATAGTTTTCTAGATACTTGAGAGTGTTGTGGTGTATTGTGATCGTTGTATCGTGAAGTTTCCATCGTCTTCGTAATGTCAAACTCTGTAAGTGTTGTTTCTACTTTTACCATGTGTAACTAATTTGTTTATGTTGGAATTGGTGAACTAATCTATTGAGTATAATGATGTGAATTCGACCTCTGCATGTTTATGATTCAAGTCCATGTTAGTATTTCAACCTTTTAATAATATGAATGTCAAACGGGAGAATGATTTTCATGTGTATTGAAATTTGTTTTATTAGTATGAATGTCAAACGGGAGAATGATTATTCATGCCGTATTGAAACTTGTTTTGACGAAAGTAAAAGTTGGAATACCCTTGGTATCTCAATTCTATAGGGGTTGTTAACCATTGTTGCCATAAGGCTAGGTCTTAATGCAAGTTTTTACTGAGAAAGCTCACGAGGGATCGGACTTTACAGTGAATTCTTAGAATTTATATCACGAGGGATCGGTTATAATGATTTTAAGCTACAATGACATGAAACTTGATGATTAAATATGCATGTCTTGAGTTCCTTATTGTTATTCTAGATTAGGGATCCAATTTCCAACATAATTTGTTTATCTGTGTTCATCTCAAGTATCTTACCTATTCTAGATTGCAACTCAACTTTTTAGATAGATTTTTATTTTCTTTTTAGCTCATGAACTACTCAATCATGCTATCTTGTGAATACTGTATAAATTGTATATAAATCATTCTTTTGTCTATAACTTTCTTCACATTTACCATAGTGAAAAGAAAATTACTGTTGTTATTGGACTTTCAATCCCAGTGGAACGATATCTAAATTTTGAAAACTACAAATGATTGATGCGCTTGCCAATTAACAACCCGGTGGTAGAAACGAAGGGTTCAGACCCCATCACCTGGTTAACAACCATCACCTAGTGGATTTTAATATTACCATCATCACCAACCACTACCAATTATCATTGGATTTCATTCACATATTTAGTTAGAGGCAAACGTTATCCACACACATTTTCATCAATTTTATATCATGGGATATTCTCACACATTCATATTCCATTCATTCATAACTATGGCATCCAACTCAAACAAGTCATAGCCACGCATCAAGTTGACATCAAGATCATCATCCCAAATATCATTCATCACATAACATCAATCATTCTAATTGCATTTCAAATCACATAACTCATCAAACGGTCATCCAAATCAAGTAATGGAAACACATCTATACAAATACATCAATAATGGATGAAATCATGCATTTAGAATATGTTACCCCTCTTACCTCACGAGAAGTAGTACTCAACGTGGTTTGAGGGTTCCGCTTCACCGATAGGGTTGGTTCCTACATCACACAATATAACATATAATCATTTCCTATCTCAACCACCAAAATTTAAATATTTTGATTAACCACTTGGTGTTCATGCCATTTTGAGTCTTAAATCGCTTTTACTTCATTGAACCCACCATAACCATCAAGGGTTAGGTGTTCCTATTACTATGCATTTTGAAAACCACACCCATTAATGGGTTTCCATATGCATGTCCCTCTTACCATCATTAATGTCGTCTCTCACCATTAATGTCACTTACCCATTATTAATAAATGCTCTTACATTCACATTTTTACTTTCCCCTAAGTTCAAGGTTAGGGTTTCATCAAAAACCCAACAACCATTATCAATGTTCATCATTTTCCACAATACTCATTACCATTTTCGTGTACCCATATACACCTTCATCAAACTTATATTAAATGCACTCCACCTTAGGGTTTTGCATCATTAGTGACACCCATTAATAACACTCTTACATTCAACACTCCCATAAACCATAATACTCCATTATCTAGGGCTAGAGCTCAATAAAAATGGTGAGGGAAGCTTACCTTAAGCCAAATGAATTTGAGCTCCAAAAAGGAAGGGAGGGTGACAAAAATGAGGATGAGAAGAAAGAGCTTCCAATGTCACATCCTCCTTTTTGTTTGTTAGAAAGAAACAAAAATGGAGGGAAATGAGGCACATACCAAGCTTCGTTAGGTTTTGGGTTAAAAGAGAAGAGGAAGAAGAAGTTGGAGAGGAGAAGAAAAAAGAGTGTTTATGTTTTGAGAGGGAGAGTGAACGTGAGAGTGAAGGGAGAGTAAGAGTTTTTGTGTTTTAAGTTAGCCCCATTTAATAATTTCCCTAATTTACAACAAATAGGATCTTCGTTCGAGCCCAATACTTTATCAAAAAATTATTTCGAAGTTATATTCGGATTCCCAATATTATTCTCAATCATCCTGACTAGCACCTCCCCAATCGGAGATACTTGGTCTGACACCCATATTTTAATCGTGTATTTTTCCATCTTTTTAAGCCATAATAAATTATGAATGATCCTAATAATCCCCAATTTAATTATTTCAAAATTTTGGGGCATTAGATAACTTGTATGTAATTATCTACTAATTATTCCTCTCAATTAATCATTTATATAAATTTTAGGATGTTACAATCAGCGTCGCAAGCAGAATTAAAATGTGACAGTGACAATAACACAAAAGCAAACAAAATAGAGTTTGGACCTCTTCTTCTTCCTCCTCTATCATGGGCCATGACTTTAAGGGCCATATCAGAGAGGTTTTCATTATCTAAACTTGTAATTAATCATGATTTTGAGATCGAGGAAGTGAGGTAAGCATTTCGGTACCTTTAATTTCAAGTTTTCTCTCTCCCTTTCACTTTCCATATCTAGCCGTATGGGTTTATGCTTATGGGACCTGTTGTATTTCGTTTTAAGGATGGGTTTAACCTTGGAAATGGCTTGCATGTCAATGGGGGGTTACAATTTCGTATTTTTCCTTTCTTTTCTTCTTGACCGAATGGGTACATGCATAAGGGGGTTCTTGTTTGCATTTTCATGGCAAGGTGGAGCTTAGTTAGGGTCTTTAATGTAATGAGTGCTACTAACGACTTATAGGTTTCCTTGTTCGGTGACCGTAGTTGTTAGAATAAGTTCTCAGATAACCATTGAGCGAAGTAGGTGTTTGAATCAGAAAAGAAATAGTGAATTGCCAATTGTAGGGTGTGACGAGCATCGAGAATAATTAGCTGGAGCTTGGAATTAAGGTAAAGGGGTGTGCTGGGTTAAATTAATTTAGAAAATTGTTTATGTTATGTTGTGTACAGGAAAATATAAATCATAGTCATTAATGCTTATGGCGAAATATGAATTAAGTGATACACAATAATGGATACAATTTGGAGAAAGAAAGTATTTATAGTAAATCATAAAGTAGTAATGTATATAATATAACATGTAAAACATAAGATATGAGAGGTAGTATATTCATGATTAAATTATATTAGGTTTAACAAATTAATGAAATGTGTTAGTTAAAATATGATGGCCGTTATCACAAAATTATTGAAATAATGAAAACTAGTATACATGCAAATTATGTGATGTCAATATTGGCTAAGGGATGTAATAGCATTGATGTGATATACTTGTAAGTGAGTGTGATATTGAAATATTAATTTAGAGGTGATGAGTAAATAATGTTAATGTGAGTAAAATATGAATAGAAGAGAGAAATATCTTAAATTTATTGGTATTTCTAGTTGAGGATGAGGTAATGTCTGGATGTTTAATTAAACAATTGAGTTAATTGTCCTGAGTGCGGGTATGAATATATATAATTTAATTTATGATATTGAGTAGCTAGTATTTATATGTTTCATGAGTAGCTATTATTCTTTGTGCCTGAGTGGTTTGATAATTATATGATGTTAATTATGGTGATGATCTTGATACGTGCTGGCGACATGATTGTGGTCGGTTCTATGTGGCCGCCCTGTTGTTCGAACATGGGTTGTATCTATGTGAGCACCCCATTTATTTAAAATGAGACTCTATGACATTTGATGAAGAGAAAAAGAATTTTTTTAAAATGGAATTATGTGGGTTATGTGGTGTAGGACGACCGACGGTATATATTACCCCTCGCTTTTGGCTCCCGTGGTCAAGTCTGACCCAGTTGAGCTACCCAATGGTCAAGTAAGACCCAGTGGTTGAGGTGGGGAGCCAAGTTAGGCTAGGTGGATCAAGTCGAGTTTACGGGGTGTCAAGTAGGATCCCCCAATTGATGGTTGATCCTTTTAGTATTCGACTACTAGGGCATTATTTATTTGAGAGTCGGTTATGTTTTACATGCCTTGACTTGCGATGGTATTTATATCAGTGATTATGTGATGATTTGCACTATTGAAATGAATCGAAGCCTATGTAGTGAATGATGCCGATTTGACTTGATGATGAAGAATCTGGTGGTTCCGATGTTGATTGATATCTTGAATTTGTAACAGCCCTAAATTTTTAGAATAGGAACCCAGGCTCTCAGGACCTCTAAGAGTGCCTTATTAAGTCTTTTAGGAGAGTTGAGGCTTCAGCCTGATCCCTGAGTTGCTCTAAGTATGAAGGAAAGAGACCCCGAGAGAATTTGAGTAGTGAACAATCCAAATAAGTGAGTAATAATAGCTGTGCTTAGTGATGATGTTTAGTTAGAAAGAGAGAGAGTTTGTCGATTTAGTAGTAATTAAAATGAGATAGTAATCATGTTTAACTTAATGTGAAACTGTTGATGAAGTGAGCATCTCCGTGTTAATAATATTTGAATTGATGGAATGATGATTAATAGATGATGTTTAATTTTAGTGATTAATATGTAATCTTAGTCAACCACTCATTGATTATAGTAATAGTAGTGGAGAATATTTAATTATTTAAATATCAAGTTTAATTTTTAAATGCTGGATAATTATTGAAAACTCAAAATTTCATAAGATGATAATTAGCCTTTTAACGAATGTTATTAATAAGGAGTACCTTATTTTTATTCGGTGTCAAATGATTAATAAATTCATTTATTAATGATTCCATAAATTGATATAAAATAAAATAATAAAACGTTCGAAATGATTGGTAGTGGTTATTTTAATTCCTTATTAATTGGTTAATGATCTATAAATATTTTATTTAGATTTATACAAATTAGTTGGTTATTGTTTATTTTGTCTTTTGGGACCTGATTAAATATCAGTTTCGAATAAATATTAATTAGATAATTTTTAATGTATAATAATCATTTTGAAAATGTGTATGTATTTATAATTAAGATATTTTAGTGGTATTTTATTTAACTAAGTATCAACATTTGTATTTAAAATGTAAAACATTGCCAGATTCCTCAGATTTGAACTGTGGGACCCAGCCAAGGGTTAAATTTTGATAATTTGATCTGAGACTAGTGGTCCTATAGGGAAAATAGTCCCATTAAGATTCTCCTTTAGAGAATTGAGGGTGACTAACTCGGTCCAATTGGCCCGGTTAGAATCTTAGATACCTCCTACATTTGATCGCGCATATACTTCGGGATATCCGATGGCAGCGTGGTCTATCCCTGGTGACTCATTTCGACGTTTTAGGAGCTTTTCCTGAAGGCGTCAAAGCTTTATTTAGACTCTATCAACCCCATTTTTTTATAAATCGATTCCCTCAGAAATTGCCTTAAAGCTTGACCCAAACACCTTCAGTGTTTTAGACCCAACTTTCTCATAAGACCTTAGAATTGAACGATTTTGGCCTTGATCTCTTTATTTTGAAAAGATCTTTAACCTCTGTTTCTAGCCCCAAACTCCGATTCCCAATTTGTCACCCCTAAAATTAAGGCTTAAGCGTGTCCACCTCAAAATTTTATTGTTTGGACATTTTATCCTACGCATGGTTCATTCAAAAATTCATAACTCTTTCATACAACCTTCGATTTGCAAAAACCTGGTGTCAAAATCTCCAAAACAAAATTCTCTACATTTTCTGTGAAGACCCTGAAGGTTGAATCCTTCCCAATTGGTACATTTTCATAATCTTTGTGGACCTATTCCAGTTTCGCAACTACATTACACACTTTTAGGAAAAAATTCGTATCTTCCTCATACGGTATTGGAATGACTCCATTCTTTTTGCTCTTAAAGAGATCTATAAACTTCATGAAGGGTATGAAAGCTAATTCCTTACCTATTTTTCTCAAGAAAATTATTTTGTTCAGAAATTCATTTCTGTCACAATCTGGAGTAATTTTCATATTTTGGGCATATCTCCCTCGTCCCATGTTGGATTTTCACGCACCATATGTCCTTTTAAAGAGAAAGCATAGATCTACAAATTTCATGTTAGGAGTTTTTCCAAATTCCCACTCCACAAATTATTGTATATTTATTTTTAAACGTGTTCCCAATAGGTCGCTAGCTACCCGTCGGGTATTCGACTTTTGGATCTTTGAAATCTAAAACACAAACTTCTTCTTCTTCTTCTTTTTCTTCAACTTTATATTCTTTTCAAAACTCTAAAAATTCTAAAGTGGCTGGGGAACAAAAAAGACAAACTTTGGGACAATTTGCTACTATTAATGGACCACCTCATGTATCAGTGATGTTTCAAGGACCTGTGGCAGTAGTGGAAATTAAACCTGCTACATTAAATATAAGTCAAAATAATTAGTTTGCTGGTCTAAATCATGAATAACCATGTGAACATCTAGCTGTTTTTTTTGAATTATGCAGCATTATTGGTTTTGAACCCAATCAAGAAGAATCTGTATATATGAGACTATTTCCTTTTTTTTGGTTAGGAAGACTAAAGAATGGTTTAAATCTTGTCCTCATGGTAGTTTTTCAAACTGGTCTAATCTTGAAAGAAAATTTAAAGGTTTTATTCCCCTTCTAAATATTTTGAAGCTATGACAACCATTTGCTCATTTTCACATAATAATGATGAGTCATTAGGAGAAGCATGGGAACGATTCAAAGCATTGTTAAGAAAATGTCCAAATCACAATTTGGATGATGGTGGTAATGTAAGAATTGTTTATCATGGTTTATTGCCTCAGTTTGATATGATGTTAGATGCCTGTGTAGGTGGTTCATTAATGAACAAAACAGCAGAGGAAGCAATAGCTATAATGGAGTCCATGTCTACCAGTGACAGACAAGCAAAACATGAAAGAGGTAATGTTTCTAGGAAACCAGGTATGTTAGAGTTAGGAGTCAATTATGTAGTCTTGGCTCACTAAAAATTGTTGACATAACAAATTAACTCAATGAGCAAGCAATTGTAGAAACTTCAGATTTCCCAAGTGTCATCGCCACCCCTACTCAGTTAAAATAGTGTGTTTATTGTTTGGGTGAATAACCTTACAGTTACTGTGCACCCGATGGAGTTGAACATGAGCAAGCCAATTTTCTGAACAACCAAAGATTACATGTTTTTCCTTTCAATATTGGTAATCTTTTTCCTAACAATTTTCCACAGGGATGGAAAAATTAGAATTTGGATGGAAACAAGATGTTGGACCTTCCAATAGACCTCCCAATAATCAGTTTCAACAACAACCACAACCTGATCAGAATGCTAGGCTGACAAGGATAGAAGATTCTATCCAACAATTGCTACAATATATGCAAACGAATTAAGCCGCAACAAAAGCGTCGGATTTGCAATTGGGACAACTAGCAAAGGAAGTAGCGGAAATGAAAAGTTTTGGTTTTTCTACCAATACCCAGAACCTAAGGGAACAATGTAAAGCTATTTTCACAAGAAGTGGTAAAATTGTAGGAACTGATTGTAAAGAAAATTGTAAATAGAGTGAAGAGAGTGAAAAAGAAGAGAGTGGAGAGGAAAAGAAAGAATAAGAGAGTGATGAAAAAGAAAATAAAGAAGAAAAACAAAAGAAAAACAAGAAAAAGAAGAAAAACAAAAAGAAAACAAAAAAAATCAAAAAACTAAAAAAGAAAAAAGTAGTACTTAGGTCAGACTCCTATTGTCAAGGATCTGCCTTATCCTCATGCACCATCAAGAAAGGATAAGGAGAGAGAATACAAGAGATTCCTTGAGATTTTTAAGCAGTTATAAATAAACATTCCATTTTCTGAGGCATTGGAACAAATGCCAACATATGCAAAGTTTATGAAAGAACTGCTCACAAAGAAAATAAGGTATAATGAAGAAATTGTGGAGCTTGAAGCTGGTTGCAGTGCCATCTTGCAATACAACATGCCAGAAAAATCAAAAGATCCTAGAAGTTTCACCATTCCTGTGTCCATTGGAGGTGTAAATATTGGGAAGGCTTTATTAAATTTAAGGGCTAGCATCAATTTAATGCCCTTAAGTATGATGAAACACGTAGGTGATCTTGATCCTCGAAGGACAAAGATGACTCTACAACTGGCAGACCGCTCAATCAAAAAACCCTATGGAATTATGGAAGATGTACTTGTGAAGGTGGACAAGTTCTACTTCCCTATTAATTTCGTGGTATTAGACATGGAGAAGGATACTGAAGTCCCATTAATCCTTGGAAGGCCATTCATGAAGATTGCTAGAGTGCTGATTGATGTGGACAGTGGAAAACTTGTAGTTAGAGTGAATGATGAGGAGGTAAATTTTGATGTTTTCAAAGCAATTAAACATCTTAACCCAAAACAAGATTGTTTTAGAGTGTATGCTCTTGATGAAGTTTGCCTCTCCGTATCAAAAGGTATGTCTATTTCTAACCCTTTCAATAAATCATTGATTAACTCTGTTGAATGTTTAAATGAGGAAGAGGAAAGATAGATAGACAGGTGTTTGGAAGAACTTAAAAGAGGGAAAGACATTTCCCCCGAATCTAGAAAGATTGAAGAACTTCAATAAACACTTGTTGAACAAGTCCAGAGACCAGAGCTCAAAGTTTTGCCTTCACACCTTAAGTATATCTTTCTAAAGGAAGGTAATCTTAAACCAGTTATCATTAGTAATTCATTAACTGAAACAAAAGAAGAAAGACTGGTGGAGGTGCTAAAAAAGAATCAAGAAGCAATCAGATGGACACTTGAAGATCTGAAAGGTATAAGTCCATCATATTGCATGCATATGATTTTATCGGAAGATGATTTCAAGCCTGTAGCCTAACCTCAAAGACGCCTCAATCCCACAATGAAAAGGTAACAAAGAAGGAGGTTCTAAAATTGCTAAAAGCAGATATGATCCATCCTATTTCTGATAGTGCATGGGTAAGTTCGGTACCTAAAAAGGAAGTTGTGACAGTAATTATAAATGATAAAAATGAATTAATCCCAACAAGAACTGTCACGAGCTGGAGAATGTTCATTGATTACAAAAAATTGAATCAAGCAACAAGAAAAGATCATTTCCCCCTTCCCTTTATGGACCACACTACAAAAAAATAAGTAAATAACAGAGGTTTTATAGAGGAGGTTTCAAAAACCTCCGTTAATAAAATTATATTAGGGCGTTTTTTCAAACCTCCTTAAATTAAATTTATAATGGAGGTTTTTAATTTGTTTTGGGAGGTCATTTTTTACTCCATTAATAAAAAATATAAAGGAGCTTATTTATGTTAATTAGTTAATATTATTAAAAACCTCCTTAATTTATAGTTATTTTCAATCAAAAATTTCCTCCAACTCTTCATATGTCCTTTTCCTCAAATTTAATTATAGAATTTTATAAAATAAAATACTTTTTAAATTTTTCCCTCCCTTTCAAAAAAATAAATATTCCCTTCAATTAAAAATTAGGAGGAAAAAACCCTAAATCATTTTTCGGCTTTGAACTTTTGTTATATTATTTCTATATACTACTAGTTTCCTTCATTTTGTTCGTCAACTAATATCACAAAGCAAGAAATCAACCTCACTTTCTCTCTCTATCTAACCCCAACAAACCCTTTTCTCATCTCCACCCCTGCTTTCTCTCTCTAGGGTTTCAAAACACGAACTCTCTCACTCTCGCTCCGCTCACCACGATTGTAAGGTTCTTCCCCTTTCCCCCTTCCCGTAAATTTCGTACCACTCATGATCACACAGTTTCGATTCCCCCTCTTTTCCCTCCTCAATTGCTTCCTCAGGTTCGTGAGTTTCCACTCTTCCATGCCTTTTATTTTGTTAATCTTGAAGCATCACTGAATTTTGTTTGTGTGAGTCTTGATTCTGCTTGCGTGTTGTTTGGTTTGTTCCATTTTTGACCCATCTATCTATCTGCTTCCCAATTCATACACACTCACACGTCATACACTCTCTGTTTCATACTAACTTTCAAACATCAATCCATGGCTGAACAAGGTATTGGTATTCCCTATTGATCTATCTCTATATGCTATTTCTATTCTCATGCTCTTTTTATTCTGATTATACTTTTTTCCTCTATTTTTTCTGTTGTGGGGTCTTTTATTTTATTGAATTTTATGTAGGTGGAAATGAGTCACTGAAACCTTTGTCTTTGGGTCCTTATGAAGAGGCCATGAAGGCCTTGTCTTCTTTGATCACTAGACGCACTCGTGCTGATGGTACTAATATTAGGGATCACTTTAACATCTTATTTGATTACCTAAAGGTAAAATTTTTTGAATTGGGTTTTGTTGGGATTGTTGATGTTAACAATTGATGGTGTGCAATGAAATTTCATAGATTCTAGATTTGGAGGAACATATTGCAAATATAAAGATTATCCATGTGGCTGGGACCAAAGGGAAGGTACTTTAACTTTTTTTTGTTTTGGTGGTTGCTTGGAAACGAAGTCATCATAATAAGTTCTATTTGTTTCTTTCAATAATGATTCTTATGTGGTTGGTAGTTTGTGGTGTCTTATAGTTAGAGATAAGTCTAGCTTTGGAATTTGGATGAATAAGGCTTTGGTATTTGTTAGAGTCTTGTTCTCTTTATTTTTAATTTTGTGTGCTTAATCCTTATCGCTTGTGGCGTACTTGGTTCCCATGTTTGCTGCAGCAATATTTGTGTCTTATTTATTGTTCAATTGAGTGCATAATTTGTCTCCTCTTATGCACTATTTTCATTGTTCATGGTGCTAATTTGCCCCAATAAATTTTCATTGTTGAAGCAATCCTAATTGTGAGCGCTACACTACATACACACATACACAAAAAAGTAGACCAACATAACTCAACAACCAAAACATAGAAGATGAACCAAAACAAAACATAGCAAAGAACTAATAAGGATGAACAACAATAACATTCAGGCATGGAAGTCAAACCAGATGTAGTTGCTATCATAGTTTAAATTTTGAACAAGGCACTGGAAAAAAGAGAAGCAGAGAAGTGGGAGGTGGATGTCTAAGTTTGAGTTAGAGTTTGAAAAGTAAGAAAAAAAATGTTTAAGCTTACTTGTACGATCCCACTGATCTCACTAGATTATAATTTTCAACAGAACTAAGATCAGAGGCATGTGAAATGATTTATGATCTTATGACCCAACTTGCAATTTTAACTACCACCCTGAGTGAGAACACTGCTTCCAGTGCTATTTTTGTGTGTGCATTCATGTAATATTTGCATGCATAGGGAGAGGAATTTATATTTGAGAAACTGCTCTCATTCAGCTCAGTTCATTTTAATGTCTCATTTCTTCCCTTTAAACTAGTTCAGGTTATAAAGCAATCGGGACTTCTTAAAGCACCTGGTTTGCTATACAAAAATACACCTGCTGTGGTAACATGCAGTGGGTCAAATGGTAAAGTTTTCTAAACTTTTTTTTACCTTGATTGCATGTTAATTAAAAAGGTACTTGGCCATCTAAATAAGTAACTTTGAGATTAGTTTTTATACATTGTGTATTTTGTTCTTATATTTCTTTGGCTTACCAATCAAATTTTCTAATCCACTTACTCCTTATGTCCCTTGTTATTTACTATATTCAGCATGCATAAGCCAAGGCAATGTTATGCATTCAAACTTCAATCAATTTGCTTAAATAGTAATTACCTTTTATCTATTATTTGTTACTCTTAATCTTGATATATTTGGCAACATATTTATTACATAATTACATGAGCAGTTGTATTATAGCGTTGTTATTTTCCCTATTTTGTGTAAATTGTTCGTCATTTTAATTTTTCTTATCTCGATAGCCACTGATTCCTCTATACTAGAAAATTGATATCTACCCAACTTTAAAACATTTTCTAATATGTATAATATGAGCATATTTCCACGATTATTCTTGAGAGGCAGGCTGAGATGTACGAATTTTTCCTCTATAGGATGTTAGTTTGGCCTAAGATGACTTCTTTGCTGCTGAAGCATACTTTTTAACTTGTTCTATATTCATTCATATTTATTTTGACTACCTTGTATGCATATTTTGGCAGAATTCCCAAACTATACTTGTAATTTATTGGTTTTATGAATTCTGCTTTTATTGTCAAGAACTTGGGTGTCTTGGTGACTGTGAGAACAATGATTTCCATGTTATTGATATATGTCTATGACTATAACTATTTCAATTCAATATGAAATTATTAGATGAGAGATACATTGTTTGTACAAACTTTTTTATTGTGTTTGTAGATGTTATTTTTGTTGATTTTTTCCTTGATTATGTGTATGGACTTGAGTATTTGCACTCAATTTTTAAAATCCATAGAAACAAGAGCTATTAACATTTTTATATTTAGAGAAAACAGAATCAATGAGGATTTCGTTTAATATTTATTATTAACAATGTGGATACTATACAGGTCACATCTTTACCCTCTGAGGATTCCGTCTCAGAGAGGAGGAGGAAATTGGAGTTCCTTACAATGCAGGAAAAACTTATTAAGGTAAAATATGAAATTACATTGCTTTTTATACTAGTATACTTACCATGTTACAAGGCCTCTTTATTGCATTAGGATGACATTGACGAAGGTGTTTTGTTTAATATTTGCCTTGGTTCATAAGAATATAAAAAAAATAATACTGAAGATCAGTGACATAAAAATAAATATTTTAATATTGTGCTGTCAGAATTCATTTGGTATTATTAATATAAAGTATAAAGTATAAATTATAAACTGACTAAAGGTACAAATACCATCATTTCTTACACAATTCTGTATGTTTGATATTAATAATATAATAACTTCTAGTCTAAAACTACTACTTTCAAATGTTTCGCTTTTTATGTAAGCAACAATCATGTACACAAGAGCCTGTTTATGCGTGTATGCCTGCACATATTTAATCCATTTGTTGTCTTTATATTTGGTTGTTTTGTATATGTTCATATAGAACTCTATAACAGACTGGTAGAGAAAGAATGTTTAAATGATGAAAAAAATGATTTTAAGGCAGATAAAGCTGCCTAAGAGGAATATGAGGGTGCTACCGAGTCAACTGAAGGGGATAAGGTCTCATCAGCAATTATTGAGAGAGTAAGACCCTTATCATTTTATCTTGTCTTATGGAAAGCTAGAAATTAATTTTACAGTTCTTAATTTATAGTTATTTGAAACTGTCAGGTTGATGCTATGCTTCAAAATCTTGAGAATGAAATTGATGATGTGGATGCCAAAATTAGTGACCCTTGGAGGCTGTTGGACAGGTTATCTTTCTTCTGCTTCTTTTATTTACATAACTACCCAGGGAACCTGATTCCATTAGAGCTTTCCATAATAATTAATACGTTTCACAACTGGCACTATATTGTTATGCTTTATTATCAACAAAGGATTTGTATTACAATTTAAGTTCACTAATATTGTTATTATTGTTGTTTTTTTATTATTATATGTTGGCCTTTATTCTGGGTAAAATTCAGCAAATTTGTGATCTTAATAGATTATTTTCTTTCTAGGAGTGCAATAGAGATGCTGGAAGGGAAATCAGGGAGTCTGCCTGTAATTTAAACACTTTGATGGAAGTGAAATCATCCTCGGAACAAAATACAGTTACTGCTCCTGCAATTTAAACAGTTTAATGCATCATCCTTTTTGTTTTTGTTTTGGAAGTGTTAATATTATATTTGAGTTGACATTACATTTACCTTCTTATTTTTGCCTTATGTATTAATTATTATTATTATTATTGAGATATTCATTTTTTCTATGGCACCAATCTGTGGCATTAGATATTTATATATATTTTTATGGTATTTTTTTTTATTTTAGTTAATAGATTAGTGGCGGTTGGCAAACGCCGCTAATGCACATTAAAAACCAGGACCTCCAAAAAAAAATAACCTCTTTTAGTGGAGGTTCAAAACCTCCAGTAAAAGAACCTCCACAAATTGCTTTCTTGATGGCTATTCTGGATATAACTACTTTTACATGTTCTTTTGGTATCTTTGCTTAGAGAAAAATGCCATTTAGATTGTGCAATGCACCTGCTACTTTTTAAAGATGTATGTTTGCTATTTTTACAGATCTAGTTGAAAAAAGCATAGAAAATTTCATGGATGACTTCTCAGTCCTTGGGAACTCTTTTGATACATGTCTATCAAACTTGGAGACCGTACTGCAGCAATGTATTAATACAAATCTGGTCTTGAATTGGGAGAAGTGTCACTTCATGGTGACAGAAGGGATTGTACTTGGTCATAAAATCTCTGCAAAAGGTATTGAAAAAAATTGAGGTGATAACTAAAGTCTCACCCCTTGTAAATATGAAAAGGATTAGAAACTTTCTAGGATATGCCGGGTTTTATAGAAGGTTCATAAAGGATTTTTCAAAAATTTCTAAACCTTTGACAAATCTCTTGAACAAAGATGTTGAATTTAAATATGATGAAACATGTCTTAAAGCTTTGAATTCTTTAAAAGAAAAATTGATTTCCGCTCTCGTTATTGTTGCCCCTAACTGGAATTCACCCTTTGAGCTTATGTGTGATGGATGTGATTATGCTGTAGGAGCTGTTTTAGGTCAAAGGAATGAAAAGATTTTTAGGGTTATACATTATGCTAGTAAGGTTTTGAATGAAAATCAAGTGAATTATGCAACAACTAAGAAAGAATTACTAGCCATAATGTATGTCTTGGAAAAATTTACATCATATTTGATTGGCACAAAAATAATTGTTTTTAGTGATCATGCAGCCATCAAATATCTCTTGACTAAAATAGATTCTAAACCTCGGTTAATCTGATAGATATGATCTTGAAATTAAAGATAAAAAGGGTAGTGAAAATGTGGTTGCTGACCATCTATCTAGATTGACGAATGATGAGGTCAATGCTAAGGAAAATGAAATTTTGGAAGAATTTCCTGACCAGAAATTGTTTGAAATAACAAAACAGCCATGGTTTACAGCTATGGCCAATTTTAAAGCAGCAAGAATTCTTTCAAATGATTTAACCTGACAGCAAAGAAATGTTTTTACAAATATGCCAAATATTTTGTTTGGGATGACCCTCATCTATTTAAAATTGGTATGGATAACTTGTTACGATGTTGTGTACCTAATTGGGAAATTAATGATGTGTTATTGCAATGCCATAAATCCCCTTATGGTGGTTATTTTAATGGAGAAAGGACTACTACAAAAGTCCTTCAATCAGGTTTGTACTGGCCCTTTATTTTTAAAGATGCCCACTCATTTATACAATCTTGTGACAATTTCTAAAGAATAGGGAACATAACTAGGAGGCAAGAAATGCCTCTTATAAATATACAAGAGGTAGAGGTACTTAATTGTTGGGGAATTGACTTCATGGGACCCTTCCCCAACTCTCAATCTAACCAATTTATCCTTTTGGCAGTTGATTATGTTTCTAAATGGGTGGAACCAATTGCTTCACCTAATGCTGACTCCAAAACTGTGGTAAATTTCTTAAAGAAAAATATTTTTTATAGGTTTGAAACACCTAGGACTCTAATTAGTGATGGAGGTTCAAACTTCTGTAATAAAATTCTCCAAAATGTGTTACAGCATTATGGTGTAAGACACAAAGTGGACACATCATATCATCCACAAACCAATGGTTAAGCTAAAATTTCAAATAGAGAATTGAAAAGGATCTTGGAAAAGACTGTGTCTTCTTCAAGAAAATATTGGTCACAGAAACTTGATGATGCACTCTGAGCTTACAAAACCGCATTTAAACTCCTATTGGCTTGTCTCCTTTTCAAATGGTTTATGGAAAAACTTGTCATCTCCCAGTTGAAATGGAACATAAAGCATACAGGGCATTAAAATTCCTCAACATTGATCAAAATGCAGCAGCTGACAAAAGGAAGTTGCAATTACTTAAGTTGGAGGAAATAAGGAATCATGCTTATGAATCATCTAAGTGCTACAAGAATAAGGTAAAATCTTACCATGATGAGAAATTTAAAAAAAGAAATTTCACACCAGGTTAGAAAGTCTTATTGTTTAATTCAAGATTAAAATTATTTTCTGGTAAATTGAAATCAAAGTGGTCAGGCCCATTTGTGATTAAAAAAGTTAAGCCATATGGAGCAGTGGAAATTGAGGATCCAACTTCCAAAAGAAGTTGGATGGTAAATGGACACAGGTTAAAACCTTATCTGGGTGGTGAGATCAACAGACTCACCACCATTTGTTACTTAACAGATTTGTGAAATTACAGGAATTGTCAAGCTAGAGACAGTAGACTAAGCTCTTAATGGGAGGTAAGCCATTATTTGATTGTTGTTTTTAATTTTAAAATATATATATAAAAAAGTTTTAATTAAATTCTATTGTTTTAATTAAATTTAGAATTTTAGGAATAAAAGGGGTTAAGAATGCATAAAAAAGGTTTTTAAATCAAAAATCAAAGAAAATAAAAACTGGACTCCTATGCGTAGCGTCCCGACCACACGTAGCGTAGGGTCAAAAATTCAGATCTAACGCGTAGCGTCAGGACCTGTGTTCAGTTTTAAAAAAAACTGAAGCCCATTCATAGAGTGGCCCGATTTAAATTTTCAAAACCTAATTCCCTCTTTGTGTATCCATTTTTCTTCCAATTCTAATTCTTGAAAACCCCAATCCTTTCAAAAACCCACATTTCCTTTTTCTGTATCAACATCCAGGTAAGTTCTTCAATCCTTATTCTCTTTAAATTTTTTGTTTTGATTTTCTTAAAATGTATGTTGTTAGGTTAGACTAGGATGAATAGAGACCGTTAGGATTATTTGAAATTCTGTTGTTGATTGATTATGTGAAAAAGGGGTTGTTGCTGCGCAACCCCTAAAAAATGGGTTTCTATAACTGTGATCTCACACATGGTGTCACCTTAACGTGTAGCGTGAGGAAACAGGGTTGATGCGTAGCGTCAGGCCCCTATTTTAGCTTTTTTAATTTGTGTTTTAGATGGTTTTTGTTATTATAAGTTTTAATATGTATGATATATTGTATGTTAATAATTTAATTTTTTGTTTAAAATGTGTTTTATATTTTGTTTTTAATTCTTGAATATTGAACTTGATTTTTAATATGTCTTTTTGTTTTTTAAAATTAGTGTATGTTTTATTTTTGGTTAATATGTGTTTAAAACTTTTATATGAAATTTGTGTGTTTTTAAAGTTGTGTGTTTTTATATATTATTTTTCTAGGGTTTGTATATATATTTGTTATATTTTTTTTATTGTTAAAATGTTTTTTTAAATTATCTTGTTTTTAAATTTTCTTGCAGATGGCATCAAAGAAATCCATCCCTGCTTCTAGTCCCAAGAGGAGGAAGAGGACTAATACTACCTCCTCTGAGGACCCCGACATTCAGATTAAGGAGGAGTAGCTTGGACCTCGTGATCCTACCAGGTTCAAGACTAATACGAAGTGGACCAGGTTTCACTAGATCAAAGGCTTTAGATTGATCTGGGAGAGAGTGCTAGATTTGGGAGTAGCTGACTACCCAGAATTGCTTGGAGAGATTCAGAGGAGGAGGTGGGGAACACTGTTTTCCCTACCCACTGAGGGAGATCCCATCTTGGTGATGGACTTCTATGCTAATGCCTACAGGACGAGACAGGATTCACCCAGCGTTGGGAAGATGAGGAGTATCTGGGTTAGAGGTAGGCATATTGTCTACGATAGAGATACCATCAGTACCCTTCTGGGTAACCCTTGGGAGCTCACTCCCGAGGGTGATACTTGTTTCTGGTTGGAGAACAAAAACAAGGTTGCTACAGAGAATGGTGATTTAGGATACTCCCTAGGTCAAGTTGCTCATTTCTTGAGCAAGGTTCATAGAGCTCTATCTAACCTGCTGAAGACCCAGATGACCCCTATAGCTTAGGCGTAGATGTACTTGATGCTCCACAACATCACACCTGTGACTCACCTCTCCAACTTGCCAGTTGATCGATGTTGCTTGCTATACTTTATTTTGTAGGGCCACACGATTGATATTGCCGCCCTTATTTCTGAGCAGATTCACCAGTATGCCTTTGGGCATAAGGTGAATCACCCGGTACCCGTTCCACTTATGATATCTGCCTTACTGAGAAAGCAGGGGGTGTAGGTGCCATCACCAGAGTTCACTAGGTCATCTGGGCGAGTATCGAGTGTTCTAGTGAACAGAGCTTATTTTGTTCAGCAGTACGAGCTTGCTTCTCTAGAGTACGAGGCCCGGCCGCAACCCAGAAAGAGACGTCCACAGCAGACTGCCCCGACAGATGCTATGACCCAGGAGTTTACAAGGATGAGAATAGATCATCAGCATATGATGCAGATGATGATTGCTTCCCATCAAGCTTACATGCACTTACATGATTCTTTTTATCAGTACAAGGTCCAGGGGTCAGATGCACCATTTATGACACCTGCCGATTTTGTTTCTCATGTGGCTTGGCTAGGAGATCAGCCGACATATCCTAAGGTAGGTGGGACATCTGGGGCTCAGGCTGACACTGCAGATACTGAGGGTGATGTTGATGAGGATGAGGAGATGTAGAAGGAGGACGATTGATGATCATATTTATTTTTTGCATCTTTTTATGACTCTTTTATATTTTTTTACATTTACTTACATTGGTACTAGTTTATGATTTTAGTTATTGTATTTGGTATATTTTCATTGTGTGGTGTGATTTTATTTTTGGCATGATATATTACTTGTGTGATTTTCTTTAAATTAAATAAAAATAATAAGTCTGATTTTCTTTAAATAAAATCAATTTTTAGAAATTGAAAATTCTATGCGCTTGAAGTTTTAAATAATAAGCCACTTTAAATAATCAAATATCGATTCTTTTGCAACTTAGGCATTTTGATTAAACAAAGTACAATGATCTCATTAATAATCAAAGCTAATTTCGAAAACCCGATGAGTTGAGAGTTCTTTAAACACTTTGAGGGTATCAACATAATTTCTTACGAATTGATTTTGCTTAATTCTTTAATTTGTGTTATTGTATAGAGGATCTAAGAGCATGATCAAGGAACTTTATTGGTAAACACAGGAACTTAGGGCCAAAAAGCTTACCATGATAAAATATATTTATCCTTTGATAGCCGTTTTGAGCCTTAAAAATAATTTTTTTAATACCCCTTACCTAAAAAATATTTTCAACCATTCCATTTTATCTGATTAAGTAAAAGAGCATTTAAATCAATATGAAAATAATTTGAGTGTTCTTACAAAACTGGGGAATGAAATGATTAAGCTCAATTCTTTTCAAAATTTATATCAAGTTGAGCATATATGTATGAAAATCAGAAATAAAAGAAAAATAAATATGTATATGCAAATTTAGAAAAAGAAATAATGAAAAGAATTAAGTTAGGGGTATTCGTCAAAAAGGGAAGTGACTTTTGGATCAAGAAAAAATCCTAGATCTTACATTAAATGCTTTTTTATGATTTCTGGTGTTTGCTATCCAAGAAAAACCATGAATTCTTGTAACCAAGCCTCATTACAATGCTTGAAAAAGACCTTGTGACTCTTGTTTGATTATGTATGAATGACAATTGATAAGATGAAAATCAAAATTAAATTTGTTTGATTTTATGATTGATTAAGTTAAACAGGTTATATTTTTACAGAGAGAGAGAAACACTTGTAAGGTAAGCCTTGAAATAAGCTTGATTTATTGATATTACATTGTGTTAGTTTTATCTTTAGGCCTCTTTTGCACAAGTCATCAATATTGATCATTTCACACAGTAAGTTATGAATTACTTCGTGAGGTAAATTTTCAAAAATTGATTGGTTCACAATTTGAATTTGTTTTGCTCAAGGGCGAGCAACTTCCTAAGTTGGGGTAGTTTGTTAGTCCTTGATTTATTGTTGTTTTTATATTAAAAAGCGTGATGAAATTAATAAAAATTAGTTTAAAATGAATAAATTTAGGTTTTATTTTTAATAAATGGAAGTTATTAAAATTAACTTGGCATGACCCATTTTTCTCAATTTTGTAGTGAAAAGATGAGGATTTAAAGAGAAAATTTATTCAAGCCAAAGGGCTGACGCATAGCATCAACCCCACGCTTAGCGTTAGGATTTTGGTGCTGACGCTATGCGTCAGACCCATGCATAGTGACAGGTGCTACGTGTATCTCACTAATATGTGGAATTACACCAAAAAAGGGCCAAATAATGGCCAAACCACTTCAGTCCAAAACCTATGCATGCAGTGGGAGACAAGTATCACCTGATTTGAGCATTATTGAGACATAATGGAGGGAATTATGGCTGGAAATTATTAAATTAATGGAGGTTGAGTTAGGAGGTTGACGCGTAGCGTCAGGACCTCGACTCAGCCCTATAAATAGGCTATTTGCCAAGAGTTCAAGCATCCCATTTTGCATTATAATCACTCCTTTCTTCGATTCCAGAACCTTTGTTTCTGAGTTGTACTGCAGAATAACTTCCATATACTTAAGAGTGTTGTTTAGTGTTGTTTCCTTTTGTATTGTGAAGTGTGTTCAAGTGTGATCAAGTATTCATGATGTCTTTAATCGTAAGTTATCTTTTCACTTTCACCATGTGTAACTAATCTATTTATGTTGGAATTGGTGAACCAATCTATCAATATGATGTTTTGATTATGAATTATGCATGTTTATGATTTAAGTTTCATGTTAGTAATTCAACCTTTATTAGTATGAACTTCAAACGGGAGAATGATTTTCATGCGTGTTAAATTACTTTAACGGAAGTAAAAGTTGAAATTCCCTTAATATACCAATTACTAGGGATAGAGTTGGTAATTATTGTTGTGTTAAGGACAACGCTTAAAGTAAGTTTTTACTGAGAAAGCATTTGAGGGATCAGACTTTACGGTAACTATTTAGAATTTATTCACTGAGGGATTGGGTTTAATGATTTTAAGTTGCAATAACATGAACTTGATTATTGGATATGCATGTTTATAATTGTTATGTTATATTATAGTGCGGAGATCCAAATTCCAACATAGTTTGTTATACTGTGTTTAAATCTCAAGTATTAGAATTATTCATAAGTACTATTTTTCTAGTCAATTTCTAGATAGATTTAAAATTTACTTTACACCATCTTTTTCTTAATGAGTCAATCAATCTCTAAATCTGTGAATATTGTACACTTTGTATATGAATCATTCTTTTATTAATAAGTTTTGACACCTTTTACCATAGTAAATAAAAATCACTGTTACATATTGAAAACATTCAATCCTTGAAGGAACGATATCTATTTTGAAAACTACAACAATACATTGGTGTGTGGCACCCTAAATTCGTTATTCGATATTATAGGTATCTACTTCTAATTAATAAAAAGTAGGGGAAAATTTTTTACGTTTATTTCATCACTTAATTAAGGCACACCACAATTTAAGACTTATAATAACTACCCTAGATCTAGTTAGAAACCAACCCATATGTGAAGATATAAGAAGGTGAAAGTTAGACAAGTACCTAATTAACTTTATCAATGTATATATGAGATTGTCATGCACTAATTCCTCAAATTCTCATATTGGTCATTAATCCTTCAAATTCAAGGTACCTACCCATAGTCCTACATATTCAAGTCTAAAAATCCATGATCATGAACATCCACATCAAAGCTTTTCCAAGAACCTAATTAGATGACAATGCCATACATACATAAATACTAATAAAACATCAATCTTTTCTTTTTATCAACTAGGCCTCTTAATATACTCATAACTAGGAGGTATACATCATATTATCTTATCCTACATGCCTTGCACCAATTGTGTGATAAAAATTCAGCAATTACACTAATATAAACAAAGCTTCATAAATCCACTCCATAACTACTTCTATGCAACATGCATAATTTTTGTGACATAATATCAACTCTCATGCATAATTCATCATTCATAAAGATTTATGATTATTAACTTCTAATATACCAACAAGTTCATAGCTCAATCTCTAAATCCAAATGTACTAACAATTAATCTAACAAACTCATTTAGAGTTCCAAAAACTTAGACATATATATCAATAGTGAAGCTATACAAAATAATGTCTATACACCTCAAATTCTATAAAGAATTTAAATCAACATGTTTAAAAAGAAGTATGCCGGCCAAGGCAAACGAGACACCCTATTCATACCGAGCCGCCTCCACAAAAAGTATACCTCTCCACCATCTCAACCTACATCACAAGGCTAAAATGGACAACATGAAGAGCGGGTATATTTTCTCAATGATAAGCAATTATAATGATAAGTCATGCATAGTGAAGCAATCATACATATTTTCCTTCAATATATCCTATCTCATTGATACAACATATAGACCAAAATTTGATAATCAATGCATATATTATATACCATAATACTAACTCATGCCAAAGAGTCTTAAGTATCAATCTCATGTCACCAACAATGGTCATCACTACACTTTCACATTAGCCAACAACACCAACAATGTTTCTCAATTCAAGACATTCATGAGTCATAATCACTATAGGCACTCAAGTTCAAATGTCATGTATTCACAATTAATGCATATGCTATCCAACAATTTATTCATATGCAATGAAACCAACTTGTATAACTTTCATCCCCTCTCCATGTGTATATTTCACTCATGTGACTTACAACCACGCATAGTTGTTTAATATACAGAACCAATGCAAGGTTTCTTTCTCAAGATCAACACAAGATCAATAATACATGTCACATTACGACCACGCATACTCGTTTATAAAATCAACCAACACAAAGTTGTTATTTTCAAGATCAATGCAAGATCATATTTATCACACATGAGATATGTTATGCATGTCATGAAATGTAAAAGTGCACATAATGGCCTCAATTTCTCTCATAACCCACTTCATTATCATGCATAAGCCAAAAAGGGCACATCAAGGGTACATCACCTTAACAATTATCAATTCGCCACCAATGTCACTCAAGGAGTCTTACTTCACATAATCATTATACATAGCAACAATAAAATAACTAAGGCCAATATGCAATTAAACATCACACATACATACACAACCAATATCAAGGCCATGCATTTAGAAAATAAACTCCTCTCCTACCTCAAGAGAAGTATTCCGTGGGGTTAGAGGAGTTGGATGGTCCCGCTTCATTGGAACGGTCAAAGCCTATATTTTTGACAAGTACAATGCCACATTAAATATTACTCTATCATTAAATCAACGTTAACAACTAGGTCTCATTTTAGAGGTGCATAAATATATTCATGTGTGTGAAACTTTGTTATGCTTATGCCTTCTCCATCTTGGAGATTTGAAACCTAGAACATTCTTATCATATTCTTTTGGTCTTAGGATTTGAAATTCAGCATTGGTGATTAATCAAAATTCAAGGTGTTACCCATTAGGCTCTCTAAAGCCTTAATTAAATTGTCCACTTCATTATGTTTTATCTTTAATAGTTTCCCTTTAGAAGACATAAGTCCTTCATCACTAAGTAATTCAAGTAAATTTTATTCTTTATCCCCTTAAGACAACTAATTGTCATTATTAGTCTTTAAATATTTAAGTGTCTTATTATAAGCCTTTGGAATCTCCCATTATTCATAATGATTTTATATTATTACCAATCACAAGTAACACTCCAAAACCATGGTCATTTCTAATTTTATATCATGACTTAAATTCTCTACTCTACTTACATGACTAAGTCACTTATCCCTACAACAAAATTCTCTAAGTTCAACTAGTAGCCTTTTTATGCCTAATATAGTCCAATGATATTTTCTAGGCCAACAATCTTTTCTTTCAAATTTAATGGTTCATGTTCTTCACCTAATTCTTTATCAACATTATACTTTTCCTACCTTTTTTACTCATTGTCCAATCTAATTCATAAGCCACTCTTACTAACATTTTCTCAATTCTATAATTATTCTCTTAAGTTCTAATATGCTTCCACAAGATTACCTAATCTAATAACATGCCTAATTCTCATTAATCCTTATACCCTTCACTTAAGTCATCTCACATCCTACTCTTTGTCAACCAATAATTATCCAACACTAATCCTAATTAACAACCTATACCTAACAAAAGTTTTTATGCCCATTAACAAGGCCAACATATTTATGGACTTATTCTTGTCACTTTTCCAACTTCAAGAGAAATTTTAAAACTTACATTCAACATTATACTTTCTACCAACACTAAATATATTTTAGATCATTACCTAAAGTCACATAACTACTTTAAAACCATCCATAGGCCATTTCAAGCCTAAAATAATTTTTAAAAAAAATCAAAGTAAGCCATTAGTTTCCAATCTTGCATCTAATGCTAACCAATACTAATTCACTTATTTTCAAGAATAATTAATTCTATTCTAAAAACTATTTCACATCAATTTCAAGCCACTAGAAACATTATTTAACAACAACAACAAAAGATTCCCAATGGTCACCTATCCTAAATTTTAGGGTTCCACATGCATATCATCAAAGTTTTTCAACACTAATTTCAAATTCTACCATACTTTAAGCTACTAATTTAGTGTTCATCATGAGTTCATAAGCTTACCTTAAGTGAATTTTAAACCCAAAGTTCAAGAGAGCAAGGAAAGTGGAAATTGATGAGCCCTAACCCCAAATGCTTGAACAAGCCACTCCAAAGTGCTAAAGAAATCCCTTTGGAACCTACAATTTTGTCACAAGCATGGGTGAAGCCAAGAGGGATTTTTGGTTTTAAGGTGGGGGCTAAGAGGAGATGATGAGAATGTGAAAAATGAAGAAAAAGAGAAGAGGGATAAGGTCTAAACCTCAAAAACTTGTCAAAAATGGCACCTTTCTTCAATTTCCATCAAGGTTTGGCCATGGTTTATGGTGGAAGAGTTTTGAAAATGGAGAGGAGAAGAAGAAAAGGCAAGCATGGTTTTGTGGAGAAGAAGAAAAGAGGCTGACGTAGATTGGAAGAGAGGGAAGAAGGAAATTGGTTTTTTTGGCTTTTAGTGTAATTTTACCACAATGCCCTTCACTTAAAATTTTTGGCTCCAAGGCCTTTTTTTTTTTGAAAAAGTCTAATTTGGGCTTTAAGTTTCAGATTTAGAACAACCTAATATATCACTCATGGTCAGCTCATTTAATTGGGTGAAATCCGTCGCGTTTTGGCTCAAAAATGAAGCATTTTGGTTGCCCCGCCCCCCCGTACGTATAATTAATTAACTATAAATTTTTCTGGGTTTATTTTTGGGTTTCAAATATTTATTTGAGTGTTTTCTAACACTCAATAATTATTTTTAGGTTAGTAAATTTTTGAGGCCCAATTGAGGCCATTGCCCGAATCGGTCATTTTCCGACGTTAAACGATGCCGATAAATCCTGAATAATTCACAATAAATTTCACAAATGTTCAAATTAATTTTAACTGATCTTTGGGACATAAATATTCATTCCAATATTTACCTAATATTTCCTAGCCCGTTGGGCCCGTCTCTGTATTCTGCTTATACGTTGTTCGTCGATTGATGACGACAGTAATCGCCGTATTCGTCGTATCAACACAAGGGGCCCATAATTAATTTTTCTACATGCATAGGGCATCAAATAATTATTTCCTATAATTTTTCTATTTATTTACTCCAATTAATTAATTATACTTAAATTTTGGGATGTTACATGGTGCTCTTGCCAAAAGGCTACCATCATACCTCTCCCTTTTGGCCACCATGAGCCACCCCAACAACTACCACAACCTCCCATTCATTCACGACATTAACACCCCATACCACACCAACTCATAACTTCAATTTTCTTCCTCATCTCATCCTCCTAATTCACGTCACCACCCCTCACTAAACAACCCCCAGTTCCTTCATTATCCTTATAAAAAATTCCACCTTGTGCGGCTGATTTCTCTTGGCCACACCCTCCCCTATTGCGTGATCTTCTTGAGCAAGATAAGATGAGAATTTTGACCTTTGCATCTTGGGTATGATTCTTTTGTTTCCTTCTCAAAAATCATATTTTGTAGCATGCATTTTGTAGTATTTCTCACTATTTTTAGAAGCTAAAAACTGTGATCAAACTTGTCCATTTTAATTGCATGTATGGTTTCATTAGGATCGAAAATTGTAGGCAACGATCGGCAAGCGTTTTGAAGCATTTGATGAATTTTTGGCGAGCTCACCATTTTCTTTCTCCGAGACAGCGACTGTCCGAAAAGGTAAGGGGGCTTTGCCTCATTTGATTGTGTCACACCCAATTTTTTAGACCTGAATCCCAATGTAATCAAGATAAATAATTAATAAATATACGGGTAAATTTTTTGTGATTAGAATATTTCCAAAACACCTCAATGATTACATCAAGACTCAAACCACAGAAACGAAGAGTGAGATTTAATAATTCAGAACTGGATCGCAAGATAAATCACCCATAAGTGTATACAAAAATAATAGAGTTTACAATGGAAGAAGAATATGCATACGGGGCAGACGCCTAGTCCCTTATATGAAGATATGAGAAAAGGCTCGACAAAGCATGCAATATGCAAAATGAGCCATTTAGGCCACAACCAATCCTACACATAAGTCATAAACATGCATTGTCTGAAATATATATATCTATATGTTCATGCAACATACATCTCTAATATCCATATTCCATAATTAACCATAACCGATTCAACCTTAAAAGCATGTATCATCAACACTTATATATACCCACAATGGGCTACATATCTAACATCATTTTATTCTTCAAATGGGTATGAATTCAAAATCCCAAATATCAACACATCATTCATTTATATTATGATTACAATACATCCACCATTGATTATCAACACTATAACATACGTTTTATTCACGATACAATAATTACAACGGCTGCCGGCCAAGGCAATCCATTACCACTATATACCTTCCCAAAAGCTTTACTTTAAATTCACCATCTCATCCCATGACATTCCTGCCTCAGTGCTAAAAATGGACAACATGGGAGAGTGAGTTATACATTTCAAATGACGAATATGAATACAATTGAGATTATATGCATATGCATACCAACATCATGTATGCTTTGCTAAAACCATCAATACTCATCAAAATTCCTCATTTCAACAACACATAAATATAAAATATTCATCAATCAACTCATAGAAAAGCAACACATATACATATCATTTCTCAATGCCACAATAGGCTAACATAATTATCATCAACCATACACAAACAAGCCCTTCATCGCATTGGGCCATCATATACAACATCATCATATTCAATATCTTTTCGTTGTATTCATATTTTACATGTTGTCTTTTAGATTTTTTATTTACCCATCTTAACCATCATCATATCTCAATCTCAACCATCATTATATATCATCATCAATCATCATTATATCACAATACCTTTGGCATATCTCCATGCTATATGCAAATTCTCTTAGGCTAATGTATATGCACAGTGGAATTATCAACAACAAATACAAATTCAACTGTGGGAATAAACACCAAATTATGGGTTCAAGCATGATCACATAGCTATGCCCCTACTGCAGTAGTATAATGTGTACACATATCTCATAATGCATGCATAATCACCAATTTTACTGGTACCAAACAGCATCACCCATTTGCAACACCGGTCATTTTCACCATGACCGCAGTAAACAATATAATCAACAATATAAGGTGTTGCGGGCCAATCATGACTCATATCATGGTAGCTGTGATCCAAAGGACCACCGGGGATACCTGCTCCTCAAGAGCCACCCCCACAATGGTCAACCACATACAGTTCCCCGTAGCTTAGCATGGGCAGCTTCGTGACTTACACACAGAGTCATAAGGGAATAACAAGAATGCTTGTGCACAGAGCCGCCCTCCCACTGGGCCAATCGTAGGAATCCCCTAATATTCCTTACTGGCAGGGTATGATATGCCATGGATGCAATGCAATGCAAATCAAATGCATTCTCACACTATGCATCCTATAATGCCACTCATCAATCATCATCATCATCACCAACACCACCATACAACTCTTAGTGGATTTTATCATTGTTGGTTTTAGCCATTGTTTTCAAGTTTTAAGTGTGACATTTCATTTCAACATACTTATATCATACATGCAAGTCAATACTTGCAACATTCACAATGACATCATAAACATCAATAACATTCATCAATCTTTCATCAACATCACCATATAATTTCTTAGTTGATTTTTCATCTAATTGATCATTACCATTACTTTACATTCTAGTGTGGCATTCACAACATCTCATTAATACAATTCAAACCACACATACAAGGTCACACTTGTATCATTCACAATGGAATTCAACAATCATCAATAATAACAATCATCCTTTACTTAAGGAAATGATCAACAACATGATCCATCATTATACATTATCGATATCATCTTTGATTCATTAATTCACCATAAACACATTGTCATGCAATCATTCCTCATTAGTTTCATTATCATACAAGGTGTGTCATACGATCACATCATTGACTTTTCAACATCATTCATCATATCATATTACTAGTGGTGAACTTTCATGTCTTCATAACATGTCTTAGGTGCATACACATTTGCCAATATCCCAATTCAATATTAAACACCACTAAGAACACACCACAATCATATACCCCTAATACAATCTCTTGTTTTTACATAATAAAAAGGGTTTTGGATAATAATAAGCTCATGACAAATTTCAACATTAAGACATATGAGGAGAGTTTATTTTTAGTCTTAAAAATAGTGAGACATGTCATAAATATCACTTAGTCCCAATTTGACAATCATAAAAAGTTGGGTTCAAAATCCTCTTAAATTTGAGTTTTACAATACAATGGGTCCGATGTTTTATGCCTAATGAGAGTTAGAAAACTCCAATTAAGGTGAGACCAATTTTCACATCTCTATAACATAATTATCTACAACTTTCATGAAGAAGTCAGAATCCAAAAATGCCATTAAGATACCCAAATAGGCCAAAAATAGGAAGGGAAAAATAGCAGTTGGAAAAATCCTAACAGTGGCCAAAAACAGGGCCATGAATCGATTCAAGGCTCGTATGAATCGATTCAAGCCATTCCAGCAGCTCTAGAATCGATTCAAGGAGTGTGTGAATCAATTCAAGCCATTCCAAGGGCTCATGAATTGATTCATGACAGCAAATCTGCAGAATTTCACTTAAAAAAGTTGAATTTTGCAACTTCCAACCACCCTAACGTTTTCATATCAAATCCAAACACCCCAAATTTTGACACCATTAACTATACACCATTTATGACGTGTGGTAACTGGATGCACTCAAAAATTCCAAAAAATGAGGGACTTCTACGTATAAATGCGTTTAGCCCGTTTTAAAGCATTTTTGTACAACTCAAGGGTCAATACTCAATGGAATTGACCCATTCCAGTTTCTACAAGTTTTAAATCATGCATAAGTGGAACTATTCCATGGCATTCAACTACACTAAAACTCAATATATCCTTACGAGTTCCCAATTATGCATAACATCATGAACACAACATCACAATTTGAACAATTCATCCATCCATGGATTTCCATCAACAATTAAATCATGCCTATCAAAGGGACCACTAAACATTCATCATCATCTCACATATATGCAATTCCTAAACATTCAACAAATTGCCAAGCCTATCATCCATCACATTACTAATCATCTCATCATTCAAAATAATCAAGGCAAGGCAAGCATGAGTACATTCATATACATTAACTATCAATTACTTACTCATGCAATTGAAATGTAAACTCTTCTCCTACCTCTAGAGAAGAATCGTAACAATTTACACATTCCAAATGTTTCGCCATATTGCCCGGAATACGATCTTCTATCAACACATATATATACATATGTATTCAATTAATGAGCCAACACAAGGCATCATCACAAGTTTAAATAATTGACACCTCAGTTAGAGTTCAATATCAAGTTCTAGACTTGTCAAAACACCAATTTACATAATTGTGTTAGGTTTCGGGAATTTTTTTTCCTAAAACCAAGATTTTCTAAATCTTAAAGGTAAGGCAAACCTAAAATCAACAATATCACATCCCTCATCAAAAGGCATCCAATATTACATAATATCCATCCAAATGTCATCATTATTACTCAAAATTCATCATAGCTATCTTAGCCTCTTTTAACCATCATCAACAAACAAACCCAAATGGCATTCACCATGGTCTAAGACCTCATCAACCACAATTCCATCTCATTAATCCATCATAACCACTATGATTTGGTATTCACATTTATTCCTACACATTTCATAACAAACTCATCCATGAGTTCCATCATCAATGGTTACCTACCTTCACTATCATCATCCAACATCGTTAATATGATCTCTCATAATCACTATACATTCTTCCCAAAATATTGAATGGTACCCATACACCAATTTTCATACATTTCCATTTAAATCAACTCTCAATTCAACATTACATGTTTTTCCCTAAATTCTTAGAGCTAGGGTTTTCATCAAAAATCTAACAACCATTATTAATATCCAACAACCATCATCAATGGCTATTTCTCTTCATTAATATCATTTCCTAACATCATTAAATATATATTCCAATCATATTTTATATTTTCCCTAATTCTTAGAGTTAGGGTTTCATTAAAATCCAACAATCACCATTTACATTCATCATTTTCCACTCCATTATGTGCTATTTTCATGTACCCCTTTCACACCCACGCAAAAACACATATTTATCACACCCTACCTTAGGGTTTTGCATAAAATGGTTCCTAATCCATACCCATACGTATTTTACACTCTCCCAACAAGTAAAATCACAGCCAATGGCATAAGCTCAACAAAAATGGTGAGAAACTTACCTCAAGCCAAGAAATGAGTAAGCATCCAAGAGGGAGAAGATGGGTGATGAAAATTTAGAGGAGAAGGATGAAAGGGCATCAATACATCATCTTCTTCAAGCTCCATGGAGAAAAACGAAAATGGAGGAGAAGGGCACACCACCCCTTTAGGGTTCTCAGAGAGGAAAAAGAGAAAAGAGATGAAGAGAATGGAAAATGAGAGGGAGAGGAAGTGTGTTTTTGCCATGAGGGGGAAAGAGGGCAACGTGAAAAGAGAAGAGAAAGTGAGAGTTTGGGTTTTAATTATAATCCCTTCATTAAAAATTTATCATTTTATGACAAACAGGATCTCTGTTCGGACTTAATACTTTATCCAAAAATTATTCTGAAGATATATTCGGATTCCCCATAATATTCTTAACAACCCTTGTAACACCCTAATTAATTGTAACTAAAAAAATTCCAAACAAAATATCAGAAAATTTTTTTTTCACAAAACACCCCCGTATTATTCGATATATGAGGGAGCAGGCAAGGGAAGAACGAAAAGCCTTCACGCGCACATAGCAACCTACAGGGGAAACTAAAACTGGGGCCGGCTCGATGGGCTTATCGTAACGCACCAACACTAGGGCGGATTGCACGATACCGATTATTCGCTCAGACGGGGTCTTACACCGTCCAGGCGGAGTATGGTAATACAGCAGCGGATAGAGGAGATTTCGCACTGAGGCTTCCCTTCGAGAAATACTGGTCACTCAACAGGAGGAATAGATAAGGGAAATATGTTAATACATTCACACACGTAGCATTTGATGGAAAGGCGAAGTTAGAATCATCCTACTTGGCTAGGCGGGGTATATTTATCTTGGGCGGGCTGTCCTAATTACTTGGGCGAGGCATGACGCCGCCTAAACGAAATCTACATAACGCCTCTTTAACACAACTACAAGGTAATTTCCTCCATCGGGTATGGACAAAGGTTCACTAAGTAAATCCTCACACTCGCCTTTCACTCAGAAAAATGAGAAGTTACAGGGTACGTTAGTAGGTTGTGGAGAAAGGGGGGATCTGAACCTATTCCACCCAGCTCAACTAAGTATGACGACGCCAGGGCGGACTTAGCCATAACGACCAATTCGGGGTCAACATCGGGGTCCGGATTGCGTTAGCATCACAACGGATAGGAAGGATAACTGGACGGTGTCCCACTCTAACAACTACATCGCTCCAACGCGAGTCCTCTCGCTTGGGCGGATTGCTCCCATACTTCAGGCGGGGTACGACTCCGCCCAACGTATCCGACATAATTTTTCCTAAGACAATTCTCGGTTCATTCGGACTTAGCTATATCCTGCTCAGTCAGACTGTCCCTGCGTATCTATTAAGGCACACTTATAAAACAAGGCAGCACATAGCCTCACACACACAAAACCATACATCCATATGTACATAAGAGTGTATATTAATATTTACAATGCAAAATCAGACTTCTTCTTGTTCATAAGGTTCTATTCATCACAGAACATTAACATCCGATATGAACCAGTTGGGGCTTAGTCTAACAGCGCCTTAATTAAACCTTCCAAATGCATCAGCACTCCGCCCAGCATTCCAGCTCTGCTTCTGATCTTCCTCACGAGAGACATTCACTGAAAATGGCCACTGCAGGGGTGAGCTTTTACATGCAAAATGATACTCACAGACTCGGTATCAGCGTCAGTACACGCTCCTGCTTTCATTCAACCTTTCTCAAGTAACCAAATTCATACAATTCAAACAACATTCATGACACTCATAATTCACAGAGTTTATTCCACATCTAAATATATATATTCATGCATTCACAATCATACACATGCACATATATAGATTTATACATCACCACAATCAGCCTTATTTCTATATGCATGCCTGCGGATCCGACTCGGGTAAAGACTCTCAGTTACGGCCCCCTTTTCTTTTGGCCCCTCGTCCCTCAGCTCTTACCAGGTGGCACCGGCCTCCCCACGGCGTCTCGAGACTCTCTTCTCTAGCTCCAACGGCTACCACGAGCTCTATTGGGATCTAGCCAGGGTTGGTAACTGGAAGTCGTTTCCCTTGGGGTTCTTGACCTTCCATGGGTCACCCCACTCTTACTCATGCAACTAACACATTCATTATTACACATCAACGCGCCATGGACACCTTACCGTAGTCATTAAGTAAGAATGAATATCCTCCACTACTCGTCATCATTCAGTCAGTCACACCAGCGCATGTTACAATCGGTCATCAGACTAACAACATTGAGCAATCCAAATAAGAACATGCACATACATACTTTTCATAGTGACAACAAAATAGATCCATCATTATCATCCACGAGCAGACTACGCCATCGCCACGAAGATCACTATCAGAATCTCAAATCATGCATCAGTTTTAGTAATTGTGAATACATGCACACATGCACAGCATCAGTTCTAATGATTATAAAAACATGCACACACACACACCCGCACTCAGCAATGCATTCATCCGGTACCGTTCTTAGACCATGCATTCGACATGCAAGCGCCCCCTACCTTTAGAAGAATCCTCAGAAACCTTTTCCGTTCTTGTTGTTGGGTCCGATGTCCTTCTCCTGGTTCGTCCGGTCTTCCTTGGCTTTGTCGTATTCTGCGCCTGATTCTGGGATGAAGTGTGGTTCGTTCTTCAGTACAGGAATCAAGATCTCCAGGAGCGAAGAGTAAGATGGAAGAAGAAGAAAGATGGAGACGAAGAGAGGAAGTAGAGGATGAAGTGACGGAGGAGAGAGTCTGAAGAAATAGCAAGTGCGTTTTCTCTGCCAAGGGCTCACGCTTATATATATATATATATATATGTGCATGCGCACAGTAAAAAAGAGTGGGATGGGAGAGTGCGTGCCCAGCAGTCACGTGCACTCCACCCCATCCCCTGACCACCACCATTTTTTTTTATACTTTAATGGCTTAAACCTACTTAGTTAAATGCAATTAACAGTTATTTCTAGTTGAAATCAAGTCTTAATGGTTTATTCTTCATTCAGCATTTAATTTCAAAACTGGGATGTTACAGTTCTCCCCCACTAAAAGAATTTCGTCCCCGAAATTCAGTCGGTACTTACGTAGGTAAACAATTCGGGGTACTGCTGTCGTATGGCGTCTTCGCGTTCCCACGTGTAGAAGGTGATCTTGCCTTGCTGCCACTCCACCTTAACCAGCCTTACGTTCTTGTTTCTTAAGCGTTTTACTGATTGATCCACGATTCCAACCGGTGTAGTCATAGTGGTTAGGTCTTCCTTAATTTCTACCTCGTCGTCAGGCATCGTGTGGCTGGGGTCATGCAAATACTTCCTTAGCTGAGACACATGAAAAACGTTGTGTAATCGGGACAAGTGAGTTGGTAATGCGAGGCGGTATGCCACGGAGCCAATCCGTTCTACTACCTCGTAAGGTCCGATGTAGCGAGGGCTTAACTTCCCACTTTTTAAGGCTCGTCCAACTCCTTTACTCGGAGAGGTTCTCAGAAACACTCGATCTCCGACTTGAAATTCCACTGGCTTGATGCGTATGTCATGGTAGCTCTTCTGCCTGTCTTGCGATGCTTTCATCTTCTCCCTTATTACTCGGATCTGTTCTGTGGTTTGCTTCACGATGTCTGGTCCCAGTAATAGACTTTCACCCGCTTCCGACCAACAGAGTGGGGTTCGGCATCTACGCCCATATAATGCCTCGTAAGGTGCCATGCCAATGCTGTGATGATGGCTGTTGTTGTACGTAAACTCGATCAAGGGAAGGTACTGCTCCCAGTCCCCACCGTACTCTAACACACACGCTCTCAATAAGTCTTCTAGACTCTGAATCGTTCGCTCGGATTGTCCATCCGATTGGGGGTGGTAGGCAGAACTAAGCCAAAGCTTCGTCCCCAGTTCTTGATGCATGCTGGTCCAAAACCTGGACGTAAATCTAGGGTCCCTATCTGAGACGATGGAAGTAGGTATGCCATGCAGTCGAATAACTTCTTGAATGTAGATTTGAGCCAATTTATGCAATGGGTACTTCATATTTACAGGTAAGAAGTGTGCACTCTTCGTCAATCTGTCAACAATGACCCAAATGGCATCATGGCCCGCTCGGTTTTTGGGTAATCCCATGATAAAATCCATCGCAATTGAGTCCCATTTCCACACGGGGATTTCTAGAGGCTGCATTGCACCGTACGGTTTTTGGTGCTCTACCTTCGATTTCTGACAAGTGATACACTGGGCCACGTACTCCGCCACATCCTTCTTTAGTCCGGGCCACCAAAACTGTCTCCTCAAGTCGTGGTACATCTTCGTGGTTCCTGGGTGAATGCTGAGTAGGCTTTTGTGGGCTTCATCAAGCACCATTCTTCTCAATCTTCCTTCACTTGGTATGTATATTCTGTTCCTCACCCGGAAGATCCCATCTGACCCTTCTGCCAAGGATAAATCCTTTCCTTTAGCCTGAATTTCCTTCATTTCAGCTAGGTAAGAGTCCGCCTGTTGCTGTTCGTACACGGATTTTAAGAATTCATTGGCAATCCTCAACGTACCGATTGTCATCTTCTGAGAGGAAGGGGCGTCAACATGCAAGTTCATGTCTCGGAACCGCTCCAACAACTCAACTTCTTTTGCCATCATGGCTGCTATGTGGAGGGATTTTCGGCTCAATGCGTCTGCTACGACATTTGCCTTACCTGGGTGGTATTTCAACTCGAAATCATAGTCCTTCAAAAACTCAATCCATCTTCTCTGCCTCATGTTCAGCTCCTTTTGGTCGAATAGGTATTTAAGGCTCTTATGATCGCTGTACACTTCAAATTTGGATCCGTACAAGTAATGCCTCCAGATTTTCAATGCAAAAACTACTGCTGCCAACTCCAAGTCATGGGTCGGATAATGCTGTTCGTGGGGTCTCAATTGTCGAGAGGCATATGCTATCACTCGATCCTTCTGCATGAGTACACATCCTAATCCGAGTCCGGACGCGTCACAATAGACCACGAAACTTTCTCGTAACTCAGGTAATGCTAACACCGGAGCAGTTGTCAACTTATTCTTCAGCTCTTGGAAGCTGCTCTCACACTCCGGACTCCACACAAAAGGAACGTTCTTCCGAGTCAATTTGGTCAGATTTAATGCCAACTTAGAAAAACCTTCGATGAACCTTCTATAATAACCTGCCAAGCCCATAAAACTCCTTATTTCCGAGATCGATCTGGGCCTCTCCCACGCTATTACAGCAGCTACCTTCGCAGGATCCACCGAGACGCCTCGCTTGGAGATCATATGCCCGAGGAAGTGGATCTCATCCATCCAAAATTCGCACTTTGAAAGCTTTGCAAACAATTGCTTCTCCTTCAACACTTGGAGTACCGCCCTGAGATGTCCTTCATGCTCCTCAGATGTCTTAGAATATACTAGAATATCATCGATGAAGACAACAACAAACCGATCTAAGAAGGAATGGAATATGCTGTTCATGTAATTCATGAAAACAGCAGGGGCGTTTGTCACACCGAACGGCATCACTACATACTCATAGTGACCATACCTAGTCCTAAAGGCAGTTTTAGGAATGTCCGAGTCCTTCACTCGGATTTGGTGATATCCCGATCGTAAGTCGATTTTTGAGAAGACTGAGGCTCCACGCAGCTGGTCAATTAAATCATCAATTCTAGGCAGTGGGTATCGATTCTTGATTGTGAGTTTGTTAAGCTGTCGATAATCTATACAAAGCCTCATGCTGCCATCCTTCTTCTTAACAAGTAGCACAGGTGCGCCCCATGGTGACACGCTTGGTCTAATGAACTGCTTCTCAAGTAACTCATCCACTTGTTTCTTCAACTCTACCAATTCAGTTGAGGACATTCTGTAGGGTGCACTGGAGACCGGTTCGGCTCCAGGGATCAAGTCTATAGAGAATTCAACTTCTCTATTGGGAGGCGCACTCGGGACGTCCTCTGGGAACACTTCTGGGAATTCACAGGCAACCGGAATTTCATTCGCTAGGGTCTCATTCTCATCTTTGATTAGACAAAGCATCATAAATAGTTGGGTTATACCTAGTGCCGTGCCATCTTCAGTGGGTTGTTTTGGGAAAACTATCTCTCGGTTTCTACAATCTACTAATACCTTATTGGCTGAAAGCCAATCTATTCCAAGCACAATATCAAGACCCTTTAAGGGCATGCAAATCAGATCGAAGGTGAAACTCCGATCATACAACTCAAATGCTACATTTTTACATATTGACGATGTGAACACACTAGGGCCAGTGGGGCTGGCCACTTCTAAAGTCCGGTTCATAGACACAGTTGGTAGCTTCAACCGTTTCACGCACTCATCAGCTATAAAAGAATGGGTTGCCCCCGAATCGAAAACAACATTAAGCGTATTCATTCCAAGTGAGCACTTACATTGTACTAGATCGTTTGCTGGTGCAACATCCTCTGCATTGATGGTGTAGATCCTTCCTGTCGCTGTTGGGCCGGTGTTCCTCTCTCGACTGTTCGGGGCATGCATCATATTTCCTCTGGTTCCGTTGCCTCTGCCACCAGGTCGTTGGTTATCATTCACTCTGGTTCGATCTTGAAATCCTCCTTGACGCACATTGGTGTTTGCCTGGCGGAGTTGGGGGCAGTCCGGGCGAACGTGTCCCTTCTCTCCGCAGTGGTAGCATTTAACATTTGTATCATTGCATTCCTTAGCAAAATGATCACCGCCACATTTAAAGCATCCGCCATACCTTGGTCGCCCACTCATCGGTCTCCCTCGGTCATTATGGGTCTGATATCTGGTGAAGGGTTCATTCCTCCTCACGTTCCCTGGCCTCTTGAAACGTGATTGCTGAGGCCTCAGGTGTTGGTTGGCTCTGCTGCACTGGCCCGAATGGGCCCTGTCATCCTCTTCGAATATTCTACACTTGTTCACTAAGGCAGGGAAACTCCGGATTTCATGGTATCTGCAGGCCCTCTTGATATCCGATCTCAGTCCGTTCTCAAACTTAAGACACTTGGAGTGCTCCGTTCCCGGCTGCTGGAAGGGCGGATAGAATAGGCACAATTCTTCAAATCTGGTCGCGTATTCTTCCACAGTCATGGAGCCCTGTTTTAACTCCATAAACTCCAGCTCTTTCCGACTCCTCACTGTGTCGGGAAAGTATTTGTCTAGGAAGCAGGCCTTGAAATCGTTCCACGTCAGTTGGTTGTCATCTTCGGGGAATCGGCTCCGGGCTATCTTCCACCAATTCTCCGCTTCATCTCGCAGCATATACACTGTGCATTCCACCTTCTGGGCTTCGGTACAGCGAAGACCCCTAAAAATTCTCTCTAATTCCTGAGTCCACTTGAACGCCGCCTCAGGGTTCCGTCCTCCTAAGAATTCACTCGGCTTCCTCTTCAGGAAGCGGTCCAGCATATGGCCATCCTCAGGTTGAGTTTGGCCTTGCCTTTCAAACACATCAGCAAAGCGTTGGAATGCTGTGGCTATAGCCTCCATACTTTGACGATGCGCCATTCCTTATCCTGAAATTGACATTTAAGGATAAGTATACGGAGCCACTTACTACCGATCTAGTTATTAGTCCAACAATTAATAACTTAGCACATTATGTCATTCGCCTAAGTCATACACACAATCGGACCAGGGGAAAACAACCCCTTGTCTTCAAGACAGTCATCAATCAGGTCAACCAGCATCAGAACAAATTCAATCATTCAATCAAAAGACACAAACACCACCGCTTACACTTGGTAAGCATACTTTGGCCTTGGACTTTTCGGTCCGCTCTGATACCAAAATGTAACACCCTAATTAATTGCAACTAAAAAAATTCCAAACAAAATATCAGAAAATTTTTTTTTCACAAAACACCCCCGTATTATTCGATATATGAGGGAGCAGGCAAGGGAAGAACGAAAAGCCTTCACGCGCACATAGCAACCTACAGGGGAAACTAAAACTGGGGCCGGCTCGATGGGCTTATCGTAACGCACCAACACTAGGGCGGATTGCACGATACCGATTATTCGCTCAGACGGGGTCTTACACCGTCCAGGCGGAGTATGGTAATACAGCAGCGGATAGAGGAGATTTCGCACTGAGGCTTCCCTTCGAGAAATACTGGTCACTCAACAGGAGGAATAGATAAGGGAAATATGTTAATACATTCACACACGTAGCATTTGATGGAAAGGCGAAGTTAGAATCATCCTACTTGGCTAGGCGGGGTATATTTATCTTGGGCGGGCTGTCCTAATTACTTGGGCGAGGCATGACGCCGCCTAAACGAAATCTACATAACGCCTCTTTAACACAACTACAAGGTAATTTCCTCCATCGGGTATGGACAAAGGTTCACTAAGTAAATCCTCACACTCGCCTTTCACTCAGAAAAATGAGAAGTTACAGGGTACGTTAGTAGGTTGTGGAGAAAGGGGGGATCTGAACCTATTCCACCCAGCTCAACTAAGTATGACGACGCCAGGGCGGACTTAGCCATAACGACCAATTCGGGGTCAACATCGGGGTCCGGATTGCGTTAGCATCACAACGGATAGGAAGGATAACTGGACGGTGTCCCACTCTAACAACTACATCGCTCCAACGCGAGTCCTCTCGCTTGGGCGGATTGCTCCCATACTTCAGGCGGGGTACGACTCCGCCCAACGTATCCGACATAATTTTTCCTAAGACAATTCTCGGTTCATTCGGACTTAGCTATATCCTGCTCAGTCAGACTGTCCCTGCGTATCTATTAAGGCACACTTATAAAACAAGGCAGCACATAGCCTCACACACACAAAACCATACATCCATATGTACATAAGAGTGTATATTAATATTTACAATGCAAAATCAGACTTCTTCTTGTTCATAAGGTTCTATTCATCACAGAACATTAACATCCGATATGAACCAGTTGGGGCTTAGTCTAACAGCGCCTTAATTAAACCTTCCAAATGCATCAGCACTCCGCCCAGCATTCCAGCTCTGCTTCTGATCTTCCTCACGAGAGACATTCACTGAAAATGGCCACTGCAGGGGTGAGCTTTTACATGCAAAATGATACTCACAGACTCGGTATCAGCGTCAGTACACGCTCCTGCTTTCATTCAACCTTTCTCAAGTAACCAAATTCATACAATTCAAACAACATTCATGACACTCATAATTCACAGAGTTTATTCCACATCTAAATATATATATTCATGCATTCACAATCATACACATGCACATATATAGATTTATACATCACCACAATCAGCCTTATTTCTATATGCATGCCTGCGGATCCGACTCGGGTAAAGACTCTCAGTTACGGCCCCCTTTTCTTTTGGCCCCTCGTCCCTCAGCTCTTACCAGGTGGCACCGGCCTCCCCACGGCGTCTCGAGACTCTCTTCTCTAGCTCCAACGGCTACCACGAGCTCTATTGGGATCTAGCCAGGGTTGGTAACTGGAAGTCGTTTCCCTTGGGGTTCTTGACCTTCCATGGGTCACCCCACTCTTACTCATGCAACTAACACATTCATTATTACACATCAACGCGCCATGGACACCTTACCGTAGTCATTAAGTAAGAATGAATATCCTCCACTACTCGTCATCATTCAGTCAGTCACACCAGCGCATGTTACAATCGGTCATCAGACTAACAACATTGAGCAATCCAAATAAGAACATGCACATACATACTTTTCATAGTGACAACAAAATAGATCCATCATTATCATCCACGAGCAGACTACGCCATCGCCACGAAGATCACTATCAGAATCTCAAATCATGCATCAGTTTTAGTAATTGTGAATACATGCACACATGCACAGCATCAGTTCTAATGATTATAAAAACATGCACACACACACACCCGCACTCAGCAATGCATTCATCCGGTACCGTTCTTAGACCATGCATTCGACATGCAAGCGCCCCCTACCTTTAGAAGAATCCTCAGAAACCTTTTCCGTTCTTGTTGTTGGGTCCGATGTCCTTCTCCTGGTTCGTCCGGTCTTCCTTGGCTTTGTCGTATTCTGCGCCTGATTCTGGGATGAAGTGTGGTTCGTTCTTCAGTACAGGAATCAAGATCTCCAGGAGCGAAGAGTAAGATGGAAGAAGAAGAAAGATGGAGACGAAGAGAGGAAGTAGAGGATGAAGTGACGGAGGAGAGAGTCTGAAGAAATAGCAAGTGCGTTTTCTCTGCCAAGGGCTCACGCTTATATATATATATATATATATATATATGTGCATGCGCACAGTAAAAAAGAGTGGGATGGGAGAGTGCGTGCCCAGCAGTCACGTGCACTCCACCCCATCCCCTGACCACCACCATTTTTTTTTTATACTTTAATGGCTTAAACCTACTTAGTTAAATGCAATTAACAGTTATTTCTAGTTGAAATCAAGTCTTAATGGTTTATTCTTCATTCAGCATTTAATTTCAAAACTGGGATGTTACAACCCTGACCAACAGTACCCCAATCGGAGATACTTAGTCCGACACCAATATTTTAATCAGGTATAATTTTGTCTTATTCAGTCTTAATAAATTATAAATATCCATAATAATTCCCAATTTAATTATTTCCAAATTTTTGGGACATGAATCAACTCACGTATAATTATTTACTATTTATTCCTCTCAATTAATCATTCTTTTAAATTTTGGGATGTTACAGATTGCATTCTAAATTACTCCATAATGTTGTTTTAGTATCCGGGAACCACCGTTTCAAGTTTTGTCGTGATCTAATGACTAGATTTCAAACCGCGTGATTTTTCCTTACCGATAGTTAATTTTAATTAAATTTTCGTTAGTGAGCATTTTAATAAATTCCATAAAGTGTATCTTGATATTTGTGTGCTCAAAAAGAAATTTTATCGCGATCGGAGTTATAACGAGGAGATTAGGAATTTTAGCGTTTAGGCGGGCTCGGTGGTAATTCGAAATGGTTGTTATGTTTAATTTTAAATTTTATTGTGTTATTATGTAATTTATTGTAAATTGCCTGATAAGCCCCATTATTAGAAATTAGACTCACCGCTAAGCATTACCGGAATTATTTTGACAAAAGCACACATTTCGAGAAAATTTACTAATTAGACGGTTACGATATTTTATTTTACTAAGTCGAGAAACGACGCTGTTTTTGAGTTATTATGAATTTATTATAGTTAATCAAGTTAAAATTGGTTGATTTTGAAATAAAAGTGAATAACTTAATAGAATAGAATTAACTCAAAAAATATTTTGGGTCTAAGTATTTTAATGGGATAAGTATGTTAAGTAGAAAAGAAAAGAGACAAAAGAGATTTTGGAGTCTAAATGGAATAAGTAATGGAGAAAGGACCTTAAGAAATTAGTTAAGGAGATAATGTCGATGCTTAAATAAAATAAAGTAATTATGGAATTTCAAATAAAGGAATAAGTGTTAAGACTTAGAAGTCTTAGATGACCAATAAAAGTAGAAGTAGAAAAAGGATCTTAGGAAGTTTATGAAATACTTAGCATAAATGATTAAATAAAATGATTTTAGGAAATTAAATAAGAAATGAGCATTAGAGACCTAGAACACTAGTAACTAATGACAATAAAGGATATGGAAAGGACCTTAGAATTTAAACTTTGAACTAAGTGATAAAAGAAGTAGGATAATTCATGCACTAGATAACAACTTCTAGTGACTAAGTAATGCTTTGACTAAATCTAAGATATAGAAGTTAAAGTAGTAACTAGATTCTTAAGTAATAAACTGACATTATTGAGAAAACAAATTTTAGTTAATTAGGAGAATGTAACTAAAAGAAACAAATTAAAATTTGCTAGTATAATTGGAAATAGTGGAAGTAAAGGAAAGATACTAAAGGATAGTAACTGGAAATCCAGAACAACATCACTAAGAATAAATTTATAATTATGCATAAAGAATTAGTGACCCATTTAGTGACCAAGGAAATAAGTTATTCATCTAGTAAAGTTTATTTGGATTGGTAAAAGAAAATAGATAATAAGATCGCTTAACAATAACTTGGAGTTCATGATTGGGCAATAGGAATTAAAATTTTGTAATGAAATAATCAGTACATTAATAAATAAATAGGAAATAAATGGCTTAATAGTATAAGAAAATCCAACTATTTTATAAGATAGTTTGACTAAATATACAACCTAAACGTTTAAATTAGTGGCGAATTAATGTATAAGTTAGTATATCAAATTTGATGCCGATGAGTATATTTGTTTGTGTAAATTCCATGAATAAGACTAGAAACACGTGTTGTTTTGTATACTGTGATGCTACTAAATGATTAATAATGTGATATGGTTATGAATGTATGAATTGAGTGAAGTATCTCATAAGTATATTGTACTGATAAATATTGTGTGATGCATGAATGACTGAATAGAGGAAATGCTTGAATAAGAAATATAGAAAGTGGTGTCGACAGGGGTTCCAAAATGATTAAATTGTGAAAGTGTAATAATTCGGATCCGAGATGATTAGTGGGTGTTGTAGCGCCAATGTACCCCATGGTTTCCTGGAAAGTATGAAATCTCATTTCATTCCTAAGTATCCGGCAAAATCATTAAAAGTTTCCAATAAAGAAAAGAAGGGATTAAATAATATTTAATAGAAAGAAAAGAACTCGACATTAGGAATGAAAGAGAGTAATTGAAGGGACCCTGTCGAGGGCCAATGAATGATAGTTGAACTTCTGAGTCATGCATCATATATGGAGGATAAGGGTGGATGATTGAGTAACTCCCTAGAGCATACAGTGAAGGGTACACTGAAGAACTATGGTGTCTCAATCCCTTGGGGCGATCTTGGGAGTATACCGAGGTAGACCTCGAATAGCTCAGATTCCCGCTCGAGGCCGGACAACCTGGTAACTCTAGTATACTTCGACTTCGGGTGAGAGTTTTTATGGCTGTGTAGTGCCCGTTATGACAAGATATGTGTTGGATCCATTGTTGATGAGACTGTGAGTCCTTACCCTTTTGTGAAAACAGAACGAGGCGAGCTATGATCGCTCTAGTTGACAAGAGAAAAAGGTGGGATTTGATGGATAATGTGTTGTGACTTATGGGGCCTCATGCATCATACTGATTAATTATACTAATTAAGAAATAGAATTCATGCATTGCATAATTATACTGAAATCGTGACTTATTGTTGATTATTTATGATTGTACAAACCTTAGTGATTTTGGGGAACAAATGGAAAGTGGGAAAGGTCTGTTGAGACTAAGAGTGGTGAGACAACTTAGACTACATACTAGGGACCCCAAAGAGAGCAGGGAAAAGTCAATTCTGATTGATTGAATTGTATGGGGTGAGTGTCAGTGATGATACTCCCTGATTGTTGTGGAGGCAAGGACTCACCCTTACATCTATTTTCAGACCTCCAGCCAAGCATGCTTATCAAATGAGGAGTGCTCCATATAGAAGAGATGCCAACCGTACCAGGACCAATAGGAGTAGACCTTCAGAGAGAGCCGACTTCTAAGTATGTACCCATGCTAGTGGACGATTATGACAAGAACGAGAATCTTTAGAAATTCAGCTTGATGTGCCTATAGACCCAACAGTTATGGACCCGATCACTCTCCCAGCTTTACCTTAGCAGTTCTCACTAGTAGAGCCTCTAGCTATGTACGAGCAGGAGAGACCAGTGGACGTCCCCGTGCAACAGGGAGTACTAATGATGACGCTGATGAAGAGGTATCTTGTGAGAGCCCCGAGGCTTTCTCCGGCACATATTTAGGAGTTATATGTATGGGATCCCAAGGCTATGCGGTCATGTCTTCAAAGGCTCGGGGTTTATGTTTGTATGTTGAAATAGGTTTTGATGAATGACAAATAATTGAAAGATCAAGAAATTTAATTGATAATATTGTATAAGAAAATAATTAAGAATCAGGAAGATCAAGTTGATTCGGGTCAAGAAATCCAGAATTAAATGCATAAGAATTGATGAAGTCCAAAGAAATGATTCAAGGTATTTATAGAAGTTTAAAACAAGTGAAATATAATCACCCAAGTGCCAAAGAAGAGAAGGAATCAAGAACCATAAGCTATATGATCGAAAAAGTATCAAAATGCATCAAAAAATTCAAGAAGACAGGTCCAGGAAAGCCAGGAATTGATTCAGCACACAAAGGAATCGATTCATGCCTATTAAAAATGTTAGGAATCGATTCACTGCATAATGGAATCGATTCAGTGACTCAAGGAATCGATTCATGCTGCTGGGAATCGATTCATCACCTCTAGGAATCGATTGACTCACTGTTTCTAATGCAAAAATGAACTGGATTAATCTATTCATCAATTAAATCACGCGTTGAATCATGGAAAACATCAGTACCCATTTTCAGAAGCTTAAACTGCGCTTATTTCTCTCGAGACTCAAATTGAAACGGCATTGCATTAATTGAGGCAGACAATCTCTTTCTCCAAGCCAGAAAACAAGCACGCAGAAAACACAAAGGCAGATAGATTTCAAATTGATTGCCTAAATTGAGGATCAGGGATTGAAAAAGCCATACTTCCTTTGCCTATAAATAGAGATGGAACTGAAGGCAAAAGACACAACACCAAGCAATGAAAAATTACCTTGCTTCCTTTCTTTCTCTCTTTGCTTAAGTTATTTACTCTCTGTTTCCTTTCTTTACAATTATAATTTTGAGAGTTATATTGTGAGAAAAATATTTTCTTGAGTGCTAAATTTGCATAACCTTTTCTAAGAGAAGAAAAATATTTTTCAAGTGATTAAAATTTGTATATCCACTCTATTGAGAGAGTCACACTTGTAAAATCACATACACAAATTTTGAGAGTTTTTGGGTTGGGTTTCAACCTTGTAATTGAGAGATTGTGAGATTGGGTGGGTTACCCTCTTTGCTTGTGAGGATTAAGTTCTTGAGTGTGGGACACTAAGAAGCTGTAATTGCTCAAAGCGTGTATCTCAAATTCTCAATAGTGAAATCCTTCAAGTAGGTTGCTTAAAGGCGAGACGTACACCGGTGTAGTGGAACTTGTTATATCGGTTTGCAAATCTCTCTTCCTTAAACTCCTTTATTATCTTGATTTAATTTGCTTGGTAATCTAAGTGCACTAATAACTTAATACAAATTGTGTAATTAATTATTTAGATTAATTTGTTTTAATAATCTAACTAATATTCTTGAATTAATTGTGTTAAAATCATTGATTACTTTCTAAGTGCTAAAATAGCTTCGTAATTAATTTGACATTATTACTTGTTCTTTTTTGTGTTATTCTTATTTATCAAATTGATTACAAAAGAATTAATTTCAAAAGAATTCCAACAAAAATTTTTAATACTCAATTCACCCCCCCTCTTGAGTAATTGAGGCTATTTGGTTAGCAAGTGGTATCAGAGCTTGACTCTTGGTAAATTAAGCTTAACAACTTCAAGAGAACGAATGGCCTAAAATTCTTTAAACCTTTTTCCTGAGGATGGTGCTACAAATCGACCTCCTGCTTTTAATAGGGAAGGTTATGCTTTCTGGAAATAGAGAATGAAAATTTTTGTTCAATCAAATGACTTAAGAGTTTGGAATGCTATTGAAAATGGTCCTTTTATACCCATGTATACTGTTGATGGTAGACAAATTAAAAAACCCATGGATGATTGGACTAGTGATGAAGAAAGAAAAGTACAATATAATTACAAGGCCAAAAATTTTATTACCCTTGTGTTAGGTCCTGATGAATTTTTTAGAGTAGTAACATGTAAATTAGCCAAAGAAATGTGGGATACTCTTCAAATAACTCATGAAGGGACTAGCGATGTTAAGGATTCTAAAATTAGTACTTTAACTAGCCAATATGAAAATTTTAGAATGAATTCCGGTGAAACTATATTAGAACTTCAAAAGAGATTTACTTTGATTATTAATCATCTTATCACTCTTGGTAAATCTTATTCTAACAAAGAGCTTATTCATAAAGTGTTGAAAAGTCTTACTAGGGAATGGCAACCTTCACCGCTATCAAATAATCACCAAATATAAATGATATGTCCCTTGCTACATTATTTGTTAAGTTACAAGAACAAGAACAAGAGTTAAAAGATTTGAAATATACGGAAGAGGAAGAAAAAGCCTCTAAAAAGAAAGGGCTAGCTCTGAAGGCCACCTTAATTGATGATGAAGAATCTGAAAGTGACCTTGATCGTGAAGCGGTTTTAGAAAACTCATGAGGAACAAACGCTTCCAAAAGAGCTTCACACATAAAAGTAAGAAACCTATCTCTAAAGAAAATAATTCCTCACCAACTTGTTTCGAATATAGAAAGGAAGGACACTTTAAGGCGGATTACCCAAACCTAAAGAAGAAAACAAAGAAAGAAAAGGGAAAAGAAGAGCATATATCGCATGGGATGAAAATGAAGTAAGTAGCTTGGACGAATCAGATAATGAAGAAGCAAACCTCTGCCTTATAGCCAACCATCAAGATGAAGATGATGAGGTAAATTTCCTTGACTTAGATAAAGATGAACTACTTGATGCTTTTGAAGAATTGTATGACAAATTTGTTAAAATCTCAAACAAGTATAAGTTATCTAGGAAAACTATTGATACTCTTGAAATGCATCTTGTAGAACTTGGTAAAGAAAATGAAATTTTGAAAAAGGAAATAGTAAATGTTCAAGCATGCTCTAAGACTAAACCTTGTGAATTTGTAAAGAAATGTGACATACTTGAAAAGAAAGTGTTAGACTTAAACAAGACACTTGAGAAATTTACCAACGGTAGAGATAATTTAAATGCACTTCTTGGAAAACACCATTGTATGTTCAATAAAACTGGATTAGGTTATAATCAAGGATCACATGCTTACAAGAAAGAAAAACATTACAAAAATTTCTTTGTACCACCTAGTAAATCATCTATACCTTTCATGAAATGTAATCACTGTGGTCTCAGAGGTCATAGTTCTTACAATTGTAACATGAGAAGATTAGGACCAAAAGTTGTGAGAAAAGTATGGGTTCCTAAGGGAACATTTTCACAAACTAACCTACAAGGACCCAACATAAAATGGGAACCAAGTTCTCTAACTTGACTTGTTTTGTAGGTATGTTTTAAAGCAAGTAACACTCATTGGTACTTGGATAGTGGGTGTTCAAAACATATGATGGGAGACAAAAGTAAGTTTATATCATTTACTCCTCGAAACAAAGGTTTTGTTACTTATGGAGACAACATAAAAGGAAGAATACTTGGAATCGGTAATATTGGTAAAAACTCTTCTACTTTGATAAATGATGTATTATATATTGAAGGACTTAAACATAACTTACTTAGTATTAGTCAATTATGTGACAAAGGATATAAAATTGTTTTTGAATCAAATTATTGCATAATTGAAAATAAGCTAAACAAGGAAGTAAAGTTCATTGGTTAAAGAATCGATAATATTTACATGATTAATCTTGATTATCTTGCTTCAAATGATGTGCAATGCTTCATAACTAAAGAAGATGAATCATGACTATGGCATAAAAGAATTGCTCACATTCACATAGATCATCTAAATAACCTTATTTTTAAAGATCTAGTAATTGGATTACCAAAGCTTAAATTTGAAAACAAATTTTACGACGAATGCCAAAAGGAAAAACAAGTGAAGGTCTCTTTTCAAGCTAAAAATGTTGTTTCAACTAATAGACCTTTACAACTTTTACATATGGACTTATTTGGACCTTCTAGGGTCAAAAGCTTTGGTGGCAATTATTATGGACTTGTGATTGTTGATGACTATTCTAGATACATATGAACATTGTTTCTTACTCATAAAAATGAAGCATATTGAGCATTTAGGAAACTTGCCAAGATTATCCAAATTGAACGAAATTTAAAAATCACATCCATACGAACCGATCATGGGGGAGAATTTGAAAACGAACCTTTTGTAAAATTTTATGAAAAATATGGCATTGAACATAATTTTTTGGCTCCAAGAACTCCACAACAAAATGGAGTTGTTGAAAGGAAAAATCGATCTTTAACGGAGCTCACAAGAACTATGTTGAATGAAAGTAATATTACGAAACATTTTTGGGCCGATGCCGTAAATACCGCTTATCATGTAATGAATAGATGTTTGATTAGACCTATATTAAAGAAAACCCCTTATGAGCTTTACAAAGGAAGAAAACCAAACATTTCTTATTTTCACGTGTTTGGATGCAAATGCTTTATTTTAAAAAATGGAAAGGATAATCTCGGTAAATTCGATGCAAAATCTGATGAAGCAATATTTCTGGGTTATTCATCAACTAGTAAAGCTTATCGACTCTTTAACAAACGAACTTGTACAATTGAAGAGTCCATACATGTTAAATTTGATGAACTTAACCAAAATCCTCCGAGAAAGGAAGTTGATGATCTTGTAGGTACTTTCCAAGAGATGACCTTAGAAAATAAAGAAGAGATCAAAGAAGACCAAATCCAAAGTAAGGAACCTCAACAAAAGGATTGGATCACATCAAAAGACCATCCCTTGGAAAACGTCATAGGTGAATTAACTAAAGGTGTAAGTACTCGTAACGCCATAAGAAATACATGTAATCATCTAGCTTTCGTATCACAAATTGAACCTAAAAATATTGATGAGGCTATTATTGATGAATATTGGATGTTGGCTATGCAAGATGAGTTAAATCAATTTGAAGGAAACCAAGTCTGGGAACTTGTGCCAAGACCCAATGATCATCAAATAATAGGTACCAAATGGGATTTTTAGAAATAAGCTTGATGAAAATGGAATAATAACTAGAAATAAAGCTAGGTTAGTGGCTAAGGGATATAACCAAGAAGAAGGCATAGATTATAAGGAAACGTATGCACGTGTAGCTAGATTAGAAGCTTTTAGATTATTATTAGCCTATGCATGTTGTAAAGATTTCAAAATGTATCAAATGGATATGAAAGTGCATTCTTGAATGGATACATTCAAGAAGAAGTGTATGTTGATCAACCTCCCGGTTTTGAAAACTACCAATTTCCAAATCATGTTTTCAAATTAAGAAAAGCATTATATGGTTTAACGCAAGCTCCAAGAGCTTGGTATGAAAGATTGAACAAGTTTTTCTTAGAAAATATTTTTGAAAGGGGAAAAGTTGATACTATACTATTTATCAAGCACAAAAGAAATAACATACTTTTAGTACAAGTGTATATGGATGATATTATATTTGGTGCTTCTAATGAATCACTCTACAAAGAGTTTGCTAAGATAATGCAGGAGGAATTTGAGATGTCTATGATGGGAGAACTCATATTCTTCCTTGGATTTTAAATCAAGCAAACTAGAGAAGGGACATTCATTAGTCAGTCTAAATATTGCAAGGAATTACTTAGAAAATTCAACATGGACAAGGCAAATGAAATTGCCACACCTATGAGCACATCATGTTACTTGGACAAGGATGAGAAAGGTAAAGATGTTGAACTAACTAAGTATCGAGGTATGATTGGATCTTTACTCTATCTAACCGTAAGTAGACCAGACATAATGTTTGCTGTATGTATGTGTGCAAGATATCAGGCATGTCCTAAAGAATCACATCTCACTGCCGTAAAAAGAATTTTAAAATATCTTGTAGGAACTCAAAATGTTGGATTGTGGTACCCTAAAGGTACCGAATGTTATTTAATTGGTTATTCTGACCTGATTTTGCAGGTTGTAAATTGGATAGAAAAAGTACTAGTGGTACTTGCCATCTACTTGGTAGTTCTCTTGTTTCTTGGCATAACAAGAAACAAGTTAGCGTAGCTTTATCAACAGCCGAGGTAAAATATGTTGCAGCTGGGAGTTGTTGTGCTCAAATCCTATAGATGAGATAACAACTTCTTGATTTTAGTGTTGTCTTAGACAAAATACCCATTAAATGTGACAACATTAGTGCCATAAATATCTCCAAAAATCCGGTTATGCATTCATGGACAAAACACATAGAAATCCATCACCATTTCATATGAGATCTTGTTTTAAAAGGAGATTGTGTTCTTGAATATGTTGATACTTCCAACAATTGACAGACATTTTCACTAAAGCCCTTCCAAAAGAGCAATTTATAATTATTAGAAGGGAGTTAGGCATTTTAGAAATTTTCTAATTACATTTAAAAAAAATTCATTTTTCATTCTCTTAAATAATTTTATCTTGAACATATTTTATTTATTTTCATAAAATTTTTATTTACTTTAAATATAAATATATATTATCTTGACATTTAAAATGCTTATTAAAAAGATACTCACATTTTCAATAATCATGTTAACAACCCACAAATCTCTTATCTTATTTTAAGTCCTCACTTAGCATCTACTTAATTCAATATATTTTTGAATAAAATAATCTCTTATGCACCACAAGGATCTCAAAAATAAATGTCAAATAGCCTTTGATTTTCTTGATATTTTTATGAAACAAAATCATTCACAAATTGCAAAATGTTTTTCAAGAACTACACCTGACACCATCAGGAGATAAGGCCCTTGATTTCATAAGTAATTTAAAGGAATTTGAATTCAAAGATTCAAATAGCATAATGCATTGTCCCTTGTCTCATATTCCTTGTTCTATTCAAGAATCTCTTCAACACATTCTCGTGACTTCCAGTTCCCATTTTCTATGCAATTCACAAGATTTTGATAAAGCACAAGGACAAAGATTTAGCCTTCCACATTCTAGTGACTATTAAAAAGGCTCCAGCATGCTTTTCTTAAGGCTTTCACGTGAACTAATAAGGTAAAAAGACAAAAGCCAAAAATTCCAAAGCTTCTCGTGACCCTTCAATGTTCAAAACTTGAAAAATGAAAGGATGAATCTATTCCCACTTAAGGTGAATCGATTCACACATGCTCAGTACCCAAAAATTGCTAAATTTTTACTATATGAATCGATTCCCCCTTCATTGAATCGATTCACGTGTTACATCTTAGCCAAGAGGAATCGATTCCTGTACCATTGAATCGATTCCCACCCTGTCTAATCCCCCAAAAATTTGTAATGAATTGATTCCCCTCTTAAACAATTCATTCCCATGAGATTTCTTCTATATATTGGATTGTTATTCACGTTGCAATCATACCCCTTTTCATCTACTCTAATTCTTCTCTTTACTATCCATATATTCCTTTCACTAAACTCTATGTTTCTTCTCCTTTCTTTCCAAAAATCTTCATGGCTTCATCATCCCAAAACAAGAAGAAAAGAAGAGGAGATGCTAGCTCTTCATCCTCAAATATCAATGATCTCTCAAGATTCTTTGATGATCAAACCCAACTTGAGAGGTACCTTGAGAAGTACTCAGAAAGACTTCTCATACCTGCTCATTGGCTTGATGTTCTGCTCTTCGACGAACATGACTTTCCTGTACTAAACATCCTTAGGCAACAAAATCTTGTGGAGTTCGTGGCGCTTGAAGAGAATCACATTTATCCTGAGTTGATTAGAGCCTTCTACTCAACCTTAAGGATCTCAAATGGGCGTTGCTTAGCCAAAATCAAAGGGGTAACCATTACCCTTGATGATAATGTTCTTCATCAAGTTGGGAAACTTCCAATCAACAATGTTGATTTTTTGGCTTTGAACCTTCTCCCGATTGGGAATATAATTCTATTGATGCTCGTGCTTTTTTAAATCTATCCTCTGTTTCTAAAAGCACAGTTGGATAATTAAACATCGACCATCCACTTCTCCATTACCTTTTGGTCAAGATCATCCTTCCTAAAAGGTCAAACAATGCAAGAGTAAGTGAGAACCAAACTCTTATTCTTTGGGTAATGCTCCATGAAAAAGAGATAAATTGGATCAAACTTATTCATAATCATATGATTGACTCTAAAAGACTCACCAAACTTTCTTATGTTGTTTTAATCACCAAGCTTCTCAAGCATTTCAATGTTGATCTTTCTAATGAAGTAAAAGAAGAAGTTAGGCGCAAAGGAAAAATAGGGAGTACTCATCTCTTAAAAATGGGTTGGTATATCCAAGATGGTGCTTGGCAATACTCACCCCCACATGCATAAAGCAGTGATGATAATGATGATCAACCTCAGCAACAAGCATTTCCACCACTTTCTATAAATCCAAATGATGCTTTCTTCAATAGGTTGACCTCTCACATTGACAATCGCTTTGATGCTATGAGTGCTTATTTTGACACCATGGAGAATAATATGAATGCTCGCTTCAACCAAATGGAGGACATTATGACCACTCAATACAATGAACTCAATCAATAATTTTGAGTTTAGATTTTTTAATCCATAAGATGAAAATTGTTGTGTCTCTTTATCATAAGTACTTCATTATGTTCCTGTTTTTCTTTAATCACTCAATAAAAAATGTTTTCATGCTTTGCTTTCTAATCTTTGAACAAAATCTTATAATTATCCTATTCTTAATTTTTTGATGATGCCAAAGAGGGAGATAATATCTAAAATCAACATCTATATTTATCCTTGTTAATTGCATGATTAAGGGGGAGTTTTATAATATTTCTTTATGACAAGTGATATCTATTGATGATATGTTATCTCTTTATCAAGTGTTATATTAGTAATCAACATGCATGAAAAACATAATTAAATTTGACAGGGGGAGTTTTATACTTTGAAAATATAATTGTTATGAAATTAACACCCCAAGAGATGAACAATTATTGTCATCATCAAAAAGGGGGAGAATATGTTTGTATGTTGAAACACGTTTTTATGAATGACAAATAATTGAAAGATCAAGAAATTTAATTGATAATATTTTATAAGCAAATATAAATAAGAATCATGAAGATCAAGTTGATTCGGGTCAAGAAATCAAGAATTAAATGCATAAGAATTAATGAAGTCCAAAGAAATGATTCAAGGCATTTATAGAAGTTTAAAACAAGTGAAATATAATCATCCAAGTGCCAAAGAAGAGAAGGAATCAAGAACCATGAGCTATATGATCGAAAAAAATATCAAAATACATCAAAAAATTCAAGGAGACAGGTCCAGGAAAGCCAGGAATCGATTCAGCACACAAAGGAATCGATTCATGCCTATTAAAAACATTAAGAATCGATTCACTGCATCAAGGAATCGATTCACAGCTGAAGGAATTGATTCATTGCTTTGAAATGCACCAAGGAATCAATTCAGTAACTCAAGGAATGGATTCATCACCTCCAGGAATCAATTCACTCGTTGTTTCTAATGCAAAAATGAACTGGATTAATCGATTCATTAATTAAATCACGTGTTGAATCATGGAAAACATCAGTATACGTTTTCAGAAGCTTAAACTGCGCTGATTTCTCTCGAGACTCAAATTGAAATGGCGTTGCATTAATTGAGGTAGACAATCTCTTTTTCCAAGCCAAAAAACAAGCACGCAGAAAACATAGAGGCAGACAGATTTTAAATTGATTGCCTAATTTGAGGATCGGAGATTGAAAAAGTCATGCTTCTTTTGCCTATAAATAGAGAAGGAACTAAAGGCAGAAGACACAACTCCAAGCAACAAAAAATTCCCTTGCTTCCTCTCTTTCTCTCTTTGCTTAAGTTATTTACTCTCTGTTTCCTTTCTTTGCAATTATAATTTTAAGTTATATTGTGAGAAAAATATTTTCTTATGTGCTAAATTTGCATATCCTTTTCTAAGAGAAGAAAAATATTTTTCAAGTGATTAAAATTTGTATATCCACTCTATTGAGAGAGTCACACTTGTAAAATCACATACATAAATTCTGAGAGTTTTTGGGTTGGGTTTCAACCTTGTAATTGAGAGATTGGGTGGGTTACCCTCTTTGCTTGTAAGGATTAAGTTCCTGAGTGTGGGACACTAAGAAGCTATAATTGCTTAAAGCGTGTATCTGAAATTCTCAATAGTGGAATCCTTTAAGTAGGTTGCTTGAAGGTGAGACGTACACCGGTGTGGTGGAACTCGTTATATCGGTTTGCAAATCTCTCTTCCTTAAACTCCTTTATTATCTTGATTTAATTTGCTTGGTAATTTAAGGGCACTAATAACTTAATACAAATTGTGTAATTAATTATTTAGATTAATTTGTTTTAATAATCTAAGTAATATTCTTGAATTAATTGTGTTAAAATCATTTATTACTTTCTAAGTGCTAAAATAGCTTTGTAATTAATTTGACATTATTACTTGTTCTTTTGTGTGTTATTCTTATTTATCAAATTGATTATAAAAGAATTAATTTCAAAAGCATTCCAACGAAAATTTTCAATACTCAATTCACTCCCCTCTCTTGAGTAATTGAGGCCACTTGGTTAACAGGGTCTCCTAGCAGAGGAACATGAGGTTTACAATAGCCGGAGGCACGAGCCAGTTCAACAGGTCAACGATTTACTGCCTTTGAGCATGATTCCCTGCTGGGTCGTCATGTCCCCCAGACCTGTCACAGTTGGCAGCCACCTCAGATGCTCTAGAGTCGCCTTAGTCTAACGATAAGTTTGTGCGAGGAAATGCTTAGCTACTAGGCTTATTACTTTATTCCCATAGGTAATTTGTATAAGGTACCTGCGTGCCTCTTTCTTATTTCAGTTGTATGGATCTGACGAGAGCACTTTATGTATATATGATACAATCATGTATGTATATACATGTATGATGTTTTGTTCCACCATGTTTTATCTTGTACAAAAAACTTCCATATTTTTCTAAAATTAGTAACCTATTGGTTAAACAAGGTAATCTAGTGGAAATGATTATCTTAGTTAACCGAGGGTGTTACAGAATTCATGTGATGAAATGGAATAATTGATTAAGTGAACTATTGAATTAAAGAAGAAATTGTATTAAGTGTATGCTTGAATTTGATTGATGAATATTATGTTATTGGTGGTGATATTGTTGAGTAATGACTTGGCACTTAAATCCATGGTAGTTTATATTAGTGTAATTCAGTTAATAATGATAGTTACAATTACATTGATGAAAGAGTATAACGATGAATTGTAATAGTGCATCTAAGTGATGAGTGGTGACTAAATTAACTGATGAATAAAGGTTATGGTGATAAAATCTGGAAATTAATTAGTAAAATAATATGATTGAGATATTCGAGATATTTAGATAAATAGATGGAGTGTGTGGAAGGTAAGGAACGTAATTAATGAATAGGTGGGATAAATGGTAATTGATCTATGTTTTCTTGTCTTTATTTGTAAATTAATCTTAATTCTAGTCACTCACCCCCATGCTATGGTTTTAGTGACTGATGGCAGGTTGCAGATGGACATCGCACAGGCAAGCACTAAATGAGGCCAGGGTGAAGAGGAAGTTAAAATAAAATGATGGTTACATATATATATATATATATATATATATTCGATGTTTAGGAATGTAGATTTACATTAAGCTATTGATACTAAGTATGAAAATTTAATTAGTGTTTATAGTTGTGTCAGTACCGAGTGGTATGGAGTCACTTGGATAATTGATTTATTACGATGTATGTTAGTTATATCGGTGTGATTGTGATGTCCAAGTTATGCATTTTGTGTGTGTAATATGGCATTGAGCCATTTATTTAATGAACTTGATATGGGTAGGTTTTGTAATATGTATGTGAATCGTGTGGTAGTATGAATATGGGATGAATGGTTGATGTGAGGATGAAATAAAACATGTTATGCATAATAGTGAAAATAGGTGAAAAAGTGGAAATTAGGAACCAGAGAGGTGATTTTAAGATCTGATGGGTGTTAGGACCTTCTGAAGGGACCAATAGGTCCCCTACCACATTTATGACTTGTACATATAGGCCTTGGGTGGTTTAAAGTCCATGTGAATGGTTTGGTGCGTAGGTTTTAGTTACTTTTTACTTCAATGCATTTTTGTGCATAACTCTTGTATACGATGGAACTTTAGTGAATGGGTTGTGCCAACAGTTTTGGAATGGGGAAAACATGTGGCCCATGAAGTGTCACGGTAATCGAATCTAAAACACGCCATTTGGGTAGGTCGAAAGTTGGCAAAATGGTCTAGAATGCATGATAGCAGCATTGCTACTACTGTCATGGCTGACGCGCAGCGCCAAGAGTGAAGTTTTGGTCTCACGTGTACAGGCCCCTGTTTCTACCATGTTTGTTTTTATGATGGTAACTGAAACTGAGGCATTAGGGATATCTTATAGATGTTATTTTAGGCTCATATGGGTTTCTAGGGGGATGAAATAATTGTCACTAAATTATTTTATGAAAAATTTATTAGGATTTTTATTAAACGCTTAAAATTAAAGGTAAAGAAGCGGGGGATCTTACAAGTGGTATTAGAGCAGTTTTGTTCCGGACCATTTCTATTGCTGAATTTTATGGGGTAATTGGAGAAATAGGAATGAATTAATAATGTCTAAGTGATTGCTTGCATGCTATAATGTGTTAAAACGAATTGTGTAATGTATTAATTGATTGTCAAAATGGTGCATAACATGCAAGTGTTATGAGTAAAGTTATGAATGTGACAAAAGTTAAAAAGTCTCTTTAACTTAATGTGGGTGACGTGATAAATTATGCTGAAAATTATTTTGAATAAAATAGTAAATTGATTTGAAATGGGTGTAAATGAAATTGTGGTGAGTAAATGGATGAGGAGTTAAATCAAGTGGCAAAATTTTTTCATGCTATGTTTGAGGGCTATAATGCTTATATAAAAGATGAGAATATAATTAATCGAAGGAGTATGATGGATTGATGTGTAATTGAGAATGAAATTGGTTTAGCCCTTATGGCTAGTCTTGTATGATGATTAATTAGTGTGATGCATAAGTGGTTGTATTATGCGTTCAGTAAAAATTTCACAGGTATCCGTTGGTTATGCTATCCCTGGTTTGAGGTAAACTTTGAAAATTATTATTTTTAGAATTTAATTAAAATTTACTTGATAATATGTATACTTAAGTGTAAAATTCTTGGCTTGAATAAGGGTTGGAATAATAATAATAATAGTTTACGAGTATGTTAATATGTAGTACATTGAGCAAATGTAGGTTATTAAACAAGGTGATGCTTATGTTATTAAAGTGATAATGAATAAAAAAAATTGGTGATAGATGTTGAAATATAAATGAGAAGACCGATGGTGACAATATACATATGTTAAAAATGTGTGTGATACATAAGATTAGATTAAATTATATGGTGAATTAGAAATGACAAGTGCCTTAGTGGCCGTTAATAGGTTAAAAATTTGCTTGAGTGGCGGAGTTTAATACTATATGGGGTACAACATTTAGGGCGGTGACAATTGAACTAAATTTATAAGATTATCTGGATGTTAGAAATTTTTCAGTGCATAGTGGCACCTATACTTAATCACATTAATTAAACAATGTTTAAGGAGTTAAGAATTAGGTGTATGAATGGTGAATAATACGAGTTGGCAATGTATTAATAAGGTTAATTTCTTTGAGGAGGGATGATCCTCCTATATTGCTTTTATCGAGTTAGCTTAAGTAAATGTTATCTGTGTGTTTTACTCAAGGTGTCAAATAAGTGATTGACGGGAGTTAATAGAAATTCCGGATGAGTAATAAACAACAATGATTGAATACTTTGAATAAGTCTAAGGTTAATAGTTAAATGGTAGCTTATTAATGGTTATTGGTGAGACAATTGGCGATGTGTTTGAATTAACATCAGGAATGATTAAAAGAATGTAGTATATGGAATAATGGTCAAATGGAAGTGATGTGAACTAGAGCATTGCTGATTGGAACTCGACCCCGATATTGATCTTAGAACAGAGTGGTAGTGGCTAGCCACGCTGGACTCTTTCTAATGTCAACTTGATGTAGAGTCGGCCGGTAGGTCGAGGAGGATGAATAGTATTATGATTGGTCGAAGGTATAAAATCTCACAAAGTGTGAGTATAGTATTTATCTAATCTTTACATAGCCTTAGCTATAGAGTGTTGAACTACTAAGATTGATCACCTCAGATGGTTATGTTGGTAGTCGAGGCCGTGTGAGATTAGGAAGATAGGTGTATCTTAGTGTACCATAGGTATTTTTGTAACAGAATAACGGTGAATGGAGACAAGGTCATGTGACCAGCGAGTGCTAGTTGATGAAAAGTGAATGTCGGTGATATTAGGAGAATCATGAGTAGCGAATGATTTTGAAATCCTGATGGTAAATCAAGGAGATAATATACGTTAGGCTCCACAAGGAAGATAATTGAATATATTGAGTGATGCATGTCATGATAAATTTTGGGTGAGCGGTTGGGTAGTGAGTAGGCGTTGCATTCCTTATGCACCAATCAACCTTTAAGTTGTGTCCTTTGAGTAGGTAACTGGTAAATCTGACGAAAGTAAAATACAAGGCAGAAGATATAGTTTATGATCACGACAGGTGCAAGCGTAATGTTAGCGGTAAACATCAAATGGTGTTATGAGTTGACCAAAAGGTACGAGTTGAACGATTATAATGAGTCAGGAATGACACTAACTCTGATGGAAATTGTGGTGGCAGGCGTTGTCCCCACGGTACGTTGATTTCGGGGATGAAATCTATTTTAAGGAGGGCAGAATGTAACATCTCATATTTTTTTATATTTAAAATAATAAATAAATGTGTAAATGAGTTTAAAGTATGATAATTTGACAATCTGATGCATTTGTGCAACTCAATAATAAATTCAAGGGGGATTTATGATTTCTGCCTGACGCATAGCATTCAGCTGACGCGTAGCGTCAACATTGTGAGCTGAATTAAAATGTGACAATGACAGTAACGCAGAAGCAAGCAAAATAGATTTTAGACCACTTCTTCTTCTTCTTCTCTCATGGGCCGTTAATTCTATGGCTAAATTAGAGAGGTTTTCATTGCCGAAACTTCAATTAATCATGATTTTGAGGTCAAGAAAGTGAGGTAAGCATTTCGGTACCCTTAATTTTAAGTTTTCTCTCTTCCTTTCACTTTCCCTTATGCTTATAGGACCTGTTGTATTTTGTTTTGAGGATGGGTTCGACCTTGGAAATGGCTTGCATGTCAATAGAGGGGTCCAATTTCACAATTTTCCCTTCTCCTCTTCTTGACCAAATGGGTATATGCATGTGGGGGTTCTTGTTTGCATTTTCATGGCAAGGTGGAGCTTGGTTAGGGTTTTTAATGTAATGAGTGCTACTCATGGCTTATGGGTTTCCTTGTTCGGTGACTGTAGGTGGTAGTGAAACACCCTTATTTTTAACAAGTAATTAAACCCGAAACAAGGACAATTTTTTCCCAAAGATTAGAGTTTACAAATCTTTCATAATCTGCCCAAAATAATTAAACCGGGCACAACAAGGAGAAGGAGGGGGAAAATGGAAGGCAAGGAAAAATAAAGGCCAAACAAAAGCCATCCAGCGGAAGACACACAACGCCTGAGCGAACCCGAGAGAAACAACGCACACTCGCTCAAGCGAGATCTGACTCCGCTTGGGCGAGGCAGCACAACACGCTCGGGCGAAAGGCCATTCGCTTAGGCGAAATTAATACAAAAGCCTTCCCAACCAACATACTCGCTGGAGCGAGAACTGTAGTGTAACATCCTGATTTTTTTTATTAATTATCGATTAATGGTTAATTAAGGATTAATTGCCAATTAGGCAAATTGATTAAATAATAATAATAATAATAATAATAATAATAATAATAATAATAATAATAATATTAATAATGCAAGAATGGACCATGTGCCTTGGTGGCTTAGTGGGCCCGGTTTTCTCTCCCTTTCTCTCTCTTTATGCACGCTGGTGGTAGGTGGTGCCTTAGGAGTTTCGGTTCCCTTCCTCTCCCTTGTCCACGTTGGATGTGGGTAATCATTGCTGAGGGAATGGCATTAAATGCTGATGGACTTGCATTAAATGAGGATGGGATATTGAGATGATGAGAGTGGGACGCTGATGGGGCTGAGATGATACGGCCTTGGTTACATGTTTTTCTTCTCACTCTCTCTTCATTCTTCATTGGTGCATGTCATGGAGGAAAGAAACGCTCCTCCTTCTCTCTAGAACTTGTTGGAGCTCTTGCTTCATCTTTATCCTTTCCTTCATCTTCTTCTTCTACTCACGCATGGTGTAGAACCGAGTGGAATTGCGTGGTGATGAGGAACTGCATGGTGCTGTGTGTTCTGGAGGCTGGGTTCAGGTCCCCTTTCCTGTTCCCTGGTGCTTCCTCTTCGTCTTCCTCTTCTTTTCCCTTCATACGATGGGCTGTTGGAGCCTCAGTGTGTGAAGCCTACAGCAGTTTATTGTTGCCTCGGTTGTGGAAGATGGTCCACTGTTATTGAGGCTGTGCTATTGCGAAGAAGAAGGTATAGATGGATGTGCATGGAAGCTTGCTTGTCCTCAATGGTGGTGAGGACTAGCTCTCGGTGCTGTTCGAGTGAGGAACAACTTTGAGACGTGCTTGGTGATTGCTGTTCAAGGGTGGAGCAGCGTTTGAAGTCAGAGTTGTGCTTGGTGGCTGTGGTGCCTTGGAAGCTTAGCATGGGTGGGAGAGCTGCTTCAGAGGAAGCTGTGTTTGGCTCTTCTGTGGTTTGGAGTCGAGCAGGGTGCTGTTGCAGCTGGGCCGAGTGGCCAATGTAGCTTCTGGAACTTCATTCCAGGTAAGGGGGCTTTGCATCTCAAATGTATGGTTTATGGACGGGTTTTCGGGTGAAAATATACACTGTAATGTGTTGTGTTGTTGTATTACATGTTGTTGAAGTGTAGCCCGGATTTATGATATCTATTATGTGTGTGGTATATGATTATCCGTCGATGATAAGTATGATGCTTGTTGATGATAAATAAATGCTTGAGATGCATATGATTCTTATTGATATGTTAAATGCATTGAATGCATGGTGTTATTATTATGTTGCCGAGTGCATCTGTGTGTGGAATATGTGATTCCCGAGTGGAATATTATATGTATTGGCATGGGATATTTGCTGATGTTAAATTCCGAGTGGAATTCTATGTGAATTAGTATGTGAGGCTTAGGAATGCTAAGGCCGAGTGGATCCCATGAAATAGCCTGTGAGGCTTGTGGTAGATGATAATTCCGAGTGAATGGCATAGTGATTGCCGAGTGGATGTGATGTGAGCCGAGTCATCTGAATTGCTGTGGAATTGCCGATTGTATTTTAATGTTGAACGCTATTACCGAGTGGGCAATCGAATGAATATGAGTTGAATGTAAATGCATACGTGTTGAGTACATCACCTTGCGGGGTGCCACGAAGGGTATGACCCGGAGTGAAGAGGACGTGGTCCTATTGTTGAATATGATGAAAGACCTCGAGTTGGACTCGGGGCAGTGCCTGGGGCACTAAGCGTGAAATGAGACGCTTGATGAAATGCCGAGTGCATTGGCGTTGGACGCCGAGTGAATGAAACCATATGCATCCGATTCGCCACTGGAATGCGTTGGACTTCTATTACCGATCAACAATCAGATGACAACATATGAATAAGACTAAGTCCTGGAGCTTGGATTAGGCATACTCCTTGAGCAAGGCTCAGAGTTGAGTGAAATCTGAGTAAATTATTATACTTGTTACTGAGTAAGTTGAGCTTATGACTGAGTGAAATGGGTGAATTCCCGATCGGAAGATGACTGTGATTGTTCATATTGAATGGCAGTGTTTGATGTGCTGATTGATGTTATATGTTATTGCATGTTGAGGATTCTATGATTAATCCGAGCCAATATCTGTCATTTAATATGTAAAGCTCACCCCTACACCATTTTTCAGTATGTGCAGGTCGGTCTGGAATTGAGTTGAAGGGCTCAAGTCCGAGTGATAGCACTCAGATTGTTGAAGTGCATAATATGTATATATATGTACTGTAATTAGCTATGTAAAGCCTTGGCCGGCTCATAATAACAACGTTGTATAATGAATACAATTTATATATATATATATATATATATATATATATATATTGAATCTGAGTTATTGGAAATCTGAGTGCATGTTTATATATGTGTATGGATTACACTGATATCATGTACTTGTATCAGATATTGGGTAGCCGGATTTATGAGTTGGAGGGTATACATATACGTGTATTTTATATGGCCATGTTATCACTTGGGTTGAATATAAATGATGTTGAATGAATAATTCTAAGTTAATGAATCCTGAGTGAAATATAATTGGCTTAGATACTTTTCCGAGTAAGTCTTATGTATATGACTCCATATCCGAGTGAGACTCATGTATGGGCCTTTTCTGAGTGGTGATGGCCTTAGTGGATTCTGAGTGAAAGATATTATTTACATATCGAATGAATTATGGGTACCTGTTCCGAATGAGTAATATATTATGTATTTTGAGTGACTAAGTGTTGTCTTGGTGAGTTTCTCCGAGTGTTGGGGAGGTTGAGTAATTCTGATCGGATTCGTGGACAAGTTTACATTTATGTGAATATATGTATATATGAATAAGTGTTTATGTTGATTTGATGCTTCTTACCGACTAAAATGTGTTGTTGAATTATGTAAGAAGTGTTGATGGATGAACTAGTGTTAAGTTAATGATTCCAGGTGAGGCTATGGTGTGGCCTCTTCTGAGAGAATAGGCTTGAATGATTCTGAGTGGAAAACATGGGTAAACCCCGAATGGGGAATGATTTGAATATCCCGAGTGGAAATCCAAGTGATCCTCTTCCGAGAGGAGAGTTGTTGTAATGGATTGAGATTAGAATATACTCTAAGTATGTGATTCATGTAAAATCCGAGTGAAAAAGATTCCATATCTTGAGTGGTTAGGATCTGAGCAAGTCCGAGTGGGACTTAACTTAATGGTTTCCCCGAGTGAATAAGATATCAATTGCCGAATGAAAGACTGATTGAGATGACTCGGTTTTGGAGTGAGATTACCGAGTGGAATCCTGTGTGAGTGGAGTCTCGGATTCAGACTGAATATTCCGAGAGGAGTATGGCTGAGGAGACCCCTTCTGAGTGAAGGAAGGTTATTGTGTTCTCCGAGTGAGAGATGTGAGTTTATGCCAAGTGATGAATGTGAAGTGCATTCCCGATTGTGTTGGGTTAAATACGCCGAGTGGTGTTTGTTTGGGAAATAACCCGAGTGAGTGTTTATGGAATCCGAGTGGGATAACCCTCAGTTGCCGAGTGGATTGTATATGTAATCCTTGAGGTTAGAAAATAAGAGACTAAGTTATGGGACGTATGAGATGGGGTCGAGTGATTGGTATCTTATAAGGGGATTCCATATGTAATCCTTCTGGTTTATTAACAAGCTTATGGTAATATTTTTTGACTATGATGATTTGAGAGATACACAAACCTTGAAACACTTGAGTGAAAATTGTGAGAAGAGTATCTCAAGTCTTGACATTGAAATTTGATTCACGTAAGTAAATTAAAATTGGCATTTGAATAAATATTTTTCTCTGTTTTGGATTCCTTAGTTTATTAAGCTTAGTGTTTTCTGTATTTTATCTTGTGAATATGGTGATTGCTTGAGGACAAGCAATGCTTTGGTTTGGGGTATTTTGATAAGTGCTTTATAACACAATAAAATAGATCTAGTTTACTTAGAATTTTAATCATTATCCACTGTATTTCCTTTATTTATTGTGATTTTTGCTTTCTTTCCACTCTATTCTACTTGGGTATGTTATTTTGCAGGAATTAAGGTAATAAAGGGTCAAAAATAAGAGAAAAACGAACATAAAATGATAAAGAAACAAGAAGAACAAGCCCAAAGTGGAAAAAACTCTCTTTTTATGCTGAATTCCGACTCAGAATGCTGAATTCCGACTTAAAATGTTAAAATCTGACTCAAAATGACCAAATCCGAGTGGGATGACTGAGAAAGGACCAAATCCGAGTGGAATTACTCAGAATGGAGCAAATCCGAGTGGAATACTTCACTGTTGGATTAGAATCCGAGTGGAAAGTTCCCTGTCTTAGACATTCCGAGTGATAAATGGCTGACTCTGTTGGAGGTTCAATGCTAAAAGGGAATAAGTCTTGGTTGGAGGTGATTCCGAGTGGAAGCTGTCCGAATGCAACCATTCCGAGTGAAAAAAGGGACTGACCTTCAATAAAAACTGCCCAAAGCTAATTCCGAGTGAAGGGATGCTGACTGAAGCAGATCTGACCAGGGAACAAGAACTTTTCTGGGCAAAAAGCTGTTCCGAGTGAGTTGATTCCGAGTAGAAGAGGCCACTGAATGAATGTGTTCAATAAGGAGGAACCCGAGTGGTTTCATTCGGAGAAAATGGCATTCTCAAGCGGAACAAAGCATTTCCGAGTAGTGTCTTAGCAAGCAAGGAAAAATCCGACCGGAAATGAATCATACTCGGGCAGACTCTCAAGTTTCACACTGGGACCGGGTGAGAAGTCTCCAAGGAAGACATCCGAGTGAGTTGGGGCAGAAAGCTGAATTTCCGAGCAAAGCAAGGCTTGGACATGAAAAGAATTCTATCAGCCAGATTCCAGTCTTTCAAGTCCAAATTTCTGAGTGAAAGGTATATCCGAGTGAGTTGATTGACGACTGAAGTCAATTCCGAGTGGAAATCAACTCGGACTTCCGAGTGAAGATGTGATTTTATCATTTGAATGAGTAAAGGAAGGTATCCGAGTGAATTCCTGAGAAATCCGAGCAAGATCTCTCCGAGTGGTTCAATTCCAGAGACATAGCCGAGTGAAACAGTGAAAGAAGACTTCCCAATCCTGAGTGAGCCACTTTCCAGTCGGTTCTGAGCCACCTTTTAATCAGTTCCAAGTGAATCACTTTTCACTCGGTTCCGATTCACTCTTCAATCGGTTCTGAAGAAATAAAGCAATCGGAGTTGCTTTGCTCGTCTCCTCACAGCAACTAAACACTGTCCGACTTCACAGCAACTCAACACCGACCGGTTTCTTCCAAACACCGACCCTCAACTCAAATACCGACCGGTTTTCTTCCAAACACCGACCCCTCAACTCGACACCGAGCAAAGATTTCACTCGGTCTTATGTACAAAATGCATCTTTTTCCAGTCGGTTTTGTGCACAAAAGGCATTTTTCCACTCAAATTCTGGAGAGAAGGTGAAATCCGACCCACATTCCCTCTCATTTATCCGCTGTCCCTTTCCTCTCCATCAATTCCACACCGTCCAGCCCACAACGTCCAGTCTCTTCACCACCAACACACACCGACTCTCCATCAACACTCTCTTTTCCACACCGTCCCAAACCAACACCGTCCAACAATACTCCTCTCCACACCATCCAGCCATACTCCTCTCCACACCGTCCAGATCTCCATCCAACAGCAAGCCACAAAACCGACCAACACGTTCCAGCAAGCTGTCACTCGGTCTTGGGGATAAACAGCAAGCTTTCACTCGGTTTTGTGGAAAAACAACACTTTTTCACTTGGAATTTCTCCACCTGCACCAATCATCACTAAATCCAAGCACTGAATTATTGCAAATATTAAAATATACAAATTGGAAACAAGTTGGCACAGCTGGAACTCACATGCACCGAAAATTTCTTCCACTTGCAATTGCAACGCGTTTTCATTAGCTGGATTCCTCCATTCCTTTGCCTATAAATGCAGGAGCAAGTGAAGCCAATTAGCATCAATCAATCAATTAGCATTAGTTCTCCTTTAATTTCTAAGCTTCAATTCCTTTTCTTTTCTCTCTTTTCTCTTTCGTTTTCTCTTTTCTTCTTCCGTCCTTCTCTTTTCTTTCTTTCTTTTTTCTTTATTTCTTTCTTCGTTCTTTTTCTTTCTTTTTCGTTTTGTTTCTATTTTTATTTTCTTTTTCTTTATTTTATTTTAAGAGTTATGAATTGTAAAAGTGAGTTATTTAAATTTGTAATTGGTGGAGGAATATTGCAACAAGGAAATACAGTGGTAAATTATTCTAAGCTTTTGGAGAAACCCGTAAGTCTTTATTTTTACCATGTCTTGTATGTTTTATTTTTCCATTATTTATATAAATTTGAATTATTTCATGAGTAACTAAATTAATTATCTTGGGATAAAGGGGGTATGATAATATTTTATTGTTAATATTATTTTGACTTGGAATTAAATAAATTTCTGTTTTCCATTTAGTTTAAAAAATGCTCAATGCTTTTAGTGATTCCTAACAAGAACCTAAATGATAAAACTGTATACTTGCGGGTATATTAGTAAGTTTAGGTAATAAATAGAATCGAGAGATTTATTTTTACCGGAAAGCTTTGAACTAAACCTAAGATTTTTGAAATGCTTTTTGTGACCTCGGTAAAATCGTGAAAGTAATCAAAATTATTTTGAGGAAATAAAAGGGATTTTCATAAAACGATAATGAGCCTTTCTGAGGATTAAGCAGGGCTTTCCATAGGTTAGGTACATTAATAGGATTCCGAGAGGAACATATTAATTAGCTTTTGGAAAATTCGCCTTGGAAAACTTAATTTGATTCTTATTTATGAAAAGTTAAAATTCATTAACATAAAATAGAGTCTTGATCCCCCGAAATCCCAAGATACTCTCAACTCTGATTTTTTTAGTGTCAAGTAAATTTTTATTTTCGTATTCTGAGCAACTTAATTTTGTGCTTTATTTTACAAAAACCTTAAAAATCAATTGTGTGGATAATTAAATTTCAATATGCTGGTACTTTGAACACAGTCCCTGTGGAGAATGATAATCTTTTATATTACGCGACATAACCCGTGCGCTTGCGGGCCCTATCAATGATCGACCTTTACCAGTCGGAGGGGACTCTGACCCTTCTGCAGCACCGTCGCTATGGGTCTCCAGAAACGAAGAACAAGGACAGGGGAAGGAAAAGAGGACGAAGAATGAAGAAGGAAGGAAAGAGAGGATGAAGCAGTGAGGAAGGATGAATATCCACGGTGATACAGGATATATGTATATGCGTGCGAAGAGAAGGGGAGCGGGGTGGGAAAACGTGAATCACAGTCCTACTCACGCGACTCGCCAATCATAAGCAGCCACCTTTTCCCAACTAAGCATAATTAATTTGTCATTATTTCTTAAGTTAAGTTGATTTTAATTAACAATTAATTTCCTACTTGAAATCAAAATTGGGATGTTACAGCTCTCCCCCTCTTAAAAGAATTTCATCCTCGAAATTCGGTCGGTAACTCACCTTGGTTAAACAACTCGGGGTACTGCTGCCTCATGGCATCCTCACGTTCCCAGGTATAAGAGGTATACCCGTTCTGTTGCCATTTTACTTCAACTAGTTGTACATCCTTGCTCCTCAAACGCTTTACCGATCGGTCCACGATTCTAGTCGGTACAGTCACAGTGGTCAGGTCTTCCCTGATTTCCACTTCATCATCAGGCATTGTGTGAGTAAAATCGGGTAGGTACTTCTTTAGTTGGGACACATGAAACACGTTATGCAATCGGGATAAGTGAGTCGGTAATGCTATTCGGTATGCCATGGAGCCGACTCGTTCCAACACCTCATAAGGCCCAACGTATCGGGGGCTCAACTTCCCACCTTTTAAGGCTCGCCCGACTCCTTTACTCGGTGAAGTCTTCAAAAACACCCTATCTCTGACTGAAAACTCTAACGGTTTGGTTCGTTTGTCATGGTAGCTCTTCTGCCTATCTTGAGACGCCTTCATCCTTTCCCTTATCACTCGGATCTGTTCTGAGGTTTGCTTCACAATTTCTAGCCCCAATAGCAGACTCTCACCTGTTTCCGACCAGCAGAGTGGGGTTCGGCATCTTCGACCATATAATGCTTCATAGGGTGCCATACCGATACTGTTGTGGTGGCTATTGTTGTATGTAAACTCGATCAGGGGAAGGTACTGCTCCGAATCTCCACCGTGCTCCAGTACACACGCCCTTAGCAAGTCCTCCAAGCTTTGGATCGTTCGCTCGGATTATCCATCCGATTGGGGGTGGTAGGCAGAACTTAGCCAAAGTTTCGTACCCATTTCCTGGTGTAGGCTGGTCCAAAACCGGGACGTGAACCTAGGATCTCTATCCGATACGATCGAAGTCGGTATACCATGCAGTCAGACAATTTCGTGAATGTAAATCGGAGCTAACTTATGCAACGGGTACTTCATGTTCACAGGTAGGAAGTGTGCACTCTTCGTCAGTCGGTCAACAACGACCCAAATCGCATCATGGCCCACTCAATTTTTTGGCAATCCCATGACAAAGTCCATGGCAATTGAGTCCCATTTCCACATGGGAATCTCCAGGGGTTGCAATGCACCATACGGCTTCTGGTGCTCGACTTTCGACTTTTGACAGGTGATACACCGAGCCACATATTCTACCACATTCCTCTTTAATCCGGGCCACCAGAATCGTGTCCTTAGATCCTGGTACATCTTCGTGGTACCCGGGTGAATACTGAGTAAGCTCTTGTGGGCTTCATCAAGCACCATTCCCCTTAATTCTCCTCCACCCGGTACATATATTCTATTTTTCACTCGGAAGATTCCATCTGATCCTTCGGTCAAAGACAAATCCTTACCTTTGGCTTGAGTCTCCTTCATCTCAGCCAAGTAGGAATCTAACTGCTGCTACTCGTACACGGATTTCAGGAATTCATTGGCAATCCTTAACGTACTGATTGTTATCTTCCGAGACGAAGGCACATTAACATGCAAATTCATGTCTCGGAACTGTTCCAACAGCTCCACCTCCTTTACGATCATCACTGCCACGTGGAGGTATTTCCGACTCAACGCATCGGCAACAACGTTTGCCTTACCCGGATGGTATTTTAGCTCGAAGTCATAATCCTTTAAAAATTCCATCCATCTCCTCTGCCTCATGTTCAGCTCCTTTTGGTCGAATAGGTATTTGAGGCTCTTGTGGTCGCTGTACACTTTGAATTTAGAACCGTACAAGTAATGCCTCCATATCTTCAATGCGAAAACTACAGCTGCCAGCTCTAAATCATGGGTCGGGTAATGCTGTTCGTGAGGTCTCAATTGCCGAGAGGCGTAAGTGATCACTCGGTCCTTCTGCATTAGTATGCATCCTAATCCGAGTCCTGACGCATCACAATAAACCACGAAGCTCTCTTGCAAGTTTGGTAATGCCAACACTGGAGCAGTCGTCAACTTGTCTTTCAGCTCTTGGAAACTGCTCTCGCACTCAGAATTCCATACGAACGGGACGTTTTTCCAAGTCAATTTAGTTAGTGGTGAAGCAAGCTTAGAAAAACCTTCAATAAACCTCCTATAATAACCAGCCAGGCCCATAAAGCTCCTTATCTCCGAGACCGACTCGGGTCTCTCCCATGCCATTATAGCTGCCACCTTCGAAGGGTCTACCGAGACACCCTCCTTGGAAATCACATGTCCGAGAAAGTGGATCTTATCCATCCAGAAGTCGCACTTCAAAAATTTCGCAAACAGTTGCTTCTCCTTCAAGACTTCAAGTACCGCTCGGAGGTGTTCTTTATGCTCATCAGAGGTCTTGGAGTAGACCAAGATATCATCGATAAAAATTACTACGAATCGGTCCAAGTACGGGTGGAATATGCTGTTCATGTAGTTCATGAATATGGCAGGTGCATTTGTCACACCGAACGGCATCACTACATACTCATAGTGGCCATACCGAGTCCTAAAGGAAGTCTTGGGAATATCCGAGTCCTTCACCCGGATTTGGTGGTATCCCGATCGTAAATCGATCTTCGAAAAAACTGAAGCGCCACACAGCTGGTCAATTAGATCATCAATTCTGGGCAATGGGTATCGGTTCTTAATTGTGAGTTTGTTTAGCTGTCGGTAATCTATGCATAGTCTCATGCTGCCATCCTTCTTCTTAACAAGCAGCACAGGTGCGCCCCATGGCGACACACTCAGCCTAATGAATTGTTTTTCGAGTAACTCATCCACCTGCTTCTTCAACTCGGCCAATTCTGTTGGGGACATTCTATAAGGTGCACTGGAGACTAGCTCGGCTCCAGGGATCAGGTCTATAGAGAATTCAACTTCTCTACTCGGAGGGACACCCGGCACATCCTTCGGAAACACCTCTGGAAATTCACAGACAGTCGGAATATCGTTCACTCGGGCTCTACTCTCACCCTCGGTTAAGCAAAGCATCATAAACAGTTGAGCTATACCTTGTGCCGTGTAGTCCTCATTGTTCTGCCTCGGGAAAATTATCCTTCTGTTTCTACTGTCCACTAACACCTTGTTGGCTGAAAGCCAATCTATGCGGAGCACGATATCAAGGTCCTTCAGAGGCACGCACACCAGATCGAAGGTGAAACTCCGATCGCCTAATACAAATGTTACATCTTTACACATCGATGATGTCAACACCTTAGTGCCAGTCGGATTGGCTACTTCCAAAGTCCGATCCATATACACAGTCGACAAATTTAAACGCCTTACACACTCATCAGCTATAAAAGAATGGGTGGCTCCCGAATCAAAAACTACATTAAGTGTATATCTAACGAGTAAACACTTACTTTGCACCAGGTCATTCGCTTGTGCGGCCTCCCCTGCGTTAATGGCGTACACCCTCCCAGCAGCTGGTTGGTCGGTATTTCTCTTTCGGTTGTTTGGAGCGAAAATCATATTCCCTCTGGCTCCAATATCTCTACCTTCCGATCGTTGGCTACCATTCCCACGGCCTCTCCCTCGGAAGCCTCCACGATGCGCAGGGGCGTCTGCTTGGCGCAACTGAGGGCAGTCAGGGCGGATATGCCCCTTCTCATTGCAATGAAAACATACAACACTTCCTTCACTATCATAATTCTGAGCAAAGTGGTCACCACCATATTTAAAACACTTGCCAAATCTTGGACGTCCACCAGTCTGCCCCCCTCGACTGATCTGATCCTTATATCTAGCAGAGGTTCCACTTCTCCTAACGTTACCTGATCTCTTGAAGCGTGACTGCTGAGGCCTCAAGGAGGGTTCTGCCCTACTGCTCTGGCCTGAATGGGCTTTGTCATCTTCCTCGAAAATCCTACATTTATTCACCAGTACTGAGAAACTTCTAATTTCTTGGTATCTGCAAGCTCTTTTAATGTCCGATCGTAGTCCATTCTCGAATTTGAGGCATTTGGAGCTCTCGGTCCCGGGTTGTTGGAAAGCTGAATAAAATAGACACAGCTCTTCAAATCTGGCTACGTATTCTTCGACAGACATGGAGCCCTGTTTCAGCTCCATAAACTCCAGTTCCTTCCGACTCCTCACTGTGTCGGGGAAATATTTTTCTAGGAAACACGTTTTGAAATTTTCCCAGGTCGGCTGGGTATCATCATCAACCAGTCGGTTTCTGGCAATCTTCCACCAGTTCTCTGCCTTGTCCCGCAGCATGTATACTGTGCACTCCACCTTCTGGGCCTCGGTACAGCGAAGACCCCCAAAAATCCTTTCTAACTCTTGAGTCCATTTGTAAGCTGCCTCAGGGTTACGTCCTCCTTGAAACTCGCTCGGCTTTCTCTTCAGGAAGCGATCCAACACTTGGCCATCTTCAGCTCGAGGCTGGCCTTGCCTCTTAAACACGTCTGTAAAGCGTTGGAATGCCGTGGCTATGGCTTCCATACTCTGACGATTCGCCATGACTTATCCTGAAATTCACACCCCTTTCAAGGATAAGTTTACGAAGTTACTTACTACCGATCGAATCTCAGCCCAACATTCAGTAACTTTAGCACATTATACCATTTCTATATGTTATACAATCAGTCGAACCAGGAGGGAAACGACCTCCTATCCACAAATCAATATTACAATATCAATCGGGTTCAGCAATATCACAATAATGATGACCACCCAGTCACAATGCACACAACCGCTTACACTCGGTAAGCATACCTTGTGCTTGAACCTTTCGGTCTGCTCTGATACCAAAATGAAACACCCTAATTTAATAAATAAATAATTAACAAAACGGAGGAAATTTTTCACAATTAAACCAAAACCATTGGGCACAAAAGAAATAAAGAAAAGAAGGCAAGAGGAATAAACCGACTCAAGGAGGCTGCCAGCGGAAGAAGGAAAACGCTCGGGCGGATCACACAACAACGCGCACTCGCTCACTCCACCCGACCTTCTCGCACTCGGGTTTCAGCGCCGGTTCACTCGGAAGGGTCCACTCTCTATTCACTCGGGTTGGCCCTTATACATACCAGCTCCATTCAGAAAACATAGCACATTCCACGACTTCATTCGATCGGGACACATATACGAACAACTCAAAAATGATACCCATCGCCACTCACTCGGAATCTATGAAGACTTCTCACTCGAAATAACTTTCACTTCCTTTTTGCCACTCGGATATTTCGCTCATTCTTTTCACTCGGTAACCATAATCTTTCCTACTCTAGTTATCCTTACTAAGTCAAGACTCACTCAGATTTCCTTGCTACTAATAATTTCCTACCATGGGGTCTACTTAGAGCCTTAGGTGTCGCATTTCTGTCGGGAAACCTTCACTCGACGGATTCTCACTCAGAAATTATGAATTATTCCGCACTCGGAAAATCCTAACAGTTATCACTCGGAAAACGTCTAGATCAATCCTCACTCGGTGTTCCGCGCTGTCTTGTTCACTCATTCTCACTCGGTATCACACTGTCTTGTTCACTTGGGATTACCTAGACTTCTCTTCACTCGGAAGGGATTACTAACTCTCTTCCCACATCAACACTCGGCTCCATTTTGACTTATAGATATACTAACCTCTCAAACACAACAAGTACGCGTACATAGATTACTCGGATCTTCATGCACTGTATAGGATTTCACACAACATAGTAGATATACTTAATTACAGGCACCAAAATCATGTCTTCTACCCCAGAGGGTTCAGGTTCTAATAAAAGGGACTAAGGCTAAAACATGAGCCGGCCAAGGCTTAACAAAACACATAAGCAGTATATACATAACATCTATTTCCCCATAGCGCACAAGCATTTCACCCAGCATTCAGCTCCTCCTCTATTCGTCATCCCGAGAGACATTCACTGAAAAATTTGCCACAGTAGGGGTGAGCTTATGCATTTAAAATGACAGTAATGACTCGGCATCAGCATCAATACTTGCCCTCACATTCACTCGGGTTGCATACAATTTTGGATTTCAACCATGCAGAATATAATGCTTTTAAAGACATGCAATTACATACATATTACAAGGATTCATTTCCCGTCACACGAAATATGCATCAACTCACTCAGAATTCACTCGTATCACTCCGAGCCATCCCACTCGTCCTATCCTAACCAATATTTCGCCTACATGCATGCCTGCGGATCCGACTAAGCAATGATCTTCAGTTACAGGTTCCCTTACTGGCCTCTCGTCCTTTAGCCCTTCCCGCGTGGTACCGGCCTCCCATTGATGCCTCAAGACTTAACTCTAGCTCTTACGGCTACCACGGGCTCTCACAGGATCTAGCCAAGGGTCTGCACCTGGAGATCATTTTGTTGGGACTCCTGACCTTCCACGGGTCATCCCATTTCCTGTACATACAGCCTATACGCGTCAACCACGAGTATCCTCAACTATCCGACTCACTCCTAGTAACCGTTAGCGTCACTCCCGAGCCCACATATTCTCCACATTCAATCATTCATCGTACCATCATACACAACACTCACACAGTTAATGCATGCAATATCTCAAAGAACCAGCCAACAATCAAGCACACATATTCTTTCGGTATTAACAACAATGAGAACATGCATCACAAGCGTTTATAGATAACCAACTATCAGACTTCAACACAACGACCCTGAATACATGCATGCAAGTGTATAACCATAATCAGGACTCTGCAATCACACACATGGCAGTCAAGGATTCACAATCATGCATTGCACACAATTTTCACAAACACATTTATATGCATGCACGGTAATACGTTCATCCGGTGCCGTCCATCGACCATGCATTCGACATGCAAGCGCCCCTACCTTCTGAAGGGACTCGAGAAGCTCTTCCTCTCTCCGACGTTTGGTTTGACGCCCTTTCTGCCTCGTCCAGTTCCCTTCGCACAGTCATACTCTACAATCGGCTCGGGGATGGGGAGTTGTTCTTCCTCTGCTTCAATGATCGACCTTCACCAGTCGGAGGGGACTCTGAACCTTCTGCAGCACCGTCGCCGTGGGTCTCCAGAAACGAAGAACAAGGACAGGGGAAGGAAAAGAGGATGAAGAATGAAGAAGGAAGGAAAGAGAGGATGAAGCAGTGAGGAAGGATGAATATCCATGGTGATACAGGATATATGTACATGCGTGCGAAGAGAAGGGGAGCGGGGTGGGAAAACGTGAATCGTAGTCCCACTCACGCGACTCGCCAATCATAAGCAGCCACCTTTTACCAACTAAGCATAATTAATTTGTCATTATTTCTTAAGTTAAGTTGATTTTAATTAACAATTAATTTCCTACTTGAAATCAAAATTGGGATGTTACAGGGATATATTTTGATTTGACATTGTCAATCAATAACATACAATCATTTATAAGCCCCTCAAGGTATTTTATTCACACACTTGGCATCTCAATGCCTACCATATTATTTCATAACAATCCACACATGGAAATAAAAAAGCATAGCAAACATCATAACATTAATCCATACCTAGAATTATTCAAAGCATATTCATCATTCCACATATATGGAAATTATAACTATGCCCACTGTAATCACATCCTTATTCATCATTAATAACCTCTTATCAATCACAATATTGCCTTATCACTACACGCTTAACTTGCATCAATCTCATACATTAAGGATATGCATCAATTCTTTGTTAATATTCTAGGTATACTCATCTTTCATAACTAATTCATTTATCGTCATCAAATGTTATTTCATATTGTGGTATTCCCTAGTTCACCATTATATTCAAGATATATCGCTTGCCGAGTAACAACAACACCGCATGGCATGCCTTAGACATGGTTTCCTATTTGTTTCATCATTTAACGTGTGTGTTTTACATTCCACACCATTATAATTCATTCATCAGTCATTTCATTTCATCGTTGGTAGTGAGGCATTTGTGTTTTCATAACCATTCCTAGGCACACTCATATTAGTTAAGGCCATAAGCCATTAACCATCATCACTAAGGCATATTCATATTAAATCCTTTCAATGCATACTTTCATTATTTCATAACTATTACATGCCCTTATACATATATTTCATTAATTTTCCATAAAAGGAATAGGGCCATCACTAGTAACTAAAGAAGAGAAGAATAAAATTTCAGTCAGGATCACTCGCTCAAGCAAGACGGTTCACTCTCACTTGAGCGCCTAGGCTCGCTCGGGCGTGATCATACCCTATCTATTTTCACGCTTGCTCGCTCAAGCGAGGCACCCACTCACTTGAGTGACATATTCATAGAAGCTCCCATCTCACATGCACGCTTGAGCGAAGGTCTCCTTCACCAACATTCTGCTTGGGTGAGAATCGCCCAGATCTACTTTCCTTCACGCTCGCTTGAGCGACGCATGTAACACCCTGAAAAAGAGGGTAAATTTTTCGCGATTTAAAATTTATTTATAAGTAGAGTGAACGTGGTATGAGACATTAAGTGACTTCCCCGACCTTTCAATAACCTATCTCATATATGAAGATATGAGTAGGTATCAGAGGGCACAAGAAATACTCAAGCAGTACCATAATGATTTCCAGCTTATATAATTGATTAATTCATGTGCTAATCAACTGCCCTAATCGATTACAGGACAGGGGTTAATCAATTACCAAGCAGAGGGCTAATCGATTATAGAGCTCCTGGAAATGGTACAATGAATCAGGTGTTATACCTAATCGATTACAAGACTTGGATCAATCGATTACATTGGTTCTGTTGGGTCCATAATCTATTACGACTCTGAACACAATCGATTACATTGGTTCCGGAAAGTTCATAATCGATTAAGACCTCTAGTGTAATCGATTACATAGCTGCGTACAAACCTGTAATCGATTAAGCTAATCAATTTCTTTAAAAATAGAAACCTTGTAATCGATTAAGCTTATGGGCTAATCGATTACACCCTATCAGTATGCAGAAATTATATAGATTTTTGTAGAGAAGTGAACTTCTCAACTACCAAAATCCATGCAAATGATATCAGAATGCCACCAAATTTTAACACAAGCTAAAACATATTATTTGTGACGTGTGGCTACCGGTCGCACTCCAAAATTCCTAGAAACGAGTAAATTATACACATCATTGTGTTTATCTCATTTCAAGGCATTTTGAGGCAATAAGGGTCTACTTTCTACAAAATTGAACCATTTCCTTCCCCACAAGTCACAAATTACATATTTAAGTCATTGCATTCCTCACAACTCATTAGAACCTCATACATCACAAATTGACCATGCTAGTTCCTAACTTATACATAAAACAACCATACCAAAACTTCACACATATATCATATAAGATTGAAATTCACAATTCTTATCATCCATTCATCAAATTGGATGAGATTCAAACATCATAAGTAGTATTACACATTACCAAAGGTCATTAATGAAAATGAGCCATACACACAAGGTCTCATTTTCCTACACGACCCCTAAAATCATCATTCATCATATCAAGTTACAAAATTGGGTATATTATACATCATATACCATACAAAACAACAATATGTCGGCCAAGGCTCATCCACTTCCATTCCATATTTACCTTCACCAAAACTCGGCCTCCAAAAGAGTAGGATTTACATCACACCTACATCAAACTTAAAACGGTAACCAGGAGGTGAGTAACATAATCCAAATGAATCAAAGTCATACATTATGATGATACTCATACTTACTCATACGTATGATACCTTTTTCAAGAACATCACAAATCTATTCACATAGTATATGTATCATTTATAGCTGTATATTATATACTCAATGAAACACAATTAACAACACACATATCCAATTCATTAGTCTTCTCAACATTATCATCAAACACATAGTGTTAGTATCTTATTCCTTTCCTTTTCATTTCTCAATCATCCATTGCCGCCACGGGCTTCCAACTAGGCATATCTCCGGCTATATGTAAATGCTCTTAAAGCTAATGCATATGCATAAAGGAATTATTATCAAATGCTGATCCGACTATGGGAAAACAACATCAAATCAAGTGTGGGACAAGCATAGGTGTGCTAGTATGCCCCTACTGCAGTAGAAAAATATGTACACTTATATCTTAATTCATGCATGTTCAACAATATATTTTACTGGTACCAAACCGCTCTCGCCCATCTGTAGCACTAGTCACCCCGTGACTTACGGATCAACATCATGGCCTTACTTGCCACAAGTGCTACGGGCCCCTCCCGAAGATACATCGAGAGAGCCATGCCCCGTCGACCACTGAGGTAACTCACTCACCATAAAGCCGCCCGCCTACTGAGCCCGCCATATAGGGTGCCTCATCACCAAACTATGGACAGCTTCGTGATTCCCAGAATCACTAGGGAAATACAACAATATACCCATGCACCGGGTCGCCCTTCCACTGGGCCCGCCTAGTGGAACCCCTAACATTCCATATAGACAACAATGATATGCCATGGATGCAATGCAATGCAAATCAAGTGCATTCTCACACTATGCATCCTAAATGCCACTCCACAATCGACCATTTACCACTACCACTTAGTGGATTTCAATATTCTCAATATTCTCAATCCTTACCAATCCTCATTGGACTCATACACATTAATAGTTAGTGGCATTCATATTTATCAATTCATACATACATATTCGGGATATTTCATATCATTAATTTCAATTCAAAACATGGTCTCAAACCATCATGTCATATTTCATCATCATGCTCAACATAACTTCACATTTATCATCCCAAACACATACCACATAACATCAACCATTCTAAATTCACAACAATCATCACATCATCCATTCAAAAAATTATCAACACAAACATACATACACACTTTCACATCATTAATGGATGAAATCATGTATTTAGAATAGTTACCCCTTACCTCAAGAGAAGTAGAAATCAACGTGGTCTGATGGTCCCACCTCGTCAATGGGGTTATTTCCTACATTACAATATATGACATAATCAATTCTTTATTCAACCACCAAGACTCAAATGTTCATATATTTAATAACTTGGTGTTTTATAACATTTTAACTCTCAAACCTCTTTTATTTCATTTAATCCACCATAACCACCATGGGTTAGGTGCCTCCATTCATTATTGTGATGCATTGAAAGCTAAACCCATTCATGGGTTCCCACATTGATAAACTCCACCAACCATTTACCATCATTAATGGCCATTACTCATCATAAATTGCATCCATTATCAATAATAAATACTCATCTACCCACATTTCACATTTCCCCCAATTTATAAAGTTAGGGTTTCTCTAAAACCCAATAACCATCATCAATGCCTATCATTTTCATGTCATTTTTGTGTACAACATTGTGCCTTCATACAACTCAGATTAAAAACACCCCATCTTAGGGTTTCTCATCATAAATGCCTCTCCTAACATAACCTATATGCATTAACTCTCTCCCAACAACCAATACCCAAAACCTAGGGCTTAGAGCTCACGAAAATAAGAGCAAATCCTTACCTCAAGCCAAAAGAAATGAGCTCCTAGAATAGGTGAGGAGTAATACGAAAATGAGAGGGAGATGAGAGCTCCAATCACAAGCTTCACCTTCTTATTTGATGAGGAGGACGAAAATGGAAGGTGGGAGCAATGGCACATACCACACTTGTGGATTTTTAGAAGAAAAAGATAATGATAATGAGTGGGAGATGAAGAGATGAAGAAGAAAGGTGTTTGCCTTAGAGGGAGAAGGGTCACAAAAAAGATGAGAGGGAGGAGAAGAGATTTGTGTTTTATTTTAACTTCTCATTAAAAGTTTCCCATTTTAGATCAAACAAAATCTCTATTCGGGCTCAATACTTTATCTAGAAATTATTCCGAATACATGTTCGGATTCCTAATTATATCCTTAACAGCCTGGACCACTATCGTCTCAATCAGAGATACTTGGTCCGACACCCATATTTCAATCGGGCTTAAAAATAACTGCCGCTAATTCAAGATCATGTGTGGGCTAATTAACCTCATACGGTCGCAATTGTCTTGACGCATAGGCTATCACACGCTCATTTTGCATCAACACACAACCAAGACCAAGCTTGGAAGCATCGTAATACACCACGAAGTCATCCAATAAGTCTGGCAAAGCCAACACAGGAGCAGAAGTGAGTCTGACTTTCAACTCTTGGAAACTCCTTTCACAATCAAGACTCCACACAAATGGTTGATTCTCACGGGTTAGCTTTGTCAAGGGCATAGACAATTGGGAAAATCTTAGATAGATGCAGTTGTAATAACAGGCAAGACCAAGAAAACTCCTTACTTCGGTCACAAACGTCGGTCTTTCCCAAGCCATCACGACTTCAACCTTAGATGGATCAACAGTAACACCATCTTTGGAGATAACATGTCCAAGAAATTGGACCTTGGATAACCAAAATTCACACTTGGAAAGCTTCGCATATAACTCTTTCTCTCAAAGGATATTAAAAATAAGACGAAGGTGTTCTTCATGGCTCTTGGAATAGACAAGAATGTCATCGATAAACACCACCACAAAATTGTCAAGGTATTCATGGAAGATGCGATTCATGTAATCCATGAAAATCACAGGTTCATTCGTCACACCAAATGGCATCACCACATATTCATAGTGGCCATATCGCGTTCGAAAAGCAGTTTTAAGAATATCTTCGGTCTTCACTCGAATTTGATGATATCTGGAATACAAATTGATCATAGAAAATACAACTGCATCCTTCAATTGATCCAAAAGATCATCAATGCGAGGTAGGGGATATCGATTCTTAATGGTCAACTTGTTAAGTTATCGAGAATCCACGCATAACCTCATACTTCCATCCTTCTTTCTCACCAATAAAACAGGTGCACCCTAAGGAGACACACTTGGGTGAATAAATTCCCGTTCAAACAACTCTTCAACTTTCCTTTTCAACTCAGTTAACTCCATTGGGGATATCCGATATGGCGCTCGGGAAACAGGTTCCGCACCCGGAACAAGATCAATAGAGAACTCCACCTCTGGTGGAGGAGGTAAACCAGGTACCTCATAAGAAAATACATCTAGAAATTCAGACACAATTGGAATATCAAGGGATCGAGTAGTACTTTCTCCATCCACCACGTATAGCACAACAAGAATTTAAGATATACCTTGCACATTAAAGTGCTCGGTACTTAGAGAAGGAAGAACAATGCTTCGATTTTGATAATCTACCAAGACCTTGTTAGCAGACAACCAATCCATTCCCAAAATAATTTCCATGTCCTTCAAGGGTAAGAAAATAAGAGATACAACGAATCTTCTATCCTCAATAATCATCTCAACATCACTACATCGAGTGACCGCCCGTAAACAAGTACCGGTAGGTGTAGACACCATGAGAGAGCCTTTCATCATACTTATTGGTAATTGTAGTCCCCTCACATAATCTTCTGAAATAAAGGAATGCGTTGCACTTGAATCAAACAATACATCAACAACATTACCATGTATTTGGAACTTACTTTGAACAAGATCCTCGACTTGTGTAGCTTCTTCACCGGTCACGATAAAGAAATGAGCTCCTAGAATGGGTGAGGAGTAATACGAAAGTGAGAGGGAGATGAAAACTCCAATCACAAGTTTAGCCTTCTTGCTTGATGAGGAGGACGAAAATGGAAGGTGGGAGCAATGGCACACACCACACTTATGGGTTTTTAGAAGAAGAAGAAGATGATGATGATGATGATGAGTGGGAGATAAAGAGATGAAGAAGAAAGGTGTTTGCCTTAGAGGGAGAAGGGTCACGTAAAAGATGAGAGGGAGAAGAAGAGATTTGTGTTTTATTTTAACTTCTCATTAAAAGTTTCCCGTTTTAGATCAAACTGGATCTTTGTTCGGGCTCAATACTTTATTTAGAAATTATTCCGAATACACGTTTGGATTCCTAATAATATCTTTATCAGCCCAGACCACTATCGTCTCAATCAAAGATACTTGGTCCAACACCCACATTTTAATCGGGCTTAAATTCACCTTATTGATAAGTCTTGAAAAGATTAATTATTTCATCTTTTATTTAACTTAATTCATTAAATATTGTTTAGTTTGGCTTTATTATTTAATAAATTGTCAATAATTCTTATTTTATTTATTTATTTCAAAAGTGTTTAATTTATGTAAGAAAATGATTAAAAATAATAATTAGTTAAGGAATTATGTTTATTTATAAATTCACTAAAATCCAGCGTACAAGCGCTGGACAGCCAGTGTACAAACGCTGGGAATTATTTGTTTGCATGTGCAGGAACAAGTCACGCTCAAGCTTGAAGGCTGCAAGCTCAAGCGAGAGAGCCATGCAAAGTACGTAAAGAGAAAAGATAGGAGAGCACGACCTCGCTCAAGCGAGCAAGCTCACGCTCAAGCGTGACTCCAAAACACCATCCACGCCCAAAGCTTCTCCATCACGCCCAAGCGTGAATCCAACAATACAGTGCATATTTCGAGCTTGCTCAAGCGTGAGTATATCACGCTTAAGTGTGGTGTTAGTTACGTAGTTAGTTAATTTTCCCTCCAGGTGCTGTAGTCCGCTGCATCCATTGTCTCGCCTGCTGTACATTAATAATTTAAGTATCAAGTTATAATTATTTATTTATTTGTTTGTATTTATGTAATTAGTTTAGTTAGTTTAATTGTTAATTAAGGTTTCTTTATAATTAATTAAGTTAGTTAGTTAGTTATTTGCATATATATATATATATACTTGTACATACTCTCTGTGAGGACACACGGAGACAGTAGACACAAAATACGATTCATTTTCCCATTTTCAATCTCTCTCTAATTCTTTTCTCTCTCTAAATTCTCTTATCCATGTCTCTCCACATTCCTTCGACAGAATCCATTTCCATGGGTTTCTAAGTCCCTAGGGTTGAGTTGCGAAGCTTTGCAATGAATTCTTGGAAGTGTATTGAGGAAGTCAACTTCTAATTCACGAGGAGAACAAGCTGAGGAGTGGATCTACTTGCTAGATTGACAAATCCAGATCTGATGAAGAATCTCACCAGTGAGGAATCATGGTTGAGACTTAGGTAACTTCCAGCTTCCTAACTAATTCAGGCCTAGTAATTAGGTGAATAGTTAGGGTTCAACCCCTAATTTCGCATTAGATTTCTCTGTTAATTGAGCACCTAAAGGATTAGGGTTTAATGCTTAGGAATCAGTGTTATTCAGCTAAGGAATTAGGGAGTAACCATCTATGGATTGTCCTCTTGAGTCTGAAGATTGATTGAACGTTAATTGCATGTTTCTTGATAAAATTGTAAGCTGAAGCAATCCTAACCTATCTTCTATTAATCACATTTCATCTTTTATACTGTCTCTGAAAATACAAAAACATTAGAAATATAAAACAACAAAAACAGAATGAACTCTATCTGCATTGCGTTGGTTCAGCTTGTATCAATCTAAGATTGAGGTAATTACCATAATCCCTGGGGGAACGATCAAATATATTACAAATTTAACGATTGGTGCGCTTGCCAAAGAATATAATCCATCAGGAATTATGCATCACTTATCCAGCTTTAATAAATCACCAACAGTCCCCAAAAATCTTAATTTAATTATTTCTAATATTTTGGGACATCAATTAATCCTCATACAAATATTTAATCATCAAGGGCATTCATAAATCATCATCATCAATTCATTAAATCTTTGCTCAATTCCTCCTCGCAAGGGGTTTTTCATCCCTCGTGGTCATCCCATCTCAAATGCCATGCACCTATGGCTAATGCATATGTCAACTGTTTAATAATGCATATACACAGATCCGATTTCATTTCATCAGGTGCGTAACCACCCCATCATTCATTCACATGGGTTTCCCACCATGCAAGGGGTACTCCCTCTAGCAGCCTCGCAAGGTGCTTTCTCATGATCGCAACTACGTTCAATAATTCATATTGGTTTCCCGCCTCACAAGGGGTACTCCCGCCTCGTGATCGCAACCACGAGCATCATAGGAACTCGCAAGCCCATTTTTCATTTCAACAACTAGGTGATCACAACCACCGGCTCAATATCATATCATCATCAAGTTGGATTCCCGCCTCGCAAGGGGTACTCCCTTCATAGAATCCCGCAGGATCTTTCATCATTGTGATCGCAACCACATTTCAATGTTATGTCATGCCAGGACATAAAATGTAATAATGCATATGCCAATCAACCTCGCAAGGATATCTTACCCTCTCACTTAGGGATATATTTTGATTTGACATTTTTAATCAATAACATACAATCATTTACAAGCCCCTTAAGGTATTTTATTCACACGCTTGGCATCTCAATGGCTACCATATTATTTCATAACAATCCACGCATGGAAATCAAAAAGCATAAGAAACATCATAACATTAATCCACACCTAGAATTATTCAAAGCATATTCATCATTCCACATATATGGCAATTATAACTATGCCCACCGTAATCACATCCTAATTCATCATTAATATTCTCTTATCAATCATAATATTGTGTTATTACTATACGCTTAACTTGCATCAATCTCATACATTAAGGATATGCATCAATTCTTTGTTAATATTCTAGGTATACTCATCTTTCACAACTAATTCATTTATATTCATCAAATGTTATTTCATATTGTGGTATTCCCTAGTTCACCATTATATTCAAGACATATCGCTTGCAGTAACAACAACACCACATGGCAATGCCTTAGACATGGTTTCCTATTTGTTTCATCATTTAACGTGTGTGTTTTGTATTCCACACCATTACAATTCATTCGTCAGTCATTTCATTTCATCGTTGGTAGTGAGGCATTTGTGTTTTCATAACCATTCCTAGGCACATTCATATTACTTAAGGCCATAAGCCATTAACCATCATCACTAAGGCATATTCATATTAAATCATTTTAATGCATACTCTCATTATTTCATAACTATTATATGCCCCTTATACATATATTTCATTAATTTTCCATAAAAGGAATTAGGCCCATCACTAGCAACTAAAGAAGAGAAGAATAAAATTTCAATCAGGATCACTTGCTCAAGCGAGACCCTCACTCGCTTGAGCGAGACAGTTCATTCTTGCTTGAGTGCCTTGGCTCGCTCGGGTGTGATCATGCCAGTATCTGTTTTCACGCTTGCTCGCTCAAGTGAGGCACCGACTCGCTTGAGTGAGATTCTCACAGAAGCTCCCATCTCACATGCATGCTTGAGCGAAGGTCTCCATTACCATCATTTTGCTTGGGCGAGAATCGCCCAGATCTACTTTCCTTCACGCTCGCTTGAGCGAGGCATGCTAGTACCAGCCACCCGCTCGAGCGAGTAAGGTTTTAGTATCAGACCCCCCGTGTTCGCTCAAGCGACTCACGCTCGCTTGAGCGAAAAGTCCAGTACCTCATCAAGGCTGGCTCGCTCGACCGAGGTCCAACTTGCCACGCTATTCGCTTAAGTGAATTTCACCCAGAATCCTTTCCTCCCCCACTCGTTCAAGCGCAGCCACACCCACTTGAGCGAGATTCATCCAGTATCTCTCCCACTCATCCCACACACGTCTCACTTGAGCAAGACACTCACTCACCCGAGCGAGATTGGGCCAGAGGCCTTAACACTGATTCAAGGGATTCTCACAAGGAAAGGGAGGAGGTGGTCACGGTTTTATGGAGGAGAAGGGAAAGGAGAAGAAAAATGAAGGATGGTGGGGGGACAAGGAACCAACGTGAAAATAAGAGAAAAGGGAAAGGGTTTTGTTTTAAATTTCATTCCCTTCATTAAAAATCTTTCCGTTTTACAACATATAGGATCTCCATTTGGGATCAATACTTAATCCAAAAAATATTCCAAATATAGATTCAGATTCCCAATAATATTCTTAACAGTCCTGACCAACGACATCTCAATCGGAGATACTTGGTCCGATACCTATATTTTAACCTGGTAAAATTTTAGCTCCTAAAATCTCAATAAATTATAAATAATCCTCATAAATATCAATTTAATTATTTCAATATTTTTGGGACACTCATTAATCAATTTATAATTATTTACTAATTATTTCTTCTATTTAACTATTTTTATAAAATTTGGGATGTTACATGAAGTGCTAATATTGGCTAACGGATGTAATAGCATTGATGTGATATACTTGTAAGTAAGTGTGATATTAAAATATTAATTTAGAGGTTATGAGTAAATAATGTTGATGTGAGTAAAATGTGAATAAAAAAGAGAGAGATCTCAAATTTATTAGTATTTCTAGTTGAGGATGAGGTAATGTCTGGATGTTTAATTAAACAATTGAGTTAATTTTCCTGAGTGCGGGTATGAATATAATTTAATTTATGATATTGAGTGGCTAATATTTATCTGTTGCATGAGTAGCTATTGTTCTCTGTGTCTGAGTGGTTTGATAATTATATGTGTGAATTAATTGGCTAATATGTTGTTAATTGTGATGATGATCTTGATACATGATGGCGATATGACCAGGGCTGGGTCTGTGTGGCTGCGTTGTTGTTAGAACTTGGGTTGGGTCTGTGTGACCACCCGTTTATTAGAATGAGACTCTATGACATTTGATGAAGAGAAAAAGAATTCTTTTAAAATGGAATTATGTGGTGTAGGACGACCGGCGATATATATTACCCCTCGCTTTTGGCTCCCGTGGTGAAGTCGGACCTAGTTGAGCTATCTTATGGTCAAGTAGGACCCAGTGGTTGAGGTAGGGAGCCAAGTCGGGCTCGGTGGACCAAGTTGGGTTCATAGGGTGTTAAGTAGGACCCTAGTTGAAGGTCGATCCTATTAGCACCTGGATTAGGGTGTCATATTATTTATTTGAGAGTTAGTTACCTTGACTTGTGATGGTATTTTTATCAGTGGTTATGTGATGATTTGTACTATTGAAATGAATTGAAAATGACATAGTGAATAGTGTCAATTTGACTTGATGATGATGAATCTGGAGGTTCCGATATTGATTGATATGTTGAATTCATATGATGAAATGGAATAATTGATTAACTAAACTAGTGAATTAAAGAAGAAACTATATTGGGTGTATGCTTGAATTTGATTGATTAATATTATGTTATTGGTGTTGATAATGTTGAGTAATAACTTGGCACTTAAATCCATGGTAGTTTATATTAGTATAATTTAGTTAATAATGATAGTTATAATTACATTGATGAAATAGTAAAGTGATGAATTGTAATAATGCATCTAAGTGATGAGTGATGACTAAATTAACTGATGAATAAAGGTTATGGTGATAAAATCTGGAAATTAATTAGTAAAATAATATGATTGAGATATTTGAGATATTTAGATAAACAGATGGAGTATGTGGAAGGCGGGGAACGTAATTAACAAATAGGTTAGATAGACGGTAATTGATTTATGTTTTCTTGTCTTTATTTCTAAATTAATTTTAATTCCAGTCACTCACCCTCATGTTGTGGTTTTATTGACTGATGGTAGGTTACAGATGGACACCACGGAGGCAAGCATTAAATGAGGCCAGGGTGAAGAGGAAGTTAAAATAAAATGATGGTTATATATATATGATGTTTAGGAATATAGATTTACATTAAGTTGTTGATACGAAGTATGCAAATTTAATTAGTGTTTATATTTGTGTCAGTACTGAGTGGTATGGAGTCACTTAGATAGTTGATTTATTATGATGCATGTTAGTTATATCAGTGTGATTGTGATGTCCAAGTTATGTGTTGTGTGTGTGTAATATGGCATTGTGCCATTTATTTGATGAACTTGATATTGACAGGTTTTGTATTATGTGTTTGAATCGTGTGGTAGTGTGAATGTGGGATGAATGGTTGATGTGAGGATGAAATAGGAAACAGAGAGGTGATTTTAAGATCCGATGGGTTTTAGCATCCCCGGAAGGGGCCAATAGGTCCCCTACCATATTTATGACTTGTACATATAGGCCTTGGGTGGTTTGAAGTCCATCTGAATGATTTGGTGCATAGATTTTGGTTACATTTAGTTTAATGCATTTTTGTGTATAACTCGCGCATACTATGAAATTTTAGCAAATGGGTTGCGCCAATAGTTCCGGAATGGGGTAAACATATGTCCCATGAAGTTTCACGACAATCGGATCTAAAACGAGCCATTTGGGTAGGTTGGAAGTTGACAACATGGTCTAGAATGCATGACAGCAGCATTGTTGCTACTGTCATGGCTGACGCGTTGCACCAGGAGTGAAGTTTTGGTGTCACGCGTTGCGTCACGCCCCTATTTCTACCATGCTTGTTTATATGTTGGTAACTGAAACTGAGGCATTAGGGATGTCTTATAGATGTTATTTTGGGTTCATATGAGTTTCTAAGAAGATGAAATAATTGTTACTTAATTATTTTATGAAAAATTTATTGGGGTTTTAAATAAACGCTTAAAATTAAAGATAAATAAGTGGGGGATCTTACACTTTTGAAAAACTCAACAATGATCATTGAAAATAATACTGCATGAGGTGAGCTTTCATGAGTTCACAAACCTCTATTTATATTTAATTTATTGGAAAACTAGTCGTTTTAAGATTATAGCAAGTATTCTGAACTGATTTGATTCCAATTGCAAAATATCCCTTAATTTTCAATATGATAAAACTATTTTTCAAGTTTTAAATGCGACCTCCAATCAATTAGCTTAATTTATTAGCCTACTCATAATTGATTAAATACATTCTTTTTATATTTCAAATCTTAACCATGATCCCTAATCGATTGTCCTAATCGATTAGTTTACTCATAATCAATTATGTTGCTTGTTTATTTTTCAAGTATGGCCTTTTTATATACATGTACATGTTCAAATATTTTTGAAAACTTTTTAGATGATTTTTGAGCAACACTACATAATACGTTTGGCATTATATGTAACTATCAAAGTGTAAAACTCATATAATCAATCATTGCTCTTCTTGATCTTTGTTTTTCCTTTTCTTGACCAAATACTTTCTTGATTGACTTGGATATTTTCTAACTTCTTTGGAATCATCAAAACCTAAAAAGCATATCCAAATACAATTGCTCTTAATGATATAAGATTTGAAAACATCACTTTCTTCTTCTTCTTCTAAACTCATGTTCGTAAGCTAGAGAGTGGCTTTCTTTTCTTCCTCTATTGCCATAGCTTCCAGCTCTAAATCGGAGGACCATTCATTGGCGAAACGTAAAATCAATCTTGTTTTTGAGATTGGGAAAGTAAGGTGAGCATTCCGGTACCCTCAATTTTGAGTTTGCTATCTCCTTCTCATTTTCTCTCTCTAGCCATGCATGGGGTTTTCCATGGGGAGGAGCTTGGTTCTTGCATTTCATGACAATGTAAAGCTTAAATATGGTTTTTAGAACAATGGGTCTTCAATTTATGTTTTCCTCCTTCTTTAATTTCTTGGCTAAATCGCATTCATGCATAAGGGGTTCTGATTCTTTATTTCTATGGCAATGCGGAGCTTGATTAAGGTTCTTGAAATGATGGCCATGAGGAATTGTTAATGGGTTTTGTGTTTCAGTGCTAGTAGGTGTCGAAACTAGCTTCGAGAAGTTGTTAAATGTTATGGGTGCTGAAACCGAATGCGGAGCGACGAATACTCAAATTGTTGGGCGCGATCAACAACATGATCAGTTAATGGAAGCTTAGAGATGAGGTAAGGGGGTGTTCAGAGTTGTAATTAATTAGAATCGGGATATTGGCCTCGATTGGGGTTTGAAACAGGAAATGAAATTGATAATAATTTGGAATATGAATCGTATTATGCAGAAAGGTATTTAGAAGACCGAACATGATAATTAATTTGAATTGATAAGATGTTATGTTATATTAGGAGCTGACAATGACAGAACTAGTGGTGTTAAAGCTTGTAGCCTATGTTATGTTGTTAATTGAGAAATGAAAGAATAGGCAATTTTTAGAAATATATGAACCTTGTTGATTAATAGTGGTGTGTGATAGATTAGCTTGCATAAGTTATGGGCGTAACTTATTTGGTGTATTTTGCAATTTAAATTGTATGGTGATGAAATGGTGAATTTATTACTTATAAATAAAATGTAGGTGTTGTGCATGGTGATTGAGGTTTATGATTACTATTGATTATTAGTAAAGTAATGTTTTGTGATGGTGTGATATTGTATTATGGGCCTGGTCTGTGTGGCTGCCATTTCTATTATTGAAATTTATGCTTGATAATAATATAATAATATAAGGTGTTATATTTAGGGCTGGGTCTGTGTGGCCGCCCTGGTGGATGTTCATAGGTTGGGTCTGTATGACTACCTTAAATGGTTAAACTGTAAGGCTTTCATTCCAGTTGATTAAAAATAAAGAAAGTAAAATTCATTTATGTGGTTAAGTGGTATGGGACAACCGACGATATGTTTTTCCCCTCGCTTTTGGTTCCCATGGTCAAGCAGGACCTAGTTGAGCTACCTAGTTGTCAAGTAAGACCAAGTGGTTGAGGTGGAGAACCATGTGGGGCTCGGTGGACCAAGTTGGGTTCATGAGGTGTCAAGTAAGACCCCTAACTGAAGGTTGATCCTTTTAGTATCCGGATACTAGCACGTCTTTATAATTGTTTGAGAGTTAGTTGTGTTTTACATGATTTGACTTATGGTGATGTTTATATTGGTGTTTATTTAATTGTTTAAAATATAGAAATGAATGGAGACTTACTTTGATGTATGTTACTTGATTCCTTAATTAGGGATGTGTTGAATATTATGTGAAATGAGATGAACTAGATTCATATTGGCGTGTATAAGATTATCGGTGTAACATCCCAGATTTTTAAAGAAAATAAATTTATTGAATAATAGTAATTAATTATTTATGGTCTAATAATTGTGGGAGAATTAATTTGACATTAGAGGTGAATTATCGGTAAACTAAAATTTACTGGAACCGGGTGTTTTAACAAACGATGTGGAACCCACTTGGTTAAATTAAATAATTAATGGATCTAGAGTGTTTAGAAAATTATTATGGTTAAGGTGATGTAGCTAAAATAATTGTTAGTGTTAAGCAGATAATTATTTGGACACGACGTATAACACTAAACAGGGAAAATACGAGCCAAATAGGAATTTAAGAAAATGTGAAATCTCCCCTTCTCCTTTCCTCTTAACCGTGTGACTCTCCTACACACTTCATACCCTCCTTTACACAATGGACAAAGAAAATATGGACCAATGGGAAATGCCATAAGGGTACACTTTAATAACCAATGGTTAATGAGCCAATAAAACACATTTCTCTCTCTCTTTATCCCTTTATTCTCGGCAGCTTCTCCCTCTCACCTTCTTCTTCATTTTTCCACTTCTTTCTCCCTCTCTAATGGACAAACCTAACCACCCCCCTTCTCCATTCCATTTTCTTACAAAAATCAACAACAAAGCTTGGATTTGTGAAGAATTTATGGAGCTTGGAAGCTTTGTGGGATCATCCTTCTCCTTCCCCTCTTTATTTTCGTTTTGGCTTGGCTTGGGTGGTGAGGTAAGACTTTGAATCCTTCCTCCTCTATTTGTGGTTTATGGTTGCTTAAGCTTAAAATAGTAGTGTTAGAAGTTATGGGTGTTGATGAGAATGTGAACCCTAGGTTGGATAACCCTTGGGAATTTAGTGTTGTTATTGATGATGAGTGGGATGTATTGTTGTTAACCTATGAATGTATATAAATGGTTGAAATTGATGATTGTAAATTGTTGATGGGAAATTTTGGAGGAAACCCTAGGTATGATAAATTGGGGGTTTTGGCTAAATAGGTGATTTTGATGATTTTTGATGCCTTAGAATGATTTTATATGAGGAGATGAATGTTTAAAACATTGGTGTTGATTCTTGAGGATTGGGAGATGAGTGCATGTGAGTATGTATATGGTTGGAGGAATTAATTTGGATTGTTGATGTTTATGATGATGTTAAAAATGGTTGCAAGCCATTGATAGTGGATTAAGGAAATAGATACTTGAGTTGATGAGTAAGTAGGCCTCGATATGTGCCATTTAGAAATTGTTGATTGATGATGATCTTGAATAGAGCCAAGAGGCTTATAATGAATTTGAAGTGAATTGTGATGATGAGTGGTAAACCATATGAGGATTTGGAGGACTTATGAGTAAGGGCCATGGTATTGTTGTTGTTGGATTTGTTTAGCCCTTTAAGATTTAGAGAATCTTAGTCTTGGGAAAGGAATTCTCGAAGCCTAACATAAGCGTATGGATTGGAGTTTAGACAAGTCTAAGATTTGATTATGAGATTTATGAAAATGATGCCTTATGATGGCTTATTAATTTCATATACAAAAATGTGTTTGTTGGTAGGATTATGTTCCAGACGATGATGCGGAGCATTTGGAGCATTGGAATTGCGGTTCTTCTCTCGAGGTAGGAGAGGAGTTTACATTTCAATTGCATGGGTGAATAATTGAGGATTGATATGTATGATTGCACTCATGCTTGCCTTGCCATGATTATGTTGAATGATGAGATAATTGATAATGTGATGAATATTATGCTTGGCAATGGTGGATTCTTCGGAATGATATATATGTGTGTAAATATGAATTGATGATGAATGTTTAGTGTCCCTTTAATAGGGGTGATATTTATGTTGATAGAGAAATTGTTTAAAGTGTAAAGCTATGCCTTAATATTAATGCATAATTGAGGAACTAATAGAGCCAAATAGAGTTTTATGAGAATTGAATGGCATGTGATAGTTCCAAGACACCATATATGTAGTTTATGACTTGTAGGAATTAGAATGGGCCAATTCCAATGAGAATAGGTCCTTGAGTTGCACAAAAGTGCCTCAAAATGGGTAAAATACCTTTATACGCATAAGTCCCTTAATTTTGAGAATTGTTGGGTGAGGCCGGTGGCCACGCGTCACAAATGATGTATATTTGTTGGGGTTAAAATTTTGTAGCATTTGGAGTTCATACGAGAAAGTTAGGAGGGTAAGAAGTTGAAAAATTATATGTTTTCTGCATAAAAATAGCAGCAGGGCTGTCTTGAATCGATTCAAGACCCTTTGAATCGATTCAAGAGATGCTGTTTTCACTGTTTTGGGCTCCAGGGGCGTTTGAATCGATTCATACGAGTTTGAATCGATTCAAGCCCCTCTGTTTGTCAAATTTTGAGATTTTAGGACGCTTAAATCGATTCACACGAGCCTGAATCGATTCAGAGCCCTGTTATGGCCACTGTTGTGCTGTTTTTCCAACTGCTCTATTTTCTTTGCTATTTTTGGCCCATTTGGGCATCTTAATGACATTTTTGGCCTCCCATCTCTTCATGAAAGTTGTAGATAATTGTGTTACAGAGGTGTGAGAATTGGTCTCACATTAATTGGAGTTTTCTAACTCTCATTAGGCATAAAACACCGGACCTACTGCGTCACAAAATTCAAATTTAAGAGGGTTTTGAATCCAACTTTTTATGGTGGTCAAATTGGGACTAATAGGTGATATTTGTGGCATGTCCCACTATTATTAAGACTAAAAGTGAGATTTTCTCATGTCTTAGTATTGAAAGTTAACATGAGCTTATTATTACTTAAAACCCTTTTATTACGTGAAAACAAGAGATTGTATTAGGGGTATATGATGATGGTGAGTCTAGGTGGTGATGATATTGATTGACACACGTTTTGAGAATATGAATATTCACCACTAATGATATTAAATGATGGTTGATGTATAACACACCTTGTATGGTGATGAAACTAATGAGGGATGATTGTACGACAATATATTTATTACAAATCGATGAATCGGAGATGATATCGATAATAAATGATGATGGGTGAGATTGTTAATCATTCCATGAATAGAGGATAGTTGTTATTATTGATGATTTGTTGAATACTATTATGTCTGATACAAATGTGATCTTGTATGTGTGGTTTGAATTATATTTGTGAATTATTGTGAATACCACACTAATATGTAAGACAATGGTGATGAATAATGAGATGAAAATCCACTAAATAAATGTGTGGTAATAGTTATAAATGATATGTAATGATGTGATGCCATTGTGGTTGATCGCAAGTATCGACTTGCATGTATGATATGAAAAATATGTAAAATGTGCTATAATAAAATGCCACACTTAAAACATGAAACAATGACTAAAACCAACAATGATAAAATCCACTAAAGATTGAATGGTGGTGTTGGTGTTAATGATGATGATTGATGAGTGGCATGATAGGATGCATAGTGTGAGAATGCATTGATTGACATTTACATCCATGGCATATCATACGCTGCTTATATGGAATGTTAGGGGTTCCAATAGGCAGGCCGAGTGGGAGGGCGACCCAGTGCACGAGTAAATTATTGATGTTCCTTAGTGATTCTGGGAATCACGAAGCTGCCCTTAGATTGGTGGCGAGGCACCCTATGTGGCAGGCCCTGTAGGTAGGCGGCTCTGTGATGAGCAAGTTACCTCGGTGTCCGACGGGGCACGGCTCTCTCGATGTGTGTTCGGGAGAGGCCCGTAGCACTTTTGGCAAGTGAGGCCATGTTGTTGATCTGCAAGTCACGGGTTGACTAGTAAGACACCCCAAAAAATAGGGGTAAATTTTTCATAATTTTAGTGTAATTAATTCATGATAGTTGCAAATGGTGAAACTGTTCATTTAATTTCCTGGATCTATCAGAGACCTGTCTCATATGTGAAGATATGAGAAGGTAAGTTAGGAGGATTAACTTCAAAGAATTCCTCAATTAAACATCGGAAGAAGGCTGAGTAAATTAATGTTATGTAATTAAATTTTAAGAGATCAACTATTTTGAAATTAAGAAGCCCGATTTTATACCCAAGTATTCATAAAATAATTTGGAATCAAGATTTAATATGAAGAAGAAGGAAAATAATTTGGACAATGCATTTTGGGCTATCCAGGCTGTAACATCCTGATTATTTAATTAATGGCAAGATTAATATTAAATGATAATTGAGAATTAATTTAAAATAAAAGAAAATTGATGCTGATGGAAGTGATGGGATATGACACATGATTGGATGGTGGCCCCATTTGCACGTTCTCCCACCCGCTCACTCTCTGCTTTTCTCTTGGCCCATGTACTGAAGATGAACCACTTCTCCATTCTCTTAAAATCCCCTCGAGACTCTTCCTCTTCCTCTTCAATTCTTCTTCTCTTTCTTCTTCGTTCTTCTTCTTCTTTCGTCAGTTTATGACTGTGGTGTTATGGAGGACTCGAAGTTCCCCACTGTTGGTAAGGAGCGATCGTTCGGAGGAGGAACAGCTCCCAGTTTCTCCAAGCTATGTGTGGTGTTCGACTGGGTTCGACGGTTACTGAGCAGGAGAGAGTGATTGAGGAAGCGAAGGAGCAACAGAATCAGCGTTGAAAAACAGAGCACGGGTTAACACTGAAAATCGAGGAGCTTCTTACGTCTTCCAGTAGGTAGGGGGCGCTTTACATCTCAAATGCATAGTTATGGACGGATCCCGGGTGAAAGTACTGCATTTTGTGTTTATGGTTATGAATATGTTGATTGTGTGAATCATATGATAATGACTTTTAAATACCAGGTGTGTGTGTGCGTTAGTTGAGTCACGTAAGGTTATATCCTTCTCCGTCCATGAGATGTGTGTTAGTAAACATATGAATATATGAAAATGTACTGGATCTGTGTTGGCCGAGTGCATGCGTTAAGAGTTTGTTATGCTGAGTCCCGTGTGTAGTTTAACGCTTAACAACATGTGGTATATGTTATTGATATTGCTAATACCGAGTGTCTATTGTGGGACTGTTGGTTGATTCCTGCGTAGATTTTTATATTTGAAAGCATGAATACATGAGATGCATGTGATATGTGGTTTTACCGAGTGAAATGCCACTGTTGTGCTAATGAATATGTATGGAAAATAATAAAAGACCTTGGGTTAGACTCAAGGCAATACCGAGTGAAACACTCGTGTACCAGCATTGGACGCTTGGTGAAAGTCCTCGGGTTGGACTCGAGGCAGTGCCGAGTGCACTAAGCGTTGGACGCTTAAAGACCTTGGGTTGGACTTAAGGCAAGCTTACCGAGTTGGACTCGGGGCTGCCCGTAACACTCCCGTTGTCGCTTGGAGCGATTGTGTTACGTGTGAGGGCAAACAGTTTGGTACCAGTAAAACGGCTGGATCAGCTTGGAACTGAGAAAAAGGCTTGGAGCCTATGTTACAACATAAAAATTAATAAAAACTAATCGGATCCGACTGAAATTAATGTGTGCACACTTATACTGTTGATGAGCTCAATGTGGTATGTGTAAGTTTGGGGAATATCAATATGAGCAATATGGTTGTGTATTACTAATTAATATGGCTGTGTGTTATTTGAATAAATTCCAATTGAATGTTACCGTGTGTGGATATATCAAATGACAGTGCATGTGATAGATTGATTGATGAGATAATGCTGTGTAGTGGAAAACTAGAGGATTTTCCGAGTCATTACTGTCATTTTATATGTAAAAGCTCACCCCTATTGTGGCCATATTTCAGTGGATGTTGCTCGGAATGTGGAATGAGGGGAGAGCATCAATTGCTGGGAAGTGCATTGTACAGTGGAAGTGTACATATATATATATATATATATATTGTATAGATGGTTTTTGTATAGCCTTGGCCGGCTCTTAGTTTAACATTCTATTTCTAATGTGTAGGATTTGAACTCTCTCGGTATTGAGAGTAGAACTAAACATATTTCAATATATATATAATGCTGTGTTTTTATCTTGTTCAGTGGATAATGATGTAGGTGAATGTCTAAGTTGTGTACATCTATATTCTACCAAATGAATAATGCTTGCGCGATTCCGAGTAAGGGAGAGCTAAGGTAAATCCGAGTGAGGTGAGATATGAAACCCTCTTCCGAATGAAGAAGGGTAGGGCTAATTCCGAGTGAGTTATGCTCATTTAAGGACTATTTCCCTAGGAGGATCAATCGAAGGTGTTATGTGATAAATCCCTTTAATAAGCCTATCCCGAGTGGATAAGGCCATGATATCCCGAGTGAGTGAAATCATGTAATTCCGAGTGGGAATTGACTTAAAAACATCCCAAGTAAGAACTTATTAGAATTTCCCGAGTGAAGAGAAACTAGAGTATTCTGAGTGAACAAAGCTATGAAATCCTTAAGCGAGACTTGACCTTGTAGAGTTCTCAAGGTAAGAGAGATCAAATATGCCGAATGAAAAACATGTGAAACATTTCCGAGTGATACGAGACTGTGGAAAATATTCCGAGCGAGGAAAACTCATAGAATTCCGAGTGTAATGGCCGAGGGAATAATTCCTGAGTGAACTTAGGTTCAGATTCCGAGTGATAAGTTACCGAGTGAACTCAGGCTCCGATTCCGAGTGATGAGGATACCGAGTGGACTTGAGTTTAGATTTCGAGTGGTCGAATTATCCGAGTGCCTTGTTCGCTTGGGCGAGTAAGGTTTCGCTCTAGCGATCATGGTTCGCTTAGGCGTTTCTTCCGCTGGCTATTATTCAATCGATATTGGGCATTGCCCACATAGGGGCATCCTGACCCGGTTTTTCCTTTCTTTGGTCGGAGTCCTGTTCTGAGTTTCCTTGTTAGCCGTTCGGAATTTTTGGGAAAATGTTTCCCTTGTCTCGGATTTTATTTAATTTTGTTAGGATGTTTCACAGGCACCCTTCGCTCAAGCGAGATACCCACTTGCTTGAGTGAGTCACACATAGAACGCTCGGGCGAGACAGGAGTAAGCTGAGCGAAAAGAGAAAGGGAGTTACAGGGGTCACTTCGCTCAAGCGAATTCCGACTCGCTTGAGCGAGACACATAAGCCTCGCTTGGGCGGAGCCAGCGAGCGTGGGCGAAAGTCGTCCAGAACCGAATTCAATACAGACTCGCTCGAGTGAGCACCTCCACCGAGGCCATTCGCTCCAGCGAAATTCGGCCAGTATCTATATTACCCATTACTCGCTTGGCCGAGACTTCCTCGTCTAAGCGAAAAACTTCCAGAGCCGACCTTATACTTGCTCGCTCGGCAAGGCTTCCCAGCACTCGGGTTTTCATTCGGCAGAATCCTTTCAAAACTGACTCATCTCTCGCTCGGTTTTCTACTCGGCAAAAACAATCCAGACCGACCCATCTCTCACTCAGTTTTCCACTCGGCAAAAACAATCCAGACCGACCCATCTCTCACTCAGTTTTCCGCTCGGCAAAAACAATCCAGACCGACCCATCTCTCACTTAGTTTTCCACTCGGTAAAATCAGTCCAGACCGACCCATCTCTCACTCAGTTTTCCACTCGGCAAAAATAATCCAGACCGACCCATCTCTCACTCAGTTTTCCACTCGGCAAAATCAGTCCAGACCGACCCATCTCTCACTCAGTTTTCCACTCGGCAAAAACAATCCAGACCGACCCATCTCTCACTCAGTTTTCCACTTGGCAAAATCAGTCTAGACCGACCCATCTCTCACTCAGTTTTCCACTAGGCAAAAACAATCCAGACCGACCCATCTCTCACACAGTTTTCCACTCGGCAAAATCAATCCAAATCCAAGTCTTCTCTCACTCGGTCTAGGCTCCCTAGCACTCGGTTTTTCACTCGCCTCGCTAGGGCGAATGCCATCCTCATGATCCTTCGCTCGGGTGAATTTTGTCCAGTGGCTAATTCCCCTCGCCCTCACTCGGGCGAGACCCCACTCGCCTGGGCGGGTTTCATCCAGTAACCAAACACTAATACTGGGACAATCTCACTTCAGCGAGATTCACTCTCGCTTGAGCGAGATCATCAGATAACATGCAGAAACTTGGAATTTACACAACACAACCTACCAAAATTTAACTCAATCTATTTTACCATAATTCATTACATCTCAATCATCATATTAGTCATTTTAAACTTGTTCTAAACCATCATACTCATAAGTTTCCATTACAACTCATCAAACGTATAAAAATCAATTTATCATCTCTTCTACTTCATAAAATTAATACTCAAATATAATTCTTCGTTCATTCATCAACATGTATGGAAATTTCATTGTAAATTAATCCTTCATACATACATAAGGTCATATAGGAAAATGAGTTACACACTATAGTTCTCATTTTCCCCCATGACCCTCCAAAAATCACCATTATATGAATATATTCATCATCCATACAAATATCTACTCCAAATCCAGAATACTCAAGATATGAATTAAGTCATACACATTCAACCATTTCACACAACTATGATAATCAAAATATTACCGGCCAAGGCATTCTTTACCAAAAGAGACTTCCTTCACACTCCTCCTTCTCAAAATAGCTCCAGGGCAAGCCCTACAACACAAGAGCTAAAAGATATACCACAGGGAGAGTGAGTATACTTTCTCAATGATGAAAATCCAACAAATAAGACAATATATGCATGAATGCAATACAAACATCCCCTCCTCAAGAGGAGTTCATCCAATATTAAATCATTCAACCATCAATTCTCATTCAAGTACAATTATCCATTAAATTTCTCAGAATCATATCAACCAGGTTCACAGTCATAGTTAGTAATTTAAAAGGGAGATGTCCATCTACACCTCACACAACCTCATCATCGGAGTATCACTCTATGCCATGCTTCAAAGGCTAATGCACATGCTAGTGTTTAAAATGCATATGCATGGATCTGATTTCATTTCCTCAGGTGATCGCAACCACCATAAACTTTACAATCATTCTCAATGGTTTCCCGCCTCGCAAGGGGTACTCCCACTAGCAGCCTCGCAAGGTGCTTCTCGTGATCGCAACCACGTTCAACATTTCATAAGGTTTCCCGCCTCGCAAGGGGTACTCCCGCCTCATGATCGCAACCATGGGCATTCAATCTCAATGGTCCCGCATGTGACACTCTAAAAATAGGAGTAAATTTTTTCACAAATTAGTGTATTTAATTCAAGATAATTGCAAATAATAAGATTGCATCATTATTTATTTATTTATTTATTTATTTATTTATTTATTTATTTTCCTGGACCATCAGAGACCTGTCTCATATGTGAAGATATGAGAAGGTAAATCAAGAGGAGCAGTTAAGAATAAATGCCCCAATTAAGAACAGCGGAATAAATTAAAACAGGGTAATGCTGTGTGATTGAAGTCAAGGAGAACAACCATTTTAAAATTTAAGAAATCAGATCTGACCGACCCAAAGTATCCCAGAAGCAGTGTGGGATCAGGATTTAATAAGAGTGCAGAAGAAAAACAATTTGATCAAGTATTTGGAAGTAACAGGGGTCCCTCTCGCTCAAGCAAAATCCCCATTCGCTCGAGCGAGTACCACATAAAGCACACGGGCATGATAGAAGGGAACAGGGTCAGGAGAAGGAAAGTAACAGGGGAAGAGCTTCGCTCAAGTGAATCCTGACTCGCTTGAGCGAGACACATAAGCCTCGCTTGGGCGGAGATAAGGCGCCTGGGCAAAATCCGACCAAAATCAGCTACAATACCGACTCGGACAGCTAGGCTCGCCAACATAAGGTTCCAAACAGTAGAGTTCCCCCAAAACCGACTCACTTCACTCGGGTTTCCATTGGCAGGATCCTCACCAGAACCGACTACTAACATTCGGGTCTCCCACTCAGCAAGACAACCCTGACCGACTCATCCCTCACTCAAACCTCTACTCGGTAATTTCAGATCAGACCGAGTCCTCTCTCACCCAGTCTTACACTCGGTACGATCATGTCAAGTCTGAGTCTTCCCTCACTCAGCTTCCCACTCGGTAATGTCCTTATAAAATCCGACTATCCACCTAGTGAGTCACTCACTCGGAATTTTATTCCAGAGACCGACTCAATACTTGTTCGACCATTACTCAGCAATCATTTCCAATACCGACCACCTTTCTTTTCCACTCAAGAAGACTGGACAACTCACACCGAGTACTCACAATCGGTACCATCCCACTCAGGATTGCACATTAGAGGCACTCCACTTGGAACAGATTATCCTGGGCTCGGAATTTCCTTATTCAGACTCCATCACCCAGAATGTCTTACTTGGAGACCTTCCTACTCGGAATACCACCTTCTTCCTCACACAGAGAATTTCTGACTCGGGCAAGCTCACTCGGATTTTACTCAGAAGGTTCTCCATGTCCTAAGTTATATTCCAAAATTCATACTGGGATGGGATTCATCTTGGATTTTATCCATTCTACATTCACCCGTCCCGCTTGAGCGAATACCTTCCTTAAGGTCCCTCGCTCAAGCGATATTTGTCCAGTAACCAAATCCCTAATTCTCCTAACAATCTCGCTTGAGCGGACTGGCCATTCGCCTGAACGAAATCAGACCAGTGGCTAACTCCTTCGCCCTCGCTCGGGCGAAACCCCATTCGCCTGAGCGAATTTCCTCCAGTGTCTTAACACTGATACAGAGGCAAATTCGATTGAACGAGACTCACCCTCGCTTAAGCCATAATTGTGCAGTAGCTAATTGTCTTTCAGGAAGGGCTCTCGCTTGGGCGAGGACCTACCACGCTCGGGCGAGACAATCAAAAAACTACAGGATGTGTAATTTGAACAACACATCTTGTCAAGACACCATTTAAGCCAATCCTACTTAATTCTTTCCCTCAAAATCATTCTACCAGTCCATTCAAACTTGCTCCCTACAAGCCAACTCATATTTATATTATAATCCATTATGTGACTACTAATTTTACTCCATTACATATTCTACCCCACGGATTTATACTCAATTAAGATTTTTCATTCATACACCCAACCATGAGGGGAGTTCATACCAAGTTCTTTCCACATACACCCATAGGGTCAGAAACAAAAATAAGCCCTACACAAAAACTCTTATTTTCCTTCATGACCCATGGAATTCCCATTACCCATACAATTTTCCTGACAATTCCAATCTATTCAATATATACATAACATCAACACCTTACAACTATTTCCACGATTACAAAATCATATATTGCCGGCTGTAACATCCTAATTTTAATAAATAATAATTCCAAAAACAAGGAAAAATTTTCACAAAATCAACCACTGGTCAATGGGCATAAAAAAAGAAAGAAGAAGGCAAGGGAAATAAAAGAATATTCATGCGTATGGCAAACAGCGGAAGGAACAAGGCTGGAACCGACCCATTCGGTTCAGCGAAACATATCAGCGCCTGGGCGAAATCCATGACAACTCTGACTCGCTTGGGCGAGGTCCAGGGACGCTTGGGCGAAACCACAGTAAGAGTCTTCCAAACCCGCACGCTCGCTGGAGTGAGAAGCCACACTCGGCTAATCCACCATTCGGAATACGAGACAGCCATTCGCTGGGTAACGCTCAAACCACTCGGGATTAAAGGGTTCCATTCGCTCAGGAACAACCCCAAAATTTGCTTCCCTCGGCAACCCATAACTTAGTCTCTCAATTTTTTTCACAAAGTCATCCTAAGGATCCACTCGGGAAATGAGGGTAATCCCACTCGGATTCTATCAATGTTTTACACTCAGAACCCATTCCATTCTAAACCACTACGCTAACTCCTCTCTCAGGAGGAGAATTACCCAAGGTTTTCGACTCGGGAATGAGAACTCTTCCTCATTCAGGTTTACCTATATTTTCACTCGGAGTCACTCAGAATCTTCACTCGGAACCACCAACTTGACATAATTTCACTCATCAACAGCCCTCGGGTCATTTAGCAACACATCCTAGTCGGAAAACGCATCGAGTCAGTACGAAGCACATACATAGGAATACATATTCTCAGAAACATAAATCTGCCCATAAATTCAATCTACCGACCCACAAGCATGTAACCATATACTTGGAATACTCATTAACTTGATATTATGTGTTTACCAATAGGATACCACACAATGACACCATGATTACTCAATCTTTATAAATGGATATGTTTGATCGTCATTTTACATAAGAGCCGGCCAAGGCTACACGGACAGAACATAATAAAGCGATACAGGTACTCATCAGTCGGAGTGCACCACACTCGGACTTGAAACCTTATCATTATTTCTGAGCATGACCTGCACACACTGAAAAATGGTGTAGGGGTGAGCTTTTGCATATAAAGTGACAGCTATTGACTCGGACTTTACCTCCATTCTCAATTATATAATTTACCGGGTTCAATCCATAACGATATATATATATATATTGCCAATTAATTTAAGGGTCAGACCACATCATTCAATCGGAAGTTGCACAATAACATATATTCTCAATCATAGCATCACACTGCACTCAGCAACGGTATCAATACCCGTACATTCATTCAGTCAGAATTTGCTCATACTACATCGTCTAGTCGGAGTTCACTCAATTGATTTAATCCATGCAATTCACAATAATCTCACTAACAATGCTCATAGACTCATGCATGCGGATCCGACTTAAACAGTGAGTTCAGTGCAGATTCCTTCCCGGTCCCTCGTCCACTAGCCTTTTCCATGTGCAACCGGTCACCCCGTGACGTCTCGAGACCCAGCTCTAGCTCCATCGGCTACCACGGGTCCTTATGGATCTAACCAGGAATCTGACTGGAACTCGTTTTACATGACTCTAGATGCCTTTCTGACCCCCCGTCCTCATGGAACTGGTCAGGAATCTGGGAATCATCCCACATATGCAATCTCATGCAAATCCATAACAACATCCAAGCTTACCAGACGCGCCTCACACAACCATCAATGGGTCACAACCGATCCCCCACACAACAATCAGATTCATTCGGAATCCCATATTCCATTACAACAATCACATGCCTCTATCATAATAACTCATAACAGCAAGCATAGGGAACCACATTACAGTACATCCACTCAACATTTTTACAGAGTCAGCATACCTTTCCACACGACATTCAAAATGGAAATCACGCATCAATTCACATCTCATGCATTCGGGGATAATGGTAGCACACACACACATTCACTCAGCAAACTCATATTTCAACAACATGCATCACAGAAGTATTAACAGGCACTCAAAGACGAGGTCACACAACCCTCAACCTTTCACAGATGTCCCAATTCGAAAGTTGCATGCACAATCAGTCAATCACCACACATCGATCTACACATTTCACACACATATTACATTAAGGTAAGCACTAGGGACCCGGTCATAAACCATACGCTTGACATGCAAAGCGCCCCCTACCTGCTGTCGGGGTTCAGAGACTCTTCAAGTTGTAGTGCTGACCGATCGTCCCTCCGTTACTCCTCCAACAGCCTTCGAGTTCAGCGTTGATCCTGGGCCAGAGTTGCTCCTTTCCTCCAACGGGTCCGTCTCCTCCACAGCTCCAAAGCACTTCCAGCACAGCCTTCCAACTGGAATACCACAGCTCCAGGTAGAAGAAGAAGGAGAGGAAGAAGGCAATAGGGAGGAAGGAGAGAACAGGGAGTGGAGTCAGAGCTGCGTTGATGTTCCTCTAGGAGCTCTCGACTCTCTCACTGTTCGAGTGGCGACGTGAATGAGAGTGAAGAAGAAGAGAAACAGGGAAGGAGAGACCATATACACGCACAAGGAGAGCTGCTAACGTGAATAATGAGAGAAAGAGAGAGCTGAAGTTGTCTTATACACCTAGGGACACATGCGTCCTTTCGCCTGGCACTATTATTATTATTTATTCAATTATTTCTACCCAAATCAGCAATTACTCTAATTAACCATTAATCCTAATTCTGTAATTAACCTTTAATTAATAGCTTAACTTCAATCGGTAATTAAGTTAGAAATCGGGATGTTACACCGGCCAAGGCATTCTTTACCAAAAAGTGAGGCTTCCTTCACACTTCTCCTCCATAAAATTGCTCCAAACAAGTCCTACAACACAGGAGCTAAAAAGATATACCACAGAGAGAGTGAGTATACTTTCTCAATGATGAAAATCCAACAATTAAGACAATATATGCATGAATGCAATACAACTATCCCCTCCTCAAGAGGAGTTCATCCAATATTAAATCATTCCACCATCAAAACTCATACAATCACAATTATTCATTAGATTTCTCAGATTCACATTAATCAAATCACAATCATAGTCAGAAATTCTTAAGAGGGAATCTTCACTCACACCCTACACAACCTAATCACCGGGTGTCACTCTGTGCCATGCTTCAAAGGCTTATGCACATGCTAGTGTTTGAAATGCATATGCACGGATCCGATTTCATTTCCTCGGGTGATCGCAACCACCATAATCATATAATCGTTCTCAATGGTTTCCCGCCTCGCAAGGGGTACTCCCTCTAGCAGCCTCGCAAGGTGCTTCTCGTGATCGCAACCACGCTCAACATTTCATAAGGTTTCCCGCCTCGCAAGGGGTACTCCCGCCTCATGATCGCAACCATGGGCATTCAATCACAATGGTCCCGTAGGGCCTTTCATTTCAATACCAGGTGATCGCAACCACCGGTCTAATAATCACAAGAACTCGCAAGCCCTTTTTATATTTCCAACATCAAGTGATCGCAACCACTTATCAACATCATCATGATATGCATGCCATGCAATGTATGCAATGTTTATGCATGCCTCAACCTCATTAGGATTATCTCACCCTCTCTTCTAGGGTACATTCATTTTCAACCACACAATTATCCACCAATTCATACACAAACATCAATCCTTATATTCAAGAAACATTCCAACCAAATATTTTAGGCACTCATCATGTCTTATATGAAATCAATAATGCATCAACGCATAATATGCCATTCATAGCCTCATTTAGGCTTCATCATATAAACACTCATTTCAAAACACCATACACAATTCTTATTTCAACACATGGTATCACATTTAATCAAGACAACATGCCATATCACATTAATACATACATTATCATCATAATTCTCATACATTTAGAAAATACACCCCTCTCCTACCTTAGGAGAAGTACACCTCCGGGTTTGACGTTCCCGCTTCACCAGAGTTATCAAGTCCTACACCAATCATTATAGGACCACATCAATTATTTACTCAAAAGCCATTTTAATACACATATACATATCTATGTACACATGGTTCTCATCATGTGGGAGCTGTCATAAGTTTATTCTTTTGCTTACTTAGGCTTGGGGAATTCCTTCCCTTAACTCACCACTCATTATTATTAAAGTAACAACCTATATTGTTAAGTTATCCATTTACCAAACTTACATTTAATCCCATTTCATGTGGTTTCCATTTATATATTCTAACTAGCATCCCTAATCATCATCAAATATTAATGTTTCTTCATTTATTACATTTCCCCTATCAATAAATGTTAATCCTTTCAATATTATACATTTCCCCCAATTTTAATAAGTTAGGGTTTTCACCAAACCCATCATCCATCATAAATACTCATCATCCCTCAACCCCATCTTCATAAACTTCTTTTATTACTCATAAATACCCTTATTATTCCACCCACACCTTAGGGTTCATGCATTTAATATTTTTTTTCTCTACCCATAACATTTAATACTCCTCCAAGTTACCATCCCCTATTCCCTAGACTCCAAACATAAAAATGGTGGTAAAGGGCTTACCTTGCCCTAAAGTGAAAATGGAGTTTAAGAGGGAGAAGGAGGATGACGAAAATGAAGAGGAGGAGGAGAGAAACTTCAAGCCACCATGCCTTCCTTCAAGCTTTAAGGGTGGACGAAAATAAGAGGGGAAAGGGCACCAAGTTGTTCAAGCTCTTGGGGAAGAAGAAGAAGATATGACGAAGGGAAAATGAGGGAAGAAGAAGAAGTGTGTCTTTGCCTCCAAGAAAAGGGTGAGTCACGGAAGTGAGAGTGAAAAGAGTGAGAGTTTTTATTTACATTTTTAACTCTTCACTAAACTCTTCCATTTTTAACTAAACAGGCTCACTGTTCGGGCTCCATACTTATTCTAAAAATTATTCCGAATATATATTCAGATTCCCAATAATATCATCTACATCCCTGACCAACGACATCTCAATCGGAGATACTTGGTCTGACACTCATATTCTATCCGGGTCAGTTTTTCAACTTATCTAGTCACAATAATTCACTAGTAGTTTCAGAGAATCTCAATTTAATTATTTCAAGTATTTTGGAATATTAGTTAGTCCACATTTAATTATTTAATGTTTATTTTCTTAATTTAACTTCCTACTTTAAAAAAAATTCGGTGTGTTACACCGCAGGGCCTTTCATTTCAACACCAGGTGATCGTAACCACCGGTCTAATAATCACAGGAACTCGCAAGCCCTTTTATATTTCCAACATCGAGTGATTGCAACCACTTATCAACATCATCATGATATGCATGCCATGCCATGTATGCAATGCTTATGCATGCCTCAACCTCATATGGCTATCTCACCCTCTCATCTAGGGTATATTCATCTTCAACCTCATAATTATCTACAAGTTTAATTATGAACATCAATTCTTATATTCAAGAAAACACTCTAACTGAAAGTTTAGGATACCCATCATATCATTCATGAAGTCAAGAACACATCATCACATAACATGCCATTCATAGCCTCATTTAGGCTTCATCATATAAACACTCATTTCAAAACACCATACACAATTCTCATTTCAAATACATGATATCACATCTAATCAAGACAACATGCCATATTACATTAATACATACATTATCATCATAATTCTTATACATTTAAAAAATACACCCCTCTCCTACCTTAAGAGAAGTACACTTCCGGGTTTGATGTTCCCGCTTCACTCATGTTATCAAATCCTACACCAATCATTATAGGACCTTATCAATTATTCATTCAAAAGTCATTTCAATATACATATACATATCTATGTACACATGATTCTCATCATGGGGAAACTATCATAAGTTTATTTGAGACACCCCAAAAATCTAGTTAAATTTTTCACGATTTTAATGTAATTAATTCATGATAGTTACAAGTGGTGCAGCTATTTATTCAATTCCCTGAACCTATCAGAGACCTGTCTCATATGTGAACATATGAGAAGTTAAGTTAAGAGAATTAACTTTAAGAAAAGTTCCTCAATTAAATCAGCGAAAGGAAAATTGAGTATATGAATGAAATGTGATTATATTTTAAGAAACCGACCACTGGGGAATTAATAAACCCAATTTTGCACTTAAGGTACCCATAAAATAATGTGGGTTCAAGTTTCAGTGTAAAAAGAAGAGAAATTAATTTAGATAATGCATTTTTGGGCATTACAGGAGTGACAGAGCGAATAGAGAAATGGAGTTACAGAGGGTCATCTCGCTCGAGCGAAGTCCGACTCGCTTAAGCGAGACACACAAGCCTCGCTTGGGCGAAGCCAGCGAACAGGGGCGAAATCTTTCCAGAATCAAATGCAATACCGACTCGCTTGAGCGAGCACTTCCACCGAAGCCATTCGCTTAAGCGAAATGTGACCGGTATCAATACTACCCACTCGTTCAATAAAGCTCCCAACACTTGGGTTTTTACTCAGCAAAACCTCTCCGAAACCGACTCCCAACACTTGGGTTTTCACTCGGTAGAGTCCATCCGAAACTGACTCCCAGCACTCGGATTTTCCACTCAACAAGATAATCCTGACTGACCCACAATTCACTCAGGCCTCCACTCGATAAGATCAGTCCAGACCGAGTCCTCTCTCACTCAGACTTTTACTCGGTAAATTCATTCTGAATCTGACTCTTCACTCACACGGGGTTCTACTCAGTACAACATTCCAAAGACTGACTCACCACCTAATTGGTCACTCGCTCAGCATCTCATTCCCAACACTGACCTCCTTTCTTCGTCACTCACACCGAGTTATTCCAATGCACTTCTAGACAAACTCGCACCGAGTACCTCCACTCGGTGTCCTCCCACTCGGAGTTGCACATTCGAAGGCTCACCACTCGGAACAGATTATACTGGACTCGGAAATTCCCACTCGGGACTTCACTACCCAGGTCATCACACTCAAGAGCCTTCTCACTCGGATTAAATCCACTTTCTCACTCGGAAGGTCATGACTCGGACATAGGTCACTCGAAATTTCACTCAGAAATTCCCCACAACTTAAATTGTTTTCAAAAACTCCCATTCAGACAGAATTTGTCCAGGAACTCACCCATACACCATTCAATCATCTCGCCTGAGCGAATACCATCCCCCAAGATCCTTCGCTCGGGCGGATTTCGTCCAGTAGCTAATTCCCTTCGCCCTCGCTCGGGCGAGGCCCTATTCGCCTGGGCGAATTTCCTCCAGTATCTAAACACTGATACTGGGACAATCTCGCTTGGGCGAGATTCACTCTCGCCTAACCGAGAATTGCCCAGAAGCCAATTTCCAAACAGGTGGGACTCTCGCTCGGGTGAGAACCCAGCACGCCTGAGTGAGTTTATCAGATAACCTGTAGAACTCAAAATTTACACAACATAACCCACTAAAATTGAATTCCATCTATTTTACCAGGATTCATTACATCTCAAACATCCTATGAGTCATTTAAAACTTGTTCTACATCATCTTACTTATAAATTTTCCATTCAACTCATCAAACATATGAAAATCAATTCTCCATCTCCTCAACTTAATAAAATTGACATTTAAATATAATTCTTCATTCATTCATGAACATATAGGAACATTCCAATATAAATGAATCCTTCATACATTCTTAGGGTCACAAATGAAAATGAGATACACATATAATTTCTCATTTTCCTCCATGACCCTACAAAATAATCTATCATGAAAACTTCCAAAACAATCATTCATTACATCTCCTGCTACACAAAATAGATATTTTTATGCATATCGCCGGCCAAGGCGCTCCCTATACACTAATTACCTCCACAGCCATAAGTATACTTCAAAATGCTTACTCTTCCCATGAATGCCCTTATCACAAGTCTAAAATTGACAACATGGGAGAGTGAGTCCATATTCCAAAGGTATGAATATGAATACCAAGTGATTATGCATATAGGCATCCACACATGTACACTTTGCACATCGAAAATAATCATCATACCATTTACCAACACAATTTTATACAAAGCACACACGCATATACATAATCACATTATTCACCCATTGAATTGTCACACAACTTTTAACGAGTATTCATATCTTTTATGTTGTCTCAAATATATTTTTACCACCTCACACAATCATCATCACATTTCACCACCTTGGCATACTTCCTTCTATATGCAAATGCTCTTAACTAATGCATATGCGCAAGGAATATTTCAACAATTGCAGATCTGACTGTGGGAAATTCAACACCATCTATGGGATTCAAGTATGGTCCTTTAACCACACCCCTACTGCAGTAGTAAAATGTGTACACTTATTCTTTAAATTGCATGCATTCACCAATAGTTTTACTGGTACCAAACCGCATCGCCCATCTTGCAACACCTGGTCATTTTCACCATGACCGCGGTATACAACATATTCAACATATGGTGTTGTGGGCCAACCACGAATTATATCATGGCAGCTGTGATCTCAAGGACCACCGGGGACACCTGCTCCTCAAGAGCCACCCCCCACAAGGGTCAACCACATGTGGCTCCCCGAAGCACAACATGGGCAGCTTCGTGACTTATACAGTAAGTCACAGGGGAAATATAACTTGCTCGTGCACCAAGCCACCCTTCCACTGGGCCAACCGGGGGAATCCCCTAAAATTCCAACACCGGCAGCTATGCAGTATGCCATGGATGCAAATGCAATCATATGCATTCCTCACTCTATGCATCCTATACATGCCACTCATCTTCCAACATCATCAACACCTTTATCAACATCACCACAAGGCTTTTATTAACATTAATTATTCATAATAGTTTAAATCTTTGGGTGGCATTCTCCTTATTCTCAATCTTAACAAACAACATCAACATTCATATCGTAATCATGGTAAATACAGCTTATCATCATATCACTGTTCACTACACAACTTCACATAACATACCATGAATATTCTAAATGCACAAAAGCATGTTGCCGAACACATTGTCTGTATCACAACATATATCATTATTTCTCACAACATTCAAGTAAGGCTAACATGCATAACACTACATACCACAATCAAATAACATTCAAATGCATGCATTTAGAACTTAGACTCCTCTCCTACCTCAAGAGAAGAACTCCGATTGATAAGACGCTCCCGCCTCGTCGTTCAGAATCGGTCCTCACACCCAAAACGAAATGGGTTCAAAAGAGGAAGAGAGATAACACAAAAATGAGAGGAAGAAGAAATGAGGAACTCCAAGCTTTCAAACTTCCTCTACCAGAATGGAGAAGAGAGTCACCACCTTGGCTGGAGTTTTTTGGGAAAAGAAGAGAAGAACAATGGAGGAGGAAATGGAGAGTAAGATGAAGAGGAATGTTTCCACGGTAATGGAAGAAACCAGCGTGGAGAAAGAAAGGAATTTGGGCTTTTGCTTTATTTTTAGTTTTATTCATTAAAATTCATCATTTTTGTTACTAACAGGCTCTTTATTTGGGCTCAATACTTCATCTGAAAATTATCCCGAATATATATTCGGATCCCCAATATTATTCTCTACAGCCTAACCAATATCATCTCATTCTGAGATACTTGGTCCGACACCCATATTTCAACCGGGCTCATTTTCGGCTTAACCAGTCTCCATAAATTACCAACAGCCCCCAAAAATCTTAATTTAGTTAATTTCAATTTATTGGGACATTAAACAATTCATATTCAACTTGTCAATATTTATTTTCCTTAATTAATCCTCTATTTTAAAATTCGGGATGTTACATTATTCATTTGCTTACTTAGGCTTCGGGAATTCCTTCCCTTAATCCACTATTCATTATTATCAAAGTAACAACCTAAATTGTTAGGTTATCCCATTTTCCACATTTTACATTAATTTTATCTGAAGTGGGTTTTATTTATATCCTCCAACCACCATCTCTAGTCATCATTAAATGTCAATGCCTCTTCATTTATAACATTTTTCCCTTCAATAAATGCTAACCCCTTCAATATTACACATTTCCCCTAATTTAAAAATCTAGGGTTTTGTAAAAACTCAACCCCATCTTAAATGCACTTCCATACTCATAATCTCTTAACCATATCATCCACATATGTTATTTATTACACATAAATACCTATATTTATTTCACCCACACCTTAGGGTTTATACATTTTATGCTTTCTCTCACCACCCACAACATTTAATTCTCCCCCTAGTCACAACCCTCTATTCCTTAGGTTCCAAGCACAAAAGAAGTGATAGAGAGCTTACCTTGCTCTAAAACGAAATGGAAATCAAGAGAGAGGATGAGGATGACAAAAATAAAGAGGAGAAAGGGAGAAGCTTCAAGCCACAATGTCCCCCTCTAAGCTCATTGATGAACGAAAATAAGAAAGGGAGAGAGCACCAATTTATTCAAGTCTTTAGGGAGGGAGAAGGAAATATGGAAAAGAGAAGAATGAGGGAAGGAGAAAAAGTGTGTTTGCCTAAAATGAGAGAGTGAGTCACAGAAGTGAGAGTGAAAAGAGTGAAGGTTTTTGTTCTCATTTTAATCCTTCACTAAACTCTTCCATTTTTAAATAAACAGGCTCACAGTTCGGGCTCGATACATATTCTAAAAATTATTCCGAATACATATTTGGATTCCCAATAACATTATCTATAGCCCTGACCAACGGCATCTCAATCGGAGATACTTGGTCCGACACCCATATTTTATCCGGGTCAGTTTTCAACTTATCCGGTCGTAATATCTTACCACAGTCTCAGAGAGTCTTAATTAAATTATTGCCAGTATTTTGGAATATTAGTTAGTTCACATTTAATTATTCAATACTTATTCTCTTAATTTAACTTCCTATTTTAAAAAATTCAGGGTGTTACAACTAGTGCTACAGATGGGCGATAGCGGTTTGGTACCAGTAAAATATGATGTTGAGCATGCATGAATTGAGATATATGTGTACACATTTTTCTACTGCAGTAGGGACATAGTAGCACACCTATGCTCGACCCACAATTTGGTGGTTATTCCCACAGTCGGATCCGTATTTGTTGATATTTATTCCTTTGTGCATATGCATTAGCCATAAGAGCATTTGCATATAGCATGGAGATATGCCAGAATATGATGATGATTGATGATGATTTAGATGGTGGTATATGTTGATGAGATGGGTAATTAAATACCTGAAAGACCACATATGATTAATAAATGATATGAATATATCTAAAACGATGTTGAATATAACGATATATATATATATATTATGGCCCAATGTAATGAATGGCATATTTGTTTATGATTGATGATAACGATGTTAGCCCATGGTGGCTTTGAGAAAAGACCAGAATGGTCGATGTTGATGATGTTAGCCCGTTGTGGCATTGGAATAGATGTGTATATGCTTGCTTTGCTATGATTTGATGAATAAGTATGAAATAAGTATACATTGTTGAATTAATAATCTATAATGACTATTGATGTGCTTAGCAAAGCATACATGATGTTGATATGCATATGCACATAATTTTAATTGTATTCATATCGTCATTTGAAATGTATAACTCACTCTCCCATGTGGTATACTTTTTAGTATTGATGCAGGAAAACCATGGGATGAAAACGTTTATGAAGTAAGGCTATGGGAAGGTAAATAGTGGTAATGGAATGCCTTGGCCGGCAGCGATTATGATTCATTGTATTGTGAAATAAAAGGTGTATCCTAGTGTTGATGATTTATTGATATTGGCGGATGTATTGTAAATAGCGAGGTATATGAATGATATATTGATATTTGGAATGACATCAGGTATGTAGCCCATTTTGGGAATATATAAATGTTAATGATACATGATATTGAGGTTGAATTGATTATAGAGGAATATAGAATATGAATATTGGAGATGTATGGTGTATGACCATATAGCTAAGTATATGTATGTACCTTAGGCAATGCATGTTTATGATTTATGTGTAAGTTTGGATGTGGCCTAAAATGGGCTCGTGTTGTATGTTTGCATGCTTTGCCGAGCTTTTTCTTATATCTTCATATATGGGACTAGGCGTGTGCCCGGTATACACATTATTCTTCCGCTGTAAAACTCTGTTATTTTGTATACCGTTATGGGCAAACTATTTAACGATCCAGTTATATTTTATTAAATCTCACTCTTCAGTTTTCTGTGATTTGGGTCTTGATGTGATCGTGGTTGTGATTTGGAAATATTTCAAACGCAAAAAATTTATTTGGATTTTTATTAATTATTTGTTTTGATTACATCGGGATTCGAGTCCAGAAAACTAGGGGGTGATAAGCTGGTATCAGAGCGTATTTTGCTTGGAATTAGAATTGTTGATTATTATCAACGCATGGTTGCTTGGTATTAAAGTTGATGTTATGGATGATTGGAGCACGATTGCTCAATATTGAAACATTTTGGTGATCATTGGAATATGGTTGTTTAGCATAGATTTAAGAGTGATAACTATGTAGAGGATGATGACATGTTAAGGTATTGATTGCCCTATATGGATTTGTGAATGGCTAATTGTCTAAGAATTTTGAATTGATTATAAAGGAATTATTGCTTATTGAGGATTATTGTGAATCATTGAAGTTGAGTTGTGATTGATGCTCATTGAGGACACTTTATGAGATTATGGTTCAAAAGATATGATTGATGTTTATGGGAGTATGCCCTTTATCACTGAGGTTGTATGATGCACTTGTGGGGCATGGTTGCTCATTGGAAAACTTAATGAAATCATGAGATTGAATACATATGGATGAATTCCTCAATGTGATTGATATGGTTATTTGTGTAAGTTCGGCCAAGTTCCTTACACTATTTCCTTCGAATGACGAATACATTGATATTATACATTTGAATATTGATATATTGAGTATGATTTAAATTGACAATGAATTTATACCATGTATGATCATGGATATAATATATATCAAATATGAATTGATTTGATGATGAACCTATATTAAATATAAAATGATATCGTGAAATGTTGAGACCTTGATATGTATGTATATTGAAATTGGATTATTTTCTTAGGTCTCTTATATGAATTATGAGGTGACTTATAGTCATGGTATGCTCATTGAATGTGAAGTTGTGTTGGCACATGATTGGAGTTATGTCTCTGTCTTATGTTTATGAACTGAATGAATGATTGATTTAGTTGTGACCCACTAAGTGTGGTGACCCCAGATAACTCAAAATGATCTTGAAAGATCGAACCTTGTTGAATTAGACCCTGTGGCGGTCTAGGCTCTATGATGTTTCTATGAGCCATTTTGAATAATTTTATGTGTTGTGGAAGTATTCCACGATGGGTACTAGGCGACCCTTGAATTTTCTAAGCCTAATGACAACTTGAATCTTGTGAACGATCGAGCCGTAGTGAAATAAATTATGGAATGAATTGTTGAGGCTAGAGCCGATATGTGATTAGATTTAAAATGAGAACGTGAACCCATAAGTAGTTGGTAAATAATGATGTTGAATTTGGGGTATACATTGGTATTGACTAAGATATATGATTTTGTGGTATGATTTTTGGCTAGATTGTATGCCCTTAATGTTATGAACATTAGATTGATTATGAATTACGGTATGATGTAGAGGGTAATGTATGTGAACATGAGTTGGTGATGGAATTTAATCCTATAGATACCTCCCTTTATGCTTTGGAAAGAAAATATATTGGTGATAGAAACCACATACCGATGTGACACGATGTGAATCGTATGTCTAGTACATGGACTTTGGCTATGATAAATGAGGAAATCCACTAGTGTGGGATTATTATATGATTGTGGACCTTATTTTGATCTTGGGAGTGTATACTTGATATGAGTTTGGTGAATCAATTAGGCTTGAATCGAATTACAACCGACAATGTTCAAATTAGACAAATGATTTCTAAGTTATTTAACTATGACTTCGGGATGGATGAAGTCCAATAGTGGGGTAATTACCCTATGATGATTAGAAATCTATGGTTGATATGTTAATATATGGTTATGGTGACAGACGATTGATAAATTATATGGCATGATTTATGCCGGATCCTGATTAGATGATGATATGATATGGGTGTATTATTCGTGGGCTTGTGAGACTTCTTACGAAGTCTCATGTATGAGGACACCTTATTTGAACTAATATGGATAATGTGAGAAATAGGACGTGAAGGTACTTATCCTGATATATCTTTACATGCCATAGGCATTGTGGCAACGTGCACTTATGCGTCGATCTCATGTGTTTGTGGTAACCACTACGGGATTGGGACGCCTTCCCGTATGCCGGATGCAGCAATACATAGACCGGGCAAGTGTGATGTTGTAACTGCTTACGGTGAATGTATCAAACCTATCCGGTAGTACTGGATAAGAATATGAGAATTATGACGAACAAACTTGAGGATTGATGAGTGGTGACTCATTTTAGATATATGAAATTTTATACTTGGATAAAGGAATGATAATGATCATGTTCTGTTAGACTTTGGAAAGTCCGATATTACTTTATAGTGTCATTGCACTCTATTGGTGTGTGGCCGAAGTGTGGCCTTATGATGTATATCGATGTTGAACTTCGAGGACGAAGTTTCTTTTTGGTGGGGTGGATTGTAACATCCCGAATTTTTAAAGAAAATAAATTTATTGAATAATCGTAATTAATTATTTATGGTCTAATAATTGTGGGAGAATTAATTTGACATTAGAGGTGAATTATCAGTAAACTAAAATTTACTCGAACCGGGTGTTTTAACAGACGATGTAGGACCCATTTGGTCAAATTAAATAATTGATGGATCTAGAGTGTTTAGAAAATTATTATGGTTAAGGTGATGTAGCTAAAATAATTTTTAGTGTTAAGCAGATAATTATTTGGACACGATGTATAACACTAAACGGGGAAAATACGAGCCAAATAGGAATTTAAGAAAATGTAAAATCTCCCCTTCTCCTCTTCTCTTAACCGTGTGACTCTCCTACACACTTCATTCCCTCCTTTACACAATAGACAAAGTAAATATGGACCAATGGGAAATGCCATAAGGGTACACTTTAATAACCAATGGTTAATGAGCCAATAAAACACATTTCTCTCTCTCTTTTTCCCTTCATTCTCGGTAGCTTCTCCCTCTCACCTTTTTCTTCATTTTTCCACCTCCTTCTCCTTCTCTAATGGACAAACCGAACCACCCCCTTCTCCATTCCATTTTCTTACAAAAATCAACAACAAAGCTTAGATTTGTGAAGCATTTATGGAGCTTGGAAGCTTTGTGGGATCATCCTCCTCCTTCCCCTCTTCATTTTCGTTTTGGCTTGGCTTGGGTTGTGAGGTAAGACTTTGAATCCTTCCTCCTCTATTTGTGGTTTATGGTTGCTTAAGCTTAAAATAGTAGTGTTAGAAGTTATGGGTGTTGATGAGAATGTGAACCCTAGGTTGGATAACCCTTGGGAATTTAGTGTTGTTGTTGATGATGAGTGGGATGTATTGTTGTTAACCTATGAATGTATATAAATGGTTGAAATTGATGATTGTAAATTATTGATGGGAAATTTTGGAGGAAACCCTAGGTATGATAAATTGGGGGTTTTGGCTAAATAGGTGATTTTGATGATTTTTGATGCCTTAGAATGATTTTATATGAGGAGATGAATGTTTGAAACATTAGTGTTGATTCTTGAGGATTGGGAGATGAGTGCATGTGAGTATGTATGTGGTTGGAGGAATTAATTTGGATTATTGATGTTTATGATGATGTTAAAAATGGTTGCAAGTCATTGATAGTGGATTAAGGAAATAGATACTTGAGTTGATGAGTAAGTAGGCCTCGATATGTGCCATTTAGAAATTGTTGATTGATGATGATCTTGAATAGAGCCAAGAGGCTTATAATGAATTTGAAGTGAATTGTGATGATGAGTGGTAAATCATATTATGATTTGGAGGACTTATGAGTAAGGGCCATGGTATTGTTGTTGTTGGATTTGTTTAGCCCTTTAAGATTTAGAGAATCTTGGTCTTGGGAAAGGAATTCTCGAAGCCTAACATAAGCGTATGGATTGGAGTTTAGACAAGTCTAAGATTTGATTATGAGATTTATGAAAATGATGCCTTATGATGGCTTATTAATTTCATATACAAAAATGTGTTTGTTGGTAGGATTGTGTTCCAGAGGATGATGCGGAGCATTTGGAGCATTGGAATTGCGGTTCTTCTCTCGAGGTAGGAGAGGAGTTTACATTTCAATTGCATGGGTGAATAATTGATGATTGATGTGTATGATTGTACTCATGCTTGCCTTGCCATGATTATGTTGAATGATGAGATAATTGATAATGTTATAAATATTATGCTTGGCAATGGTGGATTCTTCGAAATGATATATATATGTGTAAATATGAATTGATGATGAATGTTTAGTGTCCCTTTAATGGGGGTGATATTTATGTTGATAGAGAAATTGTTTAAAGTGTGAAGCTATGCCTTAATATTAATATATAATTGAGGAACTAATAGAGCCAAATAGAGTTTTATGAGAATTGAATGGCATGTGATAGTTCCAAGAGCCCATATATGTAGTTTATGACTTGTAGGAATTAGAATGGGCCAATTCCAATGAGAATAGGTCCTTGAGTTGCACAAAAGTGCCTCAAAATGGGTAAAATGCCTTTATACGCATAAGTCCCTCAATTTTGAGAATTTTTGGGTGAGGCCAGTGGCCACGCGTCACAAATGATGTATACTTATTGGGGTTAAAATTTCGTAGCATTTGGAGTTCATACGAGAAAGTTAGGAGGGTAAGAAGTTGAAAAATCATATGTTTTCTGCATAAAAATAGCAGCAGGGCTGTCTTGAATCGATTCAAGTCCCTTTGAATCGATTCAAGAGATGCTATTTTCACTGTTTTGGGCTCCAGGGGCGTTTGAATCGATTCATACAAGTTTGAATTGATTCATACATTAATTGGAGTTTTCTAACTCTCATTAGGCATAAAACACCGGACCTACTGCATCACAAAATTCAAATTTAAGAGGGTTTTGAATCCAACTTTTTATGGTGGTTAAATTAGGACTAATAGGTGATATTTATGGCATGTCCCACTATTATTAAGACTAAAAGTGAGCTTTTCTCATGTCTTAGTATTGAAAGTTAACATGAGTTTATTATTACTTAAAACCCTTTTATTACGTGAAAACAAGAGATTGTATTAGGGGTATATGATGATGGTGAGTCTAGGTGGTGATGATATTGATTGACACACGTTATGAGAATATGAATATTCACCACTAATGATATTAAATGATGGTTGATGTATAACACACCTTGTATGGTGATGAAACTAATGAGGGATGATTGTACGACAATATATTTATTACAAATCAATGAATCGGAGATGATATCGATGATGATGGGTGAGATTGTTAATCATTCCATGAATAGAGGATGGTTGTTATTATTGATGATTTGTTGAATACTATTGTGTCTGATACAAATGTGATCTTGTATATGTGGTTTGAATTATATTTGTGAATTATTGTGAATACCACACTAATATGTAAGACAATGGTGATGAATAATGAGATGAAAATCCACTAAATAAATGTGTGGTAATAGTTATAAATGATATGTAATGATGTGATGCCATTGTGGTTGATCGCAAGTATCGACTTGCATGTATGATATGAAAAATATGTAAAATGTGTTATAATAAAATGCCACACTTAAAACATAAAACAATGGCTAAAACCAACAATGATAAAATCCACTAAAGATTGAATGGTGGTGTTGGTGTTGATGATGAGGATTGATGAGTGGCATGATAGGATGCATAGTATGAGAATGCATTGATTGGCATTTACATCCATGGCATATCATACGCTGCTTATATGGAATGTTAGGGGTTCCAATAGGCGGCCGAGTGGGAGGGCGACCCAGTGCACCGGTAAATTGTTGATGTTCCCTAGTGATTCTAGGAATCACGAAGCTGCCCTTAGATTGGTGGCGAGGCACCCTATGTGGCAGGCCCTGTGGGTGGGCGGCTCTATGATGAGCAAGTTACCTCGGTGTCCAACGGGGCACGGCTCTCTCGATGTGTGTTCGGGAGAGGCCCGTAGCACTTTTGGCAAGTGAGGCCATGTTGTTGATCTGCAAGTCACGGGGTGACTAGTGCTACAGATGGGCGATAACGGTTTGGTACCAGTAAAATATAATGTTGAGCATGCATGAATTGAGATATATGTGTACATATTTTTCTACTGCAGTAGGGGCATAGTAGCACACCTATGCTCGACCCACAATTTGGTGGTTATTCCCACAGTCTGATCCATATTTGTTGATATTTATTCCTTTGTGCATATGCATTAGCCATAAGAGCATTTGCATATAGCATGGAGATATGCCAGAATATGATGATGATTGATGATGATTGAGATGAAGGTAAATGTTGATGAGATGGGTAATTAAATACCTAAAAGACCACATATGATTAATAAATGATATGAATATATCTAAACGATGTTGAATATGATGATATATATATTATGGCCCAATGGAATGAACGGCATATTTGTTTATGATTGATGATAACGATGTTAGCCCGTGGTGGCTTTGAGAAAAGACCAGAATGGTCGATGTTGTTGATGTTAGCCCATTGTGGCGTTGGAATAGATGTGTATATGCTTGTTTTGCTATGATTTGATGAATAAGTATGAAATAAGTATATATTGTTGAATTAATAATCTATGATGACTATTGATATGCTTACCAAAGCATACATGATGTTGATATGCATATGCACATAATTTCAATTGTATTCATATCGTCATTTGAAATATATAACTCACTCTCCCATGTGGTATACTTTTCAGTATTGATGCAGGAAAACCATGGGATGAGAATGTTTATGAAGTAAGGCTTTGGGAAGGTAAATAGTGGTAATGGAATGCCTTGGCCGGCAACGATTATGATTCATTGTATTGTGAAATAAAAGGTGTATCCTAGTGTTGATGATTTATTGATATTGGCAGATGTATTATAAATAGTGAGGTATATGAATGATATATTGATATTTGGAATGACATCAGGTATGTAGCCCATTTTGGGAATATATAAATGTTAATGATACATGATATTGAGGTTGAATTGATTATGGAGGAATATAGAATATGAATGTTGGAGATGTATGATGTATGACCATATAGCTAAGTATATGTATGTACCTTAGGCAATGCATGTTTATGATTTATGTGTAAGTTTGAATGTGGCCTAAATGGGCTCGTGTTGTATGTTTGCATGCTTTGCCGAGCTTTTTCTCATATCTTCATATATGGGACTAGGCGTGTACCCGGTATACACATTCTTCTTCCACTGTAAAACTCTGTTATTTTGTATATCGTTATGGGCAAACTATTTAACGATCCAGTTATATTTTATTAAATCTCACTCTTCGGTTTTCGGTGATTTGGGTCTTGATGTGATCATGGTTATGATTTGGAAATATTTCAAACGTGAAAAAGTTTATTCGCATTTTTATTAATTATTTGTTTTGATTACATCGGGATTCGACTCCGAAAAACTAGGGGGTGACAATCGGTGAGCTTGTTACAGTGATAGTAAAATGATGAATTGATAATTATTGGTTTATATTTACCGTTCTATATTAATTATGATTTACAAACACTCATACTTGATTATGGTTTCCTTTCTTTTAGTAACCAATGATAGGGAAGTGGTGGATGCCCCGAAGGGAAGTGCCAAGTGAAGCGTAGATGCCAAGGAAGGAGCAAAATTAATGCAATTTTAATATTGGTTCCAAATTAGTTAGTTATGTTATATGGTTTAACAATGGTGTTTGTGGTATTATGAACAAAGTTTGAAACTTGACCCATGAAATGATGCCTAATGTTTAATGGTTGCGTTTGTGATTTGATGGTATGGAATATTTGAGTAAATATGATATATGCGCATGGAATTAGAATATGAGAGGCATTGAGCCCTATGGTAGTTAACTATAATCATGTGTAGGTATTGAGCCATATATGCTTGAATTGTGGTAAATGATGATGGACAGGTACATGTATATATGTATGAGATGTGTTAATGTGTAAATATGCAATTATGTGAAGAATGAGATTGTGATTAGTGTGTTTATAATTGATGAAGTGTTTTATTACATTTTAGACAAAAACAAGCTAAATTAGAAACCAAACAGGTGATTTTACGATCTGGTGGGATTTAGGACCGCCAGAGGGGACCGATAGGTTTCCCACAGCATTTAGGACTTGTGCGTATAGACCTTATGTGATTTGGAACCTATTTGAATAGTTTAGTGCATGGTTTTATGTCAAGTTTTATCATATTGCATTTTTGCACATTGACATGGCCATCACCCAAGAAGAAGCCATGGACCCTGCACAATCTTTGGAGGTTTCCTTGGATGCTTTCAAGGGCCATATGACTAGGTCAAGGGCCAAGAGAGTCAAGGATGGTCTCCAAAAGCATTTAGCTTCTTCCATACATTCCTTGAGTGGGCCCAAGCCCAAGGAGGAGCTATTGAAGACCTTCTGTAACTTCCCGATTTAAAAATTAATTACCGAATGAGATTAAAACCACTAAACTAAAAATAATTGTACAAGCATGAATTACTTATTAATTAATTTTAACTTAGGAAGTAGATTAATGGCTAATGGATTGTGATTGTGTGTGTGTGCCACGTAAAGAGCTGCTGCTTCACATTCTTCCACCCCACTCTTCTCATTCTGCGTGTATATATATGAGCAGAAGCACTGCTGTCTATTCACTCTAATTCCTCAAGACTTCCTCTTCCTTTATTTCTCCTCTTCTTCGTTCTTCTTCTCCCCTGTTCTCTGTTCCGTAAACTCGCGACAATGGTCTTGCAGAGGATTCGGATTTCTCTTCGGTAGTGAAGGACAATCGCCAAAGTGGAAGAAGGACAGCTTCCTGTTCCCAAGCTGTGAAAAAGGGTGCGACTGTGTTCGAGGAAGATTGAACGAGCGAGACTAGTGGACGAAGCAAACAGGGTAGCGTACCAACTCCAAAACAGAGGAACTTCTTGGTATCTCTTTAGTTGGTAGGGGGTATCTTATATCTTAAATGCATGGGTTATGGATGGGTTCCGGGTGTTAATGACTTGTTGATTCTGTGTTTGCTTGGTGTACTCTGATTGCGTGAAGGATACGTGATGCCCGGATGCATGACGACTAGGAATTGAGTAATGCATGTCTAATTCTGTCTATGAAATGCATGTTAATAATTTTGAGAGTATTGAATGATTGCATGAAGAGAATATGCTAAAGTACTGTTGATGATTACTATAATGATTTATGTGACGTACAGGTTACCATGAAACTAAATGCTGTCTACATGTGAAGAAGCTTTATTTATTGAGTTCTGATAATGTCTAATACTGATTCATGTGATGCATGTAATGTTGAGTGAAGGGTTGTATATGTGAAATCTGTGTTGTATGATTATTCCGTGCGTGGTGCATGAGATGCATTTAATGCTGAGAGCATGTAGTGTGGGACACTACCATTGAATCGGTTATTAAAAGCCTGGGATGCTATTAAGACCTTGAGTGGGACTCAAGGCAAGCCAACTGAGTGGGACTCAGGGCTACCCGTAGCACCGCCATTGACGCTGAGAGTGTTGGTGTTACAAGTGAGGGAAAATGGTTTGGTACCAGTAAAACGGCCAAGTCAGCTAGGAGCTGAATGAAAGGCTGGGAGCCTACGTTGCAACATTAAAAAGTGGTTACACGCAAAGCGGATCCGAGTGAATGAATCTGTGTACATGTACAGTCGATGCTGATTGAACTCTGATTGCATGGGTATGTGTTAATGTTAGTGAGAATGATATGTGTATATAGTCGAGAGATAACTGGGTAGATTCTGATCGGAAGATGTCTTATGTGCGTATTCTGATTAATTGGCACTGTGTATGTTATTGTTTGTTGCTATGTATATATTGCTGCATGATTGAAGAATAATCCGAGTCAGTATCTATCATTTAATATTTAAGATACTCACCCCTACTGTGGCTATATTTCAGTGAACATCGCACGAGACGGTGAATGATGGAGGAGCTGTGAGCCGTGTGAAGTGCTTGAGTACTGTGGAATTATATGTGTATATGTATATGCTGTGTATAATGTTTGTTATAGCCTTGGCCGGCTCTTATTTTAGTCCCTTATCTGACTATATCAAAACTAAACACTTTTGGGTTGAGAGTATGACAATGTGCATGTGAATATTTATATATTTATATCATACTGTATGTTCATCCTATGCTGTGTGTGAATGTCCGGCTGGAGTACGTTACACTTACTAAGTATGTGAGTCTGTATGATTCTGAGTAAATAAGAGTTAAGTTAATTCTGTGTAAGGCGTGACGAGTGACCTCCTTCCGATTGAAAGGTATCTTGATGATTCCGAGTGGAAGTCAACCGAGTGAATGCTTCCTCGATTACTGCATTGGCAATACGAATTTGAGTAAGCCTGTAGTAGTAAACTTACTAGAGGGAGAGTAAGATCTAGATGATAAGGAGCAGATTTCAGTCTTGTAAGGTCTTTTGCATGTAGAGGAGTTCATATGTATTCCGAGTGGCGGAAAATTATAGTATTTCCGAGTGAGTGAAGTTGTACGATTCCTTAAGTAAGATCTGACTGGGCGAGGAAGCTTTAGTGTGATGTAGACTATATTCCCGAGAGATGGGTACAGAAAACATTCCCGAGTAAAGGGATTGGGGAGTCAACTTCCGAGTGAGTCTTAGTTGTGAACCCCTAAGAATAAAATAGGGTGTGAGTGAGAGAATACACGAGGGAGTCGTGAGCATAAGACTTTTCTGAGTGAACTTAGACTCTGATTCCGAGTGAAGGAAAACCTGAGTGGAGTTACTCGCCTCAGCGACTAAGTGTCCGCTCCAGCGAGTGTGAGTGGAAAGGAAAGTCTCTAATTGGTTTCGCCTACGCGAATGGTGTTTTACCCGAGCGAGTTGGGCTGTCTCGCTCAAGCGTGTTGGATCTCGCCTGAGCGAGTGAGCGTTGTGTTGGGACTCACTTAGGCGCTCCTTCTTCCGCTGTTTGCATTAGGATTGGGTTTTATTTCCCTTGCCTTCCTTTGCCTACTTTTATTATGCCCGGTTCCATTGGTTTTATTTTGGGAAAAATTTTCCCTTGTTTCGGATTTATTTTAATTAAGTAAGGATGTTTCATTTTGGTATCAGAGCGGACTTAAAAGGTCCAAAGCCAAGATATGCTTACTCCTAGTAAGCGGTGACGTACATTATGACAAGTTGTCATAAATTGTTTGTAATATCTGAAGGCTTTGATGCCTAATTAAGTATCATTGTGTGGCCATGTGTTTATGAGATGTTGCTCTGAGGGTTGAGGATTGTTCCTATCCTGTTCGATTAATTACATGATGTTTAAGAATTGTATGATAATGTGTTATAGTTGTTGAATGTTGGGCTGAAATCCGATCGGTAGTAAGCAATTCTGTAAACTTATCCTTGGAAGGGGTGTTGATTTCAGGATAAGTCATGGCGAATCGTCATAGCATGGAAGCCATAGCCACGACATTCCAACGTTTCGCTGACGTATTCGAGAGGCAGAGCCAACCTCGAACTGAAGATGGCCAAATATTAGATCGCTTCCTGAAGAGGAAGCCGAGTGAGTTTCAAGGGGGATTTAATCCCGAAGCAGCTTACAAATGGATTTAAGATTTAGAGAGAGTTTTTGGGGGCCTTCATTGTACTGAGGCCTAGAAAGTCGAGTGCGCAGTGTACATGCTGCGGGACGAAGCGGAAAATTGGTGGAAGATCACCAAAAACTGATTGAATGACGCTGGTATCCAACTGGTCTGGGAGAATTTTAAGACGTGCTTCCTGGAGAAATATTTCCCCGACACAGTAAGAAGTCGGAAGGAACTGGAGTTTATGGAACTGAAGCAGGGTTCCATGTCCGTAGAAGAATATGCTGCCAAATATGAAGAGTTGTGTTTGTTTTATCCGCCCTTCCAACAACCTGGAACCGAGAGTTCCAAATGCATTAAGTTCGAGAGCGGACTAAGGTCAGACATTAAGAGAGCGTTCAGGCACCAAGAAATTAGAAGCTTTCCTGTATTAGTGAATAAATGCAGAATTTTTGAAGAAGATGACAAGGCCCACTCGGGCCAGAGCAGTAAGTCAGACCCTTCCTTGAAGCCCCAGCAATCTCGCTTCAAGAGACCGAATAACGCTGGTAGGAGTAGACCCTTCTCCAGGTTTAGGGGTCGGAGTCAGCAAGGAGGACGTCCAGTTCATACTATGGGAAATGGCAAGTGTTTTAAGTGTGGAGGAAACCATTACGCTCGGGATTGTAGCAACGATGATGGGATGATATGCTACCATTGTAATGAGAGAGGACACATTCGCCCTGACTGCCCTCAATTACATTAAGCGAACGTCAATGTGCACCATGGAGGCTTCCGAGGGAGAGGCCGTGGAAATGGTTGCCGTGGAACTGGGGCAGAGGCAATGGAACTCGAGGAAACATGATGTTTGCCCCAAACGACAGAAGAAGAAATACCGACCAACCATCTACTGGGAGAGTTTACGCCATCAACGCCGAGGAAGCTGCACAAGTGAATGACTTGGTGCAAAGTAAGTGCTCGCTCAGTAGATATACACTTAATGTAGTTTTTGATTCTGGAGCTACCCACTCCTTTATTGCTGACGATTGTGTGAGACGTTTAAAATTACTGACTGTGTATATGAATCGGACTTTGGAAGTAGCCAACCCGACCGGCGTTAAGGTGTTGACATCGATGATGTGTAAAGATGTAACCTTTACGTTGGACGATCGGAGTTTCACCTTCGATTTGGTATGTGTACCTCTGAAAGACCTTGGCATTGTACTGGGCATGGATTGGCTTTCATCCAACAAGGTATTGTTGGACTGTCGGAACCGAAGAGTAATTTTTCTGAGGCAGATCAATGATGATTACGCGGTACAAGGTATAGCTCAGATATTTATGATGCTTTGTTTAACTGAGGGAGAGAGTAAAGCCCGAGTGAACGATATTCCGACTGTTTATGAATTTCCTGAGGTGTTTCCGGAGGATGTGCCGGGTGTCCCTCCGAACAGAGAAGTTGAATTCTCTATAGAGTTGATTCTTGGAGTCGAGCCGGTTTCCAGTGCACCTTATAGAATGTCCCCAACAGAATTGGCTGAGTTGAAAAAGTAAGTGGATGAGTTACTCGGAAAACAGTTCATTCGACCGAGTGTCTCACCATGGGGCGCACCGGTGTTACTTATTAAAAAGAAGAATGGCAGCATGAGGTTATGTATAGACTACCGACAGCTAAATAAGCTTACGATTAAGAATCGGTATCCATTGCCCAGGATAGATGACCTAATTTACGATCGGGATACCACCAAATCCGGGTGAAGGACTCGGATATCCCCAAGACTGCTTTCAGGACTCGGTACGGCCACTACGAGTATGTAGTAATGTCGTTTGGTGTGACAAACGCCCCTGCTGTATTCATGAATTACATGAACAGCATCTTCCACCCATATTTAGACCGATTCGTAGTCATTTTTATTGACGATATCTTAGTCTATTCCAAGACCCTTGAGGAGCATGAGGAACACCTCCATTCGGTACTTCAAATATTGAAGAAGAAACAGCTGTTTGCAAAACTTTCGAAGTGTGATTTTTGGATGGATAAGATCCACTTTCTCAGGCATGTAATTTCTCAGGAAGGCGTCTCGGTAGATCCTTCGAAGGTGGCTGCTGTAATGGCATGGGAGAGACCCAAGTCAGTCTCGGAGATAAGAAGCTTCATGGGCTTAGCTGGCTATTATAGAAGATTTATTGAAGGTTTTTCTAAGCTTGCGTTGCCACTGACAAAGTTGACTCGGAAAAATGTCCCTTTCGTGTGCAGTTCCGAGTGTGAGAGCAGTTTCCGTGAGTTAAAGTCTAAGTTGACAACCGCTCCAGTATTGGCATTGCCAAATTTGCAAGAGAACTTCGTGGTCTACTGTGATGCGTCGGGACTCGGCTTGGGGTGCGTACTAATGCAGAAGGACCGAGTGATAGCTTATGCCTCTCGGCAATTGAGGCCGTACGAGCAGCATTATCCGACCCATGACTTAGAATTGGCGGCTGTGGTATTCGCATTAAAGATATGGAGGCATTACTTGTACGATTCCAAATTTGAGGTGTACAGCGACCACAAGAGCCTCAAATACTTATTCGACCAGAAAGAACTGAACATGAGGCAGAGGAGATGGACGGAGTTTTTAAAGGATTACGACTTCAAATTGAAGTATCATCCGGGTAAGGCGAACGTTGTAGCCGACACATTGAGTCAGAAATCCCTCCATGTGGCAGTATTAATGGTGAAGTAGGTAGAGTTATTAGAGCAATTTCGAGACATGAATTTGCATGTTGACGTCCCTTCGTCTCGGAAGATAACGCTCGGTACGTTGAAGATTACCAATGAGTTCCTGAAACTGGTATATGAACAACAAAAGTCAGATCCCTACTTGGCTGAGATGAAGGTGACTTAGGCCAAGGGTAAGGACTTGTCTCTGACCGAGGGATCGGATAGAATTTTTCGAGTGAAGAATAGGATATATGTGTCGGGTAAAGGTGAATTAAGGAGGATGGTGCTGGATGAAGCCCACAAGAGCCTGTTAAGTATCCACCCGGGTACTACGAAGATGTACCATGATCTAAGACTACAATTCTGGTGGCCCGGATTAAAGAGGAAGGTAGCGGAGTATGTGGCTCGGTGTGTCACCTGTCAGAAGTCGAAGGTCGAACACCAGAAACCGTATGGTGCGTTGTAACCCCTTGAGATCCCCGTATGGAAATGGGACTCAATTGCTATGGACTTTGTAATGGGATTGCCTAAAACCCGAATGGGTTATGATGCCATTTGGGTCATTGTTGACCGATTAACGAAAACTACACACTTCCTGCCTGTGAACATGAGATATCCGTTACAGAAGTTAGCCCAAATTTATATCCGCGAAATTATCCGACTGCATGGTGTGCCGACTTCTATCGTGTCGGATAGGGATCCTAAATTCACGTCCCGATTTTGGACAAGCCTGCACAAAGAATTAGGCATGAAACTTTGGCTAAGTTTCGCCTACCATCCCCAGTCAGATGGACAATCTGAGCGAACAATACAAAGTTTGGAGGACTTACTGAGGGCGTGTGTGTTGGAGCATGGTGGTAGTTGGGAACTGTACCTTCCCCTGATCGAATTTACATACAATAATAGCCACCACAGCAGCATTAGCATGGCACCCTACGAAGCACTGTGTGGTCGAAAATGCCGAACCCCACTCTGCTGGTCGGAAACCGGTGAAAGTTTACTATTGGGGCCGGAAATTGTGAAACAGACTTCAGAACAGATCCAAGTAATCAGGGAAAAGATGAAGGCATCCTAGGACAGACAGAAAAGCTATCATGATAAACAGACTAAGCCACTTGAGTTTTCAGTCGGCGATAGGGTGTTTCTAAAGATTTTACCAAGTAAAGGAGTCGGACGAGCCTTGAAGAGTAAGAAGTTGAACCCCCGATACATTGGACCCTATGAAGTATTGGAGCGAGTCGGTCCTGTAGCATACCGAGTAGCATTACCGACTCACCTATCCGGATTGCATAACGTGTTTCATGTGTCTCAACTAAGGAAGTATCTACCCGACTTCACTCACGAAATATCGGATGATGAAGTGGAGATCAAGGAGGAACTGACCACAGTAGTAATACCGACTAGAATTGTGGACCGGTCGGTAAAATGCTTGAGGAGCAAGGATGTACAACTGGTTGAAGTAGCGTGGCAGCAAAACGGGTGTACTTCTTATACCTGGGAACGCGAGGATGCATGAGGCAAAAGTATCCCAAGTTGTTTATTTAAGGTAAATTACCGTTTGAATTTCAAGGACGAAATTCTTTGAGAGGGGGAGAATTGTAACATCCAGATTTAAAAATTAATTACCGAATGAGATTAAAACCACTAAACTAAAAATAATTGTACAAGCATGAATTACTAATTAATTAATTTTAACTTAGGAAGTAGATTAATGGTTAATGGATTGTGATTGTGTGTGTGTGCCACGTGAAGAGCTGCTGCTTCACATTCTCCCACCCCACTCTTCTCATTCTGCGTGTATATATATGAGCAGAAGCACTGCTGTCTATTCACTCTAATTCCTCAAGACTTCCTTTTCCTTTATTTCTCCTCTTCTTCATTCTTCTTCTCCCCTGTTCTCTGTTCCGTAAACTCACGACAACGGTGTTGCAAAGGATTCGGAGTTCTCTTCGGTAGTGAAGGACAATCGCCGAAGTGGAAGAAGGACAGCTTCCTGTTCCCAAGCTATGAAAAAGGGTGCGACTGTGTTCGAGGAAGATTGAACGAGCGAGAGTAGTGGACGAAGCAAACAGGGCAGCGGACCAACGCCAAAACAGAGGAACTTCTTGGAATCTCTTTAGTTGGTAGGGGGTATCTTATATCTTAAATGCATGGGTTATGGATGGGTTCCGGGTGTTAATGACTTATTGATTCTGTGTTTGCTTGGTGTACTCTGATTGCGTGAAGGATACGTGATCCCCGAATGCATGACGACTAGGAATTGAGTAATGCATGTCTAATTCTGTCCATGAAATGCATGTTAATAATTTTGAGAGTATTGAATGATTGCATGAAGAGAATATGCTAAAGTACTGTTGATGATTACTATAATGATTTATGTGACGTGCAGGTTACCATGAAACTAAATGCTGTCTGCATGTGAAGAAGCTTTATTTATTGAGTTTTGATAATGTCTAATACCGATTGTATGTGATGCATGTAATGTTGAGTGAAGGGTTGTATATGTGAAATCTGTGTTGTATGATTATTCCGCGCGTGGTGCATGAGATGCATTTAATGCTGAGATTATGTAGTGTGGGACACTACCATTGAATCGGTTATTAAAAGCATGGGATGCTGTTAAGACCTTGAGTGGGACTCAAGGCAAGCCGACTGAGTGGGACTCAGGGCTCCCTGTAGCACCGCCGTTGACGCTGAGAGTGTTGGTGTTACAAGTGAGGGCAAACGGTTTGGTACCAGTAAAACGGCCAAGTCAGCTGGGAGCTGAATGAAAGGCTGGGAGCCTACGTTGCAATGTTAAAAACCGGTTACACGCGAAGCGGATCCGAGTGAATGAATCTGTGTACATGTATAGTCGATGCTGATTGAAATCTGATTGCATGCGTATGTGTTAATGTTAGTGAGAATGATATGTGCATATAGCTGAGAGATAACTGGGTAGATTCTGATCGGAAGATGTCTTATGTGCGTATTCTGATTAATTGGCACTGTGTATGTTATTGTTTGTTGCTATGTATATATTGCTACATGATTGAAGAATAATCCGAGTCAGTATCTATCATTTAATATTTAAGATACTCACCCCTACTGTGGCTATATTTCAGTGAACATCGCACGAGACGGTGAATGATGGAGGAGCTATGAGCCGTGTGAAGTGCTTGAGTACTGCGGAATTATATGTGTATATGTATATGCTGTGTATAATGTTTGTTATAGCCTTGGCCGGCTCTTATTTTGGTCCCTTATCTGACTATATCAGAACTAAACACTTTCGTGTTGAGAGTATGACAATGTGCATGTGAACATTTATATATTTATATCATACTGTATGTTTATCCTATGCTGTGTGTGAATGTCCGGGTGGTGTACGTTACACTTACTAAGTATGTGAGTCTGTATGATTCTGAGTAAATAAGAGTTAAGTTAATTCTGTGTAAGGCGTGACGAGTGACCTCCTTCCGATTGAAAGGTATCTTGATGATTCCGAGTGGAAGTCAACCGAGTGAATGCTTCCCCGATTACTGCATTGGCAATACGAATTCGAGTAAGCCTGTAGTAGTAAACTTACTAGAGGGAGAGTAAGATCTAGATGATAAGGATCAGATTTCAGTCTTGTAAGGTCCTTTGCATGTAGAGGAGTTTATATGTATTCCGAGTGGCGGAAAATTATAGTATTTCTGAGTGAGTGAAGTTGTATGATTCCTTAAGTAAGATCTGACTGGGCGAGGAAGCTTTAGTGTGATGTAGACTACATTCTCAAGAAACAGGTACGGAAAACATTCCCGAGTGAACGGATTGGGAAGTCAACTTCCGAGTGAGTCTTTGTTGTGAACCCCTAAGAATAAAATAGGGTATGAGTGAGAGAATACACGAGGGAGTCGTGAGCATAAGACTTTTCTGAGTGAACTTAGACTCTGATTCTGAGTGAAGGAAAACCCGAGTGGAGTTACTCGCCTCAGCGACTAAGTGTCTGCTCCAGCGAGTGTGAGTGGAAAGGAAAGTCTCTAATTGGTTTCGCCCGAGCGAGTTGGGCTGTCTCGCTCAAGCGTGTTGGATCTCGCCTGAGCGAGTGAGCGTTGTGTTAGGACTCACTTAGGCGCTCCTTCTTCCGCTGTTTGCATTAGGATTGGGTTTTATTTCCCTTGCCTTCCTTTGCCTACTTTTATTATGCCCGGTTCCATTGGTTTTATTTTGGGAAAAATTTTCCCTTGTTTCGGATTTATTTTAATAAAGTAAGGATGTTTCACCTTCACCCTTTTCTTTTGCACTATAGAAGGGTAATGGGATTGGTGTGGATGTTTGGGCCTCCTTTGGGGCTCTTCATTGGGCCTCTTATATCTTGTACATATTTTTCATTCCTTTATATTCTAGGTATATTAGGACTATATTTTAGGAATTAGTTTGGGCTTTACATAGCCATTAAGTTTGGGCCACTTTTCGGCCTTGTACCTTGTTCCATTTTGCATTTGGGCTTGTATTAGGCTAAGTAGAGTAGGATTTAGGATTGGGCCTTAGGAGCTAATCCAAGGCCCATGGTTAGAATGGCTTGGCCAAATTTTTCAAGGAGCTATATAAGCTTATCTCCTTTGTAATTAGCTCATAACTTGAATGATTAGAGATTTTAGATTGAGAAACTCTCCCTTTACTCTAGAAAAGTAGAAGCTTTAGCCTCATTTCCTAGTGTCTTATCCTTTGGACCTTCTCCCCAAGGTGGTGACATTCAACACCTTACCTCTCTTAGTCCTAGAGAGTGGCGGAATCCAAAGCCATTCTATTCCTCTCCATCTCCTCCATTTCTAGACCAAATTCTCCTTAGATCTAGGCCTTTCCTCCTTTAGCTTCCTCTATACTCTAGCTTCCCTTGCAAGACTCCATTAGCTTCCTTCATAAGATACCAAATCCGTGAGCTACATCTCCAAATCTTGAAGGATTGTTGGATCTAAGAGGTTCAAGAAGAGAAGATCCATCAACAACAAGCTAGGAATTGAAGAAATTCCTACAACATGTGGTATCATGAGTCTCAACTTTTCTTGAATTCCTTTTCTTAGATCTATTTTGTTGTTGTTTTATTTTTGCATTTTTGATTCTAGATCTGAATTCCTTGCCTTCTCTACATAAGTTTTCATATATCATATGCCTAAAAACTCAAAAAAATGCAAAAGTTATGCTTACTTGAAATCTAAGATCTAGACCTTTTGGCTTTGAATTTTCCAAACTTTCTTCACAAGTATTGCTACTGCATAGATCCAAAACACAACCTCAAAGTTTCATAAAGTTTGGAGAAATAAAAGTCAAAAAGTTGACCTTAGATGCCTTCTACTTCAAGTAACATGCTTTGCCTTGTGTTTCTCCACCTTTTCTTTACATCTTGTGTCATTTTTATGTCATTTGATCATTTCAAAGCATCAAAACAGTTCTGGACCAGTTTAGATCCATGTCATATAGTTGCTAAATTTAGGTGTTAGTTGCTTGCTTAGGTGTTGGTTAGTTGCCTTAGATTGTGCCTTGAGTTTGGAGCTTGTTTCTTGTCACTTCTAGGAGTTTTTGTGTTGATCTTTGCTTGAGTGATTTGCTGGATTCTTAGGTACTTCAATCACATTTGTTGAAGTACCTAACAAGCTCCTTAAAATCTTGTTGTTCACCTCACTTTAGGTGACAAGTGTGCTTAAGTGTTGTAGGATTGTTAGATCTTCTTTAGGTTGAATTTTCTAGTTTATTTTGATTTTTCCAACAACCGTCCACTAATGTTATTTGTTGCATAAAACCATGCCTTCCATTGCCTATTTGATTTAGAAGATGATACTTGCTTTACACTAGCTTTAGTTGCCATTTTTGCCTATTCGTGTGCCCTATTAGTACATTTCTTGTTACTGTAATAGATGGCTTAAAAAATAGAGAAAAAAGCATATAAAAACAGAGGAAAAAAGTGAAAAAAATTTATAAGTGCATTGGCCATTTGTTCCATAATTGTTTAGGCCTTTTTTCCTTACAAAAAACAGTGAAAAAAGTGTTGAAAAATACTTGAATTGGAGAAAAAAATAAATTCCAGCACCTATATTTTCATTTGTGTAGTACCTTATTGACTTCTTTTAGTGCCTAATTATACATTTGTTTGAGGCAAAAGCATTAGAACCATTATACTAAAGCTTGTGAAAAGTTTTAAGCATTCTAGTGTTCTAGGTAGCTTTTTGTGTGCCTACTTTCTTTTGTGCATTTAATTTTAGTTTGTGTTGTTTTCATTCTAAGTTTGTCATAACAATTCCATACTCTTGTGTGCCTTTATTTATTTACACTTTTGTTGCTTGTCACATTCTAGTTTGTCACTTTATCTTCTCCTTTGGTTTAGCTTGCTAATTTTCTTTTCTTGCTTATCTTGTTGTCTCTAGATTTGTCTTTTGAGTATTTCTCTTTCTTGGAATTCTTGAGATTAAGGCTTGTGAGTCATTATATATTTGGGTAGCAAATTTAAGGGATTGAGATTGGATCACTAGATTTGACATAAAGCAATCTATCATAATAGAGAGAAGGGGACCTTGAGTGAAATACATTGAGAGCTTAGAGTGTAAACACAAATTTTTTTCCTTCTCTTATATTTTATGCTAACCATTACTTTGAGTTTCCAAGTTTCTCTTTTGTAGCTTGTTGGAGCACCTTGTTGAACTTTAAGCATTTTGGAAGACTCTTGTAGTAGAGAGCACCTTTTGTAATAAATTAGGAAATTTCATTTGCTTTGTATTTGTCTTTCCCTTGTATTTTGGGACTTTAAATTTGATTCTTTGTTTAGTCTTTGTATTTGGACTTTAGAGACATTGGACATTGGACTTTAAACTTTCTTTTAATTAGTTGGTTACGAGTAATTACGCTTAGGACTTAGTTTATATTTTTGCTTTCGACTAGTGTAAGTGTGACTTGATATCCAAGGTCTAGTTTACATTTTTTCACTGTCCGATTAGTTTGCTTTAATTACTTTCTAGTTAGCATAAGTGCGCTCCTGCATGCTAGATTTAGATTAGATTCTTGCACCTTGACTAGTCTTGTCTACAAGCTTTTCTTTTACTTTCCTTATTGTTTTGCGATTAAAAGAAAAACAAATTGAGTGAAACGACTAGTATTTCATCACTAGCATACTTGCATTCTAACATGTCTTCATCTAGTGAAAGAGTTAGAGAGCACACCCCCCACACATGTGTAAAATCTTAGAGCAACTTAATAACATGGCTACTAGGCTAGATAACATAGAAAATGGGGAGGGTAAAGATAGAACCATTAGGCATCATAGAAATAGAACTAGACACCATGCGGATAGACAACATGATGACACTAATGAGGTTAAACATAGTCACCATAGAAGATATAGTAGAAACCATGAGGAGGGTGGCTTGAGAGAGGTCAAGCTAGAGGTCCCACCCATCCATGGCAAAAGTGATGTAGAGATCTATCTTGATTGGGAGATGAGAGTTGAGCAACTCTTCACCTCCCATGAAACTAAGAATGAGAAAAAAGTTAGGATTGCCACCCTTAGCTTTCAAAATTATGCATTAGTATGGTGGACCCAAATCCTAAAAGAAAGAAAAAGAGACCATGTCCCACCCATTGATGAATGGGAGGATTTGAAAGCCTTACTTAGGAAGAGGTATGTCCCCTCCTACTATAGGGGTGAATTATTGGCCAAGCTCAATAGACTCACCCAAGGGTCCAAGAATGTGGAGGATTATTATAAGGCTTTAGAGATGGCTATGATTAGGGCCAATGTTGAGGAGGATGAAGAAATTCTTATGCATAGGATTTTACATGGCCTTAATCAAAATATTAGGGAAAGAGTGGAACTTCTACCTCATGTGGACATTGAGGAACCTCTCCATCAATGCACAAGAGTAGAAGCTTAACTCATGGATGAAGCTTCCTACTGCAATAGAGAATCCAAACCTTTTAGATCTAGATGGAAGGGTAAGGAAGACTTCATTCCTAAAGAGGGTAGTTTGGGTAAGAAGGGTAAGGAGAATGAAGTGGGCACTTCAACTCCTAAACTCAAAAGTGAGGTTCATAGGGATCATACCCCTACAAGACCTTCTAGACATAACCCTTCTAAGAACAAAAACTCTTCATCCCAACCCAACTCTTCAAGAACAAGTTCAATCAAATGTTTCAAATGCTTAGGAAGAGGTCACATTGCCTCCCAATGCCCAACAAAAAAGTTTATGATTTTAAAAGGCATTGATCACTATTCAAGCTATGAGGAAGCATCCTCTTCACACTCTAGTGATAGCTCCAATAGTGATTCCTATGAGAGTGAACATGTTCTAGGAGATGAAGGTGAGCTATTTATGATTAGAAGACTCCTAGGTAGTCATATAAGGGATGATGACACTACACAACGAGAGAACATCTTTTATACAAGATTTTACATTAAAGAAAAACTTTGTTCTCTAATTGTGGATAGTGGTAGTTGCGCCAATGTGGCTAGTCAAAGGCTAGTTCACAAACTTGGTTGTCCTCTAATAGATAACCCAAAACCTTATAAACTTCAATGGCTTAATGAAAAAGGTGAAATGTAAGTGAACAAACAAGTTCTTCTTTCTTTTGCTATAGGCACCTACCATGACCAAATATGGTGTGATATGGTTCCTATGGAAGCCACTCATGTACTTTTAGGATGCCCTTGGCAATATGATAAAAAAGTCACCCATGAGGGGTTTACTAACACCCTCACCTTTGTAGATAATAACAAAAAGTTTGTCTTGCATCCCTTGTCTCCCAAACAAGTTTTGGAAGACCAACTTCAAATGAAGTTGAAAAGGGATAGGGAGGTTGGGCCTTCCATCTCCCCTCCTAAACCTCACAAACAAAAAAATAAAAAAAACAAGTCACTTAACAAGATAAGGGTAAAGGGATCCTCACCTATGAAGATCCCATGAGGCACTCTTTTTTCTTTACCTCTAGGCATGATGTGAAGCAAGCCTTGCTTCTTGACAACCCTATCTACATGCTTTACCCTACACCTTCTTCCTCTAGCTCTCCTAGCCCTTCTAGTACATATAGCCCTTGCACTTCCCTATCCTTAGTGGGCTCTTCTTCTCCTATGCCCAAGGGATTGCAAAGTCTTCTTCTATAGTTTGAGGATGTCTTCCCTAAAGACCTTCCTCAAGGGCTCCCACCTCTTAGGGGTATAGAACACCAAATAGATCTTATATCTGGGGCTAGCTTGCCTAATAGACATGCATATAGGTGTAACCCCAAGGAGAGTCTAGAAATAAAAAAATGAATTAGAGACCTATTTTCCAAAGGTTGGATTAGGGAGAGTCTTAGTCCATGTGCTGTGCCAATTCTTTTAGTGCCTAAGAAATATGGTTCTTGGAGGTTATGTATCGATTGTAGAGAAATCAACAACATCACCATCAAGTATAGGCATCCTATACCTAGACTTGATGATATGTTGGATGAACTTTGTGGCTCTACCATATTTTCCAAGATTGACCTTAAAAGTGGCTATCACCAAATAAGAATCAAGGAAGGTGATGAGTGGAAAGCTGCTTTTAAGACCAAGCTTGGTTTATATGAGTTGTTGGTTATGCCTTTTGGTTTTGCCAATGCATCTAGTACCTTTATGCGCCTCATGAATCATGTTTTGAGGGACTTCATTGGCCCCTTTGTTGTTGTCTACTTTGATGACATCCTTTTTTATTCCAAGTCTATGGACTCTCACCTTACCCACCTTAGACATGTTTTACTTGCCTTAAGAGCAAACCAACTTTTTGCTAACCTTGAAAAATGCTCTTTTGGTTTAGATCACATTGTCTTTTTAGGATTTGTAATTAGCTCGAAGAGGGTCCAAGTTGACCAAGAAAAAGTCAAAGCAATTAGTGCTTGGCCAACCCCCAAAAACATTCATGATATTAGAAGCTTCCATGGCTTGGCTAGCTTCTATAGAAATTTTGTGAGAGACTTTTCTACTTTAGCATCTCCCCTAAATGATTTGCTCAAAAAGAATGTTCCTTTTCTTTCGGGGCCAAAGCAAGAAAAGGCCTTCCAAGACCTTAAGCATAGACTCACACATGCTCCCATTCTTGCTCTACCAAACTTTTCAAAAACATTTGAGCTAGAATGTGATGCTTCTAATATTGGAGTAGGTGTGGTTTTGCTTCAAGAGGGGCACCCTATTGCTTTCTTTAGTGAAAAGCTTAGTGGGGCATACCTTAATTATCCCACCTATGATAAAGAGTTCTTTGCTTTGATTAGGGCCTTACAAACTTGGGAACACTACTTAATTCCTAAAGAGTTTGTCATCTATAGTGACCATGAGTCACTCAAATATATAAAAGACCAACATAAGTTAAACAAAAGGCATGTCAAATGGGTTGAATATTTGGAACAATTCCCTTATGTTATCAAGCACTATAGTGGTAAAGCTAACGTTGTAGCTGATGCCTTATCTAGAAGGCACACCCTTCTTTCTTCTTTGGGTGCCACCCTTCATGGTCTTGATGAGATAAAAGAATTGTATCTAAATGACCTTGACTTCTCTAATTCCTACCACTATTGTGGTTCCTTGCTTGCATCTAGTGGATTCCATAAATTAGATGTCTTTCTCTTTAAATCCAATAAGCTATGTATTCCTAGGGGATCCATTAGAGACCTTTTACTTCATGAGAGCCATGAGGAAGGGCTCATGGGGCACTTTGGGAGGGATAAGACTTTATCCACCCTTAGTGAACATTTCTATTAGCCCCATATAAAGCATGACGTGCAAAGACTTTACTCTAGGTGCTTTGCATGTAAAAAGGCCAAATATAAGGTGTCTCCACATGGCTTTTACACTCTCTTACCTATTCCCATTTCCCTTTGGGTAGATATTAGTATGGACTTTTTCCTTGGGTTGCCTAGGGCCCAAAGAGGTATGGATTCTATCTTTATGGTAGTTGATAGATTTAGTAAGATGACTCACTTCATCCCTTGCCATAAGGTTAATGATGCAAGTCATATTGTTAAACTATTCTTTAAAGAGATAGTTCGCTTATATGGGATCTCTAGAACTATAGTTAGTGATAGGGATACCAAATTCCTTAACCATTTTTGGAGGACCCTTTGGGCCAGGCTAGGAACTAAACTTCTCTTTTCTACCACATGTCATCCATAAACAGATGGCCAAACTAAGGTTGTTAACAGGACTCTTTCTACTCTTCTACGAGTCTTTGTTAAAAAGAATGTTAAAACTTGGGATAAGTGTCTACCATATGTAGAGTTTACTTATAATAGGGTAGTTCACTCCACCATCAAGCATAGTCCTTTTGAGATTGTGTATGGTTTTAATCCCCTCACTCCTTTGGACCTTTTTCCTCTAGAGGTTTCAGATGACATCCTTTATATGGATGGTGAGGCAAAAGCATCTTTTGTTCGAAAACTTTATGAGGAGGTTAAACACCATATACAAAAGAAAAATAACCACTATGCTAGATGTATGGATAAAAAGAAAAAAGAGGTTATCTTAGATGTTGGGGATTGGGTTTGGCTTCACCTAAGGAAGGAACGTTTTTCTAACCTTAGGAAATCCAAACTTAACCGTAGAGGTGATGGTCTTTTTCAAGTCACTAGGAGAATTAATAATAATGCTTATATACTTGACCTCCCTAGTGAGTATGGGGTAAATGCTACCTTTAATATCTCTGATCTTACCCCTTGTTTTACAGATGAGCTGGATGAGGTTGCCTCAGATTTGAAGACAAATCCTTTCCAGGAGAGGGAGCATGACATGGCCAACACCCAGGAAGAAGAACCCTACACAGTCTTTGGAGGTTGCCTTGGATGCTTTCAAGGGCCTTATGACTAGGTCAAGGGCCAAGAGAGCCAAGGAAGGTCTTCAAAAGCATTTAGCTTCTTCCATACATTCCTTGAGTGGGCCCAAGCCCAAGAAGGAGCTTTTAAAGACCCTCACCCTTTTCTCTTGCACTATAGAAGGGTAATGGGCTTGGTATGGATGTTTGGGCCTCCTTTGGGCCTCTTCATTGGGCCTCTTATATCTTGTACATATTTTTCATTCCTTTATATTCTAGGTATATTAGGACTATATTTTAGGAATTAGTTTGGGCTTTGCATAGCCATTAAGTTTGGGCCACTTTTCGGCCTTGTGCCTTGTTCCATTTTGCATTTGGGCTTGTATTAGGCCAAGTAGAGTAGGATTTAGGATTGGGCCTTAGGATCTAATCCAAGGCCCATGGTTAGAATGGCTTGGCTGAATTTTTCAAGGAGCTATATAAGCTTATCTCCTTTATAATTAGCTCATAACTTGAATTATTAGAGATTTTAGATTGAGAAACTCTCCCTTCACTCTAGAAAAATAGAAGCTTTAGGCTCATTTCCTAGCGTCTTATCCTTTGGACCTTCTCCCCAAGGTGGTGACATTCAACACCTTATCTCTCTAAGTCCTAGAGAGTGGAGGAATCCAAAGCCATTCTATTCCTCTTCATCTCCTCCATTTCTAGACCAAATTCTCCTTAGATCTAGGCCTTTCCTCCTTTAGCTTCCTCTATACTCTAGCTTCCCTTGCAATACTCCATTAGCTTCCTTCATAAGATACCAAATCCATGAGCTATATCTCCAAATCTTGAAGGATTATTGGATCTAAGAGGTTCAAGAAGAGAAGATCCATCAACAACAAGCTAGGAATTGAAGAAATTCCTACAACACACATATCTTGGTCATATTAGGAATTTTGGTGAATGGACTATGCCAACAGTTCTGGAATAAAGAAAACATAGTGCCCATGAAGTTTCGTTGCAATTAGAGTTGAAACGGGCAAATTAGGTAGGTCGGATGTTGGCCAACATGTAAAATTCTACATTTCTTCTGCATTTTGACATGCTTTAATCAATTACAACACCTCTGTAACCGATTAGCACCATTCTGTGTTAGGTGTAATTGAGTATAACTTATCCTATAATCAACTAGCTGCATTCTAGAACCCTTATAATTGATTACTAGGTATAGGCAATTGATTACCAGGTTGTCCTAGTCGATTACTATCTTCAAGTAATCCGATTAGGGACTCTCTCTGTGGTTGGTAATCGACTACCATGGTACTGTAATCGATTACCAAGGTCAAATTTTGGGATTTTTGGTAGTTTTGAGTAACATAACCTTAGGATCCTATTGTTCATTACTGGGGATATCTCTAAAGCAAAAAATTTCCTTTGATTTTAGTGCAGTCCCGGAGTGAATTTTAGGAATCCTTAAGGGGATGTCACAATAAAGGTTACCTTTATCATCACTAATAACATCATATTTCCCCCTAACCCGCAACCACCATAGCTAACCACTACACCATAGTTATTGTAACACCCTAGTTAATTGCAACTAAAATTCCAAAAATATGAGAAAATTTTTCACAAAACAGTTCCGCATTATTTGATATATGAGGGAGCAGGCAAGGGAAGAACGAAAGGCATTCACACACACATAGCAACCTACAAGGAAACTAAAACTGGGGCCGGCTCAATGGGTTTATCGCAACGCACCAACACTAGGGCGGATTGCACAACACCGTTTATTCGCTCAGGCAGGTTCTGATATCGTCCAGGCGGAGTATGGTAATGCAGCAGCGGATAGAGGAGATTTCGCAATGAGGCTTCCCTTCGAGTAATACTGGTCACTCAACGGGAGGAATTGATAAGGGAAATATGTTAATACATTCACACGCGTAGCATTCGGTGGAAAGGCGGAGTTAGAATCATCCTACTTGGCTAGGCGGGGTATATTTATCTTGGGCGGGCTGTCCTAGTTACTTGGGCGAGGTATGACGCCACCTAAACAAATTCTACATAACGCCTCTTTAACACAACTACAAGGTAATTTCCTCCATCGGGTATGGACAAGGGTTCACTAAGTAAATCCTCACACTCGCATTTCACTCAAAAAGATAAGAAGTTATAGGGTACATATTCGTTAGTAGGTTGCGGAGAAAAGAGGAGTCTGAACCTATTCCGCCCAACTCAACTAATTATGACAACGCCTGGGCGGGCTTAGCCATATCTCCCAAATCCGGGGTCAGCGTCGGGGTCTGAATTGCGTTAACATCACAACGGATAGGAAAGGATAATGATCGATATCTCACTCTGGTAATTACTCGCTTCAGTGTGAGTCCTCGCGCTTGGGCGAATTGCTCCCACACTTCGGGCGGGGTACGACTCCGCCCAGCGTATCCGACATAATTTTCCTAAGACAATTCTCGGTTCACTCAGACTTAGCTAACCTGTTCAATCAGACTGTCCCTGCGTATCTATTAAAGCATAATTAGGAAATGAGACAGCACATAGCATCACGCGCACCAAAACCATACATCCATATATATACATAAAAGTGCATGTCAATATTTACAATACAAAATCGGACTTCTCCTTGCCCGTAAAATTCTATTCATCCTTAAAACATTAACATCCGGTATGAGGCAGTCCGGGCCTAATCTAACAACGCCTTAATTAAACCTTCCAAATGCATCAGCATTCCGCCCAGCATTCCAGCTCTGTTTCTGATCCTCCTCACGAGAGACATTCACTGAAAATGGCCACTGCAGGGGTGAGCTTTTACATGTAAAATGATACTCACAGACTCGGTATCAGCGTCAGTACACGCTCCTGCTATCTCTCAACCTTTCTCAAGTAACCAAATTCATACAGTTCAAACAACATTCATGACACGCATAATTCACAGAGTTTATTCCAAATCTAAATATATACCCATGCATTCAAAATCATATACATGCACATATATAGATTTATACATCATCACAATCAGCCTTATTCTATATGCATGTCTGCGGATCCGACTCAGGTAAAGACTCTCAGTTACGGTCCCCTTTTCTCTTGGCCCCTCGTCCCTCAGCTCTTACCAGGTAGCACCGGCCTCCCCACGGCGTCTCGAGACTCTCTTCTCTAGCTCCAACGGCTACCACGAGCTCTATTGGGATCTAGCCAGGGTTGGTAACTGGAAGTCGTTTCCCTTGGGGTTCTTGACCTTCTATGGGTCACCCCACTCTTACTCATGCAACTAACACATTCATTAATACATATCATCGCGCCATGAACACCTTACCGTAGTCAATAAGTAAGAACGGATATCCCCCACTACTCGTAATCATTCAGTCAGTCACACCAGCGCATGTTACAATCGGTCATCAGACTAACAACATTGAGCAATCCAATTAAGAACATGCACATACATACTTTTCACGGTAACAACAAAATAGATCCATGCATATCATCCATCATTATCATCCACGAACAGGCTACACCATCGCCACGAAGATCACTATCGGAATCTCAAATCATACATCAGTTTTAGTAATTATGAATACATGCACACATGCACAGCATCAGTTCTAATGGTTATAATTACATGCACACACACACACCCGCATTCAGCAATACGTTCATCCGGTACCGTTCTTAGACCATGCATTCGACATGCAAGCGCCCCCTACCTTTAGAAGAATCCTCAGAAACCTTTTCCGTTCTTGTTGTTGGGTCCGATGTCTTTCTCCTGGTTCGTTCGGTCTTCCTTGGCTTGTCGTATCCTGCGCCTGATCCTGGGATGAAGTGTGGTCCGTTCTCTAGTACTGGGACCCAGACCTCCAGGAGCGGAGAGTAAGATAGAAGAAGAAGAAAGATGAAGACGAAGGGAGGAAGTAGAGGATGAAGTGACGGAGAAGGGAGTCTGAAGAAGGAGTAAGTGCGTTTTCCGCCAAGGGCTCGCGCTTATATATATATATATATATATATATGTGCATGCGCACAGTAAAAGAAGAGTGGGATGGGAGAGTGCGTGTCCAGCAGTCACGTGCACTCCTCCCCATCCCCTGACCACCACCATTTTTAATATTTTAATAGCTTAATCCTAAGTAGTTAAATGCAATTAACAGTTATTTCTTATTTAAAAATCAAATCTTAGTGGTTTATTCTTCATTCAGCATTAAATTTTAAAACGGGGATGTTACAGTTCTCCCCCACTGAAAAAGAATTTCGTCCCCGAAATTCAGTCGGTACCTACCTAGGTAAACAATTCGGGGCACTGCTGTCGCATGGCGTCTTCGTGTTCCCACGTGTAGGAGGTGGTCTTGCCTTGCTGCCACTCCACCTTAACCAGCCTTACGTTCTTGTTTCTTAAGCGTTTTACCGATTGATCCACGATTCCAACCGGTGTAGTCGCAGTGGTTAGGTCTTCCTTGATTTCTACCTCGTCGTCAGGCATCGTGTGGCTGGGGTCATGCAAATACTTCCTTAGCTGAGACACATGAAAAACGTTGTGTAATCGGGACAAGTGAGTTGGTAACGCGAGGCGGTATGCCACGGGGCCAATCCGTTCTACTACCTCATAAGGTCCGATGTAGCGAGGGCTTAACTTCCCACTTTTTAAGGCTCGTCCAACTCCTTTACTCGGAGAGGTTCTCAGAAACACTCGATCTCCGACTTGGAATTCCAATGGCTTGATGCGTTTGTCATGGTAGCTCTTCTGCCTGTCTTGTTATGCTTTCATCTTCTCCCTTATTACTCGGATCTGTTCTGTGGTTTGCTTCACGATGTCTGGTCCCAGTAATAGACTTTCACCCGCTTTCGACCAACAGAGTGGGGTTCGGCATCTACGCCCATATAATGCCTCGTAAGGTGCCATGCCAATGCTATGATGATGGCTGTTGTTGTACGTAAACTCGATCAAGGGAAGGTACTGCTCCCAGTCCCCACCGTACTCTAACACACACGCTCTCAATAAGTCTTCTAGACTCTGAATTGTTCGCTCGGATTGTCCATCCGATTGGGGGTGGTAGGCAGAACTAAGCCAAAGCTTCGTCCCCAATTCTTGATGCATGCTGGTCCAAAACCTGGACGTAAATCTGGGGTCCCTATCTGAGACGATGGAAGTAGGTATGCCATGCAGTCGGATAACTTCTTGAATGTAGATTCGAGCCAATTTATGCAATGGGTACTTCATATTTACAGGTAAGAAGTGTGCACTCTTCGTCAATCTGTCAACAATGACCCAAATGGCATCATGGCCCGCTCGGTTTTTGGGTAATCCCATGATAAAATCCATCGCAATTGAGTCCCATTTCCACACGGGGATCTCTAGAGGCTGCATTGCACCGTACGGTTTTTGGTGCTCTACCTTCGATTTCTGACAAGTGATACACCGGGCCACGTACTCCGCCACATCTTTCTTTAGTCCGGGCCACCAAAACTGTCCCCTCAAGTCGTGGTACATTTTCGTGGTTCCTGGGTGAATGCTGAGTAGGCTTTTGTGGGCTTCATCAAGCACCACTCTTCTCAATCTTCCTTCACTTGGTATGTATATTCTGTTTCTCACCCGGAAGATCCCATTTTACCCCTCTGCCAAGGATAAATCCTTTCCTTTAGCCTGAATTTCCTTCATTTCAGCTAGGTAAGAGTCCGCCTGTTGCTGTTCGTACACGGATTTTAAGAATTCGTTGGCAATCCTTAATGTACCGATTGTCATCTTCTGAGAGGAAGGGGCGTCAACATGCAAGTTCATGTCTCGGAACCGTTCTAACAACTCAACTTCTTTTGCCATCATGGCTGCTATGTGGAGGGATTTTCGGCTCAATGCGTCTGCTACGACATTTGCCTTACCTGGGTGGTATTTCAACTCGAAATCATAGTCCTTCAAAAACTCAATCCATCTCCTCTGCCTCATGTTCAGCTCCTTTTGGTCGAATAGGTATTTAAGGCTCTTATGATCACTGTACACTTCAAATTTGGATCCGTACAAGTAATGCCTCCAGATTTTCAATGCAAAAACTACTGCTGCCAACTCCAAGTCATGGGTCGGATAATGCTGTTCGTGGGGTCTCAATTGTCGAGAGGCATATGCTATCACTCGATCCTTCTGCATGAGTACACATCCTAATCCGAGTCCGGACGCGTCACAATAGACCACGAAGCTTTCTCGTAACTCAGGTAATGCCAACACCGGAGCAGTTGTCAACTTATTCTTTAGCTCTTGGAAGCTGCTCTCACACTCCGGACTCCACACAAAAGGAACGTTCTTTCGAGTCAATTTAGTCAGGGGTAATGCCAACTTAGAAAAACCTTCGATGAACCTTCTATAATAACCTGCCAAGCCCATAAAACTCCTTATTTCCGAGATCGATCTGGGCCTCTCCCATGCCATTACAGCAGCTACCTTCGCAGGATCCACCGAGACGCCTCGCTTGGAGATCACATGCCCGAGGAAGTGGATCTCATCCATCCAAAATTCGCACTTTGAAAGCTTTACAAACAATTGCTTCTCCTTCAACACTTGGAGTACCGTCCTGAGATGTCCTTCATGCTCCTCAGATGTCTTAGAATAAACTAGAATATCATCAATGAAGACAACAACAAACCGATCTAAGAAGGAGTGGAATATGCTGTTCATGTAATTCATGAAAACAGCAGGGGCGTTTGTCACACCGAACGGCATCACTACATATTCATAGTGACCATACCTAGTCCTAAAGGCAGTTTTAGGAATGTCCGAGTCCTTCACTTGGATTTGGTGATAACCCGATCGTAAGTCGATTTTTGAGAAGACTGAGGCTCCACGCAGCTGGTCAATTAAATCATCAATTCTAGGCAGTGGGTATCGATTCTTGATTGTGAGTTTGTTAAGCTGTCGATAATCTATACAAAGTCTCATGCTGCCATCCTTCTTCGTAACAAGTAGCACAGGTGCGCCCCATGGTGATACGCTTGGTCTAATGAACTGCTTCTCAAGTAACTCATCCACTTGTTTCTTCAACTCTACCAATTCAGTTGAGGACATTCTGTAGGGTGCACTGGAGACCGGTTCGGCTCCAGGGATCAAGTCTATAGAGAATTCAACTTCTCTATTGGGAGGCACACTCGGGACGTCCTCTGGGAACACTTCTGGGAATTCACAGGCAACCGGAATTTCATTCACTAGGGTCTCATTCTCATCTTTGGTTAGACAAAGCATCATAAATAGTTGGATTATACCTAGTGCCGTGCCATCTTCAGTGGGTTATTTTGGGAAAACTATCTCTCGGTTTCTACAATCTACCAATACCTTATTAGCTGAAAGCCAATCTATTCCAAGCACAATATCAAGACCCTTTAAGGGCATGCAAATCAGATCGAAGGTGAAACTCCGATCATACAACTCAAATGCTACATTTTTACATATTGACGATGTGAACACACTAGGGCCAGTGGGGCTGGCCACTTCCAAAGTCCGGTTCATGGACACAGTTGGTAATTTCAACCGTTCTACGCACTCATCAGCTATAAAAGAATGGGTAGCTCCCGAATCGAAAACAACATTAAGCGTATTCATTCCAAGTGAGCACTTACATTGTACTAGATCGTTTGCTGGTGCAACATCCTCTGCATTGATGGTGTAGATTCTTCCTGTTGCTGGCGGACCGGTATTCCTCTCTCGGCTGTTCGGAGCACGCATCATATTTCCTCTGGTTCCGTTGCCTCTGCCACCAGGTCGTTGGTTATCATTCACTCGGGTTCTATCTTGAAATCCTCCTTGACGCACATTGGTGTTTGCCTGGCGGAGTTGGGGGCAGTCCGGGCGAACGTGTCCCTTCTCTCCGCAGTGGTAGCATTTAACATTTGTATCATTGCATTCCTTAGCAAAATGATCACCGCCGCATTTAAAGCATCCGCCATGCCTTGGTCGCCAACTCATCTGTCTCCCTTGGTCATTATGGTTCTGATATCTGGTGAAGGGTTCATTCCTCCTCACGTTCCCTGGCCTCTTGAAACGTGATTGCTGAGGCCTCAGGTGCTGATTGGCTCTGCTACACTGGCCCGAATGGGCCCTGTCATCCTCTTCGAATATTCTACACTTGTTCACTAAGGCAGGGAAACTCCGGATTTCATGGTATCTGCAGGCCCTCTTGATATCCGATCTCAGTCCGTTCTCAAACTTAAGACACTTGGAGTGCTCCGTTCCTGGCTGTTGGAAGGGCGGATAGAATAGGCACAATTCTTCAAATCTGGTCGCGTATTCTTCCACAGTCATGGAGCCCTGTTTCAACTCCATAAACTCCAGCTCCTTCCGACTCCTCACTGTGTCGGGAAAGTATTTGTCTAGGAAGCAGGCCTTGAAATCGTTCCACGTCAGTTGATTGTCATCTTCGGGGAATCGGCTCCTGGCTATCTTCCACCAATTCTCCGCTTCATCTCGCAGCATATACACTGTGCATTCCACCTTCTGGGCTTCGGTACAGCGAAGACCCCTAAAAATTCTCTCTAATTCTTGAGTCCACTTGAACGCCGCCTCAGGGTTCCGTCCTCCTAAGAATTCACTCGGCTTCCTCTTCAGGAAGCGGTCCAGCACATGGCCATCCTCAGGTTGAGTTTGGCCTTGCCTTTCAAACACATCAGCAAAGCGTTGGAATGCTGTGGCTATAGCCTCCATACTTTGACGATGCGCCATTCCTTATCCTGAAATTGACATTTAAGGATAAGTATACGGAGCCACTTACTACCGATCCAGTTATTAGTCCAACAATTAATAGCTTAGCACATTATGTCATTCGCCTAAGTCATACACACAATCGGACCAGGGGAAATCAACCCCTTGTCCTCAAGTCAATCATCAATCAGGTCAACCAGCATCAGAACAATTTCAACCATTCAATCAAAAAGACACACACATCACCGCTTACACTTGGTAAGCATACTTTGGCCTTGGACTTTTCGGTCCGCTCTGATACCAAAATGTAACACCCTAGTTAATTGCAACTAAAATTCCAAAAATATTAGAAAATTTTTCACAAAACAGTTCCGCATTATTTGATATATGAGGGAGCAGGCAAGGGAAGAACGAAAGGCATTCACACACACATAGCAACCTACAAGGAAACTAAAACTGGGGCCGGCTCAATGGGTTTATCGCAACGCACCAACACTAGGGCGGATTGCACAACACCGTTTATTCGCTCAGCCGGGTTCTGATATCGTCCAGCGGAGTATGGTAATGCAGCAGCGGATAGAGGAGATTTCGCAATGAGGCTTCCCTTCGAGTAATACTGGTCACTCAACGGGAGGAATTGATAAGGGAAATATGTTAATACATTCACACGCGTAGCATTCGGTGGAAAGGCGGAGTTAGAATCATCCTACTTGGCTAGGCGGGGTATATTTATCTTGGGCGGGCTGTCCTAGTTACTTGGGCGAGGTATGACGCCGCCTAAACGAATTCTACATAACGCCTCTTTAACACAACTACAAGGTAATTTCCTCCATCGGGTATGGACAAGGGTTCACTAAGTAAATCCTCACACTCGCATTTCACTCAAAAAGATAAGAAGTTATAGGGTACATATTCGTTAGTAGGTTGCGGAGAAAAGAGGAGTCTGAACCTATTCCGCCCAACTCAACTAATTATGACAACGCCTGGGCGGGCTTAGCCATATCTCCCAAATCCGGGGTCAGCGTCGGGGTCTGAATTGCGTTAACATCACAACGGATAGGAAAGGATAATGATCGATATCTCACTCTGGTAATTACTCGCTTCAGTGTGAGTCCTCGCGCTTGGGCGAATTGCTCCCACACTTCGGGCGGGGTACGACTCCGCCCAGCGTATCCGACATAATTTTCCTAAGACAATTCTCGGTTCACTCAGACTTAGCTAACCTGTTCAATCAGACTGTCCCTGCGTATCTATTAAAGCATAATTAGGAAATGAGACAGCACATAGCATCACGCGCACCAAAACCATACATCCATATATATACATAAAAGTGCATGTCAATATTTACAATACAAAATCGGACTTCTCCTTGCCCGTAAAATTCTATTCATCCTTAAAACATTAACATCCGGTATGAGGCAGTCCGGGCCTAATCTAACAACGCCTTAATTAAACCTTCCAAATGCATCAGCATTCCGCCCAGCATTCCAGCTCTGTTTCTGATCCTCCTCACGAGAGACATTCACTGAAAATGGCCACTGCAGGGGTGAGCTTTTACATGTAAAATGATACTCACAGACTCGGTATCAGCGTCAGTACACGCTCCTGCTATCTCTCAACCTTTCTCAAGTAACCAAATTCATACAGTTCAAACAACATTCATGACACGCATAATTCACAGAGTTTATTCCACATCTAAATATATACCCATGCATTCAAAATCATATACATGCACATACATAGATTTATACATCATCACAATCAGCCTTATTCTATATGCATGTCTGCGGATCCGACTTGGGTAAAGACTCTCAGTTACGGTCCCCTTTTCTCTTGGCCCCTCGTCCCTCAGCTCTTACCAGGTGGCACCGGCCTCCCCACGGCGTCTCGAGACTCTCTTCTCTAGCTCCAACGGCTACCACGAGCTCTATTGGGATCTAGCCAGGGTTGGTAACTGGAAGTCGTTTCCCTTGGGGTTCTTGACCTTCTATGGGTCACCCCACTCTTACTCATGCAACTAACACATTCATTAATACATATCATCGCGCCAAGAACACCTTACCGTAGTCAATAAGTAAGAACGGATATCCCCCACTACTCGTAATCATTCAGTCAGTCACACCAGCGCATGTTACAATCGGTCATCAGACTAACAACATTGAGCAATCCAATTAAGAACATGCACATACATACTTTTCACGGTAACAACAAAATAGATCCATGCATATCATCCATCATTATCATCCACGAACAGGCTACACCATCGCCACGAAGATCACTATCGGAATCTCAAATCATACATCAGTTTTAGTAATTATGAATACATGCACACATGCACAGCATCAGTTCTAATGGTTATAATTACATGCACACACACACACCCGCATTCAGCAATACGTTCATCCGGTACCGTTCTTAGACCATGCATTCGACATGCAAGCGCCCCCTACCTTTAGAAGAATCCTCAGAAACCTTTTCCGTTCTTGTTGTTGGGTCCGATGTCTTTCTCCTGGTTCGTTCGGTCTTCCTTGGCTTGTCGTATCCTGCGCCTGATCCTGGGATGAAGTGTGGTCCGTTCTCTAGTACTGGGACCCAGACCTCCAGGAGCGGAGAGTAAGATAGAAGAAGAAGAAAGATGAAGACGAAGGGAGGAAGTAGAGGATGAAGTGACGGAGAAGGGAGTCTGAAGAAGGAGTAAGTGCGTTTTCCGCCAAGGGCTCGCGCTTATATATATATATATATATGTGCATGCGCATAGTAAAAGAAGAGTGGGATGGGAGAGTGCGTGTCCAGCAGTCACGTGCACTCCTCCCCATCCCCTGACCACCACCATTTTTAATATTTTAATGGCTTAATCCTAAGTAGTTAAATGCAATTAACAGTTATTTCTTATTTAAAAATCAAATCTTAGTGGTTTATTCTTCATTCAGCATTAAATTTTAAAACGGGGATGTTACAGTTATACACAACCATCATAGTTATAACAGCCCTGATTTTTAAGAATAGGAAACTAGACCCTCGGGACTCTGAGGATACTCTATTGAGCTTCTGGAAGAAGCTCAAGGCTTTTGGCCTGTTCCCTGAGCAGTTTAGAATAAGGGAAATAGTGAAAATCAGAGTTTAACATGAAATATAAGAATACCAAGAGAATGTAACGAACAAGAGAAGCAGAGATAAGAAAATGGTGAGAACCATAGTAACGTTCGACCATACTGTCTAATTAAAAACAATATGTTAATATCGATTATTTTACTAATTGATATTTATAATTATATTTATTCGATAATTATTTTCTGTTGACAATATTTAATGGATAAAGAATTATAATAATTTATTTTGAAATTATACATATTAAATTGTTTATTTGATAATTATATTTAATAATAAAATATCGCTCAATTCCTTGGATTTGAATTGTGGGACCCAGCCTAAGGCCGGACTTTGACTGCTCAACCCAAGACTAGTGATCCAGTAAGGAAACTAGTTCTATTAAGATCGTTTCGTGAAGAATCAAGGGTGTCTGACTTGGCCTCAATTAGAACCTTTGGCATCTCTTACGTTTGACTGTTCATATACCTCGGTATATTCGATGGTGGCACGGTCAGTCTCTGGTGACTCATTTTGACGTTTTAGGAATTTTTCCTAAAGGGACCGAAGCTTGATTTAGACTCTATCATCCCTGTTTTTCAATAAGTTGATTTCCTCAGAAATCGCTTTAAAACTTGACCCGAATACCTTTGGTGTTTTGGACCCAGATTTTTCATATGATCTTAGAATCAAACGAGTTTGGTCTCAATCTATTTGCTTTAAAAATATCTTCAATCTCCCTTTCTAGCCCCAAACTCTGATTCTCACTCTGTCAACCCTAAAATCGAAAATTAAGTGTGTTCGCCTCAAAATTCCAATGTTTGGACATTTTCTCTGCGCATAGTTTAGAAAAATTCATAACTTTCTCATACGACCTTCAATTTACGCAAATTTGGTGTCACAATCTCTGTAGCAAAATTATCTACATTTGCTGTGCAGGTATCAAAGGCTAAATCCTTCTATATTGGTACAGTTTATTAAATCTTTGTGACTCCTTGGCTGTTTCGTTCCAATGCTGGCAACCTTCGATAAAATTCATGTATCTCCTTCGTCTAGTGCTTGAATCACTCTGTTCCTTTTGCTATGGATCCCTATTGTAGACCTCTATAATTTTCATGAAGAGCACAAAGTCAAATTCCCAAAGGAAAATTAGCGGTGAATTTATTTTTATGACCCTAGCAGATCCGAGAAGCTTCTAGAGTACCCTGTCATAAATCAGGTATATCTAGGGCTACCCAACTTAGATCATTGCAAATTATATATCAAATTAAAGAGGAAAGAAAGATCTGTAAACTTCATGAAGATCTTGAAAGCTAAGTCTTACCCATAAATCCTAGAATTTAAAATACCACATTAATTCATGTTTTTCAGCAACAACTTGTAATAGGTGTAGTATTTTCCACATATCTCTCTCACATGATCATGAAATTGAATGATTCCTTCACCACATTTTTGTTAACTCAATTATCCAGAATTTTGATGAGAGAACATAAAGCCCAAATCCTTACCAATTTGGCCCAGAAAAATAATCTATGCAAGGGATAAAAATCCCTTTATAACCCTGCACCCCTTTTGTATTTGGGTCATAACTTTCTCATTTCTTAATGGATTTTTTGTGCCATATATCAAATTAAAGATAAACAAAAGTTCTACAACTTTTGGGTTTGGCCTATTTACAAATTCCGCTCAGAAAGGCTCAAAACATCCCATACAATTCAACGCCCCTGGAGTGGGCACCTCAACCTTTGCATGGGAGTGGACCAATCACATTGCACATGCATGGCCACTTGTCTCCTTCACCTTAAACCCTTCCTCCATGCATGGCCACTTGTCTCCTTCACCTTGAACCCTTCCTCCATGCATTTCCATAGCTTGATACATGTCCTCTTATGTGTCCATCTAAAGAAGACTTCTTCTTTAGCAAGCTAAAACAACTTGCTTAACAAGTTGTCACCATGACATGCATCCATACCATGACATACTACTATGCCATCTTATCATGAGCCTAAAAAAGATAAATCATCACAATGTGCCTTATTCCATCTAAATATTTACGTTGCCATCTTATTCAATTTGTCCCTTTTTCTTTCATTACATGTCATGCCATGATACACCATCCCATTATGTTACCCTCTGATCAAAACATGACTACTTTTACCAATTAACTCTTCTCTCTTCTCACGGCAACCATAACCTCTTCTCCCTCTTTCTTTTCTAAAAAATTCCAGCAACTATTACACTCTTTTCTAGCCACATTAAACCACCTAAAATAGCCACCATCCTTCCTCCTTTTCACGGTCACACAACGCCACACCACCACCAACCACTATGGATTCTCTTCCCTCCATTCTTCTCCTCTAACCCTTAGCCAACCTCTATCCAAAGCCCCTCTTTTCTAAGTTTTCTACATGCATTAGACTCTTAAGAATCAACTCCAACTCCTTACCTTGGCTGTCCAAAAACCATGAGCTCACCAAGCTTCTACAAGGTAAGATTTTGCATGTTCCTCCTAGCGCTGTTCTTGGTATTTTGGCACTAAGTCCAACTTTCAAATTCTAAAATTTCGACACTTTTTCCTTGCTATTTAGGGAGCCCAAAAATCATGGCCCACTACTAAAGGCTTTGTGTACGTCACTTTTCCTTAGGATCGGGGATGATCGGCGGCGACCGACGAAGAGCGGTGGAAAGTAAGGTGTAAAACGATGAATTTTTGGTAAACAACCTCTTGATTTAGAATGATTTCATGGCTGTTTTGTGACTTCCCATCGTTTTACATGATCTTTAATGGTTTTAAAATTTCTTGCATGTCGACTTTAGAAGATCCTAGAACGATCGATGGACGTTTTGAACGTTTAGCAGGTTTTCAGTGAGCGTACTATTTTTCTTCCTATGGACAGCAGCTGTTCCGTGTGGTAAGGGGGGGTCTCACCTCGTTTAATCTCATTTTTAATCACCCCATAACATTGCTTTAGTGTTCGGGAGTCTCCATTTTAAATTTCATCGCGATCTAATAGTTGGATTTTGAGTTACGTATGTAACCTTTCATCGGCGGTAGTTAACTTTAATGAAATTTGTCGCTAAAAAGAATTTTAATAAATTTTGTTAAGCGTATCTCGATAATGGCATATTCAGAAGAAAGTTTTATCACGATTGGTGTTAAGATGAAAAACTTAAGAAAATCAACGTTAGGCGGGCATGATTGATTCGATATGGTTGTATCATTATATTTTAAATTTTATGCTGTTAATATGTAATTTGTGATTCGTTTTCGGTAAGCCCTGCTATTAGAAATTGGATTTATCACCAAGCATCACTAGGATTATTTTGATGATATTGCGCGTTTTAAGAAAATTCACCGACTGAACGATTATGACATTTTATTTTACCAAGTTTTAAAAGTAGCACCGTTTTAAGTTATTATAAAATTTTCTAAGAATTAGCCAGATAAATAAATTGATGTTGGAAAAGTAACAATTAAGTAAAATAAGATTATTTGAGAAAGTTTTATTAATAAGCAAAAAGAATTGTGTCCGAACGAGTTTCTAGCTAAAGAAAAGAAAAGTAGATAAAAAATATCTTTAAAGCATATTAAAATGAGCATTAGAATTTAAGAGTTTTAGTAACCAATTTAATGACCACTTTTGTGACCATTTAAGGTAGAATAAAAAGTGACTGTAAGAACTTGACTAAATGAAATAAATTTGGTGAAAGAAATTTGAATAGGAAACGAAATTTTTGGGTTAAATATTTTAATAGACTAATTAGACTAAGAATAAAAAGAAATGAATTGCTAGAGTCTAACTTAGAGTAAAAGGATTTTAATGAATTAATTAGGGAGGGAATTATGTACCTAGGTAATCATGAAACCTAGGTAATCATGAAAAAGTAAGAGAAAGAAATTAAAGGAGTTTTATACCTAGAAACATTATTTAGCTAAATAAAAAGATTTTAGGACTTAGATCTTAGACTTATAATAAAATGGGGAAAGACTTATAAATTAAATAGTGACTTCTAGTAACTAAGTAATAATTAACTAAGTTCATAATGTAAAGGTTAGAGTAGTTTCTATGTTTCTAAGTAATAAATCAACACCATAAGAAGTAAAATTTAGTTGATTAACTAATGAAGCAAATCAGTTAAGAAGGAAAATAAAGAAAAAAGTATAAAAAGATAAGTAGTCATGAACCTAGAAAAACATCACTAGATTGATAATTATACATAGAGAAATAGTGACCCTTTTAGTGACCATGGAAATGAGTTATTCAACTAATAAAAGCTTAATGGGACTAATCAAATAAGAAAATCAACAATAAGACTGCTTGACGATGACTAAGAGTTCATAATTAAATTGAGTAAAGAGATAATTCTACCTAATTTAGTGAGGAATGTTTAAAGAACAAATAATCGAAAGGTATATAAAGAATTAAATTGAGTAATAATATACCTTTAATAACAAACTAAATTAAGGAAATAAATCCATAAATATCATTAGAAATGGTAGGAGAAAAGTAAAAGTACAAAAGTTAGTGACTAAAGATTTGGAAAGAATATAATTAATTCAACCAATTATAAGGAATTGATGACTCGTTTAGTGACCAAGGAAATAAGTAACCAACTAATGGAATTCAATTTGGATTAATTGAAGAAAGTCGACAATAGAAGCCACTTAATAATGATTAAAGAATTCGTAAGTAGACATTAGAAAAATATAAGGGTAAAAAGGGAGAAATTATACATAATCAAATAAATCGAGATAAATATTCTGATAAGATACGAGTAAGAAATCAAGATTAAAACACTTATAATGAGATATCCATGAGTATGTCTGTAGGATCCTCTCATAATATGTATAATGATTGTTGTATAATACTTGTATGATAAATGTTGTGTTTGGCGATTGCTATGCAATTGTGTACATGAATATGTGTTAATTATACATAATGGGTATGTGTCATATATAGGTGAGTGTGGTATGATGACATGTGTATGAACTGTGATATTGTACTTCTATGATGCATTGAATGAGTATGTTGAAATAAATAAGAAAAGAACCAATAAAGAATATCTCAGTAGGGATCTTGAGATGAATAAATTATGAAAATAAGGTGATAAGATTAGATCGGATCCGATGTGATGATGGGCATTGTAATGCCAATGTACCCATGATTTCTAGAAAATATAAGATCTCATTTCATTTCTAAGCGTCGAATAGACCGTTATGAATTAAGGAATGTTAAGAAAACAAGGAAAAGAATAAATTGAAATTTCATGAAAAGAAGAAGTCCGCGTTAGAAATGAAAGGGACCCATCAAAAGAACCCTACCGACGACTAGTGAAAAGAAAATTTTGTATTGTATGCATCATATATGGAAGTTAATGAGGGATGTTTGAATAATCCTCTAGAGCATAAGTGATGGGTACACTGAAGAATCTACCGCGCCTCGATACCTGAGGGCAATCTAGGGAGTATAACCAGAGATAGAAATTCTAAGTGGCATCGGATTCACACCCGTCACCGGATAGCCCGTAGCAAACTCCGGTGTACTTCGACAAGAGGTGGGATTTTCTATGACCATGGAGTGCTTGTTCTGTGGTGATGTGTGATGCTCAATCTCTGAGTCATTAACTTGATGTGTAATTCTCAGAGGATTTACTCTTTGGCAACCAGTCATTAAAATTGTATTATATTTGATCGTCCCACAGGGATTGTGGTAAGTACCTCAATCTTGGACAGATACAAGCTGAACCAACACAATGATCAAAAGATTCATTCGCTTTTTGTTGATTTTATACTTTCTAAGTTTTTATAATTTTTAGAGACAGTGTTAAGAATGAAATACGATTGATAGAAGATAGGTTAAGATTGCTTGAGTTTATAATTTCATCAAAAATATGCAAGTGAGATTCAATCTTCAAACATCAAGAGGACAGTCCGCAAGTGGTTATTCCCTAATTCCTTTGGTGAAAAACGCTAATTCCTATGTATCAAACCTTAATCCCTTAAGTGCTCAATTAACATACGAATCTAATGCGAAATTGGAGGTTGAACTCTAACTATTCACCTAATTGCTAGGCCTGAATTAGTTAGAAAGCTGGAAGTTACCTAAGCTTCAACCATGATTCCTCACTAGTGAAGTTCTTTATCAGATCTGGATTTGTCAATCCAACAAAGCAGATCCACTCCTCAGCTCGTTCTCCTCAGGATCTAGAAGTCAACTTCCTCAATGCACCTTCAAGATTCCATCATAAACCTTCGTAATCCTAACCTTAGGAATTTAGAAATCCATCGACATTGGTTCTATCGAAGGAAGTTGGAAAGACATGGATAAGAGAGTTTAGAGAGCGAAAGGAAGTAGAGAGAGGTTGGAAATGGAAAATGAATTGTATTCTATGTATTTTGTTCTATTCTCTGTTACAGAGTATGTAAAAATATATATAGGCATCTAACTAACTAACTAACTTAACTAATCACTAAGAAAGCTGAGTTAATAATTAAACTAACTAATTAATTACATAATTATGAAATAAATAACTAATTACAGCTCAGCATTAACTAATTACAGCTCAACACTTAAATTACTAAGGTACAAAAGTAGGAGGGAAGGCAGTAGGAACAGCACTGGTGCCGAGTGTCTTTTTGGAGGGAACAGTCGGTGTTTAAATGACTGCCTTCACTCCTGAGCGTGCAGGGCTCTCGCTTGAGCGAGAAAGGCTCTCGCTTGAGCGAGCTCGAAATATACACTGCAGTATTGCTTTCTCGCTCAAGCGTGATGGAGAAGCTTGGCGAGAGTGATGTTTTGAAGTCACGCTTGAGCGTGAACTTGCTCGCTTGAGCGTTATGGATTATTCAATCAGTATTCTGAAGTCTCGCTCGGGTTATTTATTCGGTATTCGGTTCCCTTTTTTAGTCGGTGTCTTGAAGCATTTCCGAGTCGGCCTTTTGGAGTTTCACTCGGATTTGTGAAATCTCACTCGGCTTTTTGGAATTTCACTCGGATTTTCCTTCTTAGCTTGAACGTAACCTGTTCCTGCACCAATAAACACATAATTGCCTAGCATTTGTACGCTGGCTGCTCAGTGAAATTATAAATAATCATAAACTCTTAACTATTCAATGTTTTTAATCATTTTCTTACATAAATAAAGCACTTTTGAAATAAATAATTAAAATACGAATTGTTAACAAATTATTAAATAATAAGGCCAAACTAAACAATAATTAATGAATTATGTAAAATAAAAGGTGAAATAATTAAGTCTTTTCAAGACTTATCACATCCCCAAACTTAAAACTTGCTTGTCCTCAAGCAAATACTCAGATTAATTAACTAACAAGCTGTTATTCAAAACAATCAACCTTTCCTTAACTTAATTCATACTATAATTATTGAATACGAACCATGCTTTCTTTTCGTAAATTCTGAAAATATAATAACTCACACCTCCTTTGGGAAACAAGATGGTGATGCTTTCCTCTCTCGAGTCGTGTTTCACTCTTCTCTCGGTGTATAGGTTAAGCAATATGCACTCATCACTTGCATCTTTGTTAGATCAACATAGGCTTGCAACAGTTCTACACATCATGATATATGCCAGCACAATCAGATCAGTAAGGGATTTTTAAGCTTATAATGGGGCTGGGCTACAGGCTCTATTATTGTTTTCCGAGTCTGTGACGGGTTACAAGATGTATCCACTGATGCCTTGCCTCAATTTTAACTTAATTGCCTCTACTTAGCAAGCTCCATTATTTTTTGAGTGTTTGATAACTTAACAACTTGCGGTGCTTTGCACCTTCTTTTTCTTTCAGTCCTTTGGACTTTTTCTTTTCTTTGTTTCCTTCCATCTTTTTCTGATCACAAAATTTTTTCTTATGGTGCTTTGCACCTTTTTTTCTTGCTAATTTTTTTTCATTTTTCTTCTCAGCTTTTCTGTTTCTCCTTTCATTTCTCTAAGTATGCATCTATAACTAAGGTCGGAGTGTGTCCTTAATTGATGTTAGGCACACTCTTCATCCCCAAACTTAGAACTTGCTAGTCCCTAGCAATAAGTAAGACTGAGCAATTCATCAGTGGAACATCCAGGGGTAACTCACTTGGTTTTTCTCAGATATTTAGGCTTGTAACGTTAGGTGAATAAATAGAATAAAAGGGTCTCAGGCTCAAACATAATTATTAGGTCAAAGGATAATTAAAAATATTAGGAAGGCTAATTTTTGGCCCTGGCTAATTTAACAAAGAAGGCCTTCATCATGTCCGATTAACAGGCATAAAACCAATTAGCAAGCACTAAAGCAAATTCTGTCTCACTAACTAGCATGCAGGTTCACTCAGAAAAGAATAATAGAGGCTCAAAAGCTACGAATGTAACAGTTAATCAGCCAGTCATGTCCTCAAACTTAATGCAAGATCATAAATTCAGATTGCTAACTAGCATGCTGGATAAACAAATAATTAATAATGAAAAATAGCTATGGACAGGGATCATGAGTCAAGCAATGCCAATCAATTAATTAATCTAATTAAAGCCTGGGAATCAGCAAACTTTAAATTATTAAGATGGATTCTAAATTAAACACAATTAAATTAATGAGTCGGAAAGATAGAACACTTCCATTTTTACCTGAATGGCAGTGCATGGGAAGCACCTGGGTGGACGGGCATGTATGAATTTAACAAAACAATTGAGAACAGAAATAATAACAAACAATTTATCAAATACATAAAGTTCCATTACAACTGAAAGAAAGGGAATTCATTGTTCAAGAAAATAAATAAAGTCATTACACAGAAACATCCTAACATAAATAGAGACCGAGTGGAAAACAAAATGCTCAACCCACTACCTGAGAGATACGCATAAGTACGCTGAAATATTGGCACTCATGCTTAAGCTCCAAGCAGCACGCTTAAGCGGAAAAAATTAACAGTAAATCCTTTCTTCTCGATCGCGCTCAAGCGAGAGCTTGAGGCGCTTAAGCGTGGGACTCATCTACCAAAGCATGGTCAGCGAGGGGTCAAGCGTGGATTCTTTTCTTTCAGGTACGAGTGGATGAGGGATGGGTGGATGAAAAAAAACGAGTGAAACAATTGACGATTGGAAGAGTGAAAGAGTGGATGAAAGAATGAGTGGAAGAGATACCGAGTGGATGAGTGAGAAACTGAGTGAATGAAAAACGAGTAGATAGAGTAAACGAAACAACGAGTGCAGAGAAGGATTGAGTAAATGGCAGAACCGATGAATAAAAAATGAACGGAAAAGTGAGAGAAAAGCTGAGTGAATGAAACAACAAGTGGAAGAACGAATGGATAAAAGATAGAGTGCGGGAATGAAAGACTGAATGACAGGTGAGGGACGAAAAAGAAAGAGTGACCGAGTGGATGAAAGACGAGTAAAAATAAGGGTGAATAAAAAAAATGAGTGGAAGAAAGAACAAATGAAAAAGAATGAATGAAAAAGATTCCGAGTAAATGGGACGAGTGAAAGATATACCGACCGAATGAAGAAGATGAGTAAGTGCAAGGTATACCGAGTGAATGAGTAAGTGAAAGGTATACCGATCGTACGAGAGACTGAGTGATTAGGACACCGAGTGGATGAAAAAGGAATGAATGAGAAAATTACGGAGAGATGGGTGAAGGAACGGAATAGAAATCATGTAGATTGAGAGAATGAGTGAATGAAACACTGAATGAAAAGGATACTAAGTGAATGAATACCGAGTGGATTATAGAACAAGTGAAAGAATGAATGAAATAAAGTAAAGTGCATGAGAGACGAGTGTGACAATGAATGGACGAGTGAACAACTGCAGTGAGATACGAGTGAACAGAAAAGCGAGTGGGAGAAAGAACGAATAAAAGTAAGGCCGAGTGAAAGAAAGAACGAGTGTAGGAACACACGAGTAAAATAAATGACAATTGGAAGAGTGTATGAAAGACCGAGTGGAATAATCAACTGGATGATGGATCGAGGGACAATGAAAATGTATGAGGGAATGAACAGAAGTCTTACCGAGTGGAAGGGATGAGACAAGGATCGGACGAAGAAACCGACAGACCAAATGACACATAAGTGAAAGAGGGAGAGACTGAGAGGGAGAGATAAGTGGAAAATCGAATGACTGACCGAGTGAATAAAATGAGAGACCGAGTGATAAAAGGGCCAACTAAGACAAGTCACTCTTCATCATCTGACCCGTTCATTAAATCAACGATCAGAAATCATTTATTAAAGTCTCCCTTTTTTATCCAACATCAAAATTATTGAAGAGTTTATTGAAGAGTGAAGAGTTTCTAGTCGGAAAAAGGTGTCAAGAATGAGTATCAGTGGCCCGAGTATGCCACTCTCGCTCAAGCTAATTAAACTTTCGCTCAAGCGTGAAACAACAGCAGAAGCTTCTCGCCTGAGCTCAACTGGTTTCGCTTGAGCGAGTAGACAAATCTTTAGTAATTTGCATTCTGTATTAAATTCGCTTAAGCGCAATGTGTTTCGCTCGAGCAAAATGAGAGAGATGACTGCATTCGCTTAAGCTCACATTGAATTCGCTTGAGCGAATAGAAGGAATTGGCATTAGACACCATTCATACTTAATTCCTCTCTCTTCTTCTTCTTCTTCTCTTTTTTTTTTAAAAAAAACTCTCTCACCATTTTAATACAGAGAGGTGTGTGAGAAAACCGAGAAAGAGAGACGAATGAAAAAGATCGACTGGAAGAGTGAAGGAATGACCGAGTGAATCATAGAACGAGTTAAAGAATGAATGAGTGGAAGATAACGGGTGAGGAATGATAGGAGTGAGGGAACCGAGAGAATGATTGACAGAGTGAATGAAGAGTGACAGAAGTGAAAGAGACCGAGATGGAAAGACGAGTAGATAAGTGAAAGTGACCGAATAAATGAAAGACGAGTGGAAGATTGACAGAGTGAATGAAGGACGAGTGAAATAGAGTGACCGAATGAATGAAGGCCGAGTGGGAGAGACGAGTACAAGTTATACCGAGTGGATGAAGAACCGAATGAAAAATGAGGTGAAAAACGAAAGTCAGAATGAAATGGAGTGACTGAGTGAGAAAGATGAGTGAATGCAAGAATGACTGCAGAGAGATCCGAGTGAACGGAATACCGAATGGATGAAGAAGATGATTGAGTGACAAAATGAGTGGACGAAAGAATGAGTGAATAAAAGGCCGGGTGAACAAACAACAAATGCAGAGAGATCGGGTGAGGAAACCAAAAGACTGATAGAATGAGAGATCGGAAAAATGAAGGACAGGGTGACACAAGTTACCCTTCATCATCTGACCCCCTTCATCAACGACCTGAAACCATTTATTAAAGTACCCATCCTTGGTCCAACATCAAAGTTTGGGAGGATGTTAGAATTTTCCAGTCGGAAAGGGTCAAGCGTGAGTAACAGCACATCCTCAGGCCCGATTGCACTTAAGCGAGAGCTTGAAGCGCTCAAGCGAGCAGTTTGTTGAGAGGCAAAAGAGCTCACGCTCAAAGCGTGGGAATCAGGCGAAGGCATAAAAAGCTCACGCTCAAGCATGAGTAATGTACGCTCAAGCATGAGTAATGTACGCTCAAGCGTGAGGGGAAACAGGTCCCGAGCTCGCTCCAGCGGAAAGAAGGCACGCTCAAGCACCAAGGCTTATACAAGGTCACGCTTAGATCACGCTTAAGCGTCACTTTCCTCTCGCTCAAGCGTGGAGCTCATGCTCAAGCGTGAAGGGAACCTGATTCTACTTTCTTCATGTTGTTCAGTCTATATATTTTTTTTTTATTTTTTTATTTTTCTCTTCTCTTTTTTTCTCTCACTATTTTATTTATGTACAAGAAAAACAAACATAAGATCATCTTCCAGGATCCCATTTCTTATGACCATACACTCTTGGTCTTTTTACTCCTTGTTTTTCCTTGTTATGTTTGAAGCTAATGCTCAACATAACTTTCCTCCAATCTTTATTTTTCCAAACTTTCATCTTTTTCTTCTTTTTCTTTTCTTCACTCTTTTTCTTTCTCTGTTTTGTGTTACTCTTCTTCTTTTTATGCCACAAGCAATGTTCTTCTTGACTTGATGATTCACGTTTCCTTTTGATTTCTATAGCTGCAGTAGTCACCACTAGCAATCACTCCTCATAACATGGCTGAATTTCTTCTTCTTTTATATTCTCAACATCTACACATGTTAACTCTTCTAGTGCATGAACTTCTACTTCTTTCTCTGTGTTCACACTTGGCTCCAACAAAATTTCAGTATCATTATTATGTTGCCAAGATATGGTTTCTATCTCAACTGAGACCTCAACCTCTTCTATCACTTCTTGCTCAACAATAGTGTCTAATTGATTTTCAGGTTCCTCAATGGCTTCTGTTGTCATTTGTTCAATTTGCACTCCTACAACACTTGCATCATCAAAGAAATTATTCAATGACAACTCTTGCTCTTGTTCTTCTTCAGACCAATCTTCTTCATTCCAATCATTAAAGAATGCTTCACTAGATATACTATCATCTTCCACTTCTGAAGTATAATTCATATCACTTTCTTCTTCACATTCTTCAATTGACTCTTCTTCCATCAAATATCCCTGAACTTCATTATTTTCTTCTTCTTCTTTTGTTTCTACATCAACTTCAAGTTCAGGTTCATCCATTTCAATGTTTTCTAGCTGGTCTTCTTCTTCCCCAAACTTAATTTCTTCAGCTAGACCAACATCATCATCCCATGGCTCTTCATATTGGTCTTCTCTTCATACACCCTTTGTATTTCTTTGCTCTTCAGCTAACTGCTTTGCAATAAAATCCACTTGCTTTTGAATATTCATGATTGAATTATCAAAATTTTGGAGGCCGGTTTGAGTGACTTTTATAAATTGAATTAAACTCCTTTCTAATTCCAATGGCTCCTTCTCAATTGATTGTACCTCCTCTACATGGTTCATGCATAATGTTTGTAAATATTGAAGAAACTCTGCTAAGGTGTCATCAAGATCCATCACCTGCAACTTTTCACTTTCTAAAGGAACTAAAAAAAAACATAATTGCAACAACTAACTACAAACAAGGCAACTGCAATGGTTAGTGCTACCACTAAAATAGCCAAAAACAACTAACAGCAAACACTCAACACAATACCAACACTTAACAACATCTACTCCTACAACAAAATTCACTAACAACTAACAAAAGTTACAGAGACTAAAAAAAATGGTTCACTCTAGTACCGGTCCAAGGATTGTTGATATTACTCAACAATCCCCGGCAACGGCGCCATTAACTTGATGCTCAATCACTGAGTCATTAACTTGATGTGTAATTCTCAGAGGATTTACTCTTTGGCAAGCGCACCATTCGTTATAATTGTATTATATTTGATCGTCCCACAGGGATTGTGGTAAGTACCTCAATCTTGGACAGATACAAGCTGAACCAACACAATGATCAAAAGATTCATTCGGTTTTTGTTGATTTTATACTTTCTAAGTTTTTATAATTTTCAGAGACAGTGTTAAGGATGAAATACGATTGATAGAAGATAGGTTAGGATTGCTTGAGTTTACAATTTCATCAAGAATATGCAAGTGAGATTCAATCGAGCTTCAAACATCAAGAGGACAATCCGCAAGTGGTTATTCCCTAATTCCTTAGGTGAAAAATGCTAATTCCTATGCATCAAACCTTAATCCCTTAAGTGCTCAATTAACATACGAATCTAATGCAAAATTGGAGGTTGAACTCTAACTATTCACCTAATTGCTAGGCCTGAATTAGTTAGAAAGCTGGAAGTTACCTAAGCTTCAACCATGATTCCTCATTGGTGAAGTTCTTTATCAGATCTGGATTTGTCAATCCAGCAAAGCAGATCCACTCCTCAGCTCATTCTCCTCAGGATCTAGAAGTCAACTTCCTCAATGCACCTTCAAGATTCCATCGCAAACCTTCACAATCCTAACCTTAGGAATTTAGAAATCCATCGACATTGGTTCTATCGAAGGAAGTTGGAAAGACATGGATGAGAGAGTTTAGAGAGTGAAAGGAAGTAGAGAGAGGTTGGAAATGGAAAATGAATTGTATTCTATGTATTTTGTTCTGTTCTCTATTACAGAGTATGTAAAAATATATATAGGCATCTAACTAACTAACTAACTTAACTAATCACTAAGAAAGCTGAGTTAATAATTAAACTAACTAATTAATTACATAATTATGAAATAAATAACTAATTACAGCTCAGCATTAACTAATTACAGCTCAACACTTAAATTACTAAGGTACAAAAGTAGGAGGGAAGGCAGTAGGAACAGCACTGGTACCGAGTGTCTTTTTGGAGGGAACAGTCGGTGTTTAAATGACTGCCTTCACTCCTGAGCATGCAGGGCTCTCGCTTGAGTGAGAAAGGCTCTCGCTTGAGCGAGCTCGAAATATGCACTACAGTATTGCTTTCTCGCTCAAGCGTGATGGAGAAGCTTGGGCGAGAGTGATGTTTTGAAGTCACGCTTGAGCGCGAACTTGCTCGCTTGAGCGTTATGGATTATTCAATCAGTATTCTGAAGTCTCGCTCGGGTTCTTTATTCGGTATTCGGTTCCCTTTTTCAGTCGGTGTCTTGAAGCATTTCCTAATCGGCCTTTTGGAGTTTCACTCGGATTTGTGAAATCTCACTCGGCTTTTTGGAATTTCACTCGGATTTTCCTTCTTAGCTTGAACGCAACCTGTTCCTGCACCAATAAACACATAATTTCCTAGCATTTGTACGCTGGCTGCTCAGTGAAATTATAAATAACCATAAACTCTTAACTATTCAATGTTTTTAATCATTTTCTTACATAAATAAAGCACTTTTGAAATAAATAATTAAAATACGAATTATTAACAAATTATTAAATAATAAGGCCAAACTAAACAATAATTAATAAATTATGTAAAATAAAAGGTGAAATAATTAAGTCTTTTCAAGACTTATCAATGTGTGATTGGCCATTTTGATGATTGGGACTATAAGTCCTTACCCATTTGTGAAAACCAGAACGAGGAGAGCTCTGGTCGCTTTAGTGGGCGAGGGGAGATAAGGGTGGCATTGTTATGTACATGGATATTGTATATGAGATTGTAGAGGAGGAGATGGGCCCACATACATCATGATGACTAATAAAGAGAATGGAAATAACAAAATGAACTCATGCATTGCATCATTACACTGAAATTATGACTGTTTATTACTTAAGTATGACTTTGTAGAACTTAGTAACCCTGGGAAATGAATGGGAAAATGGGGATGATTAGCTAAGATCAAAAATAGTGAGATAACTTAGAATGTATCTCAGAAACCCCAAAGAGAGTAGGTGGGACTCGATCTTGGATTGTTTCTGCTGTGTATGGACAGGTGTTAATGAGACACCTTTTCCGATTATTGTGGAGGTAAAGACTCACCCTTACACTAAATTTTTCCAGACATCGCGAGAATTGACACAAATTTCGCATCGAGGATCACGTGAGCTCTTCTTGGACCGAGGACGGGATGAATAGAATAGGTTAATTTTGTTTTCATTTATGGGAGCCTGTGTGCCCCTTTTTCTTTTAGCATGTACAGTTACTATTATGACCATGTATCATATATGATTATGTTATATATAAGGTGTATCTGTTCCACCAACTTTTCTTGTATAAAAAAAAACTTTCATATTTTTCTAAAACTTATAACCTCTTAGTTGACCAGGATAATATAGTGGAAGGGATTATCCTAGTTAACCGAGGGTGTTGCAATAGTTACTCTTTTACCCACACTATAGCAACCATACAATGCACATCATAACAACCATAACCATTTTCCCCTTACCCTAATTGATGTATGATACCACTTGATGTAGGAATTTTTTCAATTTCTTGAATGCATATGCCTTGGGTCTATCTTAGAAGATTTTCTTTAATTTCAAATCCTCTTTATGAATCATCAAACTCTAATATCCTTGCATGGAATTATGCCTAGGATTTGATCAAACTCATGAATCATCAAACTCTTAGCATAAAATGATCAAAGATCCTTACAAAATGAAATACTAACCCTATATAAGCACAAGTTAGGCCTAACTAAAAACAATGAAAAATGATTTCAAGCCTAAGGATGGATCTCAACCCTTACATGAAAATCCAAAGAACAAATACAAAGGGAAATGGCCTGAGGTAGCCCTAACAAAGACTCTATTAGTTATAAGCTAGCTAGATCCTCATCATTAATTTTTACCCTTACTTTATTAACCATCCTCAATCACCTTTATGGATCACACTTCTGTATCCTTTTGTAAGTCATAGAATCACACCTTGCAAGCTCTTCTTGCAACACTAGCATGGTGGAAAACATAGTGGCAAAACTATAAGCTTATTTTTTTCAATGGAATCATCTATTCCTCCTAGTCACGGGATCGATTATGAATCTGTTGATTCTCTACAAACAATTCTGGTCTCAACACCTATTTTAGTCTGCAAGTGAATGACGGTGCCAAGAAACCTAACACCTAATGCTAGAAATATTTCTCCGTCTGATGTTTCTCTATTTTTCCTATTCAATGTAAGCCACTCAAGCAACACAAATCTGGTGTCCTTGCATCTGATTCCTCACTATTAGATGCATCATGTCATTCCTTGTTTGAAACATTAATTTAAGATTGAGGCAAAGACTAATTTTTGAATTGAAGGGCATTGTTGGGTTGTGGTACATTTTAATTTAAAATTAGCTGGACAAGATCTTAAATAGGATACAATGACCATAAATGGTCATAAACATGTTGGACTATATGGGAAATATGCTTTTAAGGGGCTAAGATATGTATTACGTCAAGGGTGGAGTCATCGTATAATTCTAGGTAATCATGGGTAAATAATTTTTTGTGTTGTTTATGTGGTCAGGTTGTGTGGCACATAATAGGCTTCATGCTTTAGATCTAGATTTCTGAAAGGCTTGTGGATTCATTATGTTAAGGGCGGGATTATTAATTTGTTTCTAGTAAGGTTTAGGTGATTTGGGCCTTTATTACTTTTTTGGGTGGCTTAGTTTAGGAATAATTTATGGACATGTATTTTTTTAGATTACTCTTTTACTCTTGCTTTTAATGAATTTCCCTTGTGCCTTTTCTGTAACATCCCGATTTAAAAATTAATTACCGAGTGAAATTAAGCCATTAAAATAATAATTGCAAAGTGGAAAAAATTACTTGTTAATTATAATTAACTTAATTAATTTAACTTAAGAAAATAATGGCTGATTAATTGTGATTAATTGTTAATAGCTGGCTGCTTTTGATTGGTGTGTGGCGTGAGTGGACTGACGTTCACGAACTCCCACCCCACTGTTCTTCTCTTCGTACGCATATATACATGTCCAGGGTCACTGTTGTTATGCATTCCCTTCAGACTTCCTCTCCGCTACTCCTCTTCTCTTCGTTCTCTCTTCTCTTCTTCTTACTCGCTCTTCTTCTTCTCCCCTGTTCTTTATTCTCTGTTTCTGGAAACCCACGACGACGGTGCTGCAGAAGATTCAGAGTCTCCTTCTGTTGATAAAGGACGATCATCGAAGCGGAAGAAGAACTGCTTCCTATCCCCGAGCCGATTGCAGAGTACAACTGTGCGAAGGGGGACTAAACGAGGCAAACAGAGCATCAGACCAAACGTTGGAAAACAGAAAAGCTTCTCGAGTCCCTTCAGTAGGTAGGGGGCACTTGCATGTCAAATGCATGGTTTATGGACGGTACCGGATGAACGTATTGCCTTGCGTGTGTGTGAATGTGTCTATGATGACTGTGTGTAATGCATGATTGTTAATCCTTGGATACCATATGTGTGATAGTAGAGTCCTGTTAATAGTTATACATTTATATGCATGTATTCGGGGTTGTTGTGCTGAGTTCTGATAGTCATTTACACATAAACGTGTGTGATGCATGTTCCTATTATTGTTAATACCGAGAGGATATGTATGTGTGGTTGTTGGTTGATTTCATCTGGGATGTTATAAACATGAACTGTTTGATTGCTGTGTATGCTGGTACGATTGACGAGTGAATGTAGGAACTATGTTGGATCGGTTATGACTCTAATGGTTACGAGGAATGTGTCGGATAATCGAGGATGCTCGTTGTTAAAGCACATAGGCTGCATGTACAGGAACGGGGTGACCCGTGGAAGGTCACGAACCCCAAAGAAATGATCTCCAGCTACAGACCCTTGGCTAGATCCTGTGAGAGTTCGTGGTAGCCGAGGGAGCTAGAGTTAAGTCTCGAGATGTCAACGGGAGGCCGGTACCACGCGGGAAGGGCTAATGGACGAGAGGCCAGTAAGGGAACCTGTAACTGAAAATCATTGCCTAAGTCAGATCCGCAGGCATGCATGTAGATGCAATGTTGATTAGGATAGTACGAGTGGTATGACTCGGAGTGATACGAATGAATTCCGAATGAGTTGATGCATGCTTTTGTATGAATGAAAATGAACTTCACGAAATATGTATGTAAGTGTATGTCATTGAAAATATCATAGTCTGCATGGCTTAAATTTAAATTGAATGCAACCCGAGTGAACATGAGTGTGTGTACTGATGCTGATGCCGAGTCACTAACTGTCATTTTATATGTAAAAGCTCACCCCTACTGTGGCTATATTTTACAGTGAATGTCTCTCGGAATGATGAATGAAGGAGGAGTTGCATGCCGAGTGAGGTGCTTGTGCACGATGGGGATATGTGTGTATATGTATATACTATGTATAAGGTTTTGTTAGGCCTTGGCCGGCTCGTATTTTGGTTTTTGTCTTTCTATGTCAGAATTTGAACTCTCTCGGGTTGAGAGTATGACAATGTGCCTGTAAATATTCATATACATTCCTATACATATCATACTGTATATTATTCTATGTTGTGTGCGTAAAGGTCCGAGTGATATATATGTACGCATTTTTCCAAGCGTGGGAGGTTGGTATGACTCTAAGTAAAAATGGAGCTAAGTTATTGTTGTGGGGAGCGGGATAGTGACCTTCTCCCGAGTGAGGATGGGCTCAGATATTTCCAAGTGAATGAGGTCGCATAATCCCGAGTGGGGATTGACCTGAACACTTCAGAATGATAACTGTTAGGATTCTCCCGAGTGGGAATAATTAAATATTTCCGAGTGAGAAGGATTATATATGTCGAGTGAAAAATGAGTGAAATACACCCGAGTGGTAAAAGACCGTGAAAGATATTCCGAGTGAGTAGTCCTTATAGATTCCGAGTGGAATGGCTATGGGAATCATTTCCCGAGTGGTCAACATCTGTGACCCGGGTGAATGAAGTTAAGGAATATGAGGTAAACTTCCGAATAAAACTTGTACGTGTAAGGGTTAACCCGAATGATTCGAAAGTAAAGGCTTTTTCGAGCGGACTTAGACTTTGAAATCCGAGTGAAGAAAAATCCGAGTGGAGTTGCTCGCCTCAGCGACTAAGTGTTCGCTCCAGCGAGTGTGAGCGTAAGAAAGGTCTCTGTTGGGTTCTGCTTAAGCTATGCGTGCTTCGTCCAAGCATGTTGGGTTGTCTCGCTCGAGCGATATTGAAGCTCGCCTGAGCGAGTAGACGCTGTTGGGTTCGCCATGCCCTGCATCTTCCGCTGTTGCCTTGTAGATGGTTTGCATTCCTTTCCCTTTCTTCTTGTCCTAATTCTACTCTCCTTAACACTCCACTGCTCATCTTGCCCTTGAATTCCCTTTGATTTTTGGAAAAATTTTCCTGGTCTCGGTTTATTCTCAAATTGAACTTAGGACGTTACATTTTCAAAAAAAAATCTTATTTTTAAAAATATATATTTTTGGCACAAATTTATCCTTAATCCTCTTAAAAGAAACCTCCTTAAAAAATAAATAATGTTAGCCCTTGAAATGTTTAGGATTGACCAAAAATGACATTCTATTAAAATTTTGTCAACTAATAAGGTGGCTAGCGCCTGTGCCACCTCAACAATGTCATATATCATTTATATTATTAATTTAATGGGACCATGGTCCAGATTGCACAGCATGTTTCATAGGCTTTTCTTCCCTAAATTAAAAACCCGAATTGGTACAAATATGACCCAAATCTTCACTTAGGGACCTCTAACCTCTTCTTCTATGTTGTGGCCAACATCTTCTTAAACCTTTATCCCAGTAACCAAACACAGATGGCAAGGTCAAATGTCTCAACCAAATATTCCTTGTCCATAGAGATGCAACACAACCAATGCATGTGTAGCGAGCACCTTGTGTTTCTTGTTCCAAAAGTAAGAAGAATAATGGAAGGTTCTTTTCGAGGTGTCCATACTTCTTGGTAAGTGTTGAATAATGTCATTATTTTTGTTTATCATTTTCATACCTTAAGCCCTTTTTTATAGTGTGTATATGTTGTGTCTCAAAGAAATGACGATTATGGGTATTTTAAGTGAGCTATTGTTGCTCATGTTGAAAGGAGCCATGCTTGTACCTGTAGGTAGGACATGGAGAAGATGCATGAGGAATTGTAAATGAAGAATTCAAAAATTAAAACTAAGTTGGTGGCAAATTAGAGTAAGTCTTCAATGTTGGTTATGGTTACCATTGCTACCTAAGCCTTTACATTTAGCATGTTCTTTTATCCAGGTACCAAGCATTAAGGAGAAAAAAGGGTTCTTGGGGTTGGATTTCATTGGATTTAGGCCACCCTGTGTTTTTTGTTCTTTTATAAAAAGCCCTTGTAATATTTAGGGTTTAGGAAAAAGCCTCTCCATTTAGAGATTACGGTTTGACTAGTTCTTATGATTGTTATCATTTTTAATGTATGGATCTTTGATCTAATCAAGAATTATGTCAATGAATGCAAATGTATTTTTTACTTAAATAGAACCCATTCCACTGATTTGGTTATTCATTAAGGTTCTTAAATGATTTCATTGTGTTGATGAAGGTCTACTACATACATATACTGAAATCAAATTGAATATATGACTTGATTAAAAATATTGTAGGTAACCAAATTAATAAGCTTGCATAACAATAAAGCTTCACACAAAATATAAGGACCTTTGGCTAGGTTCCACTCATTACATAATTGGTATCTTCCTAATGAAATATCCAAAAAATATCTTCCCAAAAAAATATCCAAACAAAAAACTAGCACTTATCCCTCACACTCTATATATCTTCAGTTATTACTAGGCATGGAAATAGTTTGTTGAGTGTTTAGGAAGTCATCAAACATAGTTAGTGTCTCTTGCTGGATAAGTACTTTAACTTTCCCTAATCTTTTACCTCTTCATCTCATCCTCCTAGAGCTCTTGGGTCTGCCCTTCCTTTAGTTGGTGTTGTAGCAGCTTGTGCAGCTGCAATAGTTTATATAGGTGCAATAGCTTACAGATGTTATGCATATTGTGGTTCTATGGGATTAGGTTGTGCATGTTGTGGCTCTACACGATTAGCTTGTGTAGGTTATACATGTTATGGCTCTACATGATCAACTTATGCATCATCTGGATTAATTTCCCTATCTTCCTTCTCCTAAAAAATAAATGCAACGTAGATATTAAGGTTGTTTAACAATAATGTAGAAATTAAGAAGTCATGTGTGTAATAAGATTACCATTCTAACAGGGGGTTTAGACATGTTAATTTGCTATGTCCAACTACATCACTGTTTGTACAATACTATTGGCCTAGAAATCTTTCACATCTTGTTGGGTTATCCTCTTCATATGGGTCTTTCCTTCTCATTTTTTTTGGTCTTCCAAGACCCCTCTTTTGTAAAGGGAAAGTACATTTGGTATATCAACAGTTGGCCACATTGTTTGTTCATTGATTGATTTGATAATTCCAGCATAACACTTTGCATATGTACTTTTCAAGTACTATATGTGTAACATCTTGATGTTAAAATTTAATTAATTTTGCCACATAAAAATTTATTCTGATTAATTAGAAATTTTCCTAAATTATTATATATTAATTGAGCATCATTAGGAATTTTAATAAAGCGACAAATTTTTGATAATGAATTTTAGTAAATTTAATTTGTAAAATTTAGATTTAGATTAAATGGCACTACTACAGAAAAAAGGATTTAACATCTGTAATTATCATCAGTTATTTTGAAATCTAGTGTTAAAAAGGACACAGTGGTAATTTTGTAAATAAATAGTGCCAGGTACTGATATTTAACATCGTGTGTTTTTTACCCGGTGTTATAAATTTTAATAACACTAGTTGTAAAAATAATCAGTGTTAAAATTATTATTGTCAACGGGTTTCATTTAAACCGGTGTTAGTTATATCAATTTTAACACTGGTTGTTTTTATGTCCTATTTGTCACTCAAAAACACTTACGCTCAAAGATGTAATTTCTTCCCTCTTGTATCAAGACACTCTCACCGGAAAACTCACACTTACGTTGTAAAACCTTTCATACCGCAATAGCTCACTCTCTTTCATGCCTTTGAAACAATCTCAACTTAAAAACCCTATCCTCTACCACCGCCATAACGTGCCTTCATTCTACTGTGGGCCACTATGCCTCTCACGCTAACTATTTTTTGTGTCTTCATAACATAGCTTTTTCCCTTCTTTCCTTCTTCATACCTCACTAGGTTTTCTTCGATTCCCATTTCCTCTTTCTTTCTCTTTGTAAAGTATTCCTTTCACCAATTTAGGGTTTTCTTCTTTGATTTTAAGGATTACCTTTTTTTTAGATTTATGTGAGGGTTGTTGGCTTGATGACTATATTGCTCACAAGGTACTCATTTTTAGGGATTTCATTTTTTAGCTCTTATTTATTACTGTAGATTAAATGTAATGTGATTGATGACTAGTACAATGTTCTTCAATCTTGACATCTTCTAAAGGGAAAATATGTCATAGGTAAATCATGAAAGCTACCAAAATCAGTATTTCTAAGATAGAGAAGGAGAACCAACTCAAGAACCATGTTTGAGAAAACGTAATTATATGATGATGATGGACATGTTAAAAGAATAGGTACACCTTAATTAAAATGTATTAGTTTGTTTTCTGTTATTAAAATTTGCATATGATAAGGTATAATATTTGTTAATATATAGGGCAAGTACTGTATTGACTACAAGCTCCCACATAATAACAACAGTGGTGGGTTCTAGGGACTGTCATTAGTGTAACATCCCAAAAATTTCAATCCCATGCATAATCATTTTTTTTCTAGATCATTAATGATAAGTTTAGAATGAAAGTTTATAAGTAGGACTATTTGAACAAGTTTTATATGCCTCAGATATTGTATATGAGGTGTTGAAAGTGAGGGAATTGGCTTTGAATGCAAATTTCATGGGCTGAGTTGTTAGAATTTTCGTTTTTGTTTGGGTGCTGATACTCTCGCTCATGCGAGAAGGGATCTCACTCAGGCGAGGATCCCCTGTATTGGTATAATGGTCTTTGGACCAGTTTCGTCCAGGCAAATGAGATTTCCGCTCGAGCGAGATTCATGTTAAGCAATCTGGGGAGTTACTCGACGAATCTCGCTCAAGCGGTTATGGCCGTGCTTCAGCGAGCTAGAGAGCAAATTGACACTGGACACTTTTCGCTCAAGCGTGGGTGAGTCGCTTGAGCGAGAGTGTGAAGTCTAATGATTGGTCAGTACTCACTCAAGCGAGTGTTAGGTATTGTTGTGCCTCGACCGAGCGTGACGAGTGAATGGGAGCAAGTAAGATTCTGGACGAAATTTCACTCGAGTGGGAACATTAGAAAAATAATTTCATGATGTGGTGAATTTTCGAGTAGAATTCTGAGTGAAACAGGTCAGAAATAAGACTTTCCGATTGAATAAAAGATCTGTTTCCGAGTGAAGGTTGAAATTCTGAGTGAAGGCTATGTTGTCCGAGTAAGACATGACCGAGAGAGCCACTACCGAGTGGAGTCCTAGCCTCGGAGACATTTGGAGTGAAGTGTGTTCAAGAGAACCACTTCTGGGAAAGTTCCGAGTGAATCGCCTTCGTATGACTCGTTTCCGAGTCAAACGTCTTCAAATGACTCGTTTCTGAGTCAAACATCTTCAAATGACTCGTTTCTGAGTCAAACATCGTCAAGTGTCTCATTTCCGAATGAAACTTCTCCGAGTACAACATTTCCGAGAGAACCGAAGGAAAACTCATGTCCGAGTAGTGAAATTCCAAGTGGGTTAGCTCAGAGTTGAATTTAACTTTCCTGACGCCGACTGAAATATATACCGAGTGAGTCATTAGGTGAGGTACTTCTGGAACAGAGAAAGGTTGACTCCGAATGACCTCAGTTATAACATTTCTGAGTGACAAATTCCGAATGATCATTTCAGCCATATGAATTTCGAGTTATGGACTTCCCGAGAGAAGTATTTTCGAGTGAAGAAAGATCTCTAAGTAATTTCGGGCGAAAGATGAGTCGGATTTGTAATAATGTTACCGAGTGGAAAACTAAGAGAGATGAGTCGGCTTTGTATTGATGTCACCGAGTGGAAAACCGAGCGAGAGGAGTCAGGTTTGGATTGATTCTGCAGAGTTGAAACCGAGCAAGATGAGTCAGTTTTAGAAACATTTAGCCGAGTGACAGACCGAGCGACTGTGGAGTCGGTCTGGAATGATTTAGCCGAACGAAAGACCGAATGAAAGAGGAATCGGTTCTGGATGAGCCGGGTGAGACATTTCCGAGTAAGTCATTCTGAGGAAGGAAAATCCGACCGAGTGTTTCAAGCGGAAACACTTCTGAGTGAATTCCCTTCCGAGTGAAGCAGTTCTGAAAGAGGAGATGGATGAATTCTCCTCAGACTGACTCGGTAGTGGTCCAGTCGGCTAATATATTGACTCGGTAGTGTCCATTCGGCATATATGCTGACCGGGTAGAGTTCCAGTCGGCATATATCCCCAGAATACCGAACCAGTGTCAGAATTAATCTTTTACACTGTTTTATACATATTTTAATATATTTTCTTCAATCATACAAGGCTCCAGTAGGTAGACGGTGGTAAAAGTCAACAATACAGCTCATTCCTTATCTAAAATCTCTATTATTTCCATAATTGATGCACCTAACCTCCAGTCACGAGAAAGCTTGTCCCCCACTTGTCTTGTACATTATTAAATCAATACCACACCTTTTCCAAGTCTGAATTCTCAGAACAAACCAAAAAAATTAGTAAAGTCTCTCTTTCTCATTTCCTTCTCTACGTACAAGCCACTCTTGGTTAGAAGCTAGGACAGTAAGAAGGAAATGTTTTTCAACCAATCTAAGACCCTTCATGAAGGTAAGAGGGGATAGGGTTGTGAATAAATATGGAATGGGTAGAATTGTATGCTGTCCTAGGAGTTTATAGAATTATTTTTGTATTTGTTGCTCAATTTTGAAGCTGAAAACATGTGAATTTAATTCTGACTTCCTCATAAAAGTTGTAGATCTTTTTGTTATGTGAATTTTGAGACCTGAACCGACTGATTTGGATGTGTATAGAAAACGTTATAGCCAAAATACTACAGCATGTCTGTTTGGAATATGTATCTTATAGTTTGTGTATATATTAATATTCTGGGAACTATACATGCGTAATTAGACTTTAATGTCTTCACAAAAGTTGTAGATATTTATGTTATGGATCTATAGAAAGTGGTTTCAAGTTAGAAGGATATTTGTAGCTCTAGTTAAGCCTAAAATAGAGAAGTATGTTCATGCTGAAAATCTGCTAAAATGAAGTACGAATTTTATTTTTAAAACTGGGAATTTTGTGGTGAGAATTAGTGTTCAGTGTCTTCATAAAAGTTTTAGATATTTGTGTTATGAGTAATTTAGAACTGGTCCCATGCCAAAATTATTTTTGAAGCTGCAGAAACATTGAAAATACCAACATATGTACATTTTGTTACTATCTTTAAGATGGTTTGATATATTGTGAATATGTGATATTTTGGTTTGGAATATAAAGTTATGGTCTTCCTGAAAGTTGTAGATAATTTTGTTATGGAACTACATAAAGTGGAATTACTTAAAAAGGATTTGATTTGCTCACATTATGGTCGTTTTACTAACATATGTTGCTGTTGAAAAATTCTGAAATTTACTCATAATGGCTTTTATGGATGAAAATGATATTTTCCATATGAGTAATGATTTATTATTGAATTATTGAGAAACTATGGATTATTATGGATGTTATTGAGTGTCCTATACATGACATACAGTATGTATATCTTTGTCATGAATACTTATGAATGACTAAATTAATGTATACATGAATGCCTTGTGGTTTATTAAGACATGTTGTTGAAACAGTAAATCCATGATTCTAAAAATTTTTATATGTGATGTGTCCTTTGAGGACTTGTGGTTTTCCAAGTGGTTTTGGAAATATTGATATCATGGTATGTTAAATCGATAAAGGGAATTAAAGGCATTCATGCATCATAAGCATTTGGACGCACCATGGAATTTAGGGGTTCCATGATTGCCTACCCTGGTGGGGGGTTACTCTATGATGAGTTAAGCCCTATTTTCGCTATGAGTCATGGAGTGTAGGGATTCATGCTTATGCTAAGTCCTACTTGTGTACTTCGGTACTTGAGCGCCATGGAGTGTAGGGATTCATGGCATTATGCTAAGTCCTACTTGTGTCTCTATGAGACTTTTTACTGCAGTATTCCCACCAAATCAAAATGGATCCAGCATGACATCATTTGACTAAGTTAAAGATTTATTAAATATAAATGAATTGTTTGGTATATTCATCATATCATTATGGTTTGTTAACTGTGTTTGTGTAATTTTACTTATTTTATATTTATTCTATATTCTGTCTCACTCTTACATTAATTTTTACAGTGCATGCTACACAGAATGACGAGTGATGTTATTAATGGAGCTTTTATGATTTATTGCTTGGAGTTTGGCTTCATTAAAATATTAATGGATTGTAATAATATTATGTACCATGTACTGTAATCTTTTCTATCGTTTCCGCTATATAAATGTTTTATGTTTTAATTGTTCACGACTAGTATGCATGATAATATTCCGCATTTATCAATTTTTACGTGACCTCAGAATTTAAATTACAAGTTTCAAAATGATTATTTAAAAATGCAAAAAATTTGTTCCAAAATTTTGGGGCGTCACATCGGTGGTATTAGAGCATTTTCAAAAAAATTCAGGACCAATTGCTATGACATGTATTGTTTCTTGATATACTACATGAATTGTTTGATTACTTGTTTGATAATAGGTTAAGTATGTGCTATAGGAATTGTTGCTTGACTGATAAATTGTAAATTACTTATGGTTATGTTATAATCTTGTGATTATATATGACATATATATTTTCCCTTAGAATTAGTATAAACCAAACTACAAATGTAGGATGGCAAGAAACAATAACGACGCTATGGCAGCCGCTTTTAACCGCTTGGCTGAAGCCATAGAGAGACAAAATCAACCAAGAAGTACTAGAGGACTTCACGGATTAGATCACTTCCTAAAAAGGAAGCCATCACAATTCAAAGGAGGCTATAATCCAGAGGTAGCATACCTATGGGTTAAGGAAATGGAATGCATTTTCTGAGCCTTGCCCTGCACAAAATTCGAAAAGGTGGAGTATGACACCTACATGATGGTTGAGGAAGCAGAAAACTGGTGGATCCATGCCAGAATTCGTATGATTGAGACTGATAGACGTTTGGACTGGATCAACTTCAGAGATTGTTTTCTGGAGAAATATGTTGCAGCGAGTGTGAAGAGCCAAAAAGAGCTGGAATTCATGGAGCTGAAACAAGGCTCAATGTCTGTTGGTGAGTGTGCTGCAAAATTTGAAGAATTATCTCTCTTTTATCCTCATTTCCAACAGGCTGGTGCTGAAGCCTCGAAGTGTGTCAAGTTCGAGAATGGGTTGAATCTTGAAATCAAAGAGGCTATCGGTTATCAAGAAATTCATAGTTTCCCTATCTTGATCAATAAATGCTGAATTTTTGAAGAAAACCACCAAGCCAGATTGGCACAAGAGAAGATTAATAGACAACTGAGACCTCAGTTAGTTGCCTTCCAAAAGAGAGGATCGTTTTATCCAAATCGTTTCAAGGGAGGATCATCATCATCTTCTTCTGAAAGACGTAACAATCATGTGAATATAAAGTGTCATAACTGCGGAGGTAATCACCATATACGTGATTGTAATAGACGCTTAGAAAATATCACTTGCTATAGATGTAATCAGAAGGGTCACATCAGCCTAAATTGTCCACAGAACCGTCAAATTAACAACAACAATAACACCATGAATAATCAAAGAGGTTCTAGTTATCAAGGAGTCCATGGAGGAAACGCTCATGCTGTTCAACCTCTAAGACAGTATGGGGAGTCAACAGACAAGAGATTACAACCAGCAACAGGAAGAGTCCTTATCATCAGCGGTTCAGAGGCAGACCAAGCAGACGACCTTGTGCAAAGATCTGGAAGTAATTCTAGGGATGAACTGGTCATCGGCAAATCGAATCTTGGTGGACTGTCATAACAAGACCGTGATATTTCCATCAGAAGAAAATCCTATTTCTGACAACCTCAAGATCTTTGCCTTAAAAGGTGAAATTCAATTGTTTGCCTTGTTTACTCTTTCCAAAGGAGATAGTGAATCTAAAGCAATTAAGATGCCATTGGTCAGAGCTATTAAGAATATTATTGGGAATCCGAATCTATATTCAAAATAATTTTTGGATTTAGTATTAAGCCCGAATGGAGATCCTGTTTGTTATAAAACGGGAAACATTTTAATGATGGACCAAGATACAACTTATTTCCCTCTTTCACTCCCTCATTTTCGTCACTTTTCTTCTCCTCTACACAAATCCTCTCTTCTCTTCTTCTACAAATCTCACCATTTTGTGAGTCTCCCTTCCATACTCAACCAACCATGCTCTCTTCTTCTTCATTTTGGGGATGATTTAAATGCTTGGAAGCTTTCTATTCTCCCTTCATTTTCGTGTACATGCTAGGGCTTGGGATAGTTTGGAGCTTGAGGTAAATTTCCCTACTCTTTTGTTATTTTTAGCTCTAGGTTTTGGTTTCTATGTGGATTGCCTTATGAATGGGTTTAGGAATAGGAACCATTTTCATGTAAAACCAAAAGGTGGGATGTGTTTTATGTGTGTTTTTGGATGGGTGTGAAGTAGTATACAAAAATTCACAATTAGAGATGGAAGATGATGGTTGTTAATGGTGATTGTTTGATTTTAATGGAACCCTAACTCTAGGATTTGGGGGAAATGAGTGATAATGTTATGAAAAATGATTTTTTAGTCAAAACCCATGATAATGTGTGTATGGGTGTTGTTAATGATGGAGATTGGTGGTTATTAGAAATGGTTATTGAATTTTGATGAAAAACCCTAAGTGTAATGATTTGGGGATTTTGGCTAAGTTGATGATTTTGATGACTTTAAATACTCTAGAATGATTATACATGAGGAAATGAATGTTTGAAGCATTGGTGTTGATTATTGGGGATTGGGAGAGGAGTGTATAAGAGTATATATATGGTTAGAGGAATTAATTTAGATTGTTGATGTTTATAATAATGTTAAAAATAGTTGCAAGCCATTGATAGTGGGTTAAGGGAATAAATATTTAAGTTAATGAGTGAGTACGCCATTTTGAAATAGTCGAATTGGTGATGGTCTTAGATGGAGCCAAAAGGCTTATAATGAGTTTGAATAAATTTTGGTGATGGTTAAATGATTCATGTGATGATTTGGAGATCTTAAGGCTAAGGGCCATAGTATTGTTATTGTTAAATGTGGTTAGCTCTTTAAGATTTAAAGAATCTTGGTCTTGGGAGAGGAGTTCCCGAAGCCTAACATGAGCATGAAAATTGGATTTAGACAAGTCTAGGACTTGATAATGAGTGTTGGGGATGATGCCTTATGATGGTATATTAATAGCATGTATATGAATTTTGTGATAGGATTGTATTCCGGACGATGATGCAGAACATTTTCAACTTTAAATTTCGAGGACGAAATTTTTATTAGGGTGGGAGAATTGTAACATCCCAAAAATTTCAATCCCATGGATAATCATTTTTTTTCTAGATCATTAATGATAAGTTTAGAATGAAAGTTTATAAGTAGGACTGTTTGAACAAGTTTTATATGCCTCACATATTGTATATGAGGTGTTGGAAGTGAGGGAATTGGCTTTGAATGCAAATTTCATGGGATGAGTTGTTAGAATTTTCGTTTTTGTTTGGGTGCTGATACTCTCGCTCATGCGAGAAGGGATCTCGCTCAGGCGAGGATCCCCTGTATTGGTATAATGGTCTCTGGACCAGTTTCATCCAGGCGAATGAGATTTCTGCTCGAGCGAGATTCATGTTAAGCAATCTTGGGAGTTACTGGACGAATCTCGCTCAAGCGAGTGTGGCCGCGCTTGAGCGAGCTAGAGAGGAAATTGACACTGGACACTTTTCGCTCAAGCGTGGGTGAGTCGCTTGAGTGAGAGTGTGAAGTCTAATGATTGGTCAGTACTCACTCAAGCGAGTGACATGTATTGTTGTGCCTCGACCAAGCGTGACAAGTGAATGGGAGCAAGTAAGATTCTGGATGAAATTTCACTCGAGTGGGAACATTAGAAAAATAATTTCATGATGTGGTGAATTTTCGAGTGGAATTTCGAGTAAAACAGGTCAGAAATAAGACTTTCTGAGTGAATAAAAGATCTGTTTCTGAGTGAAGGTTAAAATTCCGAGTGAAGGCTATGTTGTCCGAGTAAGACATTGACCGAGGGAGCCACTACTGAGTGGAGTCCTGGCCTCGGAGACATTTGGAGTGAAGTGTGTTCAAGAGAACCACTTCTGGGAAAGTTCCGAGTGAATCGCCTTCGAATGACTCGTTTCCGAGTCAAACGTCTTCAAATGACTTGTTTTTGAGTCAAACATCATCAAGTGTCTCATTTCCGAATGAAAATTCTCCGAGTACAACGTTTCCGAGAGAAGTACGTCCAACCAAAGGAAAACTCATGTTCGAGTAGTGAAATTCCAAGTGGGTTAGCTTAGAGTTGAATTTAACTTTCCTGACGCCGACTGAAATATATACCGAGTGAGTCATTATGTGAGGTACTTCTGGAACAGAGAAAGGTTGACTCCAAATGACCTCAGTTATAACATTTCTGAGTGACAAATTTCGAATGATCCTTTCAGCCATACGAATTCCGAGTTATGCACTTCCCGAGAGAAGTATTTTCGAGTGAAGAAAGATCTCTAAGTACTTTCAGGCGAAAGATGAGTCGGATTTGTAATAATGTTACCGAGTGGAAAACTGAGAGAGATGAGTCGGCTTTGTATTGATGTCGCCGAGTGGAAAACTGAGCGAGAAGAGTCAGATTTGGATTGATTCTGCAGAGTTGAAACCGAGCAAGATGAGTCAGTTTTAGAAACATTTAGCCGAGTGACAGACCGAGCGACTATGGAGTCGGTCTGGAATGATTTAACCGAACGAAAGACCAAATGAAAGAGGAATCGGTTTTGGATGAGCCGGGTGAGACATTTCCGAGAAAGTCATTCCGAGGAACGAAAATCTGACCGAGTGTTTCAAGCGGAAACACTTCCGAGTGAATTCCCTTCTGAGTGAAGCAGTTCTGAAAGAGGAGATGGATGAATTCTCCTCAGACTGACTCGGTAGTGGTCCAGTCGGCTAATATATTGACTCGGTAGTGTCCAATCGGCATATATGCTGACCGGGTAGAGTTCCAGTCGGCATATATCCCCAGAATACCGAACCAGTGTCAGAATTAATCTTTTACACTTTTTTATACATATTTTAATATATTTTTTTCAATCATACAAGGCTCCAGTAGGTAGACGGTGGTAAAAGTCAACAATACAGCTCATTCCTTATCTAAAATCTCTATTATTTCCATAATTGATGCACCTAACCTCCAGTCACGAGAAAGCTTGTCCCCCACTTGTCTTGTACATTATTAAATCAATACCACACCTTTTCCAAGTCTGAATTCTCAGAACAAACCAAAAAAATTAGTAAAGTCTCTCTTTCTCATTTCCTTCTATACGTACAAGCCACTCTTGGTTGGAAGCTAGGACAGTAAGAAGGAAACGTTTTTCAACCAATCTAAGACCCTTCATCAAGGTAAGAGGGGATAGGGTTGTGAATAAATATGAAATGGGGAGAATTGTTTGCTGTCCTAGGAGTTTCCAGAATTATTTTCGTATTTTGTTGCTCAATTGTGAAGCTGAAAACGTGTGAATTTGATTCTGACTTCTTCATCAAAGTTGTAGATCATTTTGTTATGTGAATTTTGAGACCTGAACCGACTAATTTGGTTATGTATAGCAAAAGTTATGGCCAAAATACTACAGTATGTCTGTTTGGAATACATATCTTATATTTTGTGTATATATTAATATTCTGGGAATTATACATGCATAATTAGACTTTGATGTCTTCACAAAAGTTGTAGATATTTATGTTATGGATCTATAGAAAGTGGTTTCAAGTTAAAAGGATATTTGTAGCTCTAGTTATGCCTAAAATACAGAAGTATATTCATGCTGAAAATCTGCTAACATGAATTACGAATTTTAGTTTTGAAATTGGGACTTTTTTGGTGAGAATTAGTGTTCAGTGTCTTCATAAAAATTTTAGATATTTGTGTTATGAGTAATTTAAAACTAGTCCCATGCCAAAATTATTTTTGTAGCTCCAGAAACGTTGAAAATACCAACATATGTACGTTTTGTTACTGTCTTTGAGCTGGTTTGATATATTGTGAATATGTGATATTTCTGTTTGGAATATAAAGTTATGGTCTTCCTGAAACTTGTAGATAATTTTGTTATGGAACTACAGAAAGTGGAATTGCTTAAAAAGGATTTGATTTGCTCACATTATGGTCGTTCTACTAACATATGGTGCTGTTGAAAAATTCTGAAATTTACTCATAATGGCTTTTATGGATGAAAATGATATTTTCCATATGAGTAATGATTTATTATTGAATTATTGAGAAACTATGGATTATTATGGATGTTATTGAGTGTCCTATACATGACATACAGTATGTATATCTTTGTCATGAATACTTATGAATGACTAAATTAATGTATACATGAATGCCTTGTGGTTTATTAAGACATGTTGTTGAAACAGTAAATCCATAATTCTAAATATTTTTATATGTGATGTGTCCTTTGAGGACTTGTGGTTTTCCAAGTGGTTTTGGAAATATTGATATCATGGTATGTTAAATCGATAAAGGGAATTAAAGGCATTCATGTATCATAAGCATTTGGACGCACCATGGAATTTAGGGGTTCCATGATTGCCTACCCTGTTGGGGGGTTACTCTATGATGAGTTAAGCCCTATTTTCGCTATGAGCCATGAAGTGTAGGGATTCATGGTTATGCTAAGTCCTACTTATGTACTTCGGTACTTGAGCGCCATGGAGTGTAGGGATTCATGGCATTATGCTAAGTCCTACTTGTGTCTCTATGAGACTTTTTACTGCAGTATTCCCACCAAACCAAAATGGATCCAGCATGACATCATTTGACTAAGTTAAAGATTTATTAAATATAAATGAACTTGTTTGGCATATTCATCATATCATTATAGTTTGTTAACTGTGTTTGTGCAATTTTACTTATTTTATATTTATTCTATATTCTGTCTCACTCTTACATTAATTTTTATAGTGCATGCTACACAGAATGACGAGTGATGCTATTAATGGAGCTTTTATGATTTATTGCTTGGACTTTGGCTTCATTAAAATATTAATGGATTGTAATAATATTATGTACCATGTACTGTAATCTTCTCTATCGTTTCCTCTATATAAATGTTTTATGTTTTAATTGTTCACGACTAGTATGCATGATAATATGCCGCATTTATCAATTTTTACGTGACCTCAGAATTTAAATTACGAGTTTCAAAATGATTATTTAAAAACGTGAAAAATTTGTTCCAAAATTTTGGGGCGTCACAATTAGCATAGGCAATAGCCCAATTAGGTTGGATATTTAGTCCATTAGTGATCATATTCTTCAGTCTTGTTACCATGTATTCTTCATTCCTTCTTGCTGATTGTTATCGTTCTGGAGATCCAATTTCTGGTAAGAGAAACCATACTTTCATGGAAGTTGTTCACTCAATTCTTGGTAATATATATATATATATATATATATATATATCATAATCACCATAGCTATAGCGCAATGTTAGTTACATTTTTAAAAAAATCAAGATAGTTAAACTCTCTTTTTGAAAATATAAACAATATGCATGTTCGTATATTCTAAATTTCAAAATAATGGGTGAATTTTGTTGAAATATTATAGTGTGAATTAAGACTTTTTAATGAAATTTTTATGTTTTCTTGTTGATATGCTTATGTTGTAGGTGGGTACTATAATTTATTATATGGGATATTTACGTATTGAGTGGTTTTCTTCTCTCTTTTATTTATCAATTAACATATTGAGATTGATGTTTTTATAGTCTGATATGAAGCTTTTTGGAGTGTCTGATGCTAAAACACTCAAGCAGCACCTAGGAAGGAAGATAATGGAACTAGAGGATGAGAAGAGTGTTGTGCAGGTTTAATAAGCACAATTATTTTGCTCTAACAGAAAATTCATATTCATATATGTGGCCTAATTTATGCATGCAACATGAGATGGATTGCCTTTTAGTTGATGTTGAAACTCTTGCTGCCAATTCTTATGGGCAAACACAAATCAGAGGATATCCATGCCAAAATATTGAAAGCACTTGAAACAAGGGTGATGCATCTTTTTCTTTTCTTTTCAATTTATTCTCTTTTTTACAATATTTGATTGGAAAAATTCTAAATTGTTGAAATATTTTCAAATATACAAATGTTAGATTCTGGATCTGAAGAAGAAACAGGAGAGCCAGGTCCAGCTTCTAAAGCAAAAGCAAGAGAGTAATGAAGCAGCAAAACGACTACAAGATGAAATACAATCTATAAAGGCCTAAAAGTTCATTTTTGTACTTTTTCAAACCATAGTTTTGATCTCTTAAATATACTAAATATTATACACTAAACACTGTTGTAGGTTCAGCTACAGAAAAAGATAAAACAAGAGGTAGAACAATTTCGGCAGTAGAAGGCATCTAGAGAGGAAAAGCTGCTACAAGTATGATAAGCTGCTTTTCATTTTTTTAATTTCGTTTGTCCTCTATACTTTCATCCTTATTTAAAGGTGGTGAAAGTTCACCAAAAAAATAAATGTTTTTTCCAAAATGAAACAATTGCTTCACAGTAGTCTTTATAAAAATGTAAACATGAATTAATATTTAATTTGTAGTTTGAGTTAAATGATGTTAGCAGTTCAATGCTTTCACCTTACTAAAATTCAAGAGGTGGAATTAGAGGCTAGCCAATGTGATGGTTGATCATGACTAATCCCAAGATTTCAAATCTGGTTTAATTACTTGTCCTACATATACCCAATGTTGTATTAATTTTATTTCTGTGAAACTGTAGCATCTCAAATTTTGGAGAAAATAAATTTATTAGATAAAGATAAATAATTATTTATGGTCCAATAATTGTGGGAAATTAATTAGACGCTAGAGGTGAATTATCGGTAAATTAAGATTTATTAGAACCGGATAATTTAACAGATGGTGTGGGACCCACTAAGCTAAATTAGATATTTGATGGGTCTAGAATATTTAGAAAATTATTGTGTCTATGGTGGTATAGTTAAAATAATTTTTGGTATCGAGGAGATAATTATTTGGACACGACATATGATATTAAACGGAGAAAATACGAGCCAAATGGAATTAAAAGAAAATGAAAATTTCCCTTTTCTCTCTTCTCATGACCGTGTGTCTTATTCTCCACTTTTCTACTCTCTTTTGTCCATTATACAAAGAGAAATATTAACCAATGGGAAAAGCATTGTGGGGCACCCTATTAACCAATGGTCAAGGACCAATTTTGTCACTTTTCCCACTTTCTCTTTCCCATTTTTGGTGCATTCTTCTACTCTCCACTCTATCTCCATTTTCTTCTTCTTCTCCATTCTCTCTTATGCCAAAACCGTGACACCTCCCCCTATACCCATTTATCATCAAAGTTAACATAAAAACTTGGATTCATGAGGCTTGAATGGCACATTGGAGCAAAACATTGGTTGTCTCCTCTTCTTTCTCACCCATTTTCATTTTTGGAGAAGCATGGATTTGAGGTAAGGGTTTCTTGCCTCTTTATTATTCCATTAATGGTTTTGTGATATTTAAGCTTGAGATGTTGATATTGGAAAGTATGGGTATTGATGAGAATGATGAACCCTAGGCTTGAGTGGCTTGGGAAATGATTTTGATTATGGTTTTGTGATATAAATGGATGAGGGATTATTGTGTTTATGTTGACCCATGTTAATAATGGATGATTGATAAAGATTGTTGTTGGGTGATTTTAAAGAAAAATCCTAAGTATTGATAAATTAGAGATTTTTGCCAAAATATATAAGGAAATGAATTTTTAGAAGTATTGGAATTAATTATGGATGTTGATGAAATTTTGAGTTAAGCTTAATGTATTATGAATGATGATTTATGCATGTGAAACCCAAACCATAGGTTAGAAGACCATTACGAACATTGATTGTTGTTTACAATTAATTGACACTTTGATGATGATATTAAGCTTGTGATGATGTATAAGAATTGTTGAAATTGATGCTTGCCAATTTGTATATGCACCCTTGAGAATTAATAATTTGGGGCTTTTGGCATAGGTAGTGAACTTGCTAATCTATTTGCCATAAGAATGATTTTGATATGTAGAAGTGATGTTTGGAGAGATTGATATTGTTTATTGTTGTGGAAGAGTTAAGGAATAATGTTTAAGTATTGGTAATAGAGGTTTAGATTGAAGTTGAGGTATTGTATGATCCTAAAAAAAATGATTAGAATGATGTACATATGAAATGGTGGTTGTTGGATTTTGGTGGAACCTATAATGGTTATGATGGAATAATGAAATAAGATTTTTATTCAATGAGGTTTTAGGCCATGATATGTGCCATATGAATTTGTTGATTGATGATGGTTTAAAGGAAGCCAAGATGGCTTATATTGAACTTAGATGATTTATATGATGGTTTTATGCATTATGGATAAAGGAGGTGATGTTGTTGTTAGGTATGGTTGACCCCTTAAGATATAAAGAATCTTGGTTTTGGGAAAGGAATTCCCGAAACCTAAACAAATGGTGTGAATTGGTGTTTTAGCAAGTTTAGGACTTGATACTAAGCCCTACATGATGTTAACAAATAATTAGAATTGTGATGATGCCTTAAGATGGCTCATTAATTGAATGCATATGTATATGTTGATAGGAGATTGTATTCCGGGCAATACGACGGAACAATCGAAGCCTTCAAGTTGCCATGATTATTTTGAATGATGATTGATAATGTGATGGATGATAGGCTTGCCGATTTGTTGAATGTTTGGGAATTACATATATATGAGATGGTGATGAATGTTTTGTCGTCTCTTGATGGGAATGAATTACATCTATCAATGAATGATTCATGTTAGAATAGAATAATTGTGTGTCTTATTGAGTTAAGGTTCCATGAGGATGCATGATTTAACATTGTTTGATGTTGGGTTGATGAATTTGATGTTTGGGGGTGTTTTCCAGCGTGGGAATCGATTCTTGGGGTGTGGGACTCAATTCATGGCTTTCCAGAATTATGGGAATCGATTCCCATGATGTAGAAATCGATTCATGGGCTACTGGAATCGTGTGAACCGATTCATGGCATGTGTGAATCGATTCATGGCTTTATTTTTCACAATTATCAGGATTTTTCCAACTGTTGCTTTTCCCTTGCTGTTTTTGGCCCGTTTAGGTATCTTAATGACATTTTCAGCCTCTGACTTCTCCATGAAAGTTGTAGATAATTCTGTTATAGAGGTTGAAAATTAGTCTTACCTTAATTGGAGTTTTCTTACTCTCATTAGGCGTAAAACACCAGACCCGTTGCATTGTAAAACTCAAATTTAAGAGGGTTTTGAACCTAACTTTTTATGATTGTCAAATTTAAGAAGGACTATTAGGTGATATTTGTGACATGTCTCACTATTTTTAAGACTAAAAATAAACTTTTCTCATATGTCTTAATATTGAAATTTGTCATGAGCTTATTATTACCTAAACCCCTTTTATTATGTAAAAACAAGAGATTGTATTCGGGGTATATGATGATGGTGTGTCTTGGTGGTGTTTGATATTGATTGAGACATTGGAAAAAATGTATGTGCCTATGATATATTATGGAAACATGAATGTACACCACTAATAATATGATATGATGAAAAGTTAAATGATGGGGTTGTAAGACACACCCATGTATGATGATGAAACTAATTAGGGGCTAATTGAATGACAATAAGTTTGTGATAAATCGATGAAACGGAGATGATTGTTATTATTGATGATTCTTGAATGCTATTGTGATGAATGCAAGTGTGATTTTGTGTACGCGTGGTTTGAATTATATTGATGAATTATTGTGATGCCACACTAATATATGAAACAATGGTAATGATCAATGAGATGAAAATCCACTAAGAAATCATGTGGTGATGTTGATGAATGTTATTGATGATTGTGGTGCCATTATGAATGTTGCAAGTATTGAGTTGCATGAATGATATAAAATATGTTGAAATGAAATGCCACCCTTAAGACTTAAAAACAATGGCTATATCCAACGATGATAAAATCCACTAAGATATGTATGGTGGTGTTGGTGATGATAATGATTGATGACTGGCATGATACGATGCATAGTGTGAGAAATGCATTGATTGACATTTGCATCCACGACATATCATACGTTGTCTATGTGGAATGTTGGGTTCCGCTAGGCGGGCCCAGTGGGAGGGTGACCCAGTGCACAGGTAAATTGTTGTTGTTCCCTAGTGATTCTGGGAATCATGAAGCTGTATATAGTTTGGTGACCAGACACCCTATGTGGCGGGCCTAGTAGGCGGGCAGCTCTGTGATGAGCAAGTTACCTCGGTGTCTGACGGGGCACGGCTCTCTCAATGTGTGTCCGGGAGGGGCCCGTAGTACTTTTGGCAAGTAAGGCCATGTTGTTGATCTGCAAGTCACGGGGTGACTAGTGCTACATATGGGTTATGCGGTTTGGCACCAGTAAAATTGGTGATTATGCATGCATTATGATATATGTGTACACATTACAGTACTGCAGTAGGGGCATAGTAGCACACCCATGCTTAACCCACATTTGGTGTTTATTCCCACAGTCGGATCCGTATTTGTTGTTGATAATTCCATTGTGCATATGCATTAGCCTAACACTAGTGGAAAAAAGGCTTTTTACACTAGGAGTTTTACACCGGTTGTAGTTTGACCGGTGTAAAAAATAAGGCGGTGGCAGTTTTGTAAATAAGAAAAAACTTTACACCAGTCTACTCTTTGGACCGGTAAGAAATACTTATGTTTATACCGGTCTATAATTTGGACCGGTGTAAAATATTATGTTTGTAACGGTCTAATATTTGGACCGGTGAGAAATGTCAAAAGTGATACCGGTCTTATATTTGGGACCGGTGAGAAATCTTTTCATTTTACCACTTTATTTTGGAGCCCTTCTCATTCTCTCGAAAGCCAACCCGCGAAGAGCTCTCTCTCGAAACCTAGCCCTCTGACAGGGCCCGCAAGCGCACGGGTTATGTCGCGTAATATAAAAGATTATCGTTCTCCACAGGGACTGTGTTCAAAGTACCGACATATTAAAATTTAATTATCCACACAATTGATTTTTAAGGTTTTTGTAAAATAAAACACAATTTAAAAATCTAAATTTAGAAACAAAATTTACTTGACACTTAAAAAAAAAAATCAGAGTTGAGAGTATCTTGGGATTTCGAGGGATTAAGACTCTATTTTATGTTAATGAATTTTAACTTTTCATAAATAAGAATCGAATTAAGTTTTCCAAGGCGAATTTTCCAAAAGCTAATTAATATGTTCCTCTCGGAATCCTATTAATGTACCTAACCTATGGAAAGCGCTGCTTAATCCTCAGAAAGGCCCATTATCATTTTATGAAAATCCCTTTTATTTCCTCAAAAGAATTTTGATTACTTTCACGGTTTTACCGAGGTCACAAAAAACATCTCAAAAATCTTAGGTTTAGTTCAAAGCTTTCCGGTAAAAATAAATCTCTCGATTCTATTTATTACCTAAACTTACTAATATACCCATAAGTATACAGTTTTATCATTTAGGTTCTTGTTAGGAATTACTAAAAGCATTGAGCATAATTTAACTAAATGGAAAATAGAAATTTATTTAATTCCAAGTCAAAATAACATTAAAATAAAATATTATCATACCCCTTTCATCCCAAGATAATTAATTTAGCTACTCATAAAATAATTCAAATTCATATATATGATGGAAAAATAAAACATGCAAGACATGGTAAAAATAAAGACTTACGGGTTTCTCCAAAAGCTCAGAATAATTTACCACTGTAATTCCTTGTTGCAATAATTTCTCCACCAATTACAAATTTAAATTCTCACTTTTACAATTCACAACTCTTAAAATAAAATAAAGAAAAAGAAAGGAAAAGAGAAATTAAAACGAAAGAGAAAGGAGAAGGAACGAAGAAGAAAATGAAAAAGAAAGAAAGAAAAGAAAAGAGAAGGACGGAAGAGAGAAAAGAAAGAAAAGAAAGAAAAGGAAATTGAATTGAAGTGATTGTTCGATGGTTTGGTGGTGCTGCCCGTGTTCCCTTTTATAGGCAAAGGAAGGGAAGAAGTCAGCTGGGAAAACGCGTTGCCAGTTGGTGCAATTGTCTTCTTCTCAACCGCCCCACCATCACAGCTTGGAGACAGCCTGGATGGTGTCAAGTGGGAGAAAACTTTCGGTGCATGTGACTTCCAACTGTCCCAAATTACATTATTTTAATATTTCCAATAATTCGGTGCTTGGATTTAGTGATGATTGGTGCAGGTGGAGAAATTCCGAGTGAAAAAGTGTTGTTTTTCCACAAAACCGAGTGAAAGCTTGCTGTTTATCCCCAAGACCGAGTGACAGCTTGCTGGAAGGTGTTGGTCGGTTTTGTGGCTTGCTGTTGGATGGAGATCTGGACGTTGTGGGCTGGACGGTGTGGAATTGATGGAGAGGAAAGGGACAGCGGATAGAAGAGAGGGAATGTGGGTCGGATTTCACCTTCTCTCCGGAATCCGAGTGGAAAAATGCCTTTTGTGCACAAAACCGACTGGAAAAGGTGCATTTTCTAAAGAAGACCGAGTGAATCTTTGCTCGGTGTCGAGTTGAGGGGTCGGTGTTTGGAAGAAAACCGGTCGGTATTGAGTTGAGGGTCGGTGTTTGGAAGAAAACCGGTCGGTATTGAGTTGCTTTGAAGTCGGACAGTGTTTGAGGAGACGAGCAAAGCAACTCCGATTGCTTTATTCCTTAGGAACCGATTGAAGAGTGAATCGGAACCGAGTGAAAAGTGATTCACTCAGAACTGCTTAAAAGGTGACTTGGAACCGACTGGAAAGTGGCTCACTCAGGATTGGGAAGTCTGCTCACTGTTTCACTCGGCTATGTCTATGGAATTGAACCACTCGGAGAGACCTTGCTTGGATCTCTGAGGAATACACTCGGTCACATTCAAATGGTAAAATCACACCTTCACTCGGAAGTCCGAGTTGATTTCCACTCGGAATTGACTCCAGTCGTCAATCAAATCACTCGGAATGGCCTTCACTTTCACTCAGAAACTTTGGAATCCGGCTGATTGAATTTCTTTTATGTTCGAGCCTTGCTATGCTCGGAAATGCAGCTTTCTGCCCCAACTCACTCGGATGTGCTTTTCTTTGGAGACTTCTCACTCGGGCTCAGTGTGAAACATGAGAGTCTGCCCGAGTATGTTTCATTTCCGATCGGATTTTTCCTTGCTTGCTAAGACACTACTCGGAAATGCCTTGTTCCGCTTGAGAATGCCATTTTCTCCGAATGAAACCACTCAGATTCCTCCTTATTCAACACATTCATTCAGTGGCCTCTTCTACTCGGAATCAACTCACTCGGAACAGCTTTTTACCCAGAAAAGTTCTTCTTCCCTGGTCAGATCTGCTTCAGTCAGCATCCCTTCACTCGGAATTAGCTTTGGGCAGTTTTTATTGAAGGTCAGTCCCCTTTTTTCACTCGCAATGGACGCAATCAGGGAAGCTTCCACTCGGAATCACCTCCAACCGAGACTTATTCGATTTCAGCATTGAACCTCCAACAGTCAGCCATTTATCACTCGGAATGGCTTTTGACAGGGAACTTTCCACTCGGATTTACCTTCAACAGTGAAGTATTCCACTCGGATTTTCTCCATTCTGAGTAATTCCACTCGGATTTGGTCCTTTCTCAGTCATCCCACTCGGATTTGGTCATTTTGAGTCAGACTTTAACATTCTGAGTCGGATTTTAACATTCTGAGTTGGAATTCAGCATTCTGAGTTGGAATTCAGCATAAAAAGAGAGTTCTTTCTACTTTGGGCTTGTTCTTCTTGTTTCTTTATCATTTTATGGTCATTTTTCTCTTGTTTTTGACCCTTTATTGCCTTGATTTCTGCAAAATAACATACCCAAGTAGAATAGAGTGGAAAGAAAGCAAAAATCACAATAAATAAAGGAAATACAGTGGATAATGATAAAAATCCTAAGCAAACTGGGTCTAATTTATTGTACTATAAAGCACTTATCACCCTCTTGAAGCTCCTCCTCTGTGTGTTAGAGCCAAGTCTCCTTCTCCACCATTCCCTCTTGTCTTCGTATTGCCACTCTCCTTCTTTCGCAACTTCTCTTCTGCCTACGTTCTCGACTACCTGCAACTTTTTGAGGGGTCACTGCTCCGCCATCTCTGTCCGCGTCTCCGTCGCCGCCAGTCACATATCAGAGCAAAACAGACACAAAGGTATGCGACATTGATTTTGCCCTAATGTTTTGTATACCGCATTGAATGTTGTAGTTTAGGGTTTTTCTAAAGTTTGTTTTACTTAATTTTTCAATTCAACCTATGTCTGGTTTGGGAATGCTCATATCCTTATTTTCACAAAAATAACTAAGGGTTGAATAATGATCGAAGCTATTCGTTCTATTTTTCATTGTTTCCGAGTGAGAGTTTCTCTTCCCATCGTTCATGATTTCGTGCTTTACCACTAATGCTTTGTTTTGACCGTCCTGTTGTGCATGACGTCTCCTTTCGAGCTCGAGCCTCGCCTCCCCTTTCTCACGACTCGCGTATTTATTTGAGGCTCTCCCTCCTGCATCTCTGTCCAAGGCTTCAAGTGGCCTTCAAGTTAGCTTCGTCGTCAGTGGCTGGCCTTCCTCCCTTCTCTGGCTGTTTGGACCTTCTAGTTCTCTTATTCCTAAATCAATTTTTTTGGTACATTAGTTCTCTGATTCTCGGATCTGACAACTTGAATTGTGATTTTGTCAAATGCTCAATAAACTCTTATTACGGTGGTGCAAATAAGTTTTGTCTTGTTGTTTTGGCATGCTTGAAGTTTTGTTTGTATCTGTGTGTGAAGATTACACTGATTGTCTTTACTCCTTCCATAAAATTTTCTTTGGGTTCTCATTCATTGTCTTTACTGATAGGGTCTTTTTTTGTGTGTAAGGGGATTTGGTAGTGGTTTAAATTCTGTTAGCAGGGTTGAAGGTATCAATCATTCTGTTTGGTACACATCTTGTCTAAATTAATAGATTTAAATCCATATACCGATTCTACTGTGCTTTGTTGTACTTATGTTGACATCTTGTTTCTCATATCACAGCAGCAATATCGCCACTTATAAAGCATGAGTCCCAAATGTCAACTAGTGCAATCTCTAACTTTACCTTTTCCTCTTATCTGAACAACAATTATATAATATAATGAATCTGTTGATATTAAAGCCACAATAATTTTTCTATTTTGGATATGGTAGAACATGACAAACAAATCTAATCCTATGTGTCTTGTCTAGAGATGTCTTAACTTTGGATGCCAAAGAGTGGATGTTACACTTTAGACTTTAATCTTCATAGTTAGTAACACCACTTTATTTTACAAATGAGTTATGGAATTCTGGACCATCATTAGCGTAATGGGGGAGGGGATGAATTTTCTATGCTGAGATCCAACGTTAAAATCTATAGCATTTTTTAACTTGTAAAAAAACCACTAAAAAGGTTCATTTAGTAGTACGGATTATACTTTAAACATAATAAAATTAAACAAATTTGGTCAGTTTCACTGTTTAAGATGTCTCCTAATTAATTAAATTCTCTCTCCATAGATAATGAAATAATCTCTTCATTAATATATTAATAGTATGAGAAATTTTAAAGTATAATAATAATAACTGATAAATTTACTTAGAATAGTTACGTTTCTTAACCAATATAAAATGATGTAAAAAGATCTGAGGAAATACTCTTATTTATTTTCATATTATTACTTACAATTTAGCTTTTTCTTAATTTGATTTTAATATAAAGCTAAACATATACTTTATGGATTAACATTCTTGTGGTTTTCTTTCAGTATGAATTGCTTACTTGTTGACACCTGATCACAGTTCATGGAGGTTATCAAACTTGAAAACATAGGTTTACTATAGGGACTGCATGGCTCTTCCTGGTGATATTTTCCTCTTGCAAGTAAGCAATTCTTTAACAGTACCATTTGTTTCTTTAACATTCCAGTTGCTCAATCTAATTGAGTGAACACTTTTAAGAATTTTTTGATGTTGGTTAATCATTTTCTCTTTTCAATATGTCTTTTAATCTTTTTATAAGATGATAGTTTTAATATATAATTATTAGCATATTGGCTGTATTTGTACCCTTAATTTTTAAGAAATTCATATCCAATTGCCATATTTATTTCCTAGATTCATGTTGTGGAACTAGAAGTAGTTGTTATTATCATACTAGAATTGCTTCGCAAGAGAATCAATTATACACTTATCCATTGGAAGGCTTTGGTGAGAACTTCAGGAGAAATAAGAGGAGTAGAATTAAACACAGCATTTGCAATAGTGGCAGTTCCTAGATTCTGACTGCTGAGACCAGCAATAGCAATAGTGTTTCTATAACCCACATCACCCTTGTTCAGTGCTTTGGTGAAGAGACGATTTTTGTCTTGATTAGAAATGTCTTGAGACCAACATGAGATCATTTGAAAATTTTTTAGAGTGAAAATTTAAATGGCTATTTGATATTGGTGAAGGATCATCCAAGCTTTCCTTGTTGAAGAGCAAAAAATTATGAAGAAGGTATTGAAGATCCAGAAAGCAAAAGAAAAGCATGCAACAAAGAGTTAAGACCATCTTAGTGATTCAAGAATGAACAAAAATATCCCTTGTTAAAATTTGTTCGAAAGAATTTTGTCTTTGAATATGTTTACCATGAATTTGGAACTTATTTAAAATTGATTTTATAATTTTTGTGCCTGGTAGATATTAGACTTGAGTCTATAATACACTTTATTGTAGGTAGATGTATTTTCAAAATGGTTTTTTGGTAGTTATATTGAGTTGCCTTTATCTATCCTATGTAAAAGCTTACATATTGCTTTCTGGTTACAGAAAGATGCAGATTCATGTAAGCGAAGTGTAGTGGTGGTCTTGTTGCAAGACATGTTAGAAGTGTTTACTTGTGATATGATGGTAAATGAGATTAGGTTGGTTAACTTAACCGCACTGACTTTGGAATGTTAATTTTTTTCTCTGGCTCTTGCACAAAAGATAATAATGTTTTCTTTTCATAATTTGATGTTCATCAGTGAATTGGCAGAACATAATCACATTAGTAAGGAGAGTAGAAGACAACCTTTTGCTGGTACAAATACAAAATCGTTATTCCCTCCGCTGGTTACATCACAATGGGAGGAACAGGTAATTAGTATAAATTATAGACTATAGCAATTACATTTTAGCTAATAGTAAGTAAGTTTCCACTTTCCAGATGCTATATAACTTGTGAATACTTCTAAATGTTTCAGGTTAGACGTCTTTATTTACTCTTGATGGTGAAGGAATCAACCATTGAGGTGCCAACAAACCTTGAAGCAAGCAGAGGGATTGCATTCTTTACCAATTCGTTGTTCATGGATATGCCACGTGCTCCATAAGTTTGTAAAATGTTGTCATTCAGGTCTGATGCTTGTTTCTTGTACAGCGTCATGAAGATAAATGCAAATTTCATGCTTTGTATAAAAGGTGCAAGAGTATCATTCTTTTTACGTGGACATACTAATTAATGTTAAATGTTGAAAACCTTCCCTAAACTAATATAAGCTATGACCACTGAACCTATGACCATCAGGTGTTTCCTTAAAATGTGATGGAGAGTACTACTATCTTTCTCTGCACATTCAATATCTTAATTCTTAAACATTACATAAAAATTATCTCTTTTTTGTGTTATTTAATATTTTATTTCTATAGCAATATTTGATGCATCGATGAATACATATCCAATCCAATGAATGTATTGAAGGGATGTTATTAAAGGAAATAAAAGAACATTATTCGGAGGATGTTCATGCCACACGAGATGTTATTAAAGGAAACAAAAGGGAAAGTAAAAAATAAATAAATAAAAAAATGAACTTTTTACACCGGTTGTACGAACCAACCGATGTTAAAAGTCTATTATTTTGTACCGGGCTTTTCAAACAGAACTGGCGTAAAATATCATATTTATACCGGTTGTTAATAACAGGAGCGGTGTAAAATATTACATTTCACACCGGTCGTAGTACAAAGGACTGGTGTAAAAACTATTTTTCTCACCGGTTCTAAAATCGGTGTAAAAAGTCCATATTTTCTCACCGGCTCCATCTACACCTGTTCTAAAACCGGTGTAAAAAGTCAAAAAGGACCGATGTAAAAAGTCATTTTTCCACTAGTGTAAGAGCATTTGCATATAGCATGTAGATATGCCAAAGGTGTTGTGATATGATGATGATTGATGATGATATATGATGATGGTTGAGATTGAGATGTGATGATGATGAGATGGGTAAATGAATACCTAAAAGACAACATGTAAAATATGAATACAATGAAAAGATATGAATATGATGATGTTGTATATGATGGCCTAATGTGATGAAGGGCTTGTTTGTCTATGGTTGATGACAATGATGTTGGCCCATTGTGGCATTGAGAAAAGATGTGTATATGTGCTTTCTTTGCTATGAATTGATGGATGAATACTTTATATGTATATTGTTGAAATGAGAAATTATGACGATTATTGATGAATTATGAAAAACATACATAATGTTAATATGCATATGCACATAATCTCAATTGTATTCATATTCTTCATTTGAAATGTATGTTGTCCATTTTTAGCATTGATGAATAAATATCATGGGATGAGAATATTTTTAAAGTAAAGCTTTGGTGAAAGGTAAATAATGGTAATGGATTGCCTTGGCCGGCAACGGTTGTAATTATTGTACTGTGAATAAAATGTAATTATTGTATCATAAAATGTTTCTTTTTTATTTTGTTTTCCAGGCTTTCAATGAATTAAATGTGATGAAAACTAAAGGAACATCTCTTATGAATTAAAATTTACTTAGAAGTGCTCATGACTTTAAAATTAGAAGTCTATACTGTATAACTTGGTTCAATTAATGGTAGGCAAACTGCATGAGGTATCCAAATTGTTGTTGCATGCTGTTGGCGCAGTCGATTTATATGACAGTGCATTGTCAATTTAAGCACCGGTGCATAAAGATGTTTATAAAATAGAATACATGTTATGCCTTCAGCATCCTGAGTCCTGACATTCTCTTAGAGATTAAGATTCATTCATGCATAAAATTAAACTTCATTTGCTCTAGTATTTCAAGTGTTCATAAATTATTTTTTTAATACATCTTTTTTATGATGTAATTTTAAATAGCTAAATCAAAAGACATGTTTTGAATATATCTATTTTCTATTTTTTCATGACAACATGCATAATTCTTACTTCGGAAAAAAGGAATGGTTTATTGAAACACCTATCGGTGATATTGTTGACTTTTGTGGCTGTTATAATTTATACTTGTTATAATAAAATGTTATATTTAATACCTGAATATTTCCTTTAGGTCCTTCAGAGAAAGACTAAGGAGGCTGCAATGGCCACCAAGAGGTTAAAGGAGTTGTTAGAAGCTCGTAAATCTTCAAGTCGAGACACGTCAGGTATGATTTTTAAATAATTGATAATAATCTCAAGTTTTTTAGACTTTTGATTTTTAAGAGGAAGTTTTTTAGGCCAGAAAAAGAGACAGAATATGCTCACTTTTAGTGATCAGCATGTCTGCTTGTATGAGACAAGGAAAAACTGGTTATGGGAACAACATTAACTCTTCTTTTTATATATACTATATGTTATTCTATTAGATTTCATTTTCCAGTTGCAATGAATAAAAGTGGAACGAATCGTCAGTTAACAAACTTTGCTTCTTCTTCTTCTTAGATTTGCTTGATTATCCATTATATCTTAAATGGGTAAAAGTTTTAAGTTTTTTCTTTAGAGTAATGAGAAGTCCTTACAACGTTGGCTTGATCACGAGCTAGAAGTCATGGTAATAGAGCATGAAGTTCGTTTTGAGTACGAGAAGCACAACCAAGTGTATGTAACGTGTGTCTAAATTATTTTTCTTACAGATTTGAAGTGTATCGTAATATGTAATATTGTGATATGATCTACAGGCGAGCTGCCCTTGCAAAGGAGTTGGCCATGCTAAAGCAAGTAAATGAGTTGTCCCATTTTAGTGATCTGACCTTCAGATGTTTGTTGATTGTTGATTCGAAGAGTTAATTTGGCTTTTAAAAATTATTAAGGATTAAAATGATGTATGGTTATGTTGGAGACTAATTTCACTTCATTGTAGATATGTTCCAAAATAGATTGAAAGTTTGCATTTACTCATTAAATTGATATTATGCTATGATTAAAACTCAAAAATAAGTAATTGGCTGGTTGTAGGCTTGCAAAATGGAAATGATTTTTTCTCTTTATATGGATATTAATTTTTTTATTAAATTGTCTTTTAATTAAAAAAAGAATAAAACAAAACAGAAACTTTTAACACTAGTTAAAAACTGAAACAGGTGTTAAATTTGATAACCAAAAGCAAACCGCTCAATCAAACCTAAAAAACTGATAACCAAAAAAATTAATAACTAAAAAAATTGATAATCGAAAAACACTAGTGCAAAATATGCTTACGAAGACAGGATTTGAACACGGTTATGAGGGAACCATGCTTAAAGAAAACGCGGTGGCATTTTTGTGATTTTAATGAACGTTTTTGAGCACGGTTGAATTGTAACCGTCTTCGTAGGTAGGATACGAAGACGGTTTTCCACCAACTGTGCTAAAAGGGTCCTTAAAAAAACGACGGTGGCATTTTTGTGATTATGCTAAAGCTTTTTAAACACGGATGTAACGCAACCGTGTTCGTAGGGTCAGGGATATTAACACGGTTCCTAGTAATCGTGCTTATAGGTCCAAGCGTGTCATTTTCCAACACGGTTTTATGCGTAACCGTGCTTAAAGGCCTCAGATATTAGCACGGTTGATTGTTACCCGTGCTTAAAGGCCATATATGAGGACGGTTGGTCTATAACCGTGCTCGTAGCTTCGCGCGAAATTCGAAACTCACTTAAAACTTGTACCCTTCGTCTTCCTCATTTCATTTCAGCTCAAATTTTCTCTCCCTCCATTCAGTTTCCTCTCAAACCCCCCTCTCCCTGCATTTTGAAAACGCAAATCCCTCCCTCTCTCCCTTCTTTTGCCTTACGAAAAGCTTCCTCCATTGGGTTCCCTCTCAAAAATCGAATCCTTCCCTCCCTCCCTCCATTTTGAAAACTTGAATCCTCCCTCCCTCCCTCCATTTCGAAAACTTGAATCCTTCCCTCCCTTCCTCCATTTTCCTTACGAAAAGCTCCGTTTCCTTCTCCGTAGGTGTGCTTCACTCCATTCGGTTCACTCCACCAAGGGTTCACTCCGTGGTGCTTCTTCTTCCTTTCTCCGTTTCCATTCACCTACACGCACGTACGGGTTCCTATTTTTACTCCTCATTTTATTATTATTTATTTGTTAGGAATTATATATGTAGTTTTTGGAAAATGAAATGCTATATATTAGGAAAATCTGATTTGGGGATTTAAAATGTTGTTAGCTATAGATAACGAGTGTTAGGATTGATTGTTAAATTTATTGTGTATATATATGTTTATTAATTTGGTTAATTTAAATTAATATTAAAGTAAAAAAATGATATTTTGAACTAAATAAATACATAAACATTAGTAAAAAAAATTAAACACATGAAAATTGATATTTTCTAGTAGATAAAAATTTAGTTGTAAATGTAAAATAATAAATTATATGAATTGTAACAAAATAATTAATAGGAGTTATTTTTGTTGATTAGGCAATTAAAAATTTTAATTACATAATTTAGTTTATTATACATTGTTTACTTTCTTTAATTGCTTTTTATTAGGTGTTAATAATTTTGTGGATATAATTTATATGTGTAACAATTTTAGAATTTGATAAGTTTAGAATTTGATATGTTTATTTAGTCCCCTTTATATGAGTTTGTGATTTTTTAAATTGTAAACAAGTGAACCATAGTTTCCCGTTTGAGATTCGACACAAATGGTAATTAAATTAATTGATTCCATCGTTTGTGTTGAATCTTGAATTGTCTGTTTAGACAGTTTGGGATGAACAATTTTTTTATGCGTCATTGCTATGTACAAGTTAGGACTTATTTTAAAATTTGATAAAGTTTTGGTTAGTTAAGTTTTGTATTGTTCTCTGGGTGCATATTTGATTGTGGTTGAATTTGATTTCACCACTTTCATTTCGTGTACTTAGAGACCAATGCGAAATGCTGCCGAAATTTTATCAAATTTTAAAATGACTCCTAAGTTGTATGTGGTTATGAGGTATAGAAAAATTTTCATCCTGAATGGGTAGGACCACCACCTTTGTGAAGAAAGTAAGATTCATAGCACCGTTAAATTTACGGGTATTGTAAACAGAGAGTATGGATCGAAGTTGGATAGCTGCATCACGTATAAGTCCAGAATATGAAGGTGGAGTTGAAACATTCATAGAGTACGTGATACGAAATGCTGAAGAGGTGAATGGAATGTATTTTTGCCCTTGTGTTAAATGCTTAAACATGCGCCGACTAGAATTGACAGAGGTGCGAGAACATCTGTTGTGTGATGGATTTCTTCAGAGTTATACGCGATGGATATGGCATGGTGAACATGTTGAGGTGCCAAGTACTAGTTTTCAAACAAAAGACCAAAGCTTTGCTAATGAGGTTGATGATGACATGGATGACCGACTTGAGGATATGATCCGTGATGTAGGGGTAGAAAGTTTTAAAAGAGCTCACGTATATGCGAGTCTATGTGAGGATTCTGAAAAGCCGCTGTATCCGAATTGCTCTAATTTCACGAGGTTGTCAGCAGTTTTACGATTATTTAATTTGAAAGCGATAAATGGGTGGACAGATAAAAGCTTCACTGACTTGCTTAAGTTGTTGAAAGAAATGCTCCCAGTTGGTAACACTTTGCCAAATCGTAACTATGAGGCTAAAAAGGTGTTGTGTCCTATGGGCTTGGAGTATACGAAGATACATGCATGCCCAAATGATTGTGTATTATACCGTGGTGAGTACGAAATGCTGCATCGATGTCCTAGATGTGGGGTGTCACGATATAAGAAGAAAGAGGTTGATTCTGATGATTTCTGCAAAAAGGGGTCTCCTGCGAAGGTGTTGTGGTATCTCCCTATAGTTCCACGACTAAAGCGTCTATTTGCCAATGCAGATGATGCGAAGCTTATGAGATGGCACGTTGATGAAAGGGTTGTTGACGGATTAGTTAGGCATCCGGCAGATGGATTACAGTGGAAGAAAATGGATACGATGTTTCCAGATTTTGCCTGTGACCCAAGAAATGTTAGGCTTGCACTAGCCACAGATGGCATGAACCCATATGGGAACCAAAGCACAAACCACAGTTCTTGGCCTGTTTTGTTGTTTGTTTACAACTTGCCGCCGTGGTTGTGCATGAAGCGGAAGTACGTTATGTTATCAATGATGATTTCTGGTCCACGACAACCAGGGAACGACATTGATGTATACTTATCTCCGTTAGTTGAAGACCTGAAAATGTTATGGGTAGAGGGGGTTGATGTGTTTGACGGGCTAACAGGACAATCATTCAATTTGAGGGCCATGTTATTCTGTACGATCAATGATTTTCCAGCGTATGGTAACCTCTCGGGCTATAGCGTCAAAGGACATAAAGCGTGTCCTGTATGTGAGGAGGGAACTAGTTCTGATCGACTACATCATGGAAGGAAAAATGTTTATCTTCGACACCGTAGGTTTCTCACACCTAATCATCCACTTCGTAGGTTGAAGAAGTCGTTCAATGGTGCACAAGAGTTTGAAATGCCTCCCCAGCCGTTGTCTGGTCGACAAGTATATGAAAAGGTGAAAGAAGTGAATGTGGTTCTTGGTAAGTCTGAGAAGCAGTCTATCTCAAAAAACACATGGAAGAAAAGGTCAATATTTTTCGATCTGCCATATTGGAAAGAGCTTGATGTGAGGCACTGTATTGATGTGATGCATGTGGAGAAAAACGTGTGTGATAGTTTGGTTGGAACCCTGTTAAACATACCTGGAAAAACGAAGGATGGCCTGAATTCACGTCTGGACTTGGAGTTGTTGGGTATACGTGAGGAGTTGCACCCACAAGTAAAGGGCAAACGAACATACTTGCCGCCAGCATGTCATACCTTGTCTAGAAAAGAGAAGCAAAGTTTGTGTGAATCGTTGCGTAGTGTCAAAGTTCCATCTGGGTACGGTTCCAATATCAACACTTGTGTTTCCTTGAAGGATCTGAAGTTAGTTGGTTTGAAGTCACATGATTGTCATATGCTGATGCAACAATTTCTACCCATTGCCATTCGTGGCATTCTCCCTCAAAATGTCAGACATGTGATAACAAGGGTGTGTTTATTTTTCAATGCCATATGTGCCAAAGTAATCGCCCACGATGAGTTGGGAGCGTTGGAACAGGAAGGGTTTCTTATACTATCCCAGTTAGAAATGTATTTCCCTCCTTCATTCTTTGACATAATGGTACATTTAATCATCCATTTAGTGAGGGAGGTTCGTTTGTGTGGGCCAGTGTTCTTGAGGTGGATGTATCCTGTTGAGCGATACATGAAAATTTTGAAAGGTTATATGAAGAACCAACGCCGTCCCGAAGCATCGATAATAGAAAGGTACATTGCAGAGGAAGCAATTGAGTTCTGCACAGATTATATGTCACAGGCTGAAAGCATTGGTATTCCGAAGACTCGTCATGAAGGGCGATTGGATGGGAAAGGTACCATTGGGAAAAAAATTAAAAGCATGTCACGTGATGAAGTACTCCAAGCACACTTTTATATTTTGAACAACACAGACGCTGTGCTCCCGTATTTAGCTGCACATAAAGACATAGTCAAAAGAAACAACCCTAGAATGGCTGAAAAGTGGGTGTTGAACGAACACAACAAAACGTTCATGCAGTGGTTCAAAATGACCCTTCTTAAAGATACATCTGCTTCTGAGACGTTGCATCGATTGGCACTAGGACCTAACTTTGATGTAATCACTTATTGTGGCTATGACATAAATAATTATTCTTTCTATACAAGGATTCAAGATGACAACAGTACGGTGCAGAACTCTGGAGTTATGGTTGTGGCCGAATCAATGCACTTTTCCACGTCAAAGGACAAAAACCCTGTCATGGCTGAGTTATGTTATTTTGGTGTCATTGAAGATATATGGGAAGTTGATTACGGTCGTTTCACAGTGCCTGTTTTTAAATGTAAATGGGTTGATAGCAAAAGTGGTGTCAAAATAGATGATTTTGGTTTTACGTTAGTGGACTTAAACAAGGTTGGTCATAAGGAGGAGCCGTTCATTATGGCAGCTCAAGTAAAACAAGTTTTCTACGTTGTTGATCCATCCGATAAACGGTGGTCAGTTGTTCTTCAAGGTAGACACAACATTGAGGATCCATGTCTTGATGTCCTAGACATACCTTGTCTAACAACACGTACACCAACAGATGTTGTGGATGATCTCATAGACGATATAGTTGCGACTCGCAATGACCACCAGGAGGGTCTATGGGAAACATAGGGTATGGTTATATATTATGCATCATGTTTATATATCATTCGTCATGTTTATATATCATTCGTCATGTTTATATATCATGCGTCATGTTTATATATCATTCGTCATGTTTATATATCATTCGTCTTGTTTTTTTTTGAACAGATACCTATGGCTGATCAGGATTCACATGTGAGATCTGACTCCCAGAGCACAGATTCCTCATCTAGGAGGAGAGGTGTTACTCGGATGACCAGTGTTGCACTTAGGCGCCGTCATGGTCAGAGGACCCATGTTGACATTGATATTTGCACCGGGAGGACTTCAGGACCCAACGCCGCCAAGTTTCAGAGTTACTTAGGTGTCTTGGCACGGACGAAGGTGTCCATCATTATCCCTGATTGGGATAGTGTTGAGGAGGTCGTGAAGAATGCAATTTAGGCTGATGTTGTTGTAAGTATAATTATCTGTACATTTATTTACTCGTATTGTACTTTTTTATGCCTAATAATCTCATCCTTGATTATTTTGCACTTGTAGGATGCTTGGGATATTCCTGCAGTTGATACACTACGCAGAAAGATCATGTCTGAGATCGCTGACCGATGGAGGACATTCAAGAGCAACCTGACCTCCACGTATATTTTAATTTTAAAATATCAATGTTTAAACTCAACATTTTTTAAGTTATCAATTAGTTAATTCAAATATTGTGTAATTATAGGTATGTCTACGGGAAGAAGCAGGGTGAGTTTCCTGGAGATAGATACACATCCATAGATCGGCAGACTTGGGATGCGTTTGTGGCATCCAGGCACACGGACGAGTTTATGGTATGTATGTTTTACTGATTATGTTTTTCTAGTTATCGGAGAATGTATAACCCATAAATGGCTTTGAATTGTTTTTGATGCAGGCAAGACGCATGAAAGCACAGGAAATTAAGGGGAAAAATGACTGCCCTCACACGTTGTCACGTGGGGGTTACCGATTATTGGAGGATCAGATAGTGCAGGAGAAAGCTATGCAGCGTCAAGGTAGCCACCCTGACGCCACTATTGTGGATCCCCCCTCTCCACCCACACGACATGAAAAATGGAAGCGTGCCAGGACGAAGAAGAGTGGTCAGTACACTTCATCACATGTTGAGGAGGTTGTCTCAAGGATTGTAAGTATAAAGCTTATCACTACTTTTTATGAAACGTTAAATGTCCATCAAACCCTAACACTGATCACTGATTTTTGGTTGCAGGATTCCTTGGTTGAGCAGTCGACCCAAGGGTCATTTGTCCCACATGGTAGGGATGATATATTAACCGCCGCCATCGGTCGACCAGAGCACCCTGGACGTGTACGTGCAGCTGGTCGAGGTCATGGTACGTTTACATTAATAGTCTTAGATTCTGTATGATAACATTTTTATTTCTAATTATTCTTTCTCTGTAGGCCTCCGAAGCTATTTCGGCCATCCAGCCACCCCTTCGCAGTCCATATCTGATTTGGAGAAGACCTTTGAGGAGAAGGTTGCTGCAGTGAAGGCAGAGGCAAAGGAGGAAATGCAGAGGCTGCTTCAGGAGGAGATGGCATGGTTTCGGAGTGAGATGATGGCGTCATTCAGTCAACAATGTCAACCTACGCCACCAGTGGTGGACCCACAGGTTACATTGTACATTATTTAATTGACTCACCTGTGATTCGTTATCATTATTTCTTGAATAACTGTAAAATGTTGTGTAATTATGCAGACTAGGCGGGTCAGCACGAAGGGGTCATGTGCTGCACCTGACGGTGACGATGACGACGTAAATCTTGGAGACTGCCGTCAGTGTGACCTATTTGTGGATGGAGTGGAAGAGCCAGTTGCCATTGGTTCAGTGTATAACCAAGGCCTTTTGGTTCACCATCAGAAATTGCCCGATGGTGTGTCAAGGATTTCGGTTGTACAGGTCCTTCAGGCAGATGCAGTTGTTCCCATTCCAACATCTGAGGTACAAATGGTCGGCCAGGCTGTAGGACACTTCCTTATGTGGCCGACCAGACTTGTGTCAGATTCCGGTCCCCAGGTATGCTCTTTACCCAAGCATCAACTATATATTAAGTTATGGTTTCAATAATCATAAGTTGCTTCTAATTTTTTAACTATTTTAACAGGGTGTTGCCCCATCAAAGAAGCCAGAGCCCCCCCTTGATCCGATAGAACGACTATGGGACATATCGGCTGGGCTTCGCAATTGCACTATCCCGGTCCCATGGGAGGAATCCGTTTTTGGTTTCCCTAGTGCTATCCCAGTGTACATTGCACGACCTGACTTGTGTGAGGTCCTAGTGGGGAACATGATGTTGAACATTTCAGTGATTCAGTGTTGGGAGCTGTAAGTATAATGTATTTTATTCAATGATAGTGTCAATTAAATTTATATTTTTACAACACTAAACGTCTACAAATTTGATTAGGTTTTTACATAGACTTTGCATAGAGAGAGGTGTCGATAACACTTATGGTTTCCTGGAGCCCTCTCTAATACAACTTCGTGGGAACAGCAAGGAGGAGATTCAGGCATACATCCAGAATTGGATGCATGCCTCGAACAAGACTGTGTACCTTGCACCACTTCATAGAGAGTAAGAGTCTAATAAATATTTAGTTATTTATGTCAATTTAATAATGGATTATGTTGTTAATATTCAATGGTACATTGCAGCCTTCACTGGCAACTGTTGGTCATTTGCCCGAAGGACGGCATTGCTGCATGCTTCTGTTCGTTGTATGGGAGTCCTGGTGCGGACTACATGAAAATACTCGACGGGTAAGTTGATTTTTAAAAAATAAAACAACTTAACATAATTGATTAAGTCATTCCATTAACTAAACTGATGTTTTATTCTCTTACAGGGCTTTAATTGGGTACCATCTACTACGCGGCAAAGTGAGCAAGAAAAGACTAGAGTGGGTCTTCCCAAAAGTAAGCACTTCAATAATTAATAAGAATTACTTTTAAAGTTACCTCAATTAGTAACAAAAACAATAACTAATTATGAAATCAATGTATGGTACCTTGTAGTCTTATCGGCAGGATGGCAGCTTTGAGTGTGGGTATTTTGTGATGAAGACGATGCTCACCATTGTCCAATCTGGTATAGTAGACGGATGGACAACTGTAAGTTTTTGCTGCCTACTTTAATTTATTTGGTTTTGACATATTACTATTACAATTTGTTGCTCACTTATTAATGACATTGTTGTCTTCTTTACAGCACTTTCGAGACTCTTCCTCAATGTTTCCTGAAGGATACATTGACGAAATCAGAAACCAATGGGCCACCAGCCTTCTTCAACTCAAGGAAGGAGCCCAATAGACTTCTGTCATTTATTATATTGTTACTGTGTAGTTATATATCTATTAGTGTAGCTTAATTACTTATTGTGCATTTTATATACCATATTTGATGTTTAGACAATTTGATTGAATTTTTTAAAACGTTCATTATTATTTATCATTGGACTGTCTGGGACTGTTTACAGGTTTCTGGGAAAGAATAAAAATCAAATAAAATTTTTTTAAAAAAAAATTAAACTTTTAAGCACGGTTATGGTGTTAACCGTGCTTAAAAGCCACACTTTTAAGCACGGTTATGCTTTAACCGTCCTTAAAAGTCCAGCAGAAACAAGCACGGTTCAAAAGGAACCGTGCTTAAAAGTTCACATACGAGCACGGTTCAAGAGGAACCGTGCTTAAAAGTGCCCATCTACGAAGACGGTTCAGATGGAACCGTGCTTAAAAGTGCCCCCTACGAGCACGGTTAATTTCAACCGTGCTTAAAAGCCCACCTACGAGCACGGTTGGGGAACCGTCCTTAAAAGCCCTTATTTACAAGCACGGTGGGAACAAGCACGGTTCGGGAACCGTGCTTAAAACCCCTCCAGAACCGTGCTTAAAACCCTTTTTTCCACCAGTGAAAATTGATATTGTTTAATAGATTGGATTAGATTTCAGTTCCACCTCCAAGAATCAACCCAATCCAAACTGATCTAATTTTTTTTACGACTAGTACTACTCTGGACCTATTACATAAAAGCTCAATATATTTCCTTCGTTTCTATAATTCCTAAAAGTAAAATAACTTAAGCCCAAATGGCAAATCCCAATGTTTTAATTTTATAATTCACGCATAACACAACTTAAGCTCAAATGACAATGCTGAATGTTTTAATTTTAATATTTTATGATTCACACTCATTAGTTGCTCAAATTAGAAAGAAAAGAAACTTTTGTCTCGCTTTGCTTGTTTGTTATTTTCTGAAGGTATTTTCTAAAACTGAAATCCAATCCAATCCAATTCAAACCAATATATATTCGATCGAATTTCATGGTATATCCAGACCGATCCAATCTAAACCGCATAATAATTTCTTGATTGGATCGGATGTCTTCTGGCCTCAAAACTAATTCAATCCAATCCAATTCACAAACACCCCTAACAAACACACAAGTGTTAAAAAGAATAATTAACACCATATATAAGGAGTATAAGAACTAATTGGTGTGGAAAATAATATTTCAAACTAAACATTTAAAAAAGTCTAGTGTTGTAATAAATAAAGAACACCAAATGATTTAAAAGTATGGTGTTAAAAGTTATAATTAACGGTGGATAAATAGATAAAATATCCGATGTTAATATTCTTGCCTTTTAACACCTATGCACTTAACACCCCTATAAAATCTTATGTTAAAAGTCGATTTTAACCAGTGTTAAAAATGTTATTTGTTGTAGTGGTGATGGTAAAATACAAGTTACCATAGGGTAAAAGTGAATTTTATTTAACGGAAATAAAAGAAAACAAAAATAATGGTGAAAGGACCAAGATGCTGTTATGGGTTAAAACAAAATTTCATTCATTTCTTCTCCCCATGGTTCACACATAAAAGGAAAAGACATAAACTCTCATTTTCTCTCTTCCATCGTTGTATCTTTAAGGGCTTGATTGGAACTCTACTTTTCGTCAAAACTTGAAATTGATTGCATAATAGGATTCTTGAGCATGGTGTAAGCACAATGGTAGCTTCAATTTTTAGTTTCGGTCTATCTTCTCTCAAAATTGAATTTCACATAGGATGAGGGTTTTCATTTCATTGAAATTTTGCAATATAAACTTGTAAATGGAAGCCTTGGATGATGGGTGTTGATATGATATTAATAGGTTTTCATTTTGGTACTCGTAGGTTGCGGACTGAGCGTTGATGAGGCGTTAGCCTAATAGGGACACGAAACCAAGAACAAAATTAATTGGGATAAGCTTTGGAAGCTTTAAAAATGTATTTGGAGTTATTTTAGAATTTGAAGGTCAAAATGCTAACTTAATTCATAAATTCTTTGAATTCTAGATATTGGGCATACTCGACATCAAGAATAAGGGGTGTTTGGAGTATTAATTAATTTACAGATATTATGCAACGTCGATTAGCGTTCAAAAAAATATAATTAGCATTAAATGATTAACTTAATTATAGTGTATGATCAATATAATTTTCTAGTATGAATTGTGACTAGATATGAATTTAATAATGTTGAGAATGAGAACTAGGAGTTATTGTGTATAAGTTATGTATAGTGGTGAAATGATGAGATTGATAATTAGTTTATACAGAAATTGAGTGGATAATATATATATATATATATATATATATATATATCAGAATGAGTTTCTGAATATGTGATGATGAATTTGATAATTATAAGAGTATTCTATGGTATGAAATTATGGTATTGAGTATGAAATTAAGAATTATTGTGTAATGAACTTGAGTACATGATCTATTTTTGATATATATATCTGTGTGTGTGGAATGAGTTTCCAAGTGTAGAATGATGAACTTAATGTTGTATGAAAAATTAAAAATGAAATTTGCATCTGAGTATATATGTGAACTTGTATCTAAGTGATTGATCAAGATTATGATTTAATATTAATTATGCCTGAGTGGCTTGTGTTTATGTAAAAATAGAATTTATTCTGAACAGAGAATTGATATATGGTGTGTGCCTAAGTGGCTGATATTTCATTGATATCGAATGCCTGAGTGACTAGTGGTGACATTGAATGCCTGTGATGGCTTGAGTTGTAATTATGGCCATTAATGTTGAACTATTAAAGAGAATTAATTAATTAATCTAGTGGAAATGATTAAAATTGAATATATATGATTCTGTGTGGTTCGGATAACTGTATGGTATATTTTACCCTTTAGTTTTGGCTCCAATGTTCACGTAGGATTCTGTTGAGCTACTCAATGGTCAAGCATGCCCCAATGGTTGAGGTGGAGAGCCAAGCAGGGCTCGGTGGACCAAGTACGGTTCATGGAGTGTCAAGTAAGATCTTTAGCTAGCGGCTAATCCATTTTTAGTATCTAGATACTAGCGAGTCTAATTAACTCTGAATGAGAGTCAGTGGCACATTGTGTATTTGATGAATGATAAGTAATGCTTTATGTGATGTTGTGAGTATTTAAAATAATCAAGGGTGAATTGATATGTATATTATTGTTGTAACTTGAGTGGCTCGTGACTTTTGAGAATGTAATTGTATTTGAATAATGAGTGAGTATATATGTTGTAATTGAGAGTGAATTGATGTATATTTATACGCATGCCTTGCTATTTGTAGCCTAAGTGGCTTGTGTGTTCAAAATGAAGTTGTATGTGAATTAGAACTTGAACCTATTTGTTATGATTGTATTATATGAAGTTAGGAAATGATAATAAACTATAAGTATGTTTACTTTTAGTATATATATGTTTGGATACTTAAGAATGGTCATGTTGGTAACTAGGGAACATGTGTATAGTGTTTGAACACCCTAAACAACAAAGGTAGTGATGATTTAATATGTTTACAATTAGTGATTAGAATAGGAGAAGTTGAGGAATGACACTGAAATGAGTGGAGAATATATATATGTGTGTTTGTGCGTGTGTGTATGTATGTATGTATGTATATGTGGGCATGTAGTATTACAAGGATATTGTTATGCCTTTTTCAATTTAAGCTTCTATATTAATTATTTGAGTGCTCACCCTTTCTATTGTTATTTTTTTAGTAACCAATGACAGGGATATCAAGGACACTACGAAGGCGAGCATCAAGTCAGTCAGGAATACCAAGGAATAGACATTGAGTTTATATTGTTTATGATAATATTAAATTAAGAGTATGTTTATTTTAGTACCTTTGCTTTGGTACTTAAATGTGCATAAGTTGGTAGCTTGGTAAATGATGTTTGATATAAGCATGTATTGCTTTTGTGTGTGTGTATGTTTTGTTAGGGATGACACTGATCCAAGTAGATAATGATGTTGAACTCTATATGCTATGACCCGATGTTATGAATGTAGTATGAAATGGCACTAAGCCAATGAATTGTTGAATTGTATAATCATGGGCAGGTGACTAATGTGTGTAAATATAGGCATTAAGCCTTGATGAACTGTATTGAATAATTGTGGTACACTTAAGTCTAGCACGTAGTTATGGTTAATAATAAGAGAGGAAGATGACGTATAGTTTAGAGTTGGGATTGACAAATTCAAGCTCTTGAGATTGTGTTTTAAGAAGAGAAATAACCAACTAAGCCAACTGAACAGGTGATTTTGAGTTCTGGTGGGATCCAAAGTCCTTGAAAGGTATTAATAGATCCCTAGACATATTTAAAACTTATGTGTGCGTTGAAGTTGTCAATTGGATAATGTTTGATAGGGTTTCAATATGGAAGTTGAATGAAATTAACCTTAGTAAAGTTTCAACATGGATAATGTTACACATAACTCAATGATCTGGAGGAATTTTTAAGCACAGACAACGGTAACAAGTCTTAAATTAGTCATAGATAGTGCTCATAAATTTTTATAGAATTCAGAGATCAAATGTGTAAGTTAGCATTTGTGTAAGTTAACTTGGAGGCTAAAATATATATAATTTTTAGTTCTGCCTAATAGTAATCAATTATGTATCTATTACTAAAGAGAAAAATGTGAATTCCCACACAAGTTGCTCTCGGGTAATCGATTACCTGTAATCAATTACAGGGATTCTGTAATTGATTTTCAATGAGTAAAATAAGGTTTTTGAGTTGTTTTAAGTCGCGTACTGCTTAGGTTCTTAGGGTTTATTTGCCAAGGGCATGCTAAATGTGAAATTTTTTTTCTAATTTTATTAGACCCTTAGGTAAATTCTAGGAACTTAGGCAGGGACATCATAATGTTGACACAAATATTTTTGGTTTATCACCCCTAAATTTTATAGTAGCTATGGCATGCCTACAAGGAATTTGTTTTATCTCCCACCAATTACAACTACACTGCCTTTTGTCCAAATCAATTTTTAGAGTGACTATGTCTCATCTCAAAAAACATAACCCCTGCCCAATTTGGAACCCAATTCCCATTAAATTTTACCTTTCAACAACCTCCAACATGGTCTTGGCATAATATCCCTATCTTATTTCCATACCTTACTCCTTAACTTGGTAAACCACCTAACAAATAATGTCTAACCCATTCAAGTTTTATAATTGTACGTTTGTCTCTAGCTGGTAATATAACTAAATTAAAAGCTTCATAATTGTTATTCATAACAACATTACAATTAGGATAAAAGGAGAATTCATGCTTACACCAAGTCTTCTTTGGAATTGCCATCATCTACTCATATGCCTTTTCATCAAAATCCTTGATTTATTTCATTTTAGTCTCCCAAGCTTATAGATATATTACCTTGCTTGCACCCATCATGAGTTGCTTGAGTAGGGCTCCCTCACCATACCTTTTCTTCAAATTTGTGTATAAATGCCTCACACAATATCTATGCTCTACACCCTTTAAAAGATCTTCAAAAATTTGTACAAACCCTACAACAAAACAAACTTTAGTAAACATCAATATTAAACCAGTTACACAATTACATAAAGACAATGTTAGAATAATACATTTTGCTAGTAAAAAATGAACACATGTTTTTTTATTCTCATTTGACTAATGTCCTAAAAAAGTAGGGGTAGAAACTACCTCCAACTCTATTTGCTTACAACCTTTACCACTGCCACTGCTAATAGGAAGTATTGTTATTTTGCATCCCTTCCAACTATAGTTAAAAGTTGACCTTCATACCCATTCTTGAAGTGGCACCAATCTATAACAATGAAGGGTCTACAACCATTCATGAACCCCTCTTTATAAGCCTCAAGACACATGTAAAACAAATAAAATTTTGGTTGAAGACCTCCATTAGGGTTTACCGACTGTAACTTACCTGTAGTCCTACCATTCGTTTAAGTTTAGCACTATACCTCTATAGAATAGTATACTGCTTATTAGCCTCACCATCTAAAATCTCTTTACAATTCTTCTCCCACTGTAGGCGATTACTTAGATAACTGCACTACATCTGTTATTTTGAATAGGTGAATGATCTTTTTCATTGTCATTTTGGGATTTACCAAATGGTTTAAAATGATTTTTAGAACACATTTTCCATTATAATTTTTGTTATCAAACACACTCGGACAACTATATTCAGGTCAAAAGCTGTTTAGTCTAATCATAGTTGTCTTGCCAACTTTAGTCTTAAATACCTTCCATTTATAGTCTCTGTTGATACATCTCATCATGTACCTTTCAAGTTCATTTTTAACAAACTATTCTTCCCTCCATTTGTATAAATTATACTTTTTATGGTCTGCCAAAATTACGCCATAGATTGAAACTCCATACCTACTCTTAGTTGATAGTATTCCCTATATCCTTTCCTAATCAAATACCTCAAGTGAACCTCCACAATCCTCATTTGATTCCAAATCAGTAACCCCTGCACCTTTAGATACATCATCTGCATTCCTCACATTAGGAACCTCATGACTATCCTCACTTGACAAACCTTTCAAACTTTGTAGCTGACTTTTGTAAATCTTTTTCCTTGTTACAACATTTTTGGGACTCACATAAGGCCTGTGAGTAGGCCTAGATTTTATTCTTCTAATTTGGGTGGTTTCTGATTCTTGGACCATTGCTTCTTGAGCCATATATTCTTTGGCCACTATATTTTGGGCCACACCATCTTCAATGGAATGGTCGGGTAGTGCAACAATAACCTCCAACTCAAGTAGAATATGCTTAATATACAGATTCACCCCACACTTTGTTCTTAATTGTATATTCACTAATCTCTAGTACATGTGAGTCCTATATAAGATTCTTGTAGTCAAACTCGCCTATTTTCTTCCACCATAATTTTAAATCCCATGTATACACTAACTCTTTGACTAGCGACAATGCCTCAAAATATGACTATATATCCAAGTCAATATTATGAATGACATCTAAATCCTTATCAATACACATAACCGGTGAACCCTTTTCAAAATTCCCTCTATGATGAATCACAACTGTAAAACCCATACCAAAACTAAATAAAAGTAGTAAATGAAATAATAAACTACATACAATGTACACATCTAGTCATACTTGTAACATTCCTGGTATTTTAATAATAATTATGGAGAGTGGAAAATATTAGCAAATGTTTTAGAGATTTATTTAATATTTGATCTGCCTGAACCGGGGTCAAGGAATCCGGTGTCGGGCCGGTCTCAGATGTGAGGACCAAACAGTGTTGAAGATCGGTTGTACAAGGGAGAATGGTCAAAGACGTGCTGTCTTGTGACTGATGCTCATCCGGTGTGCCTGGAGTGGTCTTGGATTGACCGGCGTGAGGAGAACGCCTAACTCGGAATTATAGTTTGGATTAGCCTCTTGTATGGTTGAGGCAAACAGATATGCATAACAAAGATGTAAGGACGGATGAAGATCCGACCTCTCAAGCGTTAGCTCAGATTACCGAGATGGGGGCCCTACGCCTGGACACCGGTTGGCCGATATCCAGCTCGGATCGATACTCTTATAAAGTATCAGACAGTTGCGAATAATTAAACATTGTGAAAGCAAATCAGCGTAGTTGGTCGATAATTATAAAAGAACCTAATGTGATGAAATTGATTAAGAACTTTTAATGAGAATGCAAATGAAATAGGGGAAAAGGCTGTCTTGCCCCTGAGCTTTATATAAAAGGAAATTCTCTCTCTCTCCTCTTCATTATTCACGAACCACTTCTTCTTCTTGGTCTGTTCTCCTTCTTCTTTGTTTTCTCCTCTCTTGTCGCTGAGTTGCATGCGCCGGATGAGGACTCCGTTCGTGTTAAAGCTTCAATAGAACCCCATTCCTGTGATCGTGGCCTCAAGGTGAGTCCACTGACCTGTTTATTTATGGCTCCTTATCCCTTTCATTTCTCTGGCAGCCAAGGGCCATTCATGGCTGTATTCGAGTCTATTCTTCACTCCTTTGGCGAGTATGAGCTCAAATGTGGCCTAAGAGCTGAGGACATTGAGTTAACGGGTTTTTACATTCTGACCCATAGGTAGTAGATTAAGCAATGAAAGGCTGAGTGACGGAGCTGAGACTGCGAATCCTGTGCTCAGAGGAAGGGACCGACACCGAGAGCAGATCATCGAAGCGTGGAATCGAGTTAAGGGGGTGTTCGGGTTATGATTAATTAGAATAGGACTTACCTCCTATCCGAGCCATTGAATGGTATGAACAGAGTAAGAAAACGTTATTCAATGTTTTGTGTGCCCGTGTCTGTACAAATGTGACTGTGTACACCGATCGGTTGAAGATCGGGTGTGTGGTTGAGTTAATCATGTCATGAGCTTGGAATATTTAATGCTGAGTTGTATGTGTATGCATGTGTGTGTGTATGGTTTACAATGGCATGAAATAAGTGATGATTGTGGTAATCGGTATGGTATGTTGAGGGGCTTGACGAGTCGGTCGCCCTACGCTGTGAGCACAGGTCAGCTTCTGACAGTTGCAAGTGGTAATCGGAATGATATGTTTGTTTATATGATGGAATGTGATTATGTGGTGAAGGACGAACAACGGTATGAAGTACCCTATTTTGGCTTCAGTGGTCAAGTCGGACCCAGTTAAGCTACCCAGAGGTCTTTGACCTAGTGGTTGAGGGGGAGCCAAGTCAGGCTCAGTGAACCAAGTCAGGTTCACAGGATGTCAAGTCGGACTCCCAGCTGAAGGTCGATGCTTTAGTATCCGGATACTAGGCGTCAAATTTTATCTGAGAGTCAGTTGTGATACTTGATGAATTATAAGTTGTGATGTGTAGAATTGCCGAGTGACATTTGTTATATTTACCGAGTGAAATTCGTTATATTTTCCGAGTGGCATTTATCGTATTTGCCGATTGAAGTTTGTTCTATTGGCTGCTTATGATGTATTACGATTACCGAGTAATGGAAATGCAATCGGACGTAACTTATATATATATATAACTTGTTACATTTTGTTCTATTATGATGCCAAACACTCACCCTTGCTGTTATTTTAATTTAGTAACCAGTGACAGGGAGGAAGCTGGACCCATGGAGTCGCGCCAAGGGGGAGATCGATGCCAAGGCCCGAGTGATTTTGAATGATTATGTAGAGTATATGTGTATAAGGAGTTTGCGAGTGTTTATTATTATCTGTGTGCCAACTTAATTTGAATCAGATGCGAATTTATATTTTAAAATACATTGATCTATATGTTTTTATGTTTGCCGTGACAGCCCATTAACTAGCGGATTCATTCCCGAGTGAGGGATAACCGAGAGACCCTCCTTCCAGGTGGAAGGGTAGAATGTCCCGAGTGAGATTGGTGGGGATAGAGTTCCGAGTGAAGAAAGTGGGTAAAGATTCCGAGTGAAGAAGATGTATTATGACTCCGAGTGAAGAGAAGTTGGATGTGTCCGAGGGGAAATCTGAGTTTCTTCCGAGGGGAGTAAGGATAGGGTATTCACCGAGTGAGGATATTCGGAGAATCGTTAACCGAGTGAAGGAGGTTGAATTATCCCCGAGAGAGTGGTGACCGAGCTAAGCTTTCTGAGTGAGGGGTAGTAATGAGTCAAGTGTGGCATGTTCGAATGAGAGAAAGTTGAGTGTTTTCCGAGCGAAACCCTATTGCCGAGTAAACCATTTTACCGAGTGAATCCCCATGTGAGTTCGCATGTGCGTCTTGTTCGCTTAGACTTCTGGGTGGCATTCGCTCAAGCGAGTCGGTACTCGCCTAAGCGACCCTCGGGTTTCACCTAGGAATGTTGGGTCCTGCTCAGGCGAGTGACCCCTGTCCCCTTCTTCTTCTTTTGCTCTTTCTTCTTCCCCCGCTGTTCCAACTCCATTTTACCGAGCGGATGTTATTCTGCGTGCACTTTTATTATCATTTTGATTGCATCTAGGTGAATACTATTTATTATCAAGACCGAGTAGAACCATTTTCAATCGGTTCTTATTTTAGCATACTTTTACTTAAAGAATTATTTTAGAACGGTTTGTTCATACTGAGCATGATTTTATGTAGCTAAAAGAGGTAAATATTATTTTACATTTAGACCGAGTGGATTAAATGTTAAAAGAAGTAAATACTAATTCATACTACGATACAAATTTTATTCGACGCAAAAAAAAAATTTATTATGAAAATAATTTGCCGTATATAAATAAAAAGGGAAATTAACCTAGGATGTTACCATACCAACCGTATAAGATGCATATTTAATGAAGTTCTATGAAACAACCCGATTTAATTTGAGAATAACCGAGACCAGGGAAAATTTTTTCCAAAAATCAAAGGTGTTCAAGGGTAAAATGAGTAATTAGGGGTTAAGAAGAGTGGAAATCAGTATAGGAGAAGGAAAGGAACGTAAAACTGATCACACAGCAAACAACGGAAGACATAAAGCTTAAACGAACCTGACAGCGCTCACTCGCTCAAGCGAGAGCCAAATCCGCTTGAGCGAGACCACCCATTACGCTTAGGCGAAGCATCCATTCGCGTGGGTGAAACTAATGAGGGACTTTCCCTTCTACTCACGCTCGCTGGGGCGAACACTTAGTCGCTGAGGCGAGTAACTCCACTCGGTATTCCCTCACTCGGATTCAGAGTCTAAGTTCACTTGGAAAAGTCTTTATTCACGATTCATTCGGATTAACCCTTACATGTACCAGCTTTCTTCGGAAGTTTACCTCACACCCTTAACTTCATTCTTCCAGGTCATAGATGTTGACCACTCGGGAAATGATTCCCATAGCCATTCCACTCAAAATCTATAAGTACTTTTCACTCGGCTATCTTCTACGGCCCTTTTACCACTCGGGGTATTCCACTCATCTTCTTCACTCGGCATATGTAATCTCCTTCACTCAAATACTTTACTAAGCCAAGTCTCACTTATGGATCTTCTAGCCTCTAATAAGTTTACTATAATGGAATTCTCCTAGAACCTTATATATCATTCCTCAATCGGAAAACATTCACTCGGCAAGTTCCCACCTGGAAGTATTTAATTATTCTCCACTCGAGAAAATCCTAACAGCTTATCACTCTGAAGGTTTTCAGTTCAATCCCCACTCGGGATTATACGACCTCATTCACTCGGAAACATCTAAACCCTATACAAACGTAGGCTAATTATAAGAAGGAGTTTCTCATTCGTCTAATTTTCTCTCAGGGATAGTCTTAATGAACATATTTCACTCAGAATCGGTTAAACCTTTCTTCACTCGGAATAAGGTCACTGCCTCGCCTCCCACAACAATAACTTAGCTCAATTTACATGAAATCGTACAACCTCACACACTCGGACAAGTATAAATATATATTCCACTCGGACATTCACACACAACATAGAATGAACATACATTAGGATGCATATATATATAAATATTTACATGCACATTGTCATAGTCTCAACCCGAGAGGATTTAATTATGATATAGTTAGACAAGGACCAAAATGAGAGCCGGCCAAGGCTATGACAAAACCTTATATACAGTATGTACATATACACATATATTCCCACATTACACAAGCACTTCACACGGCATGCAGCTCTTCCATCATTCGTCAATCCGAGAGACATTCACTGAAATATAGCCACAGTAGGGGGGTGAGTATCTTAGATATTAAATGATAGATACTGACTCGGATTATTCCTTAGCTATGCAACAATATAAATATACACAGCAACCATCAAAACATACACAATACCAATTGATCAGGGCACACATAAAGCATTTTCCGATCAGAATCCACCAGTTATCTCTCGGCTATATGTACATATCATTTCAATAACATTAACATATACTCATACAATCAGATTTCAATTAACATCAACTGTACATGTACACAGATTAATTCACTCAGATCCGCATTCGTGTGTAATCGGTTTTTATTCGTTGCAACGTAGGCTCCCAGCCTTTTATTCAGCTCCTAGCTGACTTGGCCATTTTACAGGTACCAAACCGTTTCGCCTCACATGTGACACCAACACTCTCAGCGCCAACGGTGGTGTTCACGGGCAGCCCTGAGTCCCACTCAATAGGCTACCTTGAGTCCCACTCAAGGATTTAACAGCATCCCATGTTTTTAATAACCGATGGTAGTGTCCCACACTACATGCTCTCAGCATTTAACGCATCCTATGCGCCACACGCCGATTGATCACACAAACACAGAGTTCATATATACAACCTTTCACTTAACATTACATGCATAACATGCAATCAGTATTAGACATTATCAGAACTCAATAAATAAAGCTTTCTTCGCATGCAGACAGCATTTAGATTCATGGTAACCTGCACGTCACATAAATCATATGGTAATCATCAACAATACTTTAACATGTTCTCTGCATGCAATCATTCAATACTCTCAAGATTATTAACATGCATTTCATGGATGGAACTGGACATGCATCACTCAACACCTAATCATCATGCATCCGGGTATCACATATTCTTCATGCAAACACAACACACCAATCGGAACACAGAACAACAATCATTAACACCCGGAACCCGTCCATAACCCATGCATTTAAGATATAAGATACCCCCTTACCGACTAAGAGACTCCGAGAGGTTCCCCTGTTTTGACGTTGGTCCTCTGCCCCGTTTGCTCCGTCCAGTACTCTCACTCGTTCAGTCCCCCTCGAACACAGTTGTACTCTACAATTGGCTCGGGGACAGGAAGCTGTTCTTCTCCTATCTCGACGATCGTCCTTCACCAACCGAAGGAAACTCCAAATCCTCTGCAACACCATCATCGTGAGCTTACAGAAACAGAGAACAGAGGAGAAGAAGAACGAAGAAGAAGAAGAGAAGAGAACGAAGAGAGGAGAAGTAGAGGAAGAGGAATTAGAATGAACAACAGTAGTGGCCTCCCAAATATATATATGCACCGAAGAACGAAGGAAGTGGGGTGGGAAAACGTGAAGCAGCAGCTTCCACACGTGCCATACACACACAGCATAATCAATCAGTTCTTAAGTTAAATTAATTATATTAATTATAATTAACAAGTAATTTCTCACTTTGCAATTATTATATATATTTTTTTGTTTAATGGCTTAATCTCATTCGGTAGCTAATTTCTAAATCGGGATGTTACAATTCTCCCCCTCTTAAAGAATTTCGTCCTCGAAATTCAATCGGTAACTCACCTTAAATAAACAACTCGGGGTATTGTTGCCTCATGGTATCCTCGCGCTCCAAGGTATAAGAGGTACACCCATTTTTCTGCCACGCTACTTCAACCAGTTGTACATCCTTGCTCCTTAAGCGTTTTACCGACCGGTCCATAATTCTAGTCGATATTGCTACTCGGTATTTCGTGAGTGGAATCGGGTAGATACTTCCTTAGTTGAGACACATGAAACACGTTATGCAATCTGGATAGGTGAGTCGGTAATGCTACTCGGTATGCTACAGGGCCGACTCGCTCCAATACTTCGTAGGGTCCAATGTATCGGGGGTTCAACTTCTTACTCTTCAAGGCTCGTCCGACTCCTTTATTTGGTGAAATCTTTAGAAACACCCTATCTCCGACTACAAACTCAAGTGGTTTGGTCCGTTTATCATGATAACTTTTCTGCCTGTCCTGCGACGCCTTCATCTTTTCCTTAATTACCTGGATCTGTTCTGAGGTTTGCTTCACAATTTCCGGCACCAATAGCAAACTTTCACCCACTTCCGACCAACAGAGTGGGGTTCAGCATTTTCGACCATACAGTGCTTCATAGGGTGCCATACCAATACTGCTGTGGTGGCTATTATTGTATGTAAATTCGATCAGGGGAAGGTATTGCTCCCAACACCCACCATGTTCCAACACACACGCCCTTAGTAAGTCCTCTAAACTTTGTATCGTTCGCTCGGATTGTCCATCCGACTGGGGGTGGTAGGCAGAACTTAGCCAGAGTTTCGTGCCTAATTCTTGGTGTAGGCTGGTCCAAAACCGGGACATGAATCTAGGATCCTTATCTGATACGATAGAAGTCAGCACACCATGCAGTCGGACAATTTCGCGGATATAAATCTGGGCTAACCTATGTAACGGGTATCTCATGTTCACAGGTAGGAAGTGTGCACTTTTCGTCAATCGGTCAACAATGACCCAAATCGCATCATGACCCGCTCAGGTTTTAGGTAATCCCATGACAAAGTCCATGGCAATTGAGTCCCATTTCTATACAGGGATCTCAAGGGGTTGCAATGCACCATACTGTCTCTAGTGCTCGACTTTCGATTTCTGACAGGTAATACACCGAGCCACATATTCCGCTACATTTCTCTTTAATTCGGGCCACCAGAATTGTAGTCTTAGATCATGGTACATCTTCGTGGTGCCCGGGTGAATACTTAGCAGGCTCTTATGGGCTTCATCAAGCACCATCCTCCTTAATTCACCTTCACCCGGCACATATATCATATTCTTCACTCAGAAAATTCCATCCGGTCCCTCGGTCAGAGACAAGTCCTTACCCTTGGCCTGAGTCGCCTTCATCTCAGCCAAGTAGGGATCTGACTTCTGCTGTTCATATACCAGTTTCAGGAACTCGTTGGCAATCCTCAACGTACCGAGCGTTATCTTCCAAGACGAAGGGACGTCGACATACAAATTCATGTCTCAGAATTGCTCCAATAACTCCACCTCCTTCACCATCATCACTGTCACATGGAGGGATTTCCGACTCAATGCATCGGCCATAACGTTTGCCTTACCCAGATGATACTTCAGCTCGAAGTTGTAGTCCTTTAAAAACTCCGTCCATCTCCTCTGCCTCATGTTCAGTTCTTTCTGGTCGAATAAGTATTTGAGGCTCTTGTGGTTGCTGTATACTTCAAATTTGGAACCGTACAAGTAATGCCTCCATATCTTTAATGTGAATACCACAGCTGCCAATTCCAAGTCATGGGTCGGGTAATCCTGCTCGTGAGGCCTCAATTGCCGAGAGGCATAAGCTATCACTCGGTCTTTCTGTATTAGCACGTACCCCAGGCCGAGTCCCAATGCATCATAATAGACCACGAAGCTCTCTTGCAAGTTTGGCAATGCCAACACTGGAGCGGTTGTCAACTTAGACTTTAACTTTCAGAAACTGCTCTCACACTCGAAACTCCACACAAAAGGGACATTTTTCCAAGTTAACCTAGTCAGTGGCAACGTAAGCTTAGAAAATCCTTCAATAAATCTTCTATAATAGCCAGCTAAACCCATGAAGCTTCTTATCTCCGAGACCGACTTGGGTCTCTCCCATGCCATTACAGCTGCCACCTTCAAAGGATCTACCGAGACGCCTTCCTTAGAAATTACATGCCCAAGAAAGTGGATCTTATCCATCCAAAAATCACACTTCAAAAGTTTTGCAAACAACTATTTCTCCTTCAATATTTGAAGCACCGAACGGAGGTATTCTTCATGCTCCTCAGGGGTCTTGGAATAGACTAAGATGTCGTCAATAAAAACTACTACGAATCGGTCTAAATATGGGTGAAAGATGCTGTTCATGTAATTCATGAATACAGCAGGGGCGTTTGTCACACCAAACGGCATTACTACACACTCGTAGTGGCCGTGCCGAGTCCTGAAGGTAGTCTTAGGGATATCTGAGTCCTTCACCCGGATTTGGTGGTATCCCGATCGTAAATCGATCTTCGAGAAGACTGTAGCACCACGCAGCTGATCAATTAAGTCATCAATCCTGGGCAACGGGTATCGGTTCTTAATTGTAAGCTTGTTCAGCTGTCGGTAATCTATACATAACCTCATGCTGCCATCCTTCTTTTTGACAAGTAGCATAGGTGCGCCCCATGGTGATACACTCAGTCGAATGAACTGCTTGCCGAGTAATTCATCCACTTGCTTTTTCAACTCAACCAATTCTGTTGAGGACATTCTATAGGGGGCACTGGAGACCGGCTCGGCTCCAGGAATCAAGTCTATAGAGAATTCAACTTCTCTGCTTGGAGGGACACCCGGCACATCCTCCGGAAACACCTTGGGAAATTCACAAACAGTCGGAATATCGTTCACTCGGGCTCTACTCTCTCCCTTAGTTAAACAAAGCATCATAAATATCTGAGCTATACCTTGTACCGCGTAGTCATCATTGATCTGCCTCAGAAAAATTACTCTTCGGTTCCGACAGTCCACCAATACTTTGTTGGCTGAAAGCCAATCCATGCCCAGTACAATGTTAAGGTCTTTCAGAGGTACACATACTAAATCAAAGGTGAAACTCCGATCCCCCAACGTAAAGGTTACATTCTTACACATCATTGATGTCAACACTTTAGCGCCGGTTGGATTAGCTACTTCCAAAGTCCGATTCATATACACAGTCGGTAATTTTAAACGTCTCACACAATCGTCAGCAATAAAGGAGTGGGTAGCTCCAGAATCAAAAACTACATTAAGTGTATATCTACCGAGCGAGCACTTACTTTGCACCAAGTCATTCGCTTGTGCAGCTTCCTCGGCATTGATGGCGTAAACTCTCCCAGTAGCTGGTTGGTCGGCATTTCTTCTCCGATTGTTTGGGGCAGACATCGTGTTTCCTTGAGCTCCATTGTCTCTGCCCCCAGTTCCACGGCCTCTCCCACGGAAGCCTCCCTGGCGAACATTAGCGTTTGTCTGATGTAGTTGAGGGCAGTCAGGGCGAATGTGCCCTCTCTCATTACAATGGTAGCATACCATTCCACCATGGTTGTTACAATCCCGAGCGTAATGATCTCCTCCACACTTAAAACACTTGCCATCCCCCATACTATGAACTGGACGTCCTCCCTGCTGACTCCGACCCCCAATTCTGCAGAAAGGTTGGCCTCTACCAGCGTTAGTCGGTCTCTTGAAGCGAGATTGCTGGGGCTTCAAGGAAGGGTCTGTCTTGCTACTCTGGCCCGAGTGGGCCTTATCATCTTCTTCAAAAATTCTACATTTATTCACCAATACAGGAAAGCTTCTAATTTCCTGGTGCCTGAAGGCTCTTTTGATATCCGACCTCAATCCGCTCTCGAATTTAATGCATTTGGAACTCTCAGTTCCAGGTTATTGGAAGGGTGGATAAAACAAGCATAGTTCCTCATACTTTGCAGCATATTCTTCTACAGACATGGAACCTTGCTTCAGTTCCATAAATTCCAGTTCCTTCCGACTCCTCACCGTGTCAGGGAAATATTTTTCCAGAAAGCACGTTCTAAAATTCTCCCAGACTAGTTGGATGCCCGCGTCAGTCAGTCGGTTTTTGGTGATCTTCCACCAATTTTTTGCTTCGTCTCGCAGCATGTACACTGTGCATTCAACTTTTAGGGGCTCAGTACAATGAAGGCCCCCAAAAACTCTCTCCAAATCTTGAATCCACTTGTATGCTGCCTCGGGATTAAATCCCCCTTGAAACTCACTCGGCTTCCTCTTCAGGAAGCAATCCAATACTTGGCCATCTTCAGTTCAAGGCTGACCCTGCCTCTCGAATACATCAGCGAAACGTTGGAATGCCATGGCTATGGCTTCCATGCTATGACGATTCTCCATGACTTATCCTGAAATCAACACCCCTTTCAAGGATAAGTTTATAGAGTTACCCACTACCGGTCGGATCTCAACCCAACATACAACAACTATAACACATTATCATACAATTCTTGGGCATCATGTAATTAATCAGACAGGATAGGGAACAATCCTCTACCCTCAGAACAATATCTCATAAACACATGGCCACACAATGATACTTAATTAGGCATTAAAGCCCTCAGATATTACAAACAATTTATGACAACTTGACCTAATGTACATTACCGCTTACTAGGAGTAAGCATACCTTGGCCTTGGGCCTTTTAAGTCCGCTCTGATACCAAAATTAAACAACCCGCTTTAATTTGAGAATAACCGAGACCAGGGAAAATTTTTACCAAAAATCAAAGGTGTTCAAGGGTAAAATGAGCAATTAGGGGTTAAGGAGAGTGGAAATCAGTATAGGAGAAGGAAAGGAACGTAAAACTGATCACACAGCAAACAACAGAAGACATAAAGCTTAAACGAACCTGACAGCGCTCACTCGCTCAAGCGACAGCCAAATCCGCTTGAGTGAGACCACCCATTACGCTTAGGTGAAGCATCCATTCGCGTGGGCGAAACTAATGAGGGACTTTCCCTTCTACTCACACTCGCTGGGGCGAACACTTAGTCGCTGAGGCGAGTAACTCCACTTGGTATTCCCTCACTCGGATTCGGAGTCTAAGTTCACTCAGAAAAGTCTTTACTCACGATTCATTCGGATTAACCCTTACATGTACCAGCTTCCTTTGGAAGTTTACATCGCACCCTTAACTTCATTCTTCCAGGTCATAGATGTTGACCACTCGGGAAATGATTCCCATAGCCATTCCACTCGGAATCTATAAGTACTTTTTACTCGGCTATCTTCCACGGCCCTTTTACCACTCGGGGTATTCCACTCATCTTCTTCACTCGGCATATGTAATCTCCTTCACTCAAATACTTTACTAAGCCAAGTCTCACTTATGGATCTTCTAGCCTCTAATAAGTTTACTATAATGGAATTCTCCTAGAACCTTATATATCATTCCTCTATCGGAAAACATTCACTCGGCAAGTTCCCACCTAGAAGTATTTAATTATTCTCCACTCGAGAAAATCCTAACAGCTTATCACTCTGAAGGTTTTCAGTTCAATCCCCACTCGGGATTATACGACCTCATTCACTCGGAAACATCTAAACCCTATACAACCGTAGGCTAATTATAAGAAGGAGTTTCTCATTCGTCTAATTTTCTCTCAGGGATAGTCTTAATGAACATATTTCACTCAGAATCAGTTAAACCTTTCTTCACTCGGAATAAGGTCACTGCCTCGCCTCCCACAACAATAACTTAGCTCAATTTACATGAAATCATACAACCTCATACGATCGGACAAGTATAAATATATATTCCACTCGGACATTCACACGCAGCATAGAATGAGCATACATTAGGATGCATATATATATAAATATTTACATGCACATTGTCATACTCTCAACCCGAGAGGATTTAATTCTGATATAGTTAGACAAGGACCAAAATGAGAGCCGTCCAAGGCTATGACAAAACCTTATATACAGTATGTACATATACACATATATTCCCACATTACACAAGCACTTCACACGACATGCAGCTCTTCCATCATTCGTCATTCCGAGAGACATTCACTGAAATATAGCCACAGTAGGGGGGTGAGTATCTTAGATATTAAATGATAGATACTGACTCGGATTATTTCTCAGCTATGCAACAATATAAGTATACACAGCAACCATCAAAACATACACAATACCAGTTGATCAGGGCACACATAAAGCATTTTCCGATCAGAATCCACCAGTTATCTCTCGGCTATATGTACATATCATTTCAATAACATTAACATATACTCATACAATCAGATTTCAATTAACATCAATTGTACATGTACACAGATTAATTCACTCAGATCCGCATTCGTGTGTAATCGGTTTTTATTCGTTGCAACGTAGGCTCCCAGCCTTTTATTCAGCTCCCAACTGACTTGGCCATTTTATAGGTACCAAACCGTTTCCCCTCACATGTAACACCAACGCTCTTAGCGCCAATGGCGGTGTTCACGGGCAGCCCTGAGTCCTACTCAATAGGCTACCTTGAGTCCCACTCAAGGATTTAACAGCATCCCATGCTTTTAATAATCGATGGTAGTGTCCCACACTACATGCTCTCAGCATTTAACGCATCCCATGCGCCACACGCGGATTGATCACATAAACACAAAGTTCATATATACAACATTTCACTTAACATTACATGCATAACATGCAATCAATATTAGACATTATCAGAACTTAATAAATAAAGCTTTCTTCACATGCAGACAGCATTTAGATTCATGGTAACCTGTACGTCACATAAATCATATAGTAATCATCAATAATACTTTAACATGTTCTCTGCATGCAATCATTCAATACTCTCAAGATTATTAACATGCATTTCATGGATGGAACTGGACATACATCACTCAACACCTAATCATCATGCATCCGGGTATCACATATTCTTCATGTAAACACAACACACCAATCAGAACACAGAACAATAATCGTTAACACCCGGAACCCGTCCATAACCCATGCATTTAAGATATAAGATACCCCCTACCGACTAAGAGACTCCGAGAGGTTCCCCTGTTTTGACGTTGGTCCTCTGCCCCGTTTGCTCCGTCCAGTACTCTCACTCGTTCAGTCCCCCTCGAATACAGTTGTACTCTATAATCGGCTCGGGGACAGGAAGCTGTTCTTCTCCTATCTCGACGATCGTCCTTCACCAACCGAAGGAAACTCCAAATCCTCTGCAACACCATCGTCGTGAGTTTACAGAAACAGAGAACTGAGGAGAAGAAGAACGAAGAAGAAGAAGAGAAGAAAACGAAGAGAGGAGAAGTAGAGGAAGAGGAATTAGAATGAACAACAGTAGTGGGCTCCCAAATATATATATGCACCGAAGAACGAAGAAAGTGGGGTGGGAAAACATGAAGCAGCAGCTTCCACACGTGCCATACACACACACAGCATAATCAATCAGTTCTTAAGTTAAATTAATTATATTAATTATAATTAACAAGTAATTTCTCACTTTGCAATTATTATATATATATTTTTTGTTTAATGGCTTAATCTCATTCGGTAGCTAATTTCTAAATCGGGATGTTACATTCTATACAAGAAATTCACGTAAGACAAGAAACATATGATCCTCATTTTGTAACCCACCCCATAAACAAAGTTTCGGAAAAAGTTAAAAAGTTAGGGTTTCAATTGAAAAATAGTGAATGGTTCTCGATGGCTTAAAACACTCTCCCACGCTCTCTTTTGGTCGATGATACGCCATACGACCTTGTACAGCAACGATTCTTTGCTTAGCGCACATGGTGGACCATAGATTTTGGAAGTTGAATGAGAGTGAAAATATTAGGAAAAGCACAAGAGTGGGAGAAAACAATTTTACGAGTAACTTGTTTTGACCATCGTATTATATTGGAAAGTCATTTCATTAGTTTAATTATTTAATTAAGTAAAATAATGATTAAGTTAGTTATTAAATAAATTATTTTTCCAGGTAAGAATATTTTTCTTTTTTGCTTTTTAAATCTTAAAACAATGTTTATTTCAATGAAAAAACTTTCTAATTCCATAAAACAATGGTTGTGATCAATTTGTTAATGATTTTGGGCGGTCTTGATTTTAATATCACTTATAATTTCACATTGTCATTTTAGACCATCATTGAGGGTTTGCTCAAAATCAAAATGCTCTATCACTTTACATGACCACATGTTGCATTCTCCTCTATTGAAATACATCACATGTGGCTGTGAGTGAATTATATTCATATGTATATATATAGTGTTTGGTTGTCTCTCTCATTTTACAATAAAATTTATATTTCGTTTTATTTTTAACTTACACAATAAAGTATCATTCTTTCATGGAATTCGTCATTCATATATATGGTGTTTGCCTCAAGTGAACTAGCTTTTCATTTTTCGTTTTAACTTCAATAATATATCACTAATTTAATCCATAATTTGTTTTTGGTTTCTTTTTTCATTTGGTGTTTTAACTAGTTTTTCAAATATTATCCATGCTTCTTTTCTCTACGACCAGATATTAACAAATTAATTTTTAATTTATACATTTATGATAGTTTATTTTATGGTTTATTTGAAAGAACTTATAAGAATTCTTTTGCTTATTTGTAACTGTTCCCCCTAATCAAGAGGGACCCATGACACTCCCCTTTCTTCCCCATCTTAGGCGAGAATACAGCGAACACCCACTCCTACGTCACCACGGGCCTGAAAGTAAGGCCACATGAATTAGGTCCCCTTTACGTAATTAATTGTATAAATGGCCGCGAAGCCCCTTTTTTGTAATTAAGTTACACACTTAGAGTAATAATAAGAATAATCTCCTAGGGTACTTCTCTAGGTTTTTTGTGTCTAACGATCTATTTATGAATATTTTAGCCTTCACTATGGGGCTCGATGAAACAATTCCTATTCACAAAACCTAGACCTTAGAAATGAACAATAGTGACAACCCGTAGCAATCACAACCGTCGTAAAGAAGACAACGCTCAGACACCCCCAACAAATAAGGATGATTAGATCCAAAAACTTATGAATATTGTGGAGACATTACAGCATACGGTTGAGGAACTACGAAAGAAGAATGCTGACCTGCGTGCACATAAAGAGGAGGAACGGGAGGCCTCAAGCTATCACAACATCCAAACCACCAGGCAAAGGGCGGGTGGTCGTGATACATAATCCATTAAAGGAATAGAAAAGCATAATCCCGTGAACCCCTACACTGTCCATCCATTCACAGAGGAGATCATGATCACACTGACCCCCCAGAAAACTAAGCCTTCCATAATAGAGAAGTACGATGAAAGAGAAAACTCGAAAGAACATCTTACGATGTTCACTACAACCATATTGATCACAGGCGCATCTAATGCCCTATTTTGTAGGACGTTCCCGATAACACTAACAAAGTCTGTGTTACATTGGTTCTCTCATATACCTTCAGGAAGCTAGTAAGTTTTCAGAATTGACAAAGAAATTCTCAAGCTAGTTTGCCACCAATGTAACAAACCTCCTACAACCTAGTGAACTTAAGACAACTCAAGGATGAAACACTCAAATAATATTTAACCCACCTTAATGAACAAGCCATCCATTTACATGACCTTAGTTTGAAGGTCACTTTACACGCGATACAGAACATTCTGCGCTCAGGTAAGTTCTTTGACTCTTTAGCTAAGAAACCACTTGTGGACATGGATGATTTTAGGTAGAGAGCTATGTAGTACATCAACATAAAGAAGTGTAAAGCTGGGTAAGTAGGACAGGTGGAGCAGAACATAACCTGAATTGAGTCATGGAGAAGGAACCCCAGACTAAACAAGGAGAAACGGGTGGAAGCCTACTCGACTCCCAAGTATAACAACTTCACCCCTCTGAATAGTAGAAGAGATTGAGTCATGCACAAAGTCTACAATAACAGATTACTCAAAATACCACCACCTGGAAGGGTCCTAAAGGGACAGACAGGATAAAATTTTATGAGTTCTATCATGCCCTTGGACATAGGACGGAAGACTGCTGATCCCTTAGAAACCAAATCTAGCACCTGATCTGTCAAGGGCACTTGGGAAAATACGTAGACCGCAAAAATGAAGCACCACAAAGAGGTCATTATGAAGAGGGAAAGAAAGTTCATAAATCAGGTGGAGCTGTAAATAAGGGACCATCCACGATAGGAATGTGAGTATTCCTGATCACGCAGGCAAGATGATGAAAAAGACAATGGAAAGAGGGTCATTCAAACCACCTTCAGTGGATTCCTAGGAAGCCGGGTAGGTACTCGACACTCGACGAGGGGCTGGGCAGATAAATGCCTTGTAAGGCTACCAAGGTAAAGAGGTCATTGCTTTTGACAACTTAGATTTCCCTAAAAGAGGCCCGAACAAAGATGAGCCGAGGATAGTTACCATGAAGATAATTGAATGCATTGTAGAGAGAGATTGGTGGACCAGGATAACTTGACGGATATCTTACACTAGAAGGTATACCATAAACTCCAATTGCCACCCAGCTAGCTTAAAAAGTACGATGGTGTGTTGCTTAGTTTCATGGGGGATTCTATATAGGTACTAGGCTATGTTGAATTGAAAACCATCTTTGGATCGAGGCAGGAAATAGAGCAATAATGGTGAAGTACCTGATAGTGGATTTCCCCAGCTTGTACAATGTACTCCTGGGTTGTCTATCTTTGAATGCCCTGGGAGCAATCATGTCCACTATTCATTTGACCATGAAGTTCCCACTTGGTGATGGAGGAGTCAGAGTAGTATGTGCAGACCCAGAAATCGTATAGGAATGTTACTATGAAAGCCTGCGGCCTAAAGAGACTTTCATGGTAGAAAATGATGTGGAGACAGGATTCGGTCCTTGAGATGATAGGCAACACAAGCGACCTCGACTGGTAGAAAATCTAAAGCTAGTTTAAGTCAGTTTGAGCTCGAGCCAATGCACTCAGATCAGCGTGGTACTGGACCTGACTATCGAAGAGTCCTTAGTCACCTTGCAAAAGGCGAATGCGGATCTCTTTGCATAAAGCTCTACCGATATGCCTAGTGTAACATCCCAAACTTTTAAGTAGAATTAATTAATCAGAGTAAATAAATAGAACAATTATAGAAAATATTTATTTGATGCCCTATATATGTAGAAAAAAATTAATTATGCACCCCTTGAGTTAATACGGCGAATACAGCGGTTACTGTCATCGTTTAATTGACGAATAACATACAAGCAGAATGCAGAGACGGGCCCAATGGGTCGAGAAACATTACATAATTATTGGGGATAAATATTTATGTCTCAATGATGAACTAAAATTAATTTGAGAGTTCATGGAATTTATTGTGAATTATTCAGGATTTATCGGCATCGTTTAACGTCGAAAAATGACCCATTCAGACAACGGGCCTTAATGAGGCCTCAAAAATTCACTAACCCAAAAATAATTATTGAGTATTAAAAAACACTCAAATAATTTTTATAAACCCAAAAATAAACCCGAAAAAATTTATAGATAACTAATTAGACGTACGGGGGGCTAGGGTGACCAAAACGCTTCATTTTTAAACCGAAACGTGATGAATTTCACCTAACTAAAAGAGCTAACCATGAATTCTATAATGGGCTGTTCCCATCATATTTTTAGGCCCAAAATGATATATTTGCCAAAAATTTGGTCTAGGAGCCAAAAAAAATTTAAATAGAGGGTACCATTGTAAATTTGCATGCAACTTAAGAGACCCTTCTTCTTCTCCTCCCCATTTTTCATGTTAGAATCAACTGCTACAGAAGGGGAAAGCAAATAAAATTTCAGCCTCATTCCCTTCTCCATTTCAGGTGAAAATGAAGTTCTCTTCCATGGTTTTTCTTGCAAATTCTTGAAGGAAACTTAAGGTGAGGGTTTTGGACACTATTTCCTCCATCTCCTCTTCTCTTTCCACTCACTCTTCCTCTTCACATACCTAAAAATTGAAATTCCATTCTCTTATTAGCCAAGGTGTGATGAAAATCATAGGCTCTTGGTGGACTCCTTGACTCTTTGAAGGAGTTGGTTCAAGCATTTAGGATTAGGGCTCATCAATATCCAACTTTCTTACTCTCTTGAATTTGGAATCTTGAATTCCATTGGGGTATGACATGAACCCTTAATAGGACTTAAATTAGTAGCATAATATGTTATGAATTATGAGATTATTGTTGGAAAAATTAATGTTTGCATGTGGAACCCAGAACCTAGGTTAGGAGACCATTGGGAATTTGTTGTTGTTATTGTTAGATGGTTGTTTTTATGACTTAAATATAATGAGACTTAGTTGTTGAAATGAGATTAATTATTGTTGGAATGAATGAATTAGTTTTGGGTGGTAATGGGTGCAAAACTTGAAATTTATGGCTTACTTTAATTGTGGACAAGTTTGCAATTAGGAGACCTAAATTATTTTGGATGGTTTTATGATGATTGTGAGGCCTAAATTGGTACATTGAAATGAATTGGTGATGTTGGAATGGATGAATTTTGTCTTGGGTGATGTTAGGTGCAAAATCCTAAAGTTGATGGCTTACTTTAATTTAGAGGAAAAATGATATTTTGGACTTAAATGACTTAGGGATGATTTTGAAGTAATTATGGAACTTTGAATGATGCTCTAAAATTTATTTGATGCCTTATAGACAAGTATAGAATTAATGCTAGACTTTAAAAGAATTCTTTGAGATGGTAAAAGTGATAAAAAGGCAAGATAGGTCCAAAATTCATTAACCTTGTTAAATGAACTTGAAACCTCTTGTTGGATGTAGGATAGTAATTAGAATTAGTGTTGGGTAATTATTGGTTGGTATGGAATATAAAGTGTCATGATTTAGGTAAGGTATTATGTGAACTAGTAAAGGGTAAGTGTGTTTATAAGATGAATAAAAATTGCTAAGAGCACTTTAGGACTTAAAAGAGTAATTATGAACTTGAGTAAGTGCTAATAAGTGTAGTTTGAGGATTTGAGTGGTTATTAGGTAAGAAAGATTAAGAAGAAAAATGTGTAGTGTAGAAGTGAATTTGGTGTCAATTATGAATTATTGGAGTTGAATGAAAAACTAATGGTCTAGAAAATATTATTAGAACACATTAGGCATGAAAACGCTAATAGATAGACTAAGAGAAGGTTGTTGTTGGTGGTAGGTGGCTTTGTCATGGAAGTGGAATAAAGGACTTAAGTCATGATGTAGGATTAGGAATGATCTTAGTTATGAAGTGTTACTTGTAATTGGTAATAATAGAAGATTATTATGAATGATTGATAGTATTGAAAACTAATAATAAGACACTTGAATATCTGAAGACCAATGGTGATAATTAGTTGTCTTAATGGGAATAAAGAACAAAAATTTGCTTGAATTAATAGTGATGAAGGACTTATGCCTTCTAAAGGGAAGCTACCAAAAATGAAACATAATGAAAGGAACAATTTAATTAAACCTTTAGAGAGCCTAATGGATAACACTTTGAATTTTGATTAATTACCAATGATGAATTTCAAATACTAAGACAAAAAGAATGTGATGAGGATGGTCTAAGTTTCAAACCTCCAAGATGGAGAAGGCATAAACATGATAAGTTTCACATACATAAATATATTTATGTACCTCTAAAATGAGACTTAGTTGTTAACATTTATATAGTGATAGAATAATGTTTGATATGGCCTTGTACTTATTAAAAATGTAGGCTTTGACCGTTCCGGTGAAGCGGGACCATCCAACTCTTCCAACCCCACCAAATACTTCTCTTGAGGTAGGAGAGGAGTTTATTTTCTAAATGCATGGCCTTGATATTGATAGTGTATGTATGTATGATGTATAATTGCATATTGGCCTTGGTTGCTTCTATTGTCGCTATGTGTGATGAATGTGTAAAGTGGGACTTTTTAATGACATTGGTGGTAAATTGATGTTTGTGATGGTGATATACCTTGATGTGTCTTCTTGGTTAATATATGATAATGAAGTAGGGTTATATGAGAAATTGACACCATTATGTGTAGTTTTGCATCTCATGACAAATATAACATATCTCATGGGTGATAAATAATGATCTTGCGTTGATCTTGAGAATAACAACCTTGTATTGGTTGATTTTGTAAATAACTATGCATGGTCGTAGTGGATATCATGTGACATGTATTATTGATCTTACGTTGATCTTAAGAAAGAAACCTTGCGTTGGTTTTATATATTAAACAACTATGCGTGGTTGTAAGTCACATAGGTGAAATATGCACATGAAGAGAAAATGAAAATTATACAAGTTGGTCTTATTGCAATGCATTAGTTATTGGATAACATATGCATTATTTGTGAATACATGACATTTGAACTTTAGTACCCATATTGATTGTCTCATGAGTATCTTGAATTGAGAAACATTGTATGTCGTTGGCTAATGTGTAAGTGCAGTAATGACCATTATTGGTGACATGAGAATTATACTTATGGTCTATATGTATGTATCAATGAGATTGGATATATTGAAGGAATATGTATGATTGCCTCCCTATGCATGATTTATCATTATAATTGCTCATCATTGAGAAAATGTACTCACTTTCCATGTTCTCCATTTTAGCCTTATGATGTAGGCTGAGATGGTGGAGAGATACACTTTTTGTGGAGGCGGCCCGGTGTGAAGAGCGTATTTCATTTGCCTTGCCTGACATTCTTTTGAAACCGATGATTTAAATTCTTGGTAGAATTTAATATGTATAGGCATTATTTTTGTATAGCTTGACTATTGATGTAAATGCCTAGGTTTTTGGAATTTTAAATGGGTTTGTAGATTATTTATTGATATATTTGGATGTAGAGATTGGGTTATGACCTTGTTAGTATGTTGGAGGTTGGTGAACATGAACCTTTATGAATGGGGATATTATGCATGAAAGTTAAGATTATGTCATAAAATTATGTATATTGTATAGAAGTAGTTATGGAGTGGATTTATGAAGTTTTGATTATGTTAGTGCAAATGCTAAATTTTTGTTATATAATTGGTGCATGGTGTGTAGGATGAGATAATATGATGTATATTTCCTAGTTATGAGTACATTAAAAGGCCTAGTTGATAAGAAGCAATGATTGGTGATTTATTAGTATGTATGGATAGTATTGTCACCTAATTAGGTTCTTGGAAAACTTTTGACATAGATGTTCATGATATGGACCATTAGACTTGAATGTGTAGGTTTGTGGGTATGTATCTTGAACGTGAATGGTCAATGTTCAATATGAGTAATGAAGGTCTTGCACATGGCAATTTTATATATTGATGAAGTTGATTAGGTACTTGGTTAACTTTCACCTTCTTATATCTTCATATGTGGGTTGGTTTCCAATTAGATCTAGGGTAGTTATTATAAGTCTTGAATATGTGGTATGCCTTGACTAAGTGACGATAAATAAAACGAAAAATTTCCCTACTTTTATTAATTGGAAGTAGATAACTATAATATCGAATAACGGATTTTAAGGCGTCATATTGGGTGGTATCAAAGCATAACATGCTTTATTTGGATGATTGTCAATATAATTGCACTTGCGATGTGTTAATGGCGATTGATGATTGATTTTGACAGGTCTGGCCATGCTATCTTCATACTAACTCCTCTCAATGATGAATTATTATGTTTATGCATGTGTGCATGATATTGTGATGTTAAAGCATGCCTTGGATTGGTATTACCTTATTGCTTTTGATAAGTTGCATAGTAAGGGTTTGAGGCTTAATTATGAGACAAATTACTATAGTATGTGACTATAGGAATGTATGTTGACTAACTCACTAATGTTAGTTGGTCTTGATGTTGTGAATATAGATTTTAAGAGTTTGAGATGGCTCGTCATTGCCCTGATCAGAATGATTCCATCGCTCGGGCCTTGAACTGTTTTGCTGACATCCTAGAAATGCAAAACCGTGAGAGGCAGGGCAATGATAAGTAAGCCCCTCTGGTAGCTCAAGGTGCTTCTGGCCTTGACAAATTTCTGAAGAGGAAACCTTCAGAGTTCCATGGCGGGTTTAGACCCAAACAAGCTTGCTTTTGGGTCCATGATGTAAAGTGAATCTTTGATAGTTTTGAGTGTTCTAAGCTCCAAAAAGTAGAGTATGTTGTGTTTATGCTAAGAGATGAGGCTGAGACTTGGTGGAGGCTTACCAAGAGTCAGATGCGTGCAGCTGCAACTCCCTTGATATGGGAGAATTTCAAGTTTGAGCTGATGAGGAAGTATGTGCCAGAAAGCTACAAGAGTAAGAAGGAGCTTGAGTTCATGGAGCTCAAGCAAAATAACTTATCTGTGGAAGAATATGTGTCCAAATTTGAAGAGTTGTGTGAGTTCTACCTTTTTTACCAGCAAGAAGGGACAGAAGCTTCTAAATGCATGAAGTTTAAGAATGTCCTACGTCCTGACATCCAGAGGGCCATTTTCCACCAGGAGATCAGAAGCTTCACGGTGCTTGTGAACAAGTGCCGTATCTATAAGGAGCATGCCCCATAACACACCTTTAGATTTGACTCTAGGCTAAAAGGTCAATCATCCAGCTTCAAGAGACGGGGTACTTTCAGGAGAGGACAGTTTTAGAGAGGTGCTCCTTTAGTTACCTGAGGTAGCGGTGTTGGTTTTTGTAACACCTGTGGTTGGGGCATTGTAAATGCTCATGGGCTATGATGCAATAAATGTGGAGGAGCTCACCATGCCCAGGAATGTGTACACCAAGATGGTGTTGTCTACTTTAACTGTGACCAAGTGTGTCACATCTGACCTGGATGCCCTCTACTTACGCGGAGGCCTAATGTTCTGGTTAAAACTCCTGCACATCCTACTACTCCTGCTCCTATGAACCGTGGAGGCCACACTGGTGGTCATGGACGTGGTAATGGGACCACTGGTGGATGAACTGGTGGTCGTGGCGGCCACACCGACGGGAGATACGGTGGTGGCACTTTAGGAAACATTACCCAGACTCTGAGAAGGATCTTTGCTGTGACTAGAGAAGGAGCTGCACAAGCCGGTAACTTGATTGAAAGTAAGTGTAAGATACTTGGTACTGCAGTGCATGTTATTCATGATTCGGGTGCTACCCACTCTTTTGTATCCGAGGAGTGTGTTCGGCGGTTGAGATTGCCGGTAAATATAATGAAAAATGATCTTATGGTCACTACTCTGACCGGTGCTTGTCTTAGATCGGTTACACGTTGTGACGACGTTGAGATGCTACTTGAGGCGAGAAGCTTCATTGTCTCCCTTGTTTGTTTACCTATATGGGACTTAGAGGTTATCCTCGATATGGATTGGCTTTCTGCTAACAAAGTCATGGTTGATTGTCAACAAAAAGCCATCATCTTTCATTCTCCAAGCATCAGCAAATTTGATATGCAAGGTATATCCCAACTTTGCATGTTGTTATCTCTTGCTGATGGAACTAATCATTCCAATCCCTTAAGCATCCCAGTGGTATCTGAATTTCTTTATGTCTTTCTTGATGAGGTTCCTGGTTTGCCACCTCCGCGTGAGGTTGAGTTTGTTATTGATCTAGTTTCAGGTGCAGAACCCGCTTCTATGGCTCCTTATAGGATATCTCCTATAGAGTTAACTAAATTGAAAAAGCAAGTGGAAGAGTTACTTGAGAGAGAGTTCATCCGACCTAGTGTGTCCCCTTGGGGAGCCTCTATATTGCTAGTGAAGAAGAAGGATGCAACGATGCGATTGTGTATTGATTACAGTCAATTGAATAAGATGACAATTAAGAATAAGTACCCTTTACCATGCATAGATGACTTGTTAGATCAGTTGAGGGGTGCTATGGTGTTCTCTAAGATTGACTTGCATCCGGTTACCACGAAATCTGGGTGAAGGCTGAAGACATCCCGAAGACCGCTTTTAGGACGCAGTATGGTCACTACGAGTATGTTGTGATGCCGTTCAGAGTGACCAATGCTCTAGCTGTGTTCATGGACTACATGAGTCGTATCTTTCATGATTACCTTGATCAGTTTATGGTAGTGTTTATTGATGATATCTTGGTGTATTCCAAGAGCTACGAAGAGCATGAAGAGCATTTGAGATCAGTGTTGGGTATACTTAGGGAGAAATAACTTTATGCTAAACTCTCTAAATATGAATTTTAGCTGGAGAGTGTCCAATTTCTTGGGCATGTGATATCTGCAGAAGGCGTTTCGGTTGATCCCTTTAAAGTTGAGGTGGTTATGGCATGGTCTAGACCAACGACCATTACTAAGATTCAGAGTTTCCTTGGTCTTGCCGGATACTATAAAAGGTTCATTGAAGGATTCTCTCGTCTTGCTAGGCCTTTAACAAAGTTGACTAGAAAGAACCAACCGTTTGTGTGGAATGTTAAGTGTGAGAAGACTTTTGAAGAGTTGAAGATGAGACTCACTTTTGCACCTATACTAGTATTGCCTGATTTGTAGGAAGACTTTATGGTGTATTGTGATGCTTCCAAGCATGGTCTTGGATTTATTTTGATGTAGAAGGAGCGTGTAATCGTTTATGCTTCACGCCAATTGAGACCACATGAAGTTAATTACCCCACTCATGACTTAGAGTTGGCGGCGGTTGTGTTTTCCTTGAAGATTTGGCGCCATTATCTTTATGATTCAAGATTTATGGTCTTTAGTGATCACAAAAGCTTGAAATACCTCTTTGATCAAAAGGAGTTGAACATGCGTCAAAGGAGATGGATGAAGTTCTTGAAGAACTATGACTTTGAGTTGAAGTACCATCCCGAGAAAGCTAATGTGGTTGTGGATGCTATTAGTAGAAAGTCTTTACATGTGTCAGCCATGATGGTCTAAGAGCTTAAGTTAATTAAGGAGTTCTGTAATTTGAATGTTGGGACCGAGATTGAATCTACAAATAAGATATGCTTTGCTACCTTGAAGGTGTGTAACGAGTTCCTTGATCTTGTGAAAAGGAAACAAGTGGGTGATGAGTATCTAGATGAGATGAAGAGATCTCTAGAAGATGGAAAGAACTTATTCCTCGTAGAAGGTGATGATGGCATATGGCGTGTGAAAGGCTGAGTATATGTACCTTTCTTTGGTGATTTAAGAAGCACTGTGCTTAAAGAGGCACACAAAAGCATCTTCAGTATACATCCTGGTATGACCAAGATGTACCAAGATGTGAAGAAGAATTTCTACTAGCCTGGGGTAAAGCGAAATATTGCTAGATATGTGGCTTCATGTCTTATATGTCAGAAGGCGAATGTTAAGCATTAGAGACCTTTTGGTACATCTAGACCTCTTGATATCCTGGTATGGAAGTGGGATGCTATTGCTATGGACTTTGTGTCCGGTTTTCCAAAGGCAGGGCCTAACTATGATGGAATTTGGGTGATTATAGACCGATTGACAAAGAGTGTGCATTTCCTACCGATTAGCATAAAGAATTCCTTAGAGGATCTGGCACAGTTATACATTAAGGAGATAGTGAGGTTGCACTAGGTGCCCTCTAGTATTGTTTCTGATAGAGACCCATGCTTTACTTCTCGATTTTGGGGAAGCCTGCATGAGGCCATGGGCTCTAGATTGAAGTTGAGTTTATCTTATCACCCTCAGACGGACGGACAATCCATGAGGACTATTCAGAGTCTTGAGGACTTGTTACATGCATATGTTTTAGAGTACTGTGGATAATGGGTGAAATACTTGCCTTTCATTGAGTTTACCTACAACAACAGCTTCTATTCTTGTATCGGCATGGCACCATATGAGGCGTTGTATGGAAGGAAGTGTAGGACCCCTTTGTGTTGGCTTAAGGTTAGTGAAAATTTGGCTTTAGGGACTGAAGTTGTTGAGGAAACTACCGAGCAAATCAAGATAATCCAAGTGAAAATGAAGATTACTCAAGACCGGCAGAAGAGTTATTATGATAAAAGGAGGAATCCACTTGAGTTTCAAGATGGCGATCATGTATTCCTACGGGTTTCTCGTGACAAGGGTGTTGGTAGAGCCTTGAAGAGTAGAAAGTTGAGCCCTCGATTCATTGGTCCCTATGAGATTCTGGAATGGATTGGCGAGGTTGCTTACCACATCGCTTTGCCCCCTCACTTGGTAAATCTACATGATGTGTTCCATGTCTCTCAGTTGAGGAAATATATGTACGATCCTTCTCATGTACTTGGTGTTGATGATGTGGAAGTCAGAGATGGTCTGACTATTCCTCCTGCCTCTGCTAAGATTATCGGACATTTTACCAAGAGATTGCGGAGCAAGTTGATTCCACTTGTGCAAGTAGCATGGAGACATGGGGTGTGAGCACTATCATGTGGGAACGTAAGGATGACATGAGGAAGCATTACCCTGAGATATTTGCTTCAGGTATGTGAATTTCTAGGATGAAATTTCTTTTAGGTGGGGTGCATCGTAACATCCTAAAAATTTAAGTAGAATTAATTAATCAGAGTAAATAAATAGAACAATTATAAAAAAATAATTATTTGATGCACTATACATATAGAAAAATTAATTATGGACCCCTTTAGTTAATACAACGAATACGGCGATTACTGTCGTCGTTAATTGACGAACGACATACGAGCAGAATGCAGAGATGAGCGCAATAGGCCTGGAAACATTAGATAATTGTTGGGGATAAATATCTATGTCCCGACGATGAACTATAATTAATTTGAGCATTCATCAAATTTATTCTAAATTATTCAGGATTTATCGGTGTCGTTTAATGTCGGAAAATGACCGATTCAAGCAACGGGCCTCAATTGGGCCTCAAAAATTCACTAACCTAAAAATAATTATTGAATATTAGAAAACACTCAAATATTTTAAACCCAAAAATAAACCCAGAAAAATTTATAGATAACTAATTAGACATACGGGGGAGGGGGGGGGCCCGGGTGACCAAAACACTTCGTTTTCGAACCGAAACGTGATGAATTTCACCCAACTAAAAGAGGTAACCATGAATGCTATAATGGTCTGTTTCCATCAAATGTTTAGGCCCAAAATGATGTATTTGCCAAAAATTTGGTCTAAGAGCCAAAAAAAATTTAAATGAAGGGTACCATGGTAAATTTGCATGCAACTTAAGAGACCCTTCTTCTTCTCCGCCCTATTTTTCACATTAGAATCAGCTATTGCAGAGGGGGAAAGCAAACAAAATTTCATCCTTATTCCCTTCTCTATTTCAGGTGAAAATAGTGTCCTTTTCCATGGTTCTTCTTGCAAATTCTTGAAGGAAACTTAAGGTAAAGGTTTTTGGACTCCATTTCCTCTTCTCTTTCCACTCACTCTTCCTCTTCCTCTTCACATACCCAAAAACCAAAATTCTATTCTCTAATCTAGCTAAGGTGTGACAAAAAATTGTAGGCTTTTGGTGGACTCCTTGAGACTTTGAAGGAGCTTATTCAAGCATTTGGGATTAGGGCTTATCAATATCCAACTTTCTTGCTCTCTTGAATTTGGAATCTTGAATTCCATTAGGGTATGACATGAACCCTTAATAGGACTTAAATTATTAGCATAATATATTATGAATTATGAGATTGTTGTTGGAAAAATTGTTGTTTGCATGTGGAACCCAGAACCTAGGTTAGGAGACCATTGGGAATTTATTGTTGTTATTGTTAGATGGTTGTTTTGTGACTTGAATATGATGAGAATTAGTTGTTGAAATAAGATTAATTATTGTTAGAATGAATGAATTAGTTTTGGGTGATAATGGGTGCAAAACTTAAAATTTATGGCTTACTTTAATTGTGGACAAGTTTGCAATTAAGAGACCTAAATTATTTTGGATGGTTTTATGATGATTGTGAGGCCTAAATTGGTACATTGAAATGAATTGGTGATGTTGGAATGAATGAATTTAGTCTTGGGTGATGTTAGGTGTAAAATCCTAAATTGATGGCTTACTTTAATTTAGAGGAAAAATGATGTTTTGGTCTTAAATGGCTTAGGGATGATTTTGAAGTAATTATGGAACTTTGAATGATGCTCTAAAATTTATTTGATGCCTTATACACAAGTATGGAATTAATGTTAGACTTTAAAAGAATTCTTTGAGATGGTAAAAGTGATAAAGAGGCAAGATAGGTCCAAAATGCATTAGCCTTGTTAAATGAACTTGAAACCTCTTGTTGGATGTAGGATAGTAATTGGACTTAGTGTTGGGTAATTATTGGTTGGTATGAAATGTAAAGTGTCGTGAATTAGGTAAGGTATTATGAGAACTAGTAAAGGGTAAGTGTGTTTATAAGATGAATTAAAATTGCTAAGAGCACTTTATGAATTAAAAGAGCAATTATGAACTTGAGTAAGTGCTAATAAGTGTAGTTTGAGGATTTGAGTAGTTATAAGGTAAGAAAGATTAAGAAGAAAAAGTTTGTAGTGTAGATGTCACCCTCGACTTTCTAGACCTGAATCCCGATGTAATCAAGATAATTAATTAATAAAAATGTGAGTAAATTTTTTGCGTTTGAAATAATTTCAAAAAACCTCAACGATTACATCAAGACTCGAACCACAGAAAATCGAAGAGTGAGATTTGATAGTTTATAACTGGATCGTGAAATAAATTGCCCATGATTGTATACAAAATAACAGAGTTTACATCGGAAGAAGAATATGTCACGACACACGCCTAGTCCCATATATGAAGATATGAGAAAAGACACGATAAAGCATGCAGCATACAACACTAGCCATTTAGGCCATAACCAATCTTGCACGTAAATTATGAACATTGCCTAAAGTATATATATACATATACATGTATGATCACGCAACATACATCTCCAATATCTATATTCCATAATTGAAGACATTCTATTCAACCTTAAAAATCATGTATCATCAACACTTATACATTCCCAAAATGGACTACATAACCAACACATTTTAATAATCAAATGAGTATAAACCCCAATACCTCAAATATCAATACATCATTCATATACATTGTCATCTATATAATGTCATCAAATCAATGATCATCAACTATAATCTTGTACGATTCAATCATTACATCATAATTAACATTCGTTGCTAGCCAAGGCATTCCATTAAAGCTATTTACCTTCTCTAAAGCTTTAGTTGAAGGACTCAATCTCATCCTATGATAACCCTGCATCACAATGCTAAAAATGGACAACATGGGAGAGCGAGTTATACATTTTAAAAGACGAATATGAACATAATTGAGATTATGTGCATATGCATATTAACATTATGTATGCTTTGCTAAATCATCAATAATCATCACAATTTCTCATTTCAATAATATACATGTAATGTATTCATCCGTCAATTCATCACAAAGCGAACACATATACACATCATTTCTCAATGCCACATTGGGCTAACATCATCATCGTGAACCATAGACAAACAAGCCCTTCATCACATTGGGCCATCACATACAACATTATCATATTCAATATCTTTTCGTTGTATTCATATTTTACATGTTGTCTTTTAGGTATTTATTTACCCTTCTCATCATCATCATATCTCAATCTCAATCATCATCCATCTTCATCACCTTTTGGCATATCTCCATGCTATATGCAAATGCTCTTAGGCTAATGCATATGCATAATGGAATCGATAACAACAAATATGGATCCGACTATGGGAATAAACACCAAATTATGGGTTCAAGCATGATCACATACCATGACCCTACTGCAGTAGTATAATGTGTACACATATATCATAATGCATGCATAATCACCAAATTTTATTGGTACCAAACCGCATCGCCCATCATGCAACACCTGGCCATTTTCACCATGACCGCGGTAAACAACGTAATCAACAATATTAGGTGTTGCAGGCCGACCATGATTCATACCATGGTGGCTATGATCCAGAGGACCACCGAGGATATTTGCTCATCAAAGAGCCACCCCCACAGGGTCGGCCACATGCAGCTCCCCATAGCTATACATGGGCAGCTTCGTGACTTATACACCGAGTCATAGGGGAAAAATAAGAATACTTATGCACCGAGTCGCCCTCCCACTGGGCCGGCAGGGAGAATCCCCTAACATTCCAACACCGGCGGCTATAATATGCCATGGATGCAAATGCCAATCAATGCATTCTCACACTATGCATCCTATCATGCCACTCATCAATCATCATCATCAACACCAACACCACCATACAATCTTTAGTGGATTTTATCATTGTTGGTTTTAGCCATTGTTTTCAAGTCTTACGTATGGCATTTCATTTCAACATACTTATATCATACATGCAAGTTAATAATTGCAATCATTCACAATGGCATAACAAGCATTAATAACATTCAACAATCTTTCATCAACATTCCCACATAATTTCTTAGTGGATTTTTCATTTCATTGATCATCACCATTGTTTTATATATTAGTGTGGCATTTACAACAATTCACCAATATAATTCAAACCACATATACAAGATCACACTTGTATCAAACACAATGGTATTCAAAAAATCATCAATAATAACAATCATCCATCATTAATCATTATCGATATTATCTTTGATTCGTTGATTTATATCAAACACATTGTCATGCAATTATCCCCTCCTTAGTATCATCATCATGCAAGGGTGTGTCATACAACCACATCATTTAACTTGTCATTTCCAAACATCATATCATATCATTAGTGGTGAACATTCATGTCTTCATAACATGTCTCAATCAATATCAACACCACCAAGACACACCATCATCACATACCCCTAATAAAATCTCTTGTTTATAATAAAGGAGTTTTGGGTAAAAATAAGCTCATGGAAAATTTCAACATTAAAACATGAGAAAAATTCATTTTTAGTCTTAAAAATAGTGGGACATGTCACAAATATCACCTATTAGTCCCAATTTGACAATCATAAAATGTTGGGTTCAAAACCCTCTTAAATTTGACAAGTATCACCTAATGAGAGTTAGAAAACTTCAATTAAGGCAAGACTAATTTTAACACCTTCGTAACATAATTATCTACAACTTTCATGAAGAAGTTGGAGGCCAAAAACGTCATTTAAATGCCCAAATGGGCCAAAAACAACAAAGAAATCACAATAATCGGAAAAATAGCATAAGAGTGGCCATAACAGGGCTTTGAATTGATTCAAGCCCGTATGAATCAATTCAAGCACTTCCAGAGAGCTTTGAATCGATTCAAACTCGTGTGAATCAATTTAAACACTTCCAGTGGCCCTTGAATCGATTCAAGACTATTCTTAATCGATTCATGATAGCAATTATGTACTTTTTGCTTAATTTTTCAACTTATAAGTATCCTAACTCTTTCCTATCAACTCCAAACTCTACCAAATTTTAACACCAACTTATATACATAATTTATGATGTGTGGCCACCAGCTTCACTTAAAATTTCCCAAAAATGAGGGACTTATGCGCATAAATGTGTTTAGCCCATTTTAAGGCATTTTTGTGCAACTCAGGGGTCAATTCTCAATAGAATTGGCCCATTCCAATTTCTACAAGTTTTAAATCATGCATAGGCACTATTGAAACCATTCCATGGCATCCAAACATACTAAAATTCAATATGGCCCTATTAGTTCCTCAATTATGCATGAAAATCATAAAACACAACCTTATATCTTTGAGTAATTCACCCATTCATGGGTTTCTATAAACAAATAAATCATATTCATCAAAAGACCACTAACCATTCATTATCTCATATATATGCAATTCTGAAACATTCAACAAATGGCCAAGCCTATCATCCATCACATTATCAATCACCATTCAAGATAATCATGGCATGGCAAGCATGAGTACAATCATATACATCAACCATCAATTATTCAACTCATGCAATTGAAATGTAAACTCCTCTCCTACCTCGAGAAAGAATCGCAATGATTCACATGCTCTGAAAGTTCCACCACATTGTCCGGAATATAATCTCCTATCCACACATATAAATACACATGCATTCAATTCATGAGCCATCACAAGGCACCATCATAAATCTAAACAATTGCTAGCTTATCATAAAGCTTAATATCAAGTCCTAGACTTGCTAAAGCACCAATTCACACCATTGTGTTAGGTTTCGGGAATTCCTTTCCCAAAACCATGATTCTCTAAATCTCAAAGGGGCTAACCAAACCCAATAACAACAAGATCATATCCCTTATTCATAATACATCCAATCATCATATAAATCATCCATTTGCCATCATTATCACTTAAAATTAAACATAGCTATCTTATCCTCTAATAACCATAATTAATCAACATATTCAAATGACACATGCCATGACCTAAGGCCTCATCAAATCACAATCTTATTTCATTTGTTTACCCCATCACAACCATCATGGTTTTGGTGTTCAAACTTATCATTATTCATTTAAAGGCCATACCTATCTATGGGTTCCCATACTAATGACTATCAACCATCACTATTAACCATTTACCTCCATTAATGCCATCCCTCATCATCAATAAGTATTCTTCTAACATCATTAACAATAACCATACTTTAAATATCATATATTTCCACCTAAAATCAATTTCACTTAAAATCAATCTCATCCTTCCCAAAAACTTATTCCAAGAGCATAAATCATTTTCAACTATCAATTAATCCAAAAGCCCCAATTTCCATGCTTAGGGTTTTCCTCTAAAATCACCCAACAACCATCATTTCTAACCATTTCATTTAATCATAATAACCTCATTAACCCCTCAACCTCATATATAAAATCACCCCAACAACAATAACTCATAATTTTCTCATGAACTTCTTAAAGTTCCAAAATCCTAATTTCTAGGGTTTTCACAAGAACTCACTATCATCAATTCCAACAACATTTATGCCTCATTTGAAACATCCATAGGCTAGCAACAATGTATCCCATTCATTATCAACAACAACAATGAATCCCCAAGGATTATCTAACCTAGGGCTTGGTTCTATATACCTCCATTCATCAAAACAATATCTAAACTTCCATTACAATACCTCAATCAGTCAAAAACCATAAAGAAAAGCCATGGGTGTTCAAAAATCATACCTCTCTTCCAAGCCAAATGCTAAACTCGAAAATGAGGGAAAAGGGAAGAAGATGAGAGCCAAGCTTACTCCTATGTCCATTAATCCTTTATGAATCATGGGTTAGAAGTTGCTTTTTACAAGAAATGGTGGAGGAGAATAGGTGGACGGTTTACTCATGAAGAAGGGGAAGAGAAGAAAAGATGAAAAATGAAGTGGAGAGGGAGAAAGGGCCAACGTGAAAAGGAGAAGAGAAATAAGGGTTTTGCTTCAAATTTTAATCCTTTCATTAAACTTTGCCATTTTATAACGTACAGGATCTTAGTTCGGGCTCAATACTTTATCCAAAAATTATCCTGAATATATATTCAGATCCCTAATAATACTCTTAACAGCCCTGACCAACGACATCTCAATCGGAGATACTTGGTCTGACACCTATATTTTAATCGGGTATAATTTTGTCTCATTTAGTCTCTATAAATTATAAATATCCATAATAAATCCCAATTTAATTATTTTTAAAATTTTGGGACATATATCAACCCATATATAATTATTTACCATTTATCCCTCTCAATTAATTATTTTATAAATTTTGAGATGTTACAGTAGAAGTGGATTTGGTGTCAATTATGAATTATTAGAGTTGAATGAAAGACTAATGGTCTAGAAAATATTATTAGAACACATTAGACATGAAAAAACTAATTGATAGACTAAGAGAAGGTTGTTGTTGGTGGTAGGTGACTTTATCATGAAAGTGGAATAAAGGACTTAAGTCATGATGTAGGATTAGGAATGATCTTATTTATGAAGTGTTACTTGTAATTGGTAATAATAGAAGATTATTATGAATGATTGATAGTATTGAAAACTAATAATAAGACACTTGAATATCTGAAGACCAATGGTGACAATTAGTTGTCTTAGTGGGAATAAAGAACAAAAGTTTACTTGAATTACTAGTGATGAAGGACTTATGCCTTCTAAAGGGAAGCTACCAAAAATGAAACATAATGAAGTGAACAATTTAATTAAAGCTTTAGAGAGGCTAATGGATAACACTTTGAATTTTGATTAATTACCAATGATGAATTTCAAATCCTAAGACAAAAAGAATGTGATGAGGATGGTCTAAGTTTCAAACCTCTAAGATGGAGAAGGCATAAACATGATAAGTTTCACATACATAAATATATTTATGTACCTCTAAAATGAGACTTAGTTGTTAACATTTATATAGTGATAGAATAATGTTTGATATGGCCTTGTACTTATTAAAAATGTAGGCTTTAACCATTCCGGTGAAGCGGGACCATCCAACTCTTCCAACCCCATGGAATACTTCTCTTAAGGTAGGAGAGGAGTTTATTTTCTAAATGCATGGCCTTGATATTGATAGTGTATGTATATATGATGTATAATTTCATATTGGTCTTGGTTGCTTCTATTCTGGCTATGTGTGATGAATGTGTAAAGTGGGACTCTTGAATGACATTGGTGGTAAATTGATGTTTGTGATAGTGATATACCTTGATGTGTCTTCTTGGTTTATATATGATAATGAAGTAGGGTTATATGAGAAATTGACACCATTATGTGTACTTTTGCATCTCATGACAAACATAACATATCTTATGGGTGATAAATAATGATCTTGCGTTGATCTTGAGAATAACAACCTTGCGTTGGTTGATTTTGTAAATAACTATGCATGGTCGTAGTGGATATCATGTGACATGTATTATTGATATTGCGTTGATCTTGAGAAAGAAACTTTGCATTGGTTTTATATATTAAACAACTATGCGTGGTTGTAAGTCACATGGGTGAAATATGCACATGAAGAGAAAATGAAAATTATACAAGTTGGTCTCATTGCATATGCATTAGTTATGGGATAACATATGCATTATTTGTGAATACATGACATTTGAACTTTAGTAACCATATTGATAATGTCTCATGAGTATCTTGAATTGAGAAACATTGTGTGTCGTTGAATAATGTGTAAGTATAGTAATGACCATTATTGGTGACATGATAATGATACTTAAGGCTTTTGGCATGAGTTAGTATTTATTGTATATGATGTATATATTGATTGTCAAATTATGGTCCATATATTGTATCAATGAGATTAGATATATTGAAGGAATATGTATGATTGCCTCGCTACGCATGACTTATCACTGTAATTGCTCATCATTGAGAAAAGATACTCACTCTTTATGTTGTCCATTTTAGCCTTGTGATGTAGGTTGAGATGGTAAAGAGATACTATTTTTGTAGAGGCAGCACGATGTGAAGAGGGTATTTCATTTGCCTTGGCCGGAATTCTTTTGAAATCGATGATTTAAATTCTTGATAGAATTTAATATGTATAGGTATTATTTTTGTATATCTTGACTATTGATGTAAATGCCTAGGTTTTTGGAATTTTAAATGGGTTTGTTAGATTATTTATTGATATATTTGGATGTAGAGATTGGATTATGACCTTCTTAGTATGTTGTAGGTTGGTGAACAAAAACCTTTATGAATGAGAATATTATGCATGAAAGTTAAGATCATGTCATAAAATTATGTATGTTGCATAGAAGTAGTTATGCAGTGGATTTCTGAAGTTTTGATTATGTTAGTGCAAGTGCTGAATTTTTGTTATATAATTGGTGCATGGTATGTAGTATGAGATAATATGATGTATATTTCCTAGTTATGAGTATATTAAGAGGCCTAGTTGATAAGAAGCAAGGATTGATGATTTATTAGTATGTATGGATAGTATTGTCACCTAATTAGGTTCTTGGAAAACTCTTGATGTGGAGGTTCATGATATGGACCATTAGACTTGAATGTGTAGGTTTGTGGGTATGTATCTTGAATGTCAATGGTCAATGTTCAATATGAATAATGAAGGTCTTGCGCATGGCAATTTTATATACTGATGAAGTTGATTAGGTACACTAGTGGAAAAATGGCTTTTTACACCGGTCCTTTTTGGCCTTTTACACCGGTTTCACGACCGGTGTAGATGGAGCCGGTGAGAAAAATAGGGACTTTTTACACCGGTTTTGGGACCGGTGAGAAAAATACATTTTACACCGGTCCTTTTTGTAACAACCGGTATAAGTAATAACTTTCTCACCGGTTTTTTTGTTGTGGTCCGGTACAAAAAAGGACATTTCTCACCGGTCTTGTTGATTTGCCCGGTACAGAAAAGGACCTTTCTCACCGGTCCCGTTGATTTGGCCCGGTACTAAAATGGACATTTCTCACCGGTCCCTTTGATTTGGCCCGGTACAGAAAAGGACCTTTCTCACCGGTCCCGTTGATTTGGCCCGGTACTAAAATGGACATTTCTCATCGGTCCCTTTGATTTGGCCCGATACAGAAAAGGACCTTTCTCACCGGTCCCTTTAATTTGGACCGGTACTAAAATAGACATTTCTCACCGGTCCCTTTGATTTGGCCCGGTACAGAAAAGGACCTTTCTCACCAGTCCCATTGGTTTGGCTCGGTACAAAAATGGAACCTTTCTCACCGGTCCTCTTATTAGGCCCGGTACGAAATACTGTTTTTTTTTAATATTTCATTATATTTTGAATCCTGGGCACCAATTAACTAACAGTTTTTTTTATTTAATTCCATCGTATGCTTTAAACATTCTTCCATCCGTTAACTCTAATTCCAACTTAATCATTCTTGACTGCACACTATTCACACTAGTATATAAACACACACTAGTAGCAACTGAGAATCAGAGACAATTCACACAAGGGCAATACAATCTTCCATTAATGTCATCAACGTTTCTTGTAGCGTAATTAAGAAACTCCTCAACCCCATTCTCATACTCCTCGGTTGTGCGTAATGCACTCATCCAACTATGATCCATGAGTTGGAACAACCTATTTAAACAATGAACACATGACACAAATATCATTCATAGATATTAATATCATATCATTCATCATGGTTTAATCAATTGGAATTTGCATCATTGAATGCATAGTTTTACAAACTTTGAGATTTTCTTCTCAAGTGAAGACTTTTCAAGATGACAACTATCTTCATGTTATACATTTATAAGACATGATGCAACATTACTCATTAATTATTCAAATGAGAAATTCTATATTTTATTATATTATTTATATTTTATGTAGCCTATTTTTATCTAACTATTCATGCTTTTAAGAGATTTTCAGCTTTCATGTTGAAATTGGCTTCTAAACAACCATGTAGGAGACAAAGAAAACAACACCATATCTAAAAATAGAAATGAAGACTTAAAGAGACAAAACCACCATGGAGGTGACATAATTTTAAAACTGCTCAAAGCCAATGAAGCCTAAGAAAATCAAATCAAGTAAAGAAAACAAAAAATCAAAGGTCAAACCCATGGAAAATGAATAACAAACCTGTTGAAAGACGATAACGATGAGCAAATGAGATGCACGGAGGATTCGCAAAACAAAGAGGAGAGAGGCAGTGAGAACTTGGTGAGGGCAAACGTCCTTGAGTTCACAGCCAATGCAAGTTCCTGACCCAAGAATCAATACCCTTTAGCCTGTACCAGGCTGGCTGTTCAAAAACCAAAACATGGTTATAAACCATTTAACATTAGTGTCCATCACAGTAAGTATATTACAAGTAGGAACCACTTTAACTTGATGCATATAGACCTTAATAACTTGATCAGCTAACTTAAATTCAACCCTAATCTATCCAACGACCTTAAAGATATGATCACAAAATATCTTTCAAGCAAAACTCTTTATACCACACATGCAACTAATGAACTGAAAATGAAAGTTAACCACAGGTATCAAAAACTTTCAATTACGACACGAAAACCTTTTTCAACCCAAAACATTGAGATCAAAGAAATACCCCCTAAGACATTAAAATGAACTCAATAAAATACACTTATAATAAACTGACAACATAAAGCAAGCAAACAAAACAAAACTTAAATAAACTGACACAGCAAACAAACAATTCAATTTTTTAAAGAATACCCACGATGGCTTTGAAACATATGCCCTAAACATATATTGTCATATACTGTAATTAAAAATGGCTGCCAACTATACGCTCCTCATGATTATACTTTTGTATTTTCTTCTTCAATCATTATCAACAAATCATTATTTGACAAATAAAATTTGACAAACCAAACCTAAAATTAATTAACATCGTTAGCTACTTTTTACGTGAAATCTTTACAAATTTAATTGATTAAATTTTCTTTCGCTCAAAACTTAGTTTCCATAAAGTTTATCACTTCTAAACTTAAAAATTTATTCTATATATCAATTTTATCATAAACTACATGTCTGATATGAGAAAAACTTGTTATTGAGTATATCAAGTTTTTAACATGACAATGTCATGTTCAAATCTTCTACCTACTATGTATCCAAAAATCTTATGGAATGTTATATCATTTATGTTAAGGAAACACTAACCAGAGATCATTATCACGATTTTATGAATTTGATTATTTCTTTTTTACCTTCTTTATATCAAGAAAGAAACAAAGATTCCATGCACAAATTACCAATTCGTAGAAGAAAGAAATGCGCATCACCTAAAGAGATCCCACAGGTCAATAGCTAAAACATTCAAAGTCGTAATGCTCAGTTTTGAGAGAGAAAAGTCATGGAGGAGGCAAACAAGTTATGGAGTATTGGTAAATCTGTTGGGGTGAGACCTACTGACAAAGAGGAAGACTTGATTAGAGAGATGATAAGAGTGGAGAGAAGGGATAAACAAATTCTGGGTGGAGGTGATTGTTATCCAAATGAAGATACTATTCTTGAAAATTTTGCCTTATATTAAAGACCGGAGAGAGTATCATGGTTTATTTATTTTGTGACTGAATTTGGGACTTTAATACTAGGCTAGGTGCAGAGGCCTGTGAAACATCCAAAACCAGAGAAATTAAATAATGCCCAAAAACAATGAAACATCCAAAACCAGAGAAATTAAATAGTGCCCAAAAACAGTGAAACATCCAAAACCAGAGAAATTAAATAGTGCCCAAAAACAGGGGGAGTTTTTCCAAAAGAGAATGAAACCAATAGAACCAGGCAAAATCAAAGAGGAGGGGAGGAAGACAAGGGGAATGAAACCCATGCACAGCGAAAGGGAAGACGCCTAAGCGAACCCAACGGCACCACGCACACTCGCTCAAGCGAGATCTAACTCCGCTCGGGCGATACTACTCAAAGCCTCCACTCAGAACTACACTCGCTGAAGTGAAGCTACACTCGGCATCCGATCACTCCACTCGGTATTCCCTCACTCGGATTTCAGCGTTTGGTTCGCTCGGGAAGGTCCACTCTTAATTCACTCGGATTAACCCTTATACATACCAGTTTCATTCAGACAGCATATCACACTCCATGGCTCCACTCAATCGGGTCGTATGTATATATATTGGCAACCCGGAAAATGATTCCTATAGCCGCTCACTCGAAATCCATGAAGACTTCTCACTCGGAATAACTTTCACGTCCATTTTGCCACTTGGGACATTTCACTCATTTTTCACTCGGTAACCATAATGTTTCCTATTCTGATTATCCCACTAAGTCAAGACTCGCTCATATTTTCTAGCTACTTAATAATTTATTACAATGGGTCCACTTAGAGTCTTAGTTGTCGTTTCTGGTCGGTAAACTCTCAGTCGGCGGATTCTCACTCAGAAATCGTTGATTATTCTCCACTCAGGGGAAACCCCACGGTTATCACTTAAAGGATTCAGACCAATCCCCACTCCAGACTATACGACCTCAGTCACTCGGTACTATTCAACTCCTCATCACTCGGAATAACTCACTATCTCGTTTTCCCCAGCAACGACTTAGCTCCACTTCTACCCATAGTCACACCGATCTCTTATGCTCGGAAAGTATACATATACATCCATATTTATCACTCGGACATCACCCACAGCATAGGATAAACACACAATATATAGATATGGGGATGTATTTAAATAATTATAAACGCATTGTCATGCTCTCTCTACCCGAGAGGGTTCAAGTTCTGATGTAAAAGACTAAGACCAAAATACGAGCCGGTCAAGGCTTAACAAGATCTTATACACAGTATATATATATACACATATATTCCATAGTGCACGGGTGCTACGCTCTTCACTCAGCTCCTCCTTCATCCTTCATTCCGAGAGACATTCACTGAAAAATGTAGCCACAATAGGGGTGAGCTTTTACATATAAAATGATAGTCAATGACTCGGTATCAGTGTCAGTACGCACACTTATGTTCACTCGGTCGCATTTAGATTACACTATGACCATGCAGACTAGGATAATTTCAATGACATACACTCACACACATACTACATGAAGTTTATTCTCATTCACACAAACACATGCATCGACTCACTCGGAATTTATTCGTATCACCCCGAGACACACCACGCGTACTATCCTAATCAACATCATATCTACATGCATGCCTGCGGATCCGACTTAAGTAATGACTTTCAGTTACTGTTTCCCCCTTACTGGCCTCTCATCTATTAGCTCTTCCCGCGTGGTACCTGTAACATCCCGATTTCTAACTTAATTACCGATTGAAGTTAAGCTATTAATTAAAGGTTAATTACAAAATTAGGATTAATGGTTAATTAGAGTAATTGCTGATTTGGGTAGAAATAATTGAATCAATAATAATAATAGTGCCAGGCGAAAGGACGCATGTGTCCCTAGGAGTATAAGACAACTTCAGCTCTCTCTTTCTCTCATTATTCACGCTGGCAGCTCTTCTTGAGCGTGCATATGGTCTCTCCTTCCCTGTTTCTATTCTTCTTCACTCTCATTCACGTCGCCACTCGAACAGTGAGAGAGTCGAGGGCTCCTGGAGGAACATCAACACAGCTCTGACTCCACTCCCTGTCCTCTCCTTCCTCCCTATTGCCTTCTTCCTCTCCTTCTTCTTCTACCTGGAGCTGTGGTATTCCAGTTGGAAGGCTATGCTGGAAATGCTTTGGAGCTATGGAGGAGACAGACCCGTTGGAGGAAAGGAGCAACTCTGGCCCAGGATCAACGCTGAGCTCGAAGGCTGTTGGAGGAGTAACGGAGGGACGATCGATCAGCACTACAACTTGAAGAGTCTCTGAACCCCGACGGCAGGTAGGGGGCGCCTTGCATGTCAAGCGTATGGTTTATGACCGGGTCCCTGGTGCTTGCTTTAATGTAATATGTGTGTGAAATGTGTAGATCGATGTGTGGTGATTGACTGATTATGCATGCAATTTCTGAATTGGGACATCTGTGAAAGGTTGAGGGTTGTGTGACCTCGTCTTTGAGTGCCTGTTAATACTTCTGTGATGCATGTTGTTAAAATCTGAGTTTGTTGAGTGAATGTGTGTGCGTGTTACCATTATCCCCGAATGCATGAGATGTGAATTGATGCGTGATTTCTAGTTGAATACCGTGTGGAAAGGTATGCTGACTCTGTTAAAATTGTTGAGTGGATGTACTGTAATATGGTTACCTATGCTTGCTGTTGTGAGTTATTATGATAGAGGCATGTGTTGTTGTAATGGAATGTGGGATTCCGAATGAATTTGAATGCTGTGTGGGGGGATCGGTTGTGACCCATTGATGGTTGTGTGAGATGCGTCTGGTAAGCTTGGATGTTGTTGTGAATTTGCATGAGATTGCATATGTGGGATGATTCCCAGATTCCTGACCAGTTCCATGAGGACCCGTGGTAGCCGATGGAGCTAGAGCTGGGTCTCGAGACGTCACAGGGTGACCGGTGCCACACGGAAAGGGCTAGTGGACGGGGGGTCGAAAAGGCATCTAGAGTCATATAAAATAAGTTCCAGTCAGATTCCTGGTTAGTTCCATGAGAACCCGTGGTAGCCGATGGAGCTAGAGCTGGGCCTCGAGACGTCACGGGGTGACCGGTGCCACACGGAAAGGGCTAGTGGATGAGGGACCGGGAAGGAATCTGCACTGAACTCACTGTTTAAGTCGGATCCGCATGCATGAGTCTATGAGCATTGTTAGTGAGATTATTGTGAATTACATGGATTAAATGAATTGAGTGAACTCCGACTAGATGATGTCGCATGAGTGAATTTCGACTGAATGAATAGACAGGTGTTGATACTGTTACTAAGTGCAGTGTGATGCTATGATTGAGAATATATGTTATTATACGAATTCCGATTGAATGATGTGGTTTGGCTCTTACATTAATTGGCAGTATATATATATATATCGTTATGGATTGAACCCGGTAAATTATATAATTGAGAATGGAGGTAAAGTCTGAGTCAATAGCTGTCACTTTATATGTAAAAGCTCACCCCTACACCATTTTTCAGTGTGTGCAGGTTGGACTCTGAAGTGATGATAAGGTCTCAGGTTCGAGTGGGGTGCACTCCGACCGTAGAGTGCTTATTTTTGTAATTTGTCATGTTTTGTCAGTTGTAGCCTTGGCCGGCTCATAATAACAGTGTGGTGTAATGAATATGGATACATATATATATATATATATAAATAATTTGAGCTATTGAGATCTGAGTGCATGTTTTTATACGTAATAGTTCACGTTGATAACAGGTGCTGAGGAATGAATGATGTTAAGGTAATGGGTATTTCGAGTGTATGAATATGTATCTACACATATGTTGAATACGAGTGGTTTATGTCTGGGCAGACTGAGGGGTGTTGATGGTTAGAATATTACTCAGTTAATGATTTCCGAGTAGACGTAATTGGGGAGTCAACTCCGAGTAGGGCTGCAAATGGCTATGCCTTCTTGTTCGAGTGATGATACTTCAATGAATTTTGAGTAAAATACCTTGGATGAACCTATACTGCGTAAGATCTAATGAGAGAATCCCCGAGTGATAATGAGAGCGGTCATTACCGAGTGAAAAATATAAGTAAAACCCGAGTGAGGAAGAGTTCGTATTCCCGAGTGAAAACCCTGAGCGATTCTCTCCTGAGAGAGGAGTTAGTGTAGTGGCTTAGAATGGAAGGGATTCTAAGTGTAAAACATTGATAATCCAAGTGGAAGATGTATATTTCGAGTGAGAAGGAGTTCTGGAATCCGAGTGGGATAACCCTCAGTGTCCGAGTAGAGTATAGGTGTGGCCGCATGGATAAAATTGAAGGGCTAAGTTATGGAACACAGAATGGACTTAGGAATGAACTTCCGAGTGGACTTAGTCGTTTACCGAGTGTATGGATGTCTCGCTGCCGAGTGATGAATTTGCCGTGTGTGGCTTCTCGCTTCAGCGAATGAAGAATCCGCTCCAGCGAATGCGTACTGCTGGAAGGCTTTCGTCGTGGTATCGCCCAAGCGAATGGTACTTCGCCCGAGCGAGTGAGTTGTCTCGCTCAAGCGTCCTGGACCTCGCTTAAGCGAGTCAGAGTCGTCTTGGATTTCACCCAGGCGCTGATGTGTTCCGCTGAACTGAATGGGTCGGTTCAAGCCTTGTTCCTTCCGCTGATTGCTATATGTGTAAATGTTCTTTCCTTTCCCTTGTCTTCTTCTTTTTTATGCCGATTGACCAGGGGTTGTTTTTGTGAAAATTTTTCCCTGTTATTGGGTTATTATTTATTAAAAATTAAGGTGTTATAATTTGGTATCAGAGCAGACCAAAAGGTCCATGGCCAAGGTTTGCCTACAGTTAGTGGGCGGTTGAGTGTATTATGCCAGCTTGTCCTAGTTGCTTATGATATTCTATTGTAGGTTGATGCCTGTTCAATTATGACTCGGGTGATGATATGTGCTTATGAACTTCTATTGGATTTGGTGTATGTTGACTATGAATGGTGTGGTTGTATGCCTGTGCCTTGTTGAGGAATTTGAATGTGTGATGAATGAATGGCACATGATGTATGTGATTTGCAGTATAAGGGATGGGTGGTAGTTCCTAAATTAAAAATCTGGGTGTGTAATAAGTGAGTAAAGGTGAGGTCGAATATATGTTAAAATTGGGGTTGGGTCTCGGTGGCGATTGAGGAAACCAAGTGAGTGATGCACTAGATGCTGGACCAATAGGAGTAGTGACCCAGTTGATTAGGCATGACCATGAATGAGTGAATATGAAATAGAACATCTGTTTGACTTAGATACTGTCTTGGTTGGGTGTGTGAAAAACCGAGTGAATGGTACTAGACCTTATAACAATATTTGAATATTGTGAGGTACCCATCATGGGATACTAGGTAAATAGTGACCCCTTAGGGATTCTAAGTCTAATAATTTATTAACTTTGTGAGTTGTTGAGCCGAGTAGGACAATTGCGTAGTAACCCATTGAGGCTTGGACGATTATCATGTAATGTGTTATGTGTGAGATGTGTTGGTAGCTGTACTAAGATGGAGTAGTTGTGCATGCAACTCCTGGATTGTGGTATTTGTGAACTGTTTAGTGATGGTGTGACTCTGTCCGTGAATGCATGTTAATAATTCTGCGAACATTGACTGAATACTTGTAAATAGGATTGTTACCATTACTGCCGAGTGCTATTTGTGACGGATGTCTTGTAACCTAGCCCATGAACTCTGCGTAATATATATATATATGATATAGGTGATTGAGGGAGAACTGCTTTTATGTATTGCTCTATAATTGAAACATGACAATTGTTTGATAATTGAAATACGTGATCTGTGTGTGATTAATTATTGATGCATGCAACACCCGGATATTGTGATAGATATTAATTGTGAATCGTTGTGATGAATACCCCGTCTGAAAGATGTGTATATATATATATATGTTAATGAGAAGGTCGAGTGGCTTATGTTGTGAGTCAGCAAATAAGAGCTGTGTGTGATTGGTAGTGAAGTGCATCAGCATTGAACGTTTTTCAGAGGGGGCAATCAGATGAATGCATGGGGTATTGAGGATTCTGAGATTAACCCTAAAAGACCTCCGAGTTGGACTCCTGGTGAATAAATCGTGTGCATCTGATTCGCCGACTACATGAATACATGTGTATAAGAGCATTATTATTGAGGCTGACATTATCTGCATGGATTTGAATGATTGAGTAGTTTCCGACTTGATGATGTTGTATGAATGAGGTCTGACTGAGTGAATATACATGTATTGATGCTGTTGCCAAGTGTGATGCAATGTTATAATTGAGAATGTATGTTATGGTACAATTTTTGATTGAATGATTATGTGTACACTTATGAGGATAAATGAGCTCAGTGTGAACTATGTGAATATGTGAATATGATATTGTGAGTGAAACCCTTAATGTAGTTGGAATTGATTTGGGTAAATCTGATTGGATGGGCATATGTGTATGTCGGTGCTATTACCAAGTGCAATGTGATGTTGTGGTTATGGTGCATGATGTAGTGGACAATAATATAGCCATGAATAAGTGGTATGAAATCCGACTGAGTGTCTGTATGTACATTAGTGCCGTTGTTGAGTTTGTGGTGTGTTATAATAGCATATGTGATTGTGAATTTCTTAATCCTGAGTGAATTACATGAACCCGAGTGAGTGACGTTATTATATAGATGAGAGTTAAGAATTTAATTCGAGCCATGGTTTTGTGAGGAATAAGATTTAGAGGAAATATTTACTCGGTGTTGGCTAGAAGCCGATTGTTGTATTGCCTTAATTCTGTTTTACAGAAGTGATAAATGACTTTCATAATTATTGATGCGTGATGAACCCTATGTGGCGCATGATGTTGATGTAGGTGTATTACTTATGTGTGTGAACTGCCATTAACTACCGTGTAAATTAGTATTACTTGGGTGAGTCTGGTCCGTGTGAGGCATACTGCTCTGAGATGACTCTTCCTGCCATAGGTAATGTGGCAGCGTACGCGTTGCAGTGACCATGTGATTGTTGTAACCCTATAGGAATGAGACGTCATCCTATAAGTTGGATGCAGCAATTCATGAGTTGGGCAGGGAAGCTGTAACTGCTTATGGTGATGGTGAGTCTTTCAAACGATTCCAAGTGATGACGAGAGTTATCTTAAATGAGTGTTATGTGATTGTGTACCAAAATGAAGGTAGAGGGTTTGTTGACTTTGACGTGTCTGCTTCCGAGAGGATTAGAGGTTGCTGGGTATGGATTGGCTACTAAAGGATGATTGGTAAATGGAATATGAAGGGTGATCAACTGTCACTGAAGTCAGAGTTTTTGAAAAGTTAACCGAGTGATACTGTAAGCCTAATGAGGAAACCAGGATTGGAGCCAAACTGAATTGTAAGGTTAGGAATTGCTTGGGAAAGGTTAGTAAATTCCGAGTGTGTGAGGGTGGAGACAATTCCGAGTGAAATCCTTGTGGGAAAGAACTGTTGAGTGAAAATTTTGGGGGTTCCGAGTAGAACCTTATTGAGAGGATCATTACTAAGTTAAGGGAATGGTATCTGAGCGTAACCTTCTGGGTAAGGCAAGATTCGAGTGAGGTGACTCGGAGTGTATCACTTCCGAGTGGAATTACACCGTGTGGAACAATTTCGAATAGTAAGATAGCGAGTGTAGAATTCCTAATACCCTTAGGATGTCCAACCGAGTGATCTTCCAGGAGAAAAGTACTTCTCGTCAGAAAATGGAACTTCGAGTGTGTAAGTTTTCGAGTGAATTACCCAAGGGAGAAAAAAAAATGAGCGATAAACTTATTCATAGCTGTGTTCGGGTGATGTGAAACTGCTGAATTGAACTCAGATTTATATTTGGAGTAAGCCTGGATTCCGAGTGGAAATTTGGTAAATAGGAAGTCTCCGAGTGAAGGACCTCCAAGAGGAGTAGATATCCAAGAGAAGGATTTATTTGAAATCGTACTCAGGTCAGCGTTTGGGACTGCTGGGCTTGGACTCGGGTTGGTTTCGCGGAAGGCTTGAATTATGAGTAAATTCTGCAAGTGGAAGAATTCCCGGATGAGAACTGTCCTTAAAACCCCGATTGAAATTTTCGAGTGAGAGGGCCGAGAGACACTCGGGGTTATAGGCATGCAGTTAGCCAAAGGAATGGTTAAGAAGCTGAGATGTATGGACCGAGTGTGGTACCTGTACGAGGCAAATCCAGACAAGTGTGCTAATTGAAGCTTATAGGAACTCGTTGAGTGTTCATTTTGGTTAAGAAAGGAATCTCGTGGCCGAAAATTTGAAAATCCGAGAGCTAAACTCGAAATGAATCAGTCAGTAGTGGGTATCCTAGGGAATCGGTAATGTTGTGTACCGACTGGATTCTTCCCAAATGGTCGAATAACGTCTAGAATGTGTCCCATGTGACCCAATGTCAAGCTTATGCTTTGTGTGAGCGCATGGTCGTGCCGAGTGACACATTGAGTCGGGAGACCCGATGGTGTGAATACGCCGATCGGTGTTGAGAATGTAAGGCCGAGCGGCCAAAGAACTGGAAAGTGCCAATGGCTAGGGTGAACTGGCAGAGCTGAATGGGGGTAACTACATGGGAAATGGAGTCTCGAATGTAATGAAGGCTATGAAGAGTTGTTTTATGCTGATTAGAAATTACGAAGCAGTCGAAAACGTGGATGGGCGAAGAGTTGCAGTCGGAACATGGCTGTGGTATTCCGATCTGTTTGTTGAGGTAAGTCCGAGTGAAAGAAAGAAATGTTATTCCGAGTCAATGGTGCCATTTCCGAGTGGAAATGTGTTAAGCATAATGTCCCGGTTTTCCGGGTGGAGCGATCGGTGAATTGCTTTGGAGGCCAATTGTGCCGACTGGGATTTAAGCGATGGATGAATACTTAAGGAACATAGATGTGTAACTGCTTATTGTGGTATGTCAGTGATTTCCGAGTGGTTTATTAAGGCTAATCATGTGTTTGAATTTCGAGGACGAAATTCTTTTGAGAGGGGGAGAACTGTAACATCCCGATTTCTAACTTAATTACCGATTGAAGTTAAGCTATTAATTAAAGGTTAATTACAAAATTAGGATTAATGGTTAATTAGAGTAATTGCTGATTTGGGTAGAAATAATTGAATCAATAATAATAATAGTGCCAGGCGAAAGGACGCATGTGTCCCTAGGAGTATAAGACAACTTCAGCTCTCTCTTTCTCTCATTATTCACGCTGGCAGCTCTTCTTGAGCGTGCATATGGTCTCTCCTTCCCTGTTTCTCTTCTTCTTCACTCTCATTCACGTCGCCACTCGAACAGTGAGAGAGTCGAGGGCTCCTGCAGAAACATCAACACAGCTCTGACTCCACTCCCTATCCTCTCCTTCCTCCCTATTGCCTTCTTCCTCTCCTTCTTCTTCTACCTGGAGCTGTGGTATTCCAGTTGGAAGGCTGTGCTGGAAATGCTTTGGAGCTGTGGAGGAGACGGACCCGTTGGAGGAAAGAAGCAACTCTGGCCCAGGATCAACGCTGAGCTCGAAGGCTGTTGGAGGAGTAACGGAGGGACGATCGATCAGCACTACAACTTGAAGAGTCTCTGAACCCCGACGGCAGGTAGGGGGCGCCTTGCATGTCAAGCGTATGGTTTATGACCGGGTCCCTGGTGCTTGCTTTAATGTAATATGTGTGTGAAATGTGTAGATCGATGTGTGGTGATTGACTGATTGTGCATGCAATTTCCGAATTGGGACATCTGTGAAAGGTTGAGGGTTGTGTGACCTCGTCTTTGAGTGCCTGTTAATACTTCTGTGATGCATGTTGTTAAAATCTGAGTTTGTTGAGTGAATGTGTGCGTGTTACCATTATCCCCGAATGCATGAGATGTGAATTGATGCGTGATTTCCAGTTGAATGCCGTGTGGAAAGGTATGCTGACTCTGTTAAAATTGTTGAGTGGATGTACTGTAATGTGGTTACCTATGCTTACTGTTGTGAGTTATTATGATAGAGGCATGTGTTATTGTAATGGAATGTGGGATTCCGAATGAATCTGAATGCTGTGTGGGGGGATCGGTTGTGACCCATTGATGGTTGTGTGAGACGCGTCTGGTAAGCTTGGATGTTGTTGTGAATTTGCATGAGATTGCATATGTGGGATGATTCCCAGATTCCTGACCAGTTCCATGAGGACCCGTGGTAGCCGATGGAGCTAGAGCTGGGTCTCGAGACGTCACGGGGTGACCGGTGCCACACGGAAAGGGCTAGTGGACGGGGGGTCGAAAAGGCATCTAGAGTCATATAAAATGAGTTCCAGTCAGATTCCTGGTTAGTTCCATGAGAACCCGTGGTAGCCGATGGAGCTAGAGCTGGGCCTCGAGACGTCACGGGGTGACCGGTGCCACACGGAAAGGGCTAGTGGATGAGGGACCGGGAAGGAATCTGCACTGAACTCACTGTTTAAGTCGGATCCGCATGCATGAGTCTATGAGCATTGTTAGTGAGATTATTGTGAATTGTATGGATTAAATGAATTGAGTGAACTCCGACTAGATGATGTCGCATGAGTGAATTTCGACTGAATGAATAGACAGGTGTTGATACTGTTACTAAGTGCAGTGTGATGCTATGATTGAGAATATATGTTATTATACGAATTCCGATTGAATGATGTGGTTTGGCTCTTACATTAATTGGCAGTATATATATATATCGTTATGGATTGAACCCGGTAAATTATATAATTGAGAATGGAGGTAAAGTCTGAGTCAATAGCTGTCACTTTATATGTAAAAGCTCACCCCTACACCATTTTTCAGTGTGTGCAGGTTGGACTCTGAAGTGATGATAAGGTCTCAGGTCCGAGTGGGGTGCACTCCGACCGTAGAGTGCTTATTTTTGTAATTTGTCATGTTTCGTCAGTTGTAGCCTTGGCCGGCTCATAATAACAGTGTGGTGTAATGAATATGGATACATATATATATATATAAATAATTTGAGCTATTGAGATCTGAGTGCATGTTTTTATACGTAATAGTTCACGTTGATAACAGGTGCTGAGGAATGAATGATGTTAAGGTAATGGGTATTCCGAGTGTATGAATATGTATGTACACATATGTTGAATACGAGTGGTTTATGTCTGGGCAGACTGAGGGGTGTTGATGGTTAGAATATTGCTCAGTTAATGATTTCCGAGTAGACGTAATTGGGGAGTCAACTCCGAGTGGGGCTGTAAATGGCTATGCCTTCTTGTTCGAGTGATGATACTTCAATGAATTTTGAGTAAAATACCTTGGATGAACCTATACTGCGTAAGATCTAATGAGAGAATCCCCGAGTGATAATGAGAGCGGTCATTACCGAGTGAAAAATATAAGTAAAACCCGAGTGAGGAAGAGTTCGTATTCCCGAGTGAAAACCCTGAGCGATTCTCTCCTGAGAGAGGAGTTAGTGTAGTGGCTTAGAATGGAAGGGATTCTAAGTGTAAAACATTGATAATCCGAGTGGAAGATGTATATTCCGAGTGAGAAGGAGTTCTGGAATCCGAGTGGGATAACCCTCAGTGTCCGAGTAGAGTATAGGTGTGGCCGCATGGATAAAATTGAAGGGCTAAGTTATGGAACACAGAATGGACTTAGGAATGAACTTCCGAGTGGACTTAGTCGTTTACCGAGTGTATGGATGTCTCGCTGCCGAGTGATGAATTTGCCGTGTGGGGCTTCTCGCTTCAGCAAATGAAGAATCCGCTCCAGCGAATGCGTACTGCTGGAAGGCTTTCGTCGTGGTATCGCCCAAGCGAATGGTACTTCGCCCGAGCGAGTGAGTTGTCTCGCTCAAGCGTCCTGGACCTCGCTTAAGCGAGTCAGAGTCGTCTTGGATTTTGCCCAGGCGCTGATGTGTTCCGCTGAACCGAATGGGTCGGTTCAAGCCTTGTTCCTTCCGCTGATTGCTATATGTGTAAATGTTCTTTCCTTTACCTTGTCTTCTTCTTTTTTATGCCGATTGACCAGGGGTTGTTTTTGTGAAAATTTTTCCCTGTTATTGGGTTATTATTTATTAAAAATTAGGGTGTTATAGTACCGGCCTTCCATTGACGTCTCGAGACTTATCTCTAGCTCCCACGGCTACCACGAGCTCTCACAGGATCTAGCCAAGGTCTGTAGCCGGAAGCCATTCCTTCGGGGCTCCTGACCTTCCACGGGTGACCCCATTCCTACACATGCAGCTTATGCGTTTTATCAGCAAGCATCATCACTCATCCGACACGTCCTTCATGACCATCAAGGTAGAAACCGATTCGACATGGTTCCTACATTTACTCGTCAATCATACCAGCATGCACAGCAATCAAACAGTTCAGGGTAATAACATCGGACGAATCAACTAACAGCCACACATTCATATCCTCACGGTATTAACCATGCATCACACTCGTCTATGTTTAAAAGGCTATCAGACCACATTACCACCACCTTGAATACATGCACATTATTGTATAACTACTAACAAGATGCTACTAACATAGACATGGAATCCAGAGATCAACAATCATGCATCGCACACAGCCGTCACCGACACATGCACACACTTAAAGCAATACATTCATCCGGTACCGTTCGTGAACCATGCATTTGACATGCAAGCGCCCCCTACCTACAGAAGGGACTCGGGAAGCTCCTCTGTTTCCCGACGTTTGATCCACTGCTTTGCTTGCCTTGTTCAGTCCCCCTTCGAACACGATCGTACTCTGCAATCGGCTCGGGGACAGAAAGCTACTCCCTTCTGCTTCGGTGGTCGTCCTTCACCAATAGAAGGAATTCTGAATCTTCTACAGCACCGTCTTCGTGGATTTCCAGAAACGGAGAACAGAGAACAGGGAACAGGGAAGAAGAAGGAGAATGACGAAGAAGAGAAGAAGGAACTAAGGGAAGGAGGTAGCAGAAGAGGAATTTTGAAAGGAATGCATATCAATCATGGCCAGGACATATATATATACGTACGAAGAGAAGAGAAGTGGGGTGGGAAAACGTGAACCCGACAGTCCACTCAGCCACAAGCACCAATCACCATCATCCAGCCATCATCACTATTCATAATTAAGGAGCTATTATTTCTTAAGTTAAGTTAATTGGCTTACTTATAATTAACAAGAATTTTCTATTTTGCAATAATCATTTAATGACTTAATTCCGGTCGGTAGTTTAATTTTCAAATCGGAGTTAAATAATGCCCAAAATAATGAAACATCCAAAACCAGAGAAATTAAATAGTGCCCAAAACAGGGGGAGTTTTTCCAAAAGAGAATGAAACCAATAGAACCGGGCAAAATCAAAGAGGAGGGGAGGAAGACAAGGGGAATGAAACCCATGCACAGCGAAAGGGAAGACGCCTAAGCGAACCCAACGGCACCACGCACACTCGCTCAAGCGAGATCTAACTCCGCTCGGGCGATACTACTCAAAGCCTCCACTCAGAACTACACTCGCTGAAGCGAAGCTACACTCGGCATCCGATCACTCCACTCGGTATTCCCTCACTCGGATTTCAGCGTTTGGTTCGCTCGGGAAGGTCCACTCTTAATTCACTCGGATTGACCCTTATACATACCAGTTTCATTCAGACAGCATATCACACTCCATGGCTCCACTCAATCGGGTCGTATGTATATATATTGGCAACCCGGAAAATGATTCCTATAGCCGCTCACTCGGAATCCATGAAGACTTCTCACTCGGAATAACTTTCACGTCCATTTTGTAACACCCTAATCTTTGCAAATGATAATTCCAAAACAATGAGGGAATTTTTTTTTTTTGCACAAATCAGCCATAACTTATTCAACATAGAAGGGAAGAGGTAGGCAAGGGAAAATAGAGAGCATTCACACACATATGGCAAATGATAGAAAAGCTAAGACTGGAGCCGGTTCATTTGGTTTAATGTAACACACTAGCGCCTGGGCGGATTACACAACATCGTTGGCTCGCTCAGGCGAGGTCTGATACCGCCTAGGCGGGGTATGGCCATGCAACAGCGGATGGAGAGGGAATTCACAAAGGAAACCCCATACCGGTCTTCACTCGTTTCTACGGGACTAACCCTTCCTCAAAGAAATACTAGGTGTTCAGCATAGGGAAACAGGTAAGGGAAGGGAGATGCACATGTGTATTAGTTTGGAGGAAAGGGGGACCTGAACTCATTCCGCCCAATTCAACTGGGTATGACAACGTCTGGGCGGACTCAACCACAACGCCCAAGTAGGGGTCAACACCGTCATCTGGGATGCATTAACGTAACAACGGAGGGAAGGGTATTTGGGCGGTGTTCCACACTGACACCTACTCGCTTCAGCGCAAGTCCTCACGCTTGGGCGAACCATTCTAGTCGTTCGGAACTCCATAACTTAGCCCTCCAAATTTATCCATACAGCGACACTCATACTCTACTCAGGAAGTGAGGGTTATCCCACTCGGATTCCAGAACTCCTTCTCACTCGGACTTCCCATCTTTCACTCGGTTATCGATACCTTAAACTTAAAATCCAATCCACTCTAAACCACCATTCGAACTCCTCTCTCAGAAGGGAATCACTCGAGGTTTTCACTCGAAAATATCAACTCTTCCTCACTCAGGATTTCATACTTACATTTACTCGGAAATCCTCAGGCCTATAATCATTCGGAAGCTAGCGACTGACTCACCCGGCATACCACCATTTAATCACACAAATTATAATTACCCTATGCTCATAAGACATCCTCATACAGTCCTCTTCACCGCTCAACCTCACTTACAGCATAGAAGAACACACAACATATACTTATATAAATGAAAACATTCATATAATTACAAAAACTTCATCATGACTTTTGTTACCCAAAGCTGTCAAGTTTTAACGTAAGAACCACAACCAAAACATGAGCCGGCCAAGGCTTAACAAAACGTTATACACAGTATTTATACATATACACATATACACATATACACATGTACATATATGTTCCAATAGCGCTCGGACTCATTGTCCTGCACTCGCTCCTCCTTCATCCTTCTTTCCGAGAGATGTTCACTGAAAGTGTAGCCACTGCAGGGGTAAGCTTTTACATGTAAAATGACAATCAAGGACTCGGCATCAGTGTCAGCATGCACATTCACATCCATTCAATCGTTTTCAAATTAATTAAAGTTAGACACTGCAAAATGACATTTAAGACACACAGACAACACATACATGTATTCCCCACCCTCGGAAACCATTCATAACACTCCACACACGTTATAGGTACTACTCTAATCAACCTTATATCTACATGCATGCCTGCGGATCCGACTCGAGTGATGACTTTCAGTTACAGTTTTCCCCTCCCCTGGCCCCTCGTCCTTCAGCTCTTCCCGCGTGGTACCGGCCTCCCATTGGCGTCTCGAGACTCTTCTCTAGCTCCTACGGCTACCACGAGCTCCTTCAAAATCTAGCCGGGGTCTGTAACTGGAAGTCATTCCCTCGGGGCTCTTGACCTTCCAAGGGTCGCCCCACTCTTACACATGCAGCTAAATGCATCTACCAACAAGCGTCATTACACCACGATACCTCCTTCGTAACCATTAAGTAGGAACAGATTCAATGCAACCTTTATTCGCTTTATTATTTACACCAATATGTTCAACCATCAGCAATCAAGTAATAGTATCTGACAAATCAACTAACAAGCACACATTCATATTCTCACAGCGTTAACAAGGATAGAACCATGCATATCATTCGTTATTATCAATACTAACATACTACTTTACCACCATCTAGATCACAAGCATTTATTGTTCAACCACTATAAAACACACAGAATCCAAAATCTCCAATCATGCATAGGATCCAATCATCACAAACACATGTACATACACTCAAGCAGAACATTCATCCGGTACCGTTCGTGGACAATGCATTTAACATGCAAGCACCCCCTACTTACGAAAGGGACTTCAAGAAGCTTTTCTGCTCTTTGACATTGAATCTGACGCCCCTCTACTGATTCGTTCAGCCTTTCTCCACTCCGTCGCACTCTGCACTTGGCTCGGAGTTGGGGTGTTGTTCTTCCTCTGCTTTACGATCGTCCTTCACCTGCCGGGGCTCTGACCTTCTTCCCGTACTGTCGTCGTGACGGACAGAAATAGGGGAAAGGAAAGAAGATGGAGACGAAGAAGAAAATAGAGAATGGAGTAGTGGGAGAAGTTGTTTGCACCCACGGTGATACTGAATACGCACCTATATACACATGCGAGGGGGAAAGGAGTGGGATGGGAAAGAGTGAGTCGTAGACCACTCACACCTTCCGCCAATCACAGACAGCCACATCCCATCAATTAAGTCCAATTAACTTGTCATTAACTCTCAGGCTATATTGGTTATGATTAACAACTAATTCTTTACTTTCAATTTTTTTATTATTTAATTTTTTTATTCGGTATCTAACTTCAAAACTGGGATGTTACAGTTCTCCCCCACTCAAAAGAATTTCGTCCTCGAAATTCAGTCGGTAACTCACCTTAGCAAACAACTCGGGGTACTGCTGCCTCATGGTGTCTTCGCGTTCCCAGGTACGAGAGGTAGTCTTGCCTTGTTGCCACTCCACTTCTACCAGCTGTACGTTTTTGTTTCTCAAACGCTTCACCGATCGGTCCATGATTCTGATCGGTGTAGTCACGGTGGTCAGGTCTTCCTTGACTTCCACTTCATCGTCAGGCATTGTGTGACTGGGGTCATGTAGATACTTCCTTAGTTGCGACACATGAAATACGTTGTGCAATCGGGATAAGTGGATCGGTAATGCTATTCGGTATGCCATGGTGCCGACTCGTTCCAACACCTCATAAGGTCCAATGTATCGAGGGCTTAACTTTCCGCCTTTCAAGGCTTGTCCAACTCCCTTATTCGGAGAAGTCCTCAAAAACACTCTGTCTCCGACTGAAAATTCCAATGGTTTAGTGCGTTTGTCATGATAACTCTTCTGCCTGTCTTGAGATGCTTTCATTTTTCCCTGTATCACTCGGATCCGCTCTGTGGTTTGCTTCACAATGTCTGGTCCCAATAGCAGACTCTTACCCGTTTCCGACCAGCAAAGTGGGGTTCGGCATCTTCGTCCATATAGTGCTTCATAGGGTGCCATGCCAATGCTGTTATGATGGCTGTTATTGTACGTAAACTCAATCAAGGGGAGGTACTGCTCCCAATCTCTTCCGTGCTCTAACACACACGCCCTTAATAAGTCTTCTAAACTTCTTGATGCAGGCTGGTCCAAAACCGGGACGTGAACCTCAGATCTTTATCCAATACGATGGAAGTTGGTATGCCATGCAGTCGGATAATCTCATGAACGTAAATCCGTGCCAATTTATGCATCGGGTACTTCATGTTCACAGGCAGGAAATGTGCACTCTTTGTCAGTCGGTCAACAATGACCCAAATCGTATCATGGCCCGCTCGGTTTGTGGGCAATCCCATGATAAAATCCATAGCAATCGAGTCCCATTTCCACATGGGAATCTCCAGGGGCTGCATTGCACCGTACGGTTTCTGGTGCTCCACTTTTGATTTTTGGCACATAATACACCGAGCTACGTATTCTGCCACATCCCTCTTTAGTCCAGGCCACCAGAACTGTTTCTCCAGGTCATGGTACATTTTCGTGGTTCCCAGGTGAATACTGAATAGGCTTTTGTGGGCTTCATCAAGCACCACTCTCCTTAATTCTCTTCCGCTCGGTATGTATATTCTGTCTCTCACCCGGAAGATCCCATCTGATCCCACGGTCAAGGATAAATCCTTTCCTTTGGCCTGAGTTTCCTTCATTTTGGTTAAGTAGGAGTCTAACTGTTGCTGCTCGTACACGGACTTTAAGAACTCATTGGCGATCCTCAATGTACCGATTGTCATTTTCCGAGAGGAGGGGGTGTCAACATACAAGTTCATGTCTCGGAACCGTTCTAACAACTCTACTTCTTTTACCATCATTGCTGCCATGTGGAGGGATTTCCGACTCAACGCGTCAGCCACGACATTTGCCTTTCCGGGATGGTATTTTAGCTCGAAATCATAATCTTTTAAAAACTCAATCCATCTTCTCTACCTCATGTTCAGCTCTTTCTGGTCGAATAGGTATTTGAGGCTCTTGTGGTCACTGTATACTTCAAACCGGGACCCGTACAAGTAGTGCCTCCATATTTTTAGTGCGAACACCACAACTGCCAGCTCCAAATCGTGGGTCGGATAATGCTGCTCGTGAGGTCTCAATTGCCGAGAGGCATACGCTATCACCCGATCTCTCTGCATGAGCACGCATCCTAATCCGAGTCCTGATGCATCACAATAAACTACAAAGCTTTCTTGTAAGTCGGGTAATGCCAGCACTGGCACAGTCGTCAACTTGTTCTTCAGCTCTCGGAAGCTGCTCTCGCACTCGGGACTCCACACGAAGGGAATGCTTTTCCGAGTCAACTTAGTTAGTGGTAACGCCAGCTTAGAAAAACCTTCAATGAACCTTCTATAGTAACCTGCCAGGCCCATAAAACTCCTTATTTCCGAGACCGACTTGGGTCTCTCCCATGCCATTATAGCTGTCACCTTCGAAGGGTCCACCGAGACTCCTTGCTCGGAAATTACATGTCTGAGGAAGTGGATCTTATTCATCCAGAATTCGCACTTTGAAAGCTTCGCGAACAACTGCTTCTCCCTTAACACTTGGAGTACCGCTCGGAGGTGTTCTTCATGCTCCTCGGAAGTCTTAGAATAGATTAGGATGTCATCAATGAAAACAACTACGAATCGGTCTAAATAGGGGTGGAATATGTTGTTCATGTAATTCATGAAGACAGCAGGGGCGTTTGTCACACCGAACGGCATCACTACATACTCGTAGTGGCCATACCGAGTCCTAAAGGTAGTTTTTGGAATATCCGAGTCCTTCACTCGGATTTGGTGATATCCCGATCGTAGGTCGATTTTTGAGAAGACTGAGGCTCCACGCAGTTGGTCAATTAAATCATCAATTCTGGGTAGTGGATACCGATTCTTAATTGTGAGTTTGTTTAACTGTCGGTAATCTATGCAAAGTCTCATGCTGCCATCCTTCTTCTTAACAAGTAGTACCGGTGCGCCCCAAGGTGATACACTCGGTCTAATGAACTGTTTTCCAAGTAACTCATCCACTTGCTTCTTCAGCTCGGCTAATTCAGTTGAGGACATTCTATAGGGTGCACTGGAGACTGGCTCGGCTCCAGGGATCAAGTCTATAGAGAACTCGATTTCTCTATTGGGAGGGACACTCGGTACGTCCTCAGGGAACACCTCTGGGAATTCACAGACAATTGGAATTTCGTTCACTCGGATGTCACTCTCGCCCTCGGTTAGACAAAGCATCATGAATAGTTGAGTTATACCTTGTGCTGCGCAGTCCTCATGGTGCTGTCTTGGGAAAATTATCCTTCGGTTTCTGCAATCTACTAACACTTTATTGGCTGAAAGCCAATCTATTCCGAGCACGATGTCAAGACCCTTTAGGGGCATGCAAACCAGATCGAAGGTGAAACTCCGATCATACAATGCAAACGTTACGTTTTTGCACATTGACGATGTGAACACATTAGTGCCAGTCGGGCTGGCCACTTCTAAAGTCCGATTCATAGACACAGTCGGTAACTTTAAACGCTTCACACACTCATCAGCTATGAAGGAGTGGGTAGCTCCAGAATCAAAAACTACACTAAGTGTGTATCTACCGAGTGAGCACTTACATTGTACCAAGTCATTTGCTTGTGCGACTTCTTCTGCGTTGATGGGATAGACTCTTCCAGTGGCTGGTTGGTCAGTGTCTCTCCTCCTAATATTTGGGGCAACCATCATATTCCCTCTAGCTCTGTTGTTTCCGCCCCGTGAGTTTTGTCCATCATTCCTATTGCTCTTCACCTGGAACCCTCCTTGACGCACACTAGCATTTGTTTGACGGAGTTGGGGGCAGTCAGGGCGAATGTGTCCCCTATTCCCGCAGTGAAAACACTTAACATCGGTATCGTTGCAACTCTGAGCAAAGTGGTCGCCACGACATTTAAAGCACTTACCGTACCTGGGTCGTCCACTCATCTGTCTCCCTCGGTCACCACGACCCTGATATCTAGTGAAGGGTTCATTTCTTCCTACGTTCCCTGGCCTCTTGAAACGTGACTGCTGAGGCCTCAGATACTGGTTGGCTCTGCTGCTCTGGCCCGAGTGGGCCTTGTCATCTTCTTCAAATATCCTACATTTATTCACCAATGCAGGGAAACTCCGTATCTCATGGTATCTGCAGGCCCTCTTAATATCTGATCTTAATCCATTCTCAAACTTAAGGCACTTCGAGCTCTCCGTCCCAGGTTGTTGGAAGGGTGGGTAGAATAGGCACAACTCCTCGAATCTCGTCGCGTATTCTTCCATAGTCATGGAGCCTTGCTTTAACTCCATAAACTCCAGCTCCTTCTGACTCCTCACTGTGTCGGGGAAGTATTTCTCCAAGAAGCATGTCTTAAAATCGTTCCATGTCAGCTAAGCTTCATCATCAGGGAATCGGCTTCTGGCTATCTTCCACCAGTTCTCCGCTTCATCTCGCAGCATATATACTGCACATTCTACCTTTTGGGCCTCGGTACAATGAAGACCCCCAAAAATCCTCTCCAGTTCCTGAGTCCCTTTAAAAGCTGCCTTCGGATTACGTCCTCCCTGAAACTCACTCGGCTTCCTCTTCAAGAAGCGGTCCAGCACGTGGCCATCCTCAGCTCGAGTCTGGCCTTGCCTTTCCAACACGTCTGCAAAGCGTTGGAATGCTGTGGCTATAGCCTCCATGCTTTGGCGATGCGTCATTCCTTATCCTGAAATCGACATTCGAGGATAAGTATACCGAGCCACTTACTACCGATCGGGTTCTCAGTCTAACATTCAATAGCTTAGCACGTTATATCATTCTTCTAGGTTACACACACAATCGGACCAGGAGGAAACAACCTCCTATCCTCAAGCCAATATCAATCAGGTTCAACTAACATCACAACAATTATGACCATTTAGTCAGAAAACACACAACCGCTTACACTCGGTAAGCATACCTTGGCCTTGGACCTTTCGGTCTGCTCTGATACCAAAATGTAACACCCTAATCTTTGTAAATGATAATTCCAAAACAATGAGGGAATTTTTTTTTTTTGCATAAATCAGCCACAACTTATTCAACATAGAAGGGAAGAGGTAGGCAAGGGAAAATAGAGAGCATTCACACACATATGGCAAATGACAGAAAAGCTAAGACTGGAGCCGATTCATTTGGTTTAATGTAACACACTAGCGCCTGGGCGGATTACACAACATCGTTGGCTCGCTCAGGCGAGGTCTGATACCGCCTAGGCGGGGTATGGCCATGCAACAGCGGATGGAGAGGGAATTCACAAAGGAAACCCCATACCGGTCTTCACTCGTTTCTACGGGACTAACCCTTCCTCAAAGAAATACTAGGTGTTCAGCATAGGGAAACAGGTCAGGGAAGGGAGATGCACATGTGTATTAGTTTGGAGGAAAGGGGGACCTGAACTCATTCCGCCCAATTCAACTGGGTATGACAACGTCTGGGCGGACTCAACCACAACGCCCAAGTAGGGGTCAACACCGTCATCTGGGATGCATTAACGTAACAACGGAGGGAAGGGTATTTGGGCGGTGTTCCACATTGACACCTACTCGCTTTAGCGCAAGTCCTCACGCTTGGGCGAACCATTCTAGTCGTTCGGAACTCCATAACTTAGCCCTCCAAATTTATCCATACAGCGACACTGATACTCTACTCGGGAAGTGAGGGTTATCCCACTCGGATTCCAGAACTCCTTCTCACTCGGACTTCCCATCTTTCACTCGGTTATCGATACCTTAAACTTAAAATCCAATCCACTCTAAACCACCATTCGAACTCCTCTCTCAGAAGGGAATCACTCGATGTTTTCACTCGGAAATATCAACTCTTCCTCACTCGGGATTTCATACTTACATTTACTCAGAAATCCTCAGGCCTATAATCATTCGGAAGCTAGCGACTGACTCACCCGGCATACCACCATTTAATCACACAAATTATAATTACCCTATGCTCATAAGACATCCTCATACAGTCCTCTTCACCGCTCAACCTCACTTACAGCATAGAAGAACACACAACATATACTTATATAAACGAAAACATTCATATAATTACAAAAACTTCATCATGACTTTTGTTACCCAAAGCTGTTAAGTTTTAACGTAAGAACCACAACCAAAACACGAGCCGGCCAAGGCTTAACAAAACGTTATACACAGTATTTATACATATACACATATACACATATACACATGTAGATATATGTTCCAATAGCGCTCGGATTCATTGTCCTGCACTCGCTCCTCCTTCATCCTTCTTTCCGAGAGATGTTCACTGAAAGTGTAGCCACTGCAGGGGTAAGCTTTTACATGTAAAATGACAATCAAGGACTCGGCATCAGTGTCAGCATGCACATTCACATCCATTCAATCGTTTTAAATTAATTAAAGTTAGACACTGCAAAATGACATTTAAGACACACAGACAACACATACAGGTATTCCCCACCCTCGGAAACCATTCATAACACTCCACACACGTTATAGGTACTACTCTAATCAACCTCATATCTACATGCATGCCTGCGGATCCGACTCGAGTGATGACTTTCAGTTACAGTTTTCCCCTCCCCTGGCCCCTCGTCCTTCAGCTCTTCCCGCGTGGTACCAGCCTCCCATTGGCGTCTCGAGACTCTTCTCTAGCTCCTACGGCTACCACGAGCTCCTTCGGAATCTAGCCGGGGTCTGTAACTGGAAGTCATTCCCTCGGGGCTCTTGACCTTCCACGAGTCGCCCCACTCTTACACATGCAGCTAAATGCATCTACCAACAAGCGTCATTACACCATGATACCTCATTCGTAACCATTAAGTAGGAACAGATTCAATGCAACCTTTATTCGCTTTATTATTTACACCAATATGTTCAACCATCAGCAATCAAGTAATAGTATCTGACAAATCAACTAACAAGCACACATTCATATTCTCACAGCGTTAACAAGGATAGAACCATGCATATCATTCGTTATTATCAATACTAACATACTACTTTACCACCATCTAGATCACAAGCATTTATTGTTCAACCACTATAAAACACACGGAATCCAGAATCTCCAATCATGCATAGGATCCAATCATCACAAACACATGCACATACACTCAAGTAGAACATTCATCCGGTACCGTTCGTGGACAATGCATTTAACATGCAAGCACCCCTACTTACGAAAGGGACTTCAAGAAGCTTTTCTGCTCTTTGACGTTGAATCTGACGCCCCTCTACTGATTCGTTCAGCCTTTCTCCACTCCGTCACACTCTGCACTTGGCTCGGAGTTGGGGTGTTGTTCTTCCTCTGCTTTACGATCGTCCTTCACCTGCCGGGGCTCTGACCTTCTTCCCGCACTGTCGTCGTGACGGACAGAAACAGAGGAAAGAAAAGAAGATGGAGACGAAGAAGAAAAGAGAGAATGGAGTAGTGGGAGAAGTTGTTTGCACCCACGGTGATACTGAATACGCACCTATATACACATGCGAGGGGGAAAGGAGTGGGATGGGAAAGAGTGAGTCGCAGACCACTCACACCTTCCGCCAATCACAGACAGCCACACCCCATCAATTAAGTCCAATTAACTTGTCATTAACTCTCAGGCTATATTGGTTATGATTAACAACTAATTCTTTACTTTCAATTTTTTTTATTATTTAATTTTTTTATTCGGTATCTAACTTCAAAACCGGGATGTTACACATTTCGCCACTCGGGACATTTCACTCATTTTTCACTCGGTAACATAATCTTTCCTATTCTGATTATCCCACTAAGTCAAGACTCGCTCAGATTTTCTAGCTACTTAATAATTTATTACAATGGGTCCACTTAGAGTCTTAGGTGTCGTTTCTGGTCGGTAAACTCTCACTCGGCGGATTCTCACTCGAAAATCGTTGATTATTCTCCACTCGGGGGAAACCCCACGGTTATCACTTAAAGGAGAACGAGGTAGAAGAGAAGAAGGAACTAAGGGAAAGAGGTAGCAGAAGAGGAATTCTGAAAGGAATGCATATCAACCGTGGCCAGGACATATATATATACATACGAAGAGAAGAGAAGTGGGGTGGGAAAACGTGAACCCGACAGTCCACTCAGCCACAAGCACCAATCACCATCATCCAGCCATCATCACTATTCATAATTAAGCAGCTATTATTTCTTAAGTTAAGTTAATTGGCTTACTTATAATTAACAAGAATTTTCTATTTTGCAATAATCATTTAATGGCTTAATTCCGGTCGGTAGTTTAATTTTCAAATCGGAGTTAAATAATGCCCAAAACAATGAAACATCCAAAACCAGAGAAATTAAATAGTGCCCAAAATAGGGGGAGTTTTTCCAAAAGAGAATGAAACCAATAGAACCGGGCAAAATCAAAGAGGAGGGGAGGAAGACAAGGGGAATGAAACCCATGCACAGCGAAAGGGAAGACGCCTAAGCGAACCCAACGACACCATGCACACTCGCTCAAGCGAGATCTAAATCCGCTCGGGCGATACTACTCAAAGCCTCCACTCAGAACTACACTCGCTGAAGCGAAGCTACACTCGACATCTGATCACTCCACTCGGTATTCCCTCACTCAGATTTCAGCGTTTGGTTCGCTCGGGAAGGTCCACTCTTAATTCACTCGGATTGACCCTTATACATACCAGTTTCATTCAGACAGTATATCACACTCCATGGCTCCACTCAATCGGGTCGTATGTATATATATTGGCAACCCAGAAAATGATTCCTATAGCCGCTCACTCAGAATCCATGAAGACTTCTCACTCGGAATAACTTTCACGTCCATTTCGCCACTTGGGACATTTCACTCATTTTTCACTCGGTAACATAATCTTTCCTATTCTGATTATCCCACTAAGTCAAGACTCGCTCAGATTTTCTAGCTACTTAATAATTTATTACAATGGGTCCACTTAGAGTCTTAGGTGTCGTTTCTGGTCGGTAAACTCTCACTCAGCGGATTCTCACTTAAAAATCGTTGATTATTCTCCACTCGGGGGAAACCCCACGGTTATCACTTAAAGGATTCAGACCAATCCCCACTCCAGACTATACGACCTCAGTCACTCGGTACTATTCAACTCCTCATCACTCGGAATAACTCACTATCTCGCTTTCCCCAGCAACGACTTAGCTCCACTTCTACCCATAGTCACACCGACCTCTTACGCTCAGAAAGTATACATATAGATCCATATTTATCACTCGGACATCACCCACAGCATAGGATAAACACATAATATATAGATATGGGGATGTATTTAAATAATTACAAACGCATTGTCATGCTCTCTCTACCCGAGAGGGTTCAAGTTCTGATGTAAAAGACTAAGACCAAAATACGAGCCCGCCAAGGCTTAACGAGATCTTATACATAGTATATACATATACACATATATTCCATAGTGCACGGGTTCTACGCTCTACACTCAGCTCCTCCTTCATCCTTCATTCCGAGAGACATTCACTAAAAAATGTAGCCACAATAGGGGTGAGCTTTTACATATAAAATGACAGTCAATGACTCGGTATCAGTTTCAGTACGCATACTTATGTTCACTCGGTCGCATTTAGATTACACTATGACCATGCAGACTAGGATAATTTCAATGACATACACTCACACACATACTACATGAAGTTCATTCTCATTCACACAAACACATGCATCGACTCACTCAGAATTTATTCGTATCACCCCGAGACACACCACGCGTACTATCCTAATCAACATCATATCTACATGCATGCCTGCGGATCCGACTTAAGTAATGACTTTCAGTTACAGTTTCCCCCTTACTGGCCTCTCGTCCATTAGCTCCTCCCGCGTGGTACCGGCCTCCCATTGACGTCTCGAGACTTATCTTTAGCTCCCACGGCTACCACGAGCTCTCACAGGATCTAACCAAGGTCTGTAGCTGGAAGCCATTCCTTCGGGGCTCCTGACCTTCCACGGGTCACCCCATTCCTACACATGCAGCTTATGCGTTTTATCAGCAAGCATCATCACTCATCTGACACGTTCTTCATGACCATCAAGGTAGAAACCAATTCGACATGGTTTCTACATTTACTCATCAATCATACCAGCATGCACAATAATCAAACAGTTCAGGGTAATAACATCGGACGAATCAACTAACAGCCACACATTCATATCCTCATGGTATTAACAATAATAGAACCATGCATCACACTCGTCTATATGTAAAAGGCTATCAGACCACGTTACCACCACCTTGAATACATGCACATTATTGTATAACTACTAACAAGATGCTACTAACATACACATGGAATCCAGAGATCAATAATCATGCATCGCACACAGTCGTCACAGAAACATGCACACACTTAAAGCAATACATTCATTCGGTACCGTTCGTGAACCATGCATTTGACATGCAAGCGCCCCCTACCTACAAAAGGGACTTAGGAAGCTCCTCTGTTTCCCGACGTTCGATCCACTGCTCTGCTTGCCTTGTTCAGTCCCCCTTCGAACGCGGTCGTACTCTGCAATCGGCTCGAGGACAGAAAGCTACTCCCTTCTGCTTCGGTGGTCGTCCTTCACCAACAGAAGGAATTCTGAATCTTCTGCAGCACCGTCTTCGTGGATTTCCAGAAATGGAGAACAGAGAATAGGGAACAGGGAAGAAGAAGGAGAACGACGAAGAAGAGAAGAAGGAACTAAGGGAAAGAGGTAGCAGAAGAGGAATTCTGAAAGGAATGCATATCAACCGTGGCCAGGACATATATATATACATACGAAGAGAAGAGAAGTGGGGTGGGAAAACGTGAACCCGACAGTCCACTCAGCCACAAGCACCAATCACCATCATCCAGCCATCATCACTATTCATAATTAAGCAGCTATTATTTCTTAAGTTAAGTTAATTGGCTTACTTATAATTAACAAGAATTTTCTATTTTGCAATAATCATTTAATGGCTTAATTCCGGTCGGTAGTTTAATTTTCAAATCGGAGTTAAATAATGCCCAAAACAATGAAACATCCAAAACCAGAGAAATTAAATAGTGCCCAAAATAGGGGGAGTTTTTCCAAAAGAGAATGAAACCAATAGAACCGGGCAAAATCAAAGAGGAGGGGAGGAAGACAAGGGGAATGAAACCCATGCACAGCGAAAGGGAAGATGCCTAAGCGAACCCAACGACACCATGCACACTCGCTCAAGCGAGATCTAAATCCGCTCGGGCGATACTACTCAAAGCCTCCACTCAGAACTACACTCGCTGAAGCGAAGCTACACTCGACATCTGATCACTCCACTCGGTATTCCCTCACTCGGATTTTAGCGTTTGGTTCGCTCGGGAAGGTCCACTCTTAATTCACTCGGATTGAATCTTATACATACCAGTTTCATTCAGACAGTATATCACACTCCATGGCTCCACTCAATCGGGTCGTATGTATATATATTGGCAACCCAGAAAATGATTCCTATAGCCGCTCACTCAGAATCCATGAAGACTTCTCACTCGGAATAACTTTCACGTCCATTTTGCCACTTGGGACATTTCACTCATTTTTCACTCGGTAACATAATCTTTCCTATTCTGATTATCCCACTAAGTCAAGACTCGCTCAGATTTTCTAGCTACTTAATAATTTATTACAATGGGTCCACTTAGAGTCTTAGGTGTCGTTTCTGGTCGGTAAACTCTCACTCAGCGGATTCTCACTTAAAAATCGTTGATTATTCTCCACTCGGGGGAAACCCCACGGTTATCACTTAAAGGATTCAGACCAATCCCCACTCCAGACTATACGACCTCAGTCACTCGGTACTATTCAACTCCTCATCACTCGGAATAACTCACTATCTCGCTTTCCCCAGCAACGACTTAGCTCCACTTCTACCCATAGTCACACCGACCTCTTACGCTCGGAAAGTATACATATAGATCCATATTTATCACTCGGACATCACCCACAGCATAGGATAAACACATAATATATAGATATGGGGATGTATTTAAATAATTACAAACGCATTATCATGCTCTCTCTACCCGAGAGGGTTCAAGTTCTGATGTAAAAGACTAAGACCAAAATACGAGCCGGCCAAGGCTTAACGAGATCTTATACACAGTATACACATATACACATATATTCCATAGTGCACGGGTGCTACGCTCTGCACTCAGCTCCTCCTTCATCCTTCATTCCGAGAGACATTCACTTAAAAATGTAGCCACAATAGGGGTGAGCTTTTACATATAAAATGACAGTCAATGACTCGGTATCAGTTTCAGTACGCACACTTATGTTCACTCGGTCGCATTTAGATTACACTATGACCATGCAGACTAGGATAATTTCAATGACATACACTCACACACATACTACATGAAGTTCATTCTCATTCACACAAACACATGCATCGACTCACTCGGAATTTATTCGTATCACCCTGAGACACACCACGCGTACTATCCTAATAAACATCATATCTACATGCATGCCTGCGGATCCGACTTAAGTAATGACTTTCAGTTACAGTTTCCCCCTTACTGGCCTCTCGTCCATTAGCTCTTCCCGCGTGGTACCGGCCTCCCATTGACGTCTCGAGACTTATCTTTAGCTCCCACGGCTACCACGAGCTCTCACAGGATCTAACCAAGGTCTGTAGCTGGAAGCCATTCCTTCGGGGCTCCTGACCTTCCACGGGTCACCCCATTCCTACACATGCAGCTTATGCGTTTTATCAACAAGCATCATCACTCATCCGACACGTTCTTCATGACCATCAAGGTAGAAACCAATTCGACATGGTTCCTACATTTACTCATCAATCATACCAGCATGCACAACAATCAAACAGTTCAGGGTAATAACATCGGACGAATCAACTAACAGCCACACATTCATATCCTTACGGTATTAACAGTAATAAAACCATGCATCACACTCGTCTATGTGTAAAAGGCTATCAGACCACGTTACCACCACCTTGAATACATGCACATTATTGTATAACTACTAACAAGATGCTACTAACATACACATGGAATCCAGAGATCAACAATCATGCATCACACACAGTCGTCACAGACACATGCACACACTTAAAGCAATACATTCATTCGGTACCGTTTGTGAACCATGCATTTGACATGCAAGCGCCCCCTACCTACAAAAGGGACTCAGGAAGCTCCTCTGTTTCCCGACGTTCGATCCACTGCTCTACTTGCCTTGTTCAGTCACCCTTCGAACGCGGTCGTACTCTGCAATCGGCTCGGGGACAGAAAGCTACTCCCTTCTGCTTCGGTGGTCGTCCTTCACCAACAGAAGGAATTCTGAATCTTCTGCAGCACCGTCTTCGTGGATTTCCAGAAATGGAGAACAGAGAACAGGGAACAGGGAAGAAGAAGGAGAACGACGAAGAAGAGAAGAAGGAACTAAGGGAAAGCGGTAGCACAAGAGGAATTCTGAAAGGAATGCATATCAACCGTGGCCAGGACATATATATATACATACGAAGAGAAGAGAAGTAGGGTGGGAAAACGTGAACCCGACAGTCCACTCAGCCACAAGCACCAATCACCATCATCCAGCCATCATCACTATTCATAATTAAGCAGCTATTATTTCTTAAGTTAAGTTAATTGGATTACTTATAATTAACAATGAAACATCCAAAACCAGAGACATTAAATAATGCCCAAAAACAATGAAACATCCATATTTATCACTCGAACATCACCCACAGCATAGGATAAACACAGAATATATAGATATGGGGATGTATTTAAATAATTACAAACGCATTGTCATGCTCTATCTACCCGAGAGGGTTCAAGTTCTGATGTAAAAGACTAAGACCAAAATACGAGCCGGCCAAGGCTTAACGAGATCTTATACACAGTGTATACATATACACATATATTCCATAGTGCACGGGTGCTACGCTCTGCACTCAGCTCCTCCTTCATCCTTCATTCCGAGAGACATTCACTAAAAAATGTAGCCATAATAGGGGTGAGCTTTTACATATAAAATGACAGTCAATGACTCGGTATCAGTGTCAGTACGCACACTTATGTTCACTCGGTCGCATTTAGATTACACTATGACCATGCAGACTAGGATAATTTCAATGACATACACTCACACACATACTACATGAAGTTCATTCTCATTCACACAAACACATGCATCGACTCACTCGGAATTTATTCGTATCACCCCGAGACACACCACGTGTACTATCCGAATCAACATCATATCTACATGCATGCCTGCGGATCCGCCTTAAGTAATGATTTTCAGTTACAGTTTCCCCCTTACTGGCCTCTCGTCCATTAGCTCTTCCCGCGTGGTACCGGCCTCCCATTGATGTCTCGAGACTTATCTCTAGCTCCCACGGCTACCACGAGCTCTCACAGGATCTAGCCAAGGTCTGTAGCTGGAAGCCATTCCTTCGGGGCTCCTGACCTTCCATGGGTCACCCCATTCCTACACATGCAGCTTATGCGTTTTATCAGCAAGCATCATTACTCATCTGATACATTCTTCATGACCATCAAGGTAGAAACCGATTCGACATAGTTCCTACATTTATTCGTCAATCATACCAGCATGCATAGCAATCAAACAGTTCAGGGTAATAACATCAGACGAATCAACTAACAGCCACACATTCATATGCTCACGGTATTAACAGTAATAGAACTATACATCACACTCGTCTATGTGTAAAAGGCTATCAGACCACATTACCACCACCTTGAATACATGCACATTATTGTATAACTACTAACAAGATGCTACTAACATACACATGGGATCCAGAGATCAACAATCGTGCATCGCACATAGTCGTCACAGACACATGCACACACTTAAAGCAATACATTCATCCGGTACCACTCGTGAACCATGCATTTGACATGCAAGCGCCCCATACCTACAAAAGGGACTCGGGAAGCTCTTCTGTTTCCCGACGTTCGATGCACTGCTCTGCTTGCCTTGTTCAGTCCCCCTTTGAACGCGGTCATACTCTGTAATCGGCTCGGGGATAGAAAGCTACTCCCTTCTGCTTCGGTGGTCGTGTTCTGAATCTTCTGCAGCACCGTCTTCGTGGATTTCCAAAAACGGAGAACAGAGAACAGGGAACAAGGAAGAAGAAGGAGAACGACGAAGAAGAGAAGAAGGAACTAAGTGAAGGAGGTAGCAGAAGAGGAATTCTGAAAGGAATGCATATCAATCGTGGCCAGGACATATATATATACATACGAAGAGAAAAGAAGTGGGGTAGGAAAACGTGAACACGACAGTCCACTCAGCCACAAGCACCAATCATCCAGCCATCATCACTATTCATAATTAAGCAGCTATTATTTCTTAAGTTAAGTTAATTGGCTTACTTATAATTAACAAGAATTTTCTATTTTGCAATAATCATTTAATGGCTTAATTCCGGTCGGTAGTTTAATTTTCAAATCGGTATGTTACAATTCTCCCCCTCTTAAAAGAATTTCATCCTCGAAATTCACTCGGTAACTCACCTTAGTAAACAACTCGGGGTACTGCTGCCTCATGGCATCTTCGCGTTCCCAGGTACAAGAGGTAGTCCCGCCTTGCTGCCACTCCACTTCAACCAGTTTGACGTCCTTGCTTCTCAAGCGCTTTACGGATCGGTCCACGATTCTAATCGGCATAGTTATAGTGGTCAGGTCCTCTTTAATCTCCACTTCATCATCCGGCATTGAGTGAGTGGGATCATGTAGATATTTCCTTAGTTGGGATACGTGAAACACGTTATGCAATCGGGATAAGTGAGTCGGTAGTGCTAATCGGTATGCCATGGAACCGACTCGTTCCAATATCTCATAAGGCCCAATGTATCAGGGGTTCAACTTTCCACTTTTCAAGGCTCGTCCGACTCCTTTGCTCGGTGAAACCTTTAGAAATACCCTATCTCCGACTGAAAATTCCAATGGCTTGGTCCGTTTGTCATAGTAGCTCTTCTGATGGTCCTGAGATGCCTTTATTTTATCCCTAATTATTTGGATCTGTTCTGAGGTCTGCTTCACAATTTCCGGCCCCAGTAGTAAACTTTCACCCATTTCCGACCAACAGAGTGGGGTTCGACACCTTCGACCATACAGGGCTTCATAGGGTGCCATACCAATACTGCTGTGGTGGCTATTGTTGTATGTAAATTCGATCAGGAAGAGGTACTGCTCCCAATCTCCACTATGTTCCAACACACACGCCCTCAGTAAGTCCTCCAAACTTTGTATCGTCTGCTGGGATTGCCCATCCGATTGGGGGTGGTAGGCAGAACTTAACCAAAGTTTCGTGCCCAACTCCTGGTGCAGGCTGGCCCAAAACCGGGAGGTGAATCTAGGATCCCTATCTGACACGATAGAAGTCGGTACACCATGCAGTCGGACAACCTCGCGAATGTAAATCTGTGCTAACTTATGCAACGGGTATCTCATATGCACGGGTAGGAAGTGTGCACTTTTCGTCAGTCGGTCAACAATGACCCAAATCGCATCGTGGTCCGCTCGGTTTTTTGGTAATCCCATGACAAAGTCCATGGCAATTGAGTCCCATTTCCACACGGGGATCTCCAGGGGTTGCAATGCACCATACGGCTTCTGGTGTTCGATTTTTGATTTTTGACATGTAATACACCGAGCCACATATTCTGCCACATCCTTCTTTAATCCGGGCCACCAGAATTGTGGTCTCAGATCATGGTACATCTTCGTGGTGCCTGGGTGGATACTTAGCAGACTCTTGTGGGCTTCATCAAGCACCATTCTTCTCAGTTCATTCTCACCCGGTACATATATCCGATTCCTCACTCGAAAAATCCCATCCGGTCCTTCGGTCAAGGACAAGTCCTTACCCTTGGCCTGAATCTTCTTCATCTCAGCTAGGTAGGAATCTGACTGCTGTTGTTCGAATACCGATTTCAGAAATTCATTAGCAATCCTCAACATACCGATTGTCATCTTCCGAGTTGAAGGGACGTCGACATGCAAATTCATGTCCCGGAACTGTTCCAGTATCTCCTCCTCCTTCACCATCATCACAGCTATATGAAGGGATTTTCGACTCAACGCGTCGGCGACAACGTTCGCTTTACCCGGATGATACCTTAACTCAAAATCATAATCCTTTAAAAATTCCATCCATCTTCGCTGCCTCATGTTCAGTTCTTTCTGATCAAACAAATATTTGAGGCTCTTGTGGTCGCTGTATACATCAAACTTAGAACCGTACAAGTAATGCCTCCATATTTTTAACGCGAAGACCACAGCTGCCAATTCCAAGTCGTGAGTCGGGTAATGCTGTTTGTGAGGCCTCAATTACTGAGAGGCATAAGCTATCACTCGGTCTTTCTGCATCAGCACGCATCCCAATCCGAGTCCTGACGCATCACAATAAACCACGAAGCTCTCTTGCAAGTTAGGCAATGCCAATACTGGAGCGGTCGTCAATTTGTCTTTTAGCTCTCGAAAACTACTCTCGCACTCGGAACTCCACACGAAGGGGATGTTTTTCCGGGTCAGTTTAGTCAGTGGCAACGCCAACTTAGAAAAACCTTCAATGAACCTTCTATAATAGCCAGCTAGGCCCATAAAGCTTCTTATCTCCGAGACCGACTTGGGTCTCTCCCATGCCATTATAGCTGCTACTTTTGTGGGGTCTACTGAGACACCCTCTTTAGAAATTACATGTCCGAGGAAGTGGATCTTGTCCATCCAGAAATCGCACTTTGAAAACTTTACAAACAGCTGCTTTTCCTTCAACACTTGGAGTACCGCTCGGAGATGTTCTTCATGCTCTTCTGGGGTCTTAGAATAAACTAAGATATCATCAATAAAAACGACCACGAATCGGTCCAGGTATGGGTGGAATATGTTGTTCATGTAATTCATGAATATAGCAGGTGCATTTGTCACACCGAACGACATCACTACATACTCGTAGTGGCCATACCGAGTCCTAAAGGCAGTCTTGGGAATATCCGAGTCCTTCACCCGGATTTAGTGGTATCCCGACCGTAAATCGATCTTTGAGAAGACTGAAGCTCCACGCAGTTGGTCGATTAAGTCGTCAATCCTGGGTAACGGGTATCGATTCTTAATTGTAAGCTTACTCAGCTGTCGGTAATCTATGCATAGCCTCATGCTGCCATCCTTCTTTTTGACAAGTATTACAGGTGCGCCCCATGGTGATACATTCGGCCTAATGAATTGTTTTCCGAGTAACTCATCCACCTGCTTCTTCAACTCGGCCAATTCTATTGGGGATATTCTATAAGGTGCACTAGAGACTGGCTCGGCTCCAGGGATCAGGTCTATAGAGAATTCGACTTCTCTACTTGGAGGGACACCCGACACATCCTCCGGAAACACCTCTGGGAACTCACAGACAGTCGAAATATCGTTCACTCGGGCTCTACTCTCACCCTCAGTTAAACAAAGCATCATAAACAGCTGAGCTATACCTTGTACCGTGTAGTCCTCATGATTCTGCCTTGGAAAGATTATCCTTCGATTTCTGCAGTCCACCAACACCTTGTTGGCTGAAAGCCAATCTATACCGAGTACCATGTCAAGGTCCTTCAGAGGTACGCACACCAGATCGAAGGTAAAACTCCGATCGCCCAATACAAATGTTATGTCTTTACACATCGATGATGTCAACACCTTAGGGCCAGTCGGGTTGGCCACTTCCAAAATCTGATCCATATCCACAGTCGGTAATCTCAAACGTCTTACACAATCATCAGCTATGAAGGAGTTAGTGGCTCCAGAATCAAAAATTACACTAAGTGTATATTTACCGAGTAGGCACTTACTTTGCACTAAGTCGTTCGCTTGTGCAGCTTCTTCAGCACTGATGGCGTAGACTCTTCCAGCAGCTGGTTGGTCGGTGTTTCTCCTCCGGTTATTTGGGGCAAACATCATATTTCCTCTGGCTCTGTTGCCTCCGCCCCCCGAGCTTTGACCACCTTTTCCATGGCTCCTCTCTTGGAAGCCTTCCTGGCACACATTGGCACTTGCTTGATGGAGTTGGGGGCAGTCAGGGTGAATGTGCCCCTTCTCCTTGCAATGAAAACACTTGACATCTTCACTATCGTAATTCTGAACAAAGTGGTCGCCACCACATTTAAAACACTTGCCATATTTCGGTCGTCCACTCATCTGTCTCCCTTGGTTACTACGGTCTTTATATCTAGTAAAGGGTCCATTTCTTCCAATGTTACCTGGCCTCTTAAAGCGTGACTGTTGAGGTCTCAAGGAGGAACCTGCCCTACTGTTCTGGCCTGAGTGGGCCTTGTCGTCTTCTTCAAAGATCCTGCATTTATTCACCAGCATCGGAAAGCTCCTAATTTCCTGATATCTGCAACCTCTTTTGATGTCCGATCTCAGTCCATTCTCGAATTTGAGGCATTTGGAACTTTCAGTCCCGGGTTGTTGGAAGGGTGGATAAAACAGACACAACTCTTCAAATTTGGCTATATATTCTTCTACAGACATGGAGCCCTGTTTAAGCTCCATAAACTCCAATTCCTTCCGACTCCTTACCGTGTCGGGGAAGTACTTCTCTAAGAAGCATGTCTTGAAATTTTCCCAGGTCAGCTGGGTATCATTGTCAGTCAGTCGGTTTCTGGCTATCTTCCACTAGTGCTCTGCTTCGTCCCTCAACATGTACACCACGCACTCCACCTTCTGGGCCTCGGTATAGTGGAGGCCCCCAAAAATCCTCTCTAACTCTTGAGTCCATTTGTAAGCTGCCTCAGGGTTACATCCTCCTTGAAATTCACTCGGCTTCCTCTTTAGGAAGCGGTCCAACACTTGGCCTTCTTCAGCTCGAGGTTGGCCCTGCCTCTCAAACACGTCAGCAAAACGTTGGAATGCTGTGGCTATGGCTTCCATGCTTTGGCGATTCACCATGACTTATCCTGAAATTAACACCCCTTCAAGGATAAGTTTACAGGGTTACTCACTACCGTTCGGATCTCATCCCCATATCCACTGATTATAGCATATTATACCATTTATATATATATGTCATGCAATCAATCAGACCAGGAGAGGAGTTACCTCCTACCCTCGAATCAATATCTCAACATCAATCATGTTCAACCAGAATATCACAACAATGATGACCACTCGGTCATAATACATACAACCGCTTACACTCAGTAAACACACCTTGGCCTTGGACCTTTCGGTCTGCTCTGATACCAAAATGAAACATCCAAAACGAGAAAAATCAAATAATGCCCAAAAACATTGAAACATCCAAAACCAGAGAAATTAAATAGTGCCTAAAAATAGTGAAACATCCAAAACCCGAGAAATTAAATAGTGCCCAAAAACAGGGGGAGTTTTCCCAAAAGAGAATGAAACCAATAGAACCGGGCAAAATCAAAGAGAAGGGGAGGAAGACAAAGGGAATGAAACCCATGCACAGCGAAAGGGAAGACGCCTAAGCGAACCCAACGACACCACTCACACTCGCTCAAGCGAGATCTAACTACGCTCGGGCGATACTACTCAAAGCCTCCACTCAGAACTACACTCGCTGAAGCGAAGCTACACTCGGCATGCGATCACTCCACTCCGTATTCCCTCACTCGGATTTCAGCGTTTAGTTCACTAGGGAAGGTCCACTCTTAATTCACTCGGATTGACCCTTATACATACCAGTTTCATTCAGACAGCATATCACACTCCATGGCTCCACTCAATCGGGTCGTGTGTATATATATTGGCAACCCGGAAAATGATTCTTATAGCCGCTCACTCAAAATCCATGAAGACTTCTCACTCGGAATAACTTTCAGGTCCATTTCGCCACTCGGGACATTTCACTCATTTTTCACTCGGTAACCATAATCTTTCCTATTCTGATTATCCCACTAAGTCAACACTCACTCAGATTTTCTAGCTACTTAATAATTTATTACAATGGGTCCACTTAGAGTCTTAGGTGTCGTTTCTGGTCGGTAAACTCTCACTCGGCGGATTCTCACTCGAAAATCGTTGATTATTCTCCACTCGGGGGAAACCCCACGGTTATCACTTAAAGGATTCAGACCAATCCCCACTCCAGACTATATGACCTCAGTAACTCGGTACTATTCAACTCCTCATCACTCGGAATAACTCACTATCTCGCTTTCCCCAGCAACGACTTAGCTCCACTTCTACCCATAGTCACACCGACCTCTTACGCTCGGAAAGTATACATATACATCCATATTTATCACTCGGACATCACCCACAGCATAGGATAAACACACAATATATAGATATGGGGATGTATTTAAATAATTACAAACGCATTGTCATGCTCTCTCTACCCGAGAGGGTTCAAGTTCTGATGTAAAAGACTAAGACCAAAATACGAGCCGACCAAGGCTTAAGAAGATCTTATACACAGTATATACATATACACATATATTCCATAGTGCACGGGTGCTACGCTTTGCACTCAGCTCCTCCTTCATCCTTCATTCCGAGAGACATTCACTGAAGAATGTAGCCACAATAGGGGTGAGCTTTTACATATGAAATGACAGTCAATGACTCGGTATCAGTGTCAGTACGCACACATATGTTCACTCGGTCGCATTTAGATTACACTATGACCATGCAGACTAGGATAATTTCAATGACATACACTCACACACATACTACATGAAGTTCATTCTCATTCACACAAACACATGCATCGACTCACTCGGAATTTATTCGTATCACCCCGAGACACACCACGCGTACTATCCTAATCAACATCATATCTACATGCATGCCTGCGGATCTGACTTAAGTAATGACTTTCAGTTACAGTTTCCCCCTTACTGGCCTCTCGTCCATTAGCTCTTCCCGCGTGGTACCAGCCTCCCATTGACGTCTCGAGACTTATCTCTAGCTCCCACGGCTACCACGAGCTCTCACAGGATCTAGCCAAGGTCTGTAGCTGGAAGGCATTCCTTCGGGGCTCCTGACCTTCCACGGGTCACCCCATTCCTACACATGCAGCTTATGCGTTTTATCAGCAAGCATCATCACTCATCCGACACGTTCTTCATGACCATCAAGGTAGAAACCGATTCGATATGGTTCCTACATTTACTCGTCAATCATACCAGCATGCACAGCAATCAAACAGTTCAGGGTAATAACATCGGACGAATCAACTAACAGCCACACATTCATATCCTCACGGTATTAACAGTAATAGAACCATGCATCACACTCGTCTATGTGTAAAAGGCTATCAGACCACGTTACCACCACCTTGAATACATGCACATTATTGTATAACTACTAACAAGATGCTACTAACATACACATGGAATCCAGAGATCAACAATCATGCATCGCACACAGTCGTCACAGACACATGCACACACTTAAAGCAATACATTTATCCGGTACCGTTAGTGAACCATGCATTTGACATGCAAGCGCCCCCTACCTACAGAAGGGACTCGGGAAGCTCCTTTGTTTCCCGACATTCGATCCACTGCTCTGCTTGCCTTGTTCAGTCCCCCTTCGAACGCGGTCGTACTCTGCAATCGGCTCGGGGACAGAAAGCTACTCCCTTCTGCTTCGGTGGTCTTCCTTCACCAACAGAAGGAGTTCTGAATCTTCTGCAGCACCGTCTTCGTGGATTTCCAGAAATGGAGAACAGAGAACAGGGAACAGGGAAGAAGAAGGAGAACAACGAAGAAGAGAAGAAGGAACTAAGGGAAAGAGGTAGCAGAAGAGGAATTCTGAAAGGAATTCATCTCAACCGTGCCAAGGACATATATATATACGTACGAAGAGAAGAGAAGTGGGGTGGGAAAACGTGAACCCGACAGTCCACTCAGCCACAAGCACCAATCACCATCATCCAGCCATCATCACTATTCATAATTAAGCAGCTATTATTTCTTATGTTAAGTTAATTGGCTTACTTATAATTAACAATGAAACATCCAAAACCAGAGACATTAAATAATGCCCAAAAACAATGAAACATCCATATTTATCACTCGAACATCACCCACAGCATAGGATAAACACACAATATATAGATATGGGATGTATTTAAATAATTACAAACGCATTGTCATGCTCTCTCTACCCGAGAGGGTTCAAGTTCTGATGTAAAAGACTAAGACCAAAATACGAGCCGGCCAAGGCTTAAGAAGATCTTATACACAGTATATACATATACATATATATTCCATAGTGCACGGGTGCTACGCTTTGCACTCAGCTCCTCCTTCATCCTTCATTCCGAGAGACATTCACTGAAGAGTGTAGCCACAATAGGGGTGAGCTTTTACATATAAAATGACAGTCAATGACTCGGTATCAGTGTCAGTACGCACACTTATGTTCACTCGGTCGCATTTAGATTACACTATGACCATGCAGACTAGGATAATTTAAATGACATACACTCACACACATACTACATGAAGTTCATTCTCATTCACACAAACACATGCATCGACTCACTCAGAATTTATTCGTATCACCCAGAGACACACCACGCGTACTATCCTAATCAACATCATATCTACATGCATGCCTGCGGATCCGACTTAAGTAATGACTTTTAGTTACAGTTTCCCCCTTACTGGCCTCTCGTCCATTAGCTCTTCCCGCGTGGTACCGGCCTCCCATTGACGTCTCGAGACTTATCTCTAGCTCCCACGGCTACCACGAGCTCTCACAGGATCTAGCCAAGGTCTGTAGATGGAAGGCATTCCTTCGGGGCTCCTGACCTCCCACGAGTCACGCCATTCCTACACATGCAGCCTATGCATTTTATCAGCAAGCATCATCACTCATCCGACACGTTATTCATGACCATCAAGGTAGAAACCGATTCGACATGGTTCCTACATTTACTCGTCAATCATACCAGCATGCACAACAATCAAACAGTTCAGGGTAATAACATCGGACGAATCAACTAACAGCCACACATTCATATCCTCACGGTATTAACAGTAATAGAACCATGCATCACACTCGTCTATGTGTAAAAGGCTATCAGACCACCTTACCACCACCTTGAATACATGCACATTATTGTATAACTACTAACAAGATGCTACTAACATACACATGGAATCCAGAGATCAACAATCATGCATCGCACACAGTCGTCACAGACACATGCACACACTTAAAGTAATACATTCATCCAGTACCGTTCGTGAACCATGCATTTGACATGTAAGCGCCCCCTACCTACAGAAGGGACTCGGGAAGCTCTTCTGTTTCCCGACGTTTGATCCACTGCTCTGCTTGCCTTGTTCAGTCCCCCTTCGAACGCGGTCGTACTCTGCAATCGGCTCGGGGACAGAAAGCTACTCCCTTCTGCTTTGGTGGTCGTCCTTCACCAACAGAAGGAGTTCTGAATCTTCTGCAGCACCGTCTTCGTGGATTTCCAGAAATGGAGAACAGAGAACAGGGAACAGGGAAGAAGAAGGAGAACGACGAAGAAGAGAAGAAGGAACTAAAGGAAAGAGGTAGCAGAAGAGGAATTCTGAAAGGAATGCATCTCAACCGTGGCTAGGACATATATATATACGTACGAAGAGAAGAGAAGTGGGGTGGGAAAACGTGAACCCGACAGTCCACTCAGCCACAAGCACCAATCACCATCATCCTGCCATTATCACTATTCATAATTAAGCAGCTATTATTTCTTAAGTTAAGTTAATTGGCTTACTTATAATTAACAATGAAACATCCAAAACCAGAGACATTAAATAATGCCCAAAAACAATGAAACATCCATATTTATCACTCGAACATCACCCACAGCATAGGATAAACACAGAATATATAGATATGGGGATGTATTTAAATAATTACAAACGCATTGTCATGCTCTATCTACCCGAGAGGGTTCAAGTTCTGATGTAAAAGACTAAGACCAAAATACGAGCCGGCCAAGGCTTAAGAAGATTTTATACACAGTATATACATATACACATATATTCCATAGTGCACGGGTGCTACGCTTTGCACTCAGCTCCTCCTTCATCCTTCATGCCGAGAGACATTCACTGAAGAATATAGCCACAATAGGGGTGAGCTTTTACATATAAAATGACAGTCAATGACTCGGTATCAGTGTAAGTACGCACACTTATGTTCACTCGGTCGCATTTAGATTACACTATGACCATGCAGACTAGGATAATTTCTATGACATACACTCACACACATACTACATGAAGTTCATTCTCATTCACACAAACACATGCATCGACTCACTCAGAATTTATTCGAATCACCCCGAGACACACCACGCGTACTATCCTAATCAACATCATATCTACATGCATGCCTGCGGATCCGCCTTAAGTAATGACTTTCAGTTACAGTTTCCCCCTTACTGGCCTCTCGTTCATTAGCTCTTCCCGTGTGGTACCGGCCTCCCATTGACGTCTCGAGACTTATCTCTAGCTCCCACGGCTACCACGAGCTCTCACATGATCTAGCCAAGGTCTGTAGCTGGAAGCCATTCCTTCGGGGCTCCTGACCTTCCACGGGTCACCCCATTCCTACACATGCAGCTTATGCGTTTTATCAGCAAGCATCATCACTCATCCGACACGTTCTTCATGACCATCAAGGTAGAAACCGATTCGACATGGTTCCTACATTTACTCGTCAATCATACCAGCATGCACAGCAATCAAACAGTTCAGGGTAATAACATCGGACGAATCAACTAACAGCCACACATTCATATCCTCACGGTATTAACAGTAATAGAACCATGCATCACACTCGTCTATGTGTAAAAGGCTATCAGACCACCTTACCACCACCTTGAATACATGCACATTATTGTATAACTACTAACAAGATGCTACTAACAGACACATGGAATCCAGAGATCAGCAATCATGCATCGCACACAGTCGTCACAGACACATGCACACACTTAAAGCAATACATTCATCCGGTACCGTTCGTGAACCATGCATTTGACATGCAAGCGCCCCCTACCTACAGAAGGGACTCGGGAAGCTCCTCTGTTTCCCGACGTTCGATCCACTCCTCTGCTTGCCTTGTTCAGTCCCCCTTCGAACGCGGTCATACTCTGCAATCGGCTCAGGGATAGAAAGCTACTCCTTTCTGCTTTGGTGGTCGTCCTTCACCAATAGAAGGAATTCTGAATCTTCTACAGCGCGTCTTCATGGATTTCCAGAAACGGAGTACAGAGAACAGGGAACAGGGAAGAAGAAGGAGAATGACGAAGAAAAGAAGAAGGAACTAAAGGAAGGAGGTAGCAGAAGAGGAATTCTGAAAGGAATGCATATCAACCGTGGTCAGGACATATATATATACGTACGAATAGAAGAGAAGTGGGGTGGGAAAACGTGAACCCGACAGTCCACTCAGCCACAAGCACCAATCACCATCATCCAGCCATCATCACTATTCATAATTAAGCAGCTATTATTTCTTAAGTTAAGTTAATTGGCTTACTTATAATTAACAAGAATTTTCTATTTTGCAATAATCATTTAATGGCTTAATTCTGGTCGGTAGTTTAATTTTCAAATCGGAGTTAAATAATGCCCTAAAACAATGAAACATCCAAAACCAGAGAAATTAAATAGTGCCCAAAATAGGGGGAGTTTTTCCAAAAGAGAATGAAACCAATAGAACCGGGCAAAATCAAAGAGGAGGGGAGGAAGACAAGGGGAATGAAAGCCATGCACAGCGAAAGGGAAGACGCCTAAGCGAACCCAACGGCACCACGCACACTCGCTCAAGCGAGATCTAACTCCGCTCGGGCGATACTACTCAAAGCCTCCACTCAGAACTACACTCGCTGAAGCGAAGCTACACTCGGCATGCGATCACTCCACTCGGTATTCCCTCACTCGGATTTCAGCGTTTGGTTCGCTCGGGAAGGTCCACTCTTAATTCACTCGGATTGACCCTTATACATACCAGTTTCATTCAGACAACATATCACACTCCATGGCTCCACTCAATCGGGTCGTATGTATATATATTGGCAACCCGGAAAATGATTCCTATAGCCGCTCACTCGGAATCCATGAAGACTTCTCACTCGGAATAACTTTCACGTCCATTTCACCACTCGGGACATTTCACTCATTTTTCACTCGGTAACCATAATCTTTCCTATTCTGATTATCCCACTAAGTCAAGACTCGCCCAGATTTTCTAGCTACTTAATAATTTATTACAATGGGTCCACTTAGAGTCTTAGGTGTCGTTTCTGGTCTGTAAACTCTCACTCGGCGGATTCTTACTCGAAAATCGTTGATTATTCTCCACTCGGGGGAAACCCCACAGTTATCACTTAAAGGATTCAGACCAATCCCCACTCCAGACTATACGACCTCAGTCACTCAGTACTATTCAACTCCTCATCACTCGGAATAACTCACTATCTCGCTTTCCCCAGCAACGACTTAGCTCCACTTTTACCCATAGTCACACCGACCTCTTACGCTCGGAAAGTATACATATACATCCATAGTTATCACTCGGACATCACCCACAGCATAGGATAAACACACAATATATAGATATAGGGATGTATTTAAATAATTACAAACGCATTGTCATGCTCTCTCTACCCGAGAGGGTTCAAGTTCTGATGTAAAAGACTAAGACCAAAATACGAGCCGGCCAAGGCTTAAGAAGATCTTATACATAGTATATACATATACTATTCCATAGTGCACGTGTGCTACGCTTTGCACTCAGCTCCTCCTTCATCCTTCATTCCGAGAGACATTCACTGAAGAATGTAGCCATAATAGGGGTGAGCTTTTACATATAAAATGAGAGCCAATGACTCGGTATCAGTGTCAGTACGCATACTTATGTTCACTCGGTCGCATTTAGATTACACTATGACCATGCAGACTAGGATAATTTCAATGACATACACTCACACACATACTACATGAAGTTCATTCTTATTCACACAAACACATGCATCGACTCACTCAGAATTTATTTGTATCACCCCGAGACACACCACGCGTACTATCCGAATCAACATCATATCTACATGCATGCCTGCGGATCCGACTTAAGTAATGACTTTCAGTTACAGTTTCCCCCTTACTGGCCTCTCGTCCATTAGCTCTTCCCGCGTGGTATCGGCCTCCCATTGACGTCTCGAGACTTATCTCTAGCTCCCACGGCTACCACGAGCTCTCACAGGATCTAGCCAAGGTCTGTAGCTGGAAGCCATTCCTTCGGGGCTCCTGACCTTCCACGGGTCACCCCATTCCTACACATGCAGCTTATGCGTTTTATCAGCAAGCATCATCACTCATCCGACACGTTCTTCATGACCATCAAGGTAGAAACCGATTCGATATGGTTCCTACATTTACTCGTCAATCATACCAGCATGCACAACAATCAAACAGTTCAGGGTAATAACATCGGATGAATCTACTAACAGCCACACATTCATATCCTCACGGTATTAAGAGTAATAGAACCATGCATCACACTCGTCTATGTGTAAAAGGCTATCAGACCACATTACCACCACCTTGAATACATGCACATTATTGTATAACTACTAACAAGATGCTACTAACATACACATGGGATCCAGAGATCAATAATCATGCATCGCACACAGTCGTCACAGACACATACACACACTTAAAGCAATACATTCATCCGGTACCGTTCGTGAACCATGCATTAGACATGCAAGCGCCCCCTACCTACAGAAGGGACTCGGGAAGCTCCTCTGTTTCCCGACGTTCGATCCACTGCTCTGCTTGCCTTGTTCAGTCCCCCTTCGAACGCGGTCGTACTCTGTAATTGGCTCGGGGACAGAAAGCTACTCCCTTCTGCTTCGGTGGTCGTCCTTCACCAACAGAAGGAATTCTGAATCTTCTGCAGCACCGTCTTCATGGATTTCCAGAAACGGAGAACAGAGAACAGGGAACAGGGAAGAAGAAGGAGAACGATGAAGAACAGAAGAAGGAACTAAGGGAAGGAGGTAGCAGAAGAGGAATTCTGAAAGGAATGCATATCAACCGTGGCCAGGACATATATATATATACGTACGAAGAGAAGAGAAGTGGGGTGGGAAAACGTGAACCCGACAGTCCACTCAGCCACAAGCACCAATCACCATCATCCAGCCATTATCACTATTCATAATTAAGCAGCTATTATTTCTTAAGTTAAGTTAATTGGTTTACTTATAATTAACAAGAATTTTCTATTTTGCAATAATCATTTAATGGCTTAATTCCGGTCGGTAGTTTAATTTTCAAATCAGGATGTTACAGCCAGCGTCTCGGAAGGATCGGGTGATGATGATGATGAACATGTGGAGCTTGAAAAGAGTAATGTTCTCTTGATGGGTCCAACGGGTTCAGGTATCACATTCCTTTCGTTTTAACTGTCAACTCTACTTATTTATTAATTGAGAATTAATTGCATTCACATGGATTGTTCTTCTCTTATCTGTATTTTAAATTACTACATGATTACTATGCTAATCTTATTTCCATCAATAGGGAAGACATTTTTTTGTGAAAACACTGGCTCGTTTTGTGAATGTCCCGTTTGTCATTGCTGATGTAACTACCCTAACGTAGAAAAGTATGTAATGTATTCATTGATGAGGTAATGCTAGAATTTGGAAGAGTTGGGCAGGGTCAAGTTGAATGATAACAATCTATTAAATTTTTTTGTACCATATATGTGTATTTTCAAGTTATTAAGTAATAGGATGTTATGCTACTTTGGAATATAATTTTCCCCCAACATGTGGGTATCATATAGTATTAGTTGTTTCTATTTTGGTTCTATGGCTGACTCAAGGTTATATTGTTCTTGACAAAAGTTTTGGTGTTGTTAATCTAAACGAGGAAATGTTCTAGTTTGGAGGCTGGTTATGTTGGAGAAGATGTCGAATCAATATTGTATAAACTGCTTGCAGTATGTGAACTATTCTGTATAAGTATGATGTTGTTCGATCAAATTATTAGTTCATTATTTTTTGAAAATGGGGCCGTTTACAACTTTCCAATATCCTAGAAATTGTTTAGCTTTATTTTTGATTTTGTTGTTATGCTCAGTTACTTTGTTTGTGATGCATGGAAGCTCTATGAATAGAATTTTTTACCATTACTACTTTGGAAGCATAGATAAAATTTTTAAAGGCCGACCCAATTCACTTACCATTTTTTATTGGTTGAAAAGTGGAAATGTTTAGCTTGTCCCTTCATTAATTTCTACATTTTGTTATGCTTATTTAATGCTCCATAACCTTTTACAGTTTTACTTGCCCTGTACTTAAAACAATGCTTAGTGGTTGACATGTTATCCTTAGTGAATGCTTTTGTCTATTATAGGATTTATGATTTGATACATGATCTAGGTTGCTTTTTTGGTTTGATGCTTATTTGTTTAGTTTCTCTGATTGGTGGTATTTTATATACACAAACATTATTTCTTTAATTTTAGTCACAATGATTCAAACAAAAAAATCAGGCTCCTGCACTTATAGATAATTTACAGATATGTACACCAAGCTAAGCTAGTGATAGTTTAACTTAAGTTCCTTATTAAATGTGGCAAAAGATGGGCTGTGGTCTTTTGAAAACAGAGTTTCTATCTAATCTAATCTAACAATAAGACTGATGTTTATTCTTATGAAAACTTCTATCCAACAGAAATGGCACAGCAACAACACAGGCAATAAAACTTTTATCCAACAGAAATGGCATAGCAATAAAATTTCTGCTCCAATAGCAACAAAATTTATTGTGTAAACCTGATATTTATTCTTATGAAAAACAGCCAGCCAAGTAGAGAATTCATATGAAAAATAGCAACATAAGATACATAACACAGCAGCAACAACAGCCAAGTAAAGTAATATACATATACTATGCAAATCATACTCAGTACTCATGCTTGTTATCTATGCAACATAGATCATGATTCAAATCCCTAGTAACATACTTAAGAATCCAACTATTTTTTAACTACACCCACCAATTTTTATAGGTACCTTTACAATTTTTAACTACACCCACCAAATGCTTGCACTCTATCTAGTGCAAGGTGTTAGTTACTTCCAAAGAATCAAAACAACAAGCAAAGGCGAAAAAAGAATGTAAATACCTCAAATGGTGACTCTTCAACTTGGGTTTAAACAAGGGGAAAAGGGGTGCATTAACCGAAGCTTTAATGGGTCTTGCTTTGTTTTGAGTATCAGAGCCAAATGAGTAAGTGGGTGGCCATAAGAAGCCACGGCGTGAACCTTTTAACTGTATAGAAAGAAAACACAAAATTGGGAAGGGGTTCAGATGAAGAGACGAATAAAGGGTGGGAGAAAAGCAGAGAAATTTGAACCTGGGCGTTGGAGAATAACCTATATATTAGAATTAAAATTACTTCACAAAACAGAGATGCATGGAGGGCTTTATAGAGGCACGAAAAGCTTCAAGGGGGAACGACTTTGAGAGGATGAGCTTCATGCGTGAGGGCTAGGACTTTCAAGAGAGAGAGCTTCGAGAGGGGGACGAACAACTTCGGAAAGCTAGGGCTTTTCGAGAGAGAAAGAGAGAGCTGTGTGTGTAAGCTTTGAGAGGATAAGAGGAGGGGTCCAAAAATGAATCGAGAGGGAAAGATTTCTCACCGGTCTGTAATGCAAGACCGATATTATTTTTTCAGACTTTACATTTCTCACCGGTCCAAATAAGAGACCGGTACAAATATAATTATTTCTCACCGGTCTGACAAAGTAGACCGGTATAAACTTTTTTATTATTTACAAAACTGCCACCGCCTCATTTTTCTCACCGGTCCAACTACAACCGGTGAAAAAAGCCTGGTGTAAAATGTCTTTTTTCCACTAGTGGTACTTGGTTAACTTTCACTTTCTCAGATCTTCATATATGGGTTGGTTTCTAATTAGATCTAGGGTAGTTATTATAAGTCTAGAATTGTGGTATGCCTTGACTAAGCGATAATAAATAAACGTGAAAAATTTTCCCTTACTTTTATTAATTAGAAGTAGATAACTATAATATCGAATAACAAATTTTAGGGGGTCACACCTAGCATTGATCGAAATGTCATATGTCATTCACTTAATGTGGAACCAGATGCCTGACCCATGACTCAAGCCTAAAAAACTAGGACTAGATAGGCGATCGACATTCAAAGAAGAGACTGATAAGCTAGTGGCAGCAAACTTCATTCGGGAAGTAAAACACATAACTTGGTTGTCTAACGTTCTTATGGTGAAGAAGGCGAGTGGTAAATGGACAATGTGTGTAGACTTCATAGACTTAAACAAGGTATAACCCAAAGACCCTTACCCTTTACCCAAAATTAACCAGTTGGTAGATGACACTTCAAGGTAAAAAATTTTGAGCTTCAAGGATGGCTACTCGGGTTACAACCAGATATAGATGGACCTTATGGATGAAGAGATGACAACCTTTAAAACTTGGGGGTAAATTTCTGTTGTAAGGTCATGTCGTTTGGATTGAAGAATGTAGGATCAATTTACCAATGGCTGGTGGACAAAATTTTTGGCAAACAAATTGGCAGAAATATAGAGGTCTAAGTAGATAATATGGTACAAACCTAGCAGAAACATTTGTAGAGCTTTGGAAACATAATATGCGTCTGAATCCTGAGAAGTGTTTTTTCAGGGTCTAAAGGAGAAAGTTCCTAAGATACATGCTAACGCATAGGGAGATAGAGGCTAACCCTAACCGGTGCGATACGATATTGGAGATGAGAAGTCCCTAGAGCATAAAGGAAGTTCAACACCTCATAGGGAGAATCACTGCTTTGGCATGTTTCCTTTCCAGGTTTGTTGAGAAGTCGATGCCTTTTTACATGAAGAAGACTGACGCATTCGCCTGGACCAAGGAGTGTGAGAAGGCCTTTTAAAAATTGAAAGCCTATTTAGCATCATCACCTTTCTTGACCAAACCTAGCCTGTGGGCGGAACTCATATTATATTTGGCAGCTAGAGAACACACTGTCAGCTCGGCCCTAGTTCAAGAAAAGGGTCCCATCCAGTGCCTGATATACTTCATTAGTAAAACTCTATAGGTGGTCGAGACGCGGTACTAGACAATGGAGAAGTTTGCATATAGCTTAGTGATGGTCACACAGAGGCTGTGACCTTATTTTTATAATCACCAGATCATTGTTAGAACTGACCAACCGCTCAGCAAAATACTCCAAAAGCTAGAGCTCACAGGAAGAATGGTGGCCTGAGTGGTTAAGCTCTCAGAGTACAGAATCCACTATGAACCAAAGGGTGTAGATCCTAGCAGACTTCTTGGTGGAGTCTGGAGATGATCAAGAAGCCTATGATGCCAAGCACGTGCTATAGACTCTTTCAGTTTACGGGTCATCCAATGTCAAAGGGAGCGGAGGTGGAATTATACTAGGGCTGATTACAGGGTTGCAGACGACACTTGATCTAGGTTCCAGATGTGTACAAGTAAAGACCAACTCTCAGTGGTGGCGAGACAGGTAGAAAGGTCATACTAGGCAAAGGATCCTACCTTGGCCAAGTGCCTTATCTATGTGAAGCAGATGGCCAAAGAATTCAAACTCTTCAAAATAGTTCACGTCCCCAGAGTAGAGAATGAAAGAGCATATATACTCTCCAAATAATCTAAAAACAATCATACAGGTAACCTTAAACTTATAATACCCCTGATTTTCTATACTTGAATCCCGATGTAATCGTCATAATTAATAAAAATGCGAACAAATTTTTCACGTTTGAAAATATTTCCAAGACACCACCATGATCACATCAAGACCCAAATCACAGAAAATCAAAGAGTGAGGTTAAATAACCTATAACTGGATCGATAATTAGTTTGCCCATAATGGTATACAAAAAATAATAGAGTATACAGCGGAAGAATGTGTATACCGGGCACACGCCTAGTCCCATATATGACGATATGAGAAAAGGCTAGGCAAGCATGCAAACACCAAACACAAACTTATTACTATATCACATTCATACACTTACAACATACGCATACATTGCCTAAGATACAATAATTATATATATATATATGTATATATATACATACATTTGGGGATCTTCTCCCGACTATCTCAATCGTCAATGAACATCGCTCAATTTCAATTCTTCTAATACACATCAAATCATCTCTTACATTCCATATATATATATATTCACCATCCACAAATTCAAGGATTATCTTATACATATTCAAAATCTCTAAATCATCTACATTCTCATAACCAATTCATTCGTTACATAAGAACTCATAAATGATGCCGGCCAAGGCACTTCCTCTACCACTATTTACCTTCACCCAAGCTTTAATTAAAATCCGAACTCATCCCATGACAACCTGCATCACAAGGCTAAAAAGGAGACCACATGGGAGAGTGAGTTATACATTCAAAATGACGAATAATATATATATATATATATTGTGATCATGTGTATATGCATACAAATATCATGCGTGCTTTGCTATCAAATCATCAAATTATCATTCATATATCATCTCATTATTATAATAGGCATATAAGCCTCATGAATCACAATTCATATCATAAATAAGCACAACATATACACAATCACATACATAATCTCTTTGCCACTTATCAACAAGGGCACTCATAATCATTATCATCATTATTTCATTATGGCTTTGCTCAATACCTCCTCGCAAGGGGTTTCTCATCACTCGTGGTCATCCCATCTCAAATGCCATGGTCTTAAGGCTAATGCATATGTCAACTGTTTAATGCATATGCAACGGATCCGATTTTCAAATTCAATAATAATCACAATCACTTAAATTATCATCATCACTCAGGGATACACCCTTCGTGGCACCCCGCAAGGTGATTTATTCAACAACAATAGGACAACGTCCTCTTCACTCCGGGATATACCCTTCGTGGCACCCCGCAAGGTGATTCACTTCACAATAATTATCACAATACCATCATCACTCGGGGATACACCCCTCGTGGCACCCCGCAAGGTGATATATTCAACAATAATTATGATAACATCGTCTTCACTCTGGGATATACCCTTCGTGGCACCCCGCAAGGTGATTCTTTAATAATAATTCAATAACAATAGGACAATGTCCTCTTCACTCTGGGATATACCCTTTGTGGCACCCCGCAAGGTGTTATATTCAACAATAATTCAATAACAATAGGACAACGTCCTCTTCACTCCGGGATATACCCTTCGTGGCACCCCGCAAGGTGTTATATTCAACAATAATGCATATCAATGCCATGCTATACCATGAATGCAACAATGCAATAATGCATGTGCCCAACAATCTCACAAGGATATCTCACCCCCTCAATTAGGGTTATAATGTAATGTAATTTGGCATCTTCAATAATCATTTAATTATTTACAAGCCCCTCAAGGCATATCATCCATATAATTGGCATTCAATGGCCACAAACATCATTCATAACAATCCACACATGGATATAAAAAGGTATGGCAGCCAATCATAGTATTAATCCATACATAAAATTATTCGAAGCATATTCATCATTCCACATAAGGCAATCACACTTATGCCCAACACAATCATGTTCTTAGACATACATCTCATAACTCATCATCAAGCTCTTAACATTGCTTTCACATGATCATTCTTAGTGGTTAAGATTCATATTCCACATTATGCATATTTTGGAGTATACACAAGTCATCCCAATATTTTAATCGTTATTCCCCACCACCATATTATTTCATAGGCATATATATATCTATGCATTCTCTCAAGTATTATTCAATATAGGGTAAGGAGGGCCAATACAATCAGAACCAAGAGAAAAGAAGGGAAAATTCCATCAGGGGGGTCACTCGCCCAAGCGAAATCCCCACTCGCTTAAGCGAGTGCCAAACAATACACATGGGCGAGACAGAACGGAGCAGAGTGAAAAGAAATAAGAAGTAACAGGGGGAGCTTCGCTCAAGCTAAAAGCAACTCGCTTGAGCGAGACACACAAGCTTCGTTTGGGCGGAGCCAGCGAGCATAGGCGAAAATCGTCCAGAAACGAGTTCCATACCGACTCGCTTGGGCGAGCATCACAACTAAGGCCATTCGCTTGAGCGAAATTCGGCCAGTACCAGTATAACCCATAACTAACTTGGGCGAAACCACCTCGCCTAAGAAAATAACTCCCAGAGCCGAGCATCTGCTCACTCGCTCAACAAGTCTCCCAACACTCGGGTTTCTGTTGACAGAATCCTTCCAAAACTGACCCATCATTCATTCGGTTTCCACTCGGTAAAGTTAATCCGGATCTAAGTCATCTCACACTCGGTTTCTCACTCAGCAATTACTCTAAAACCGACTCATCACTCAATCGATCCTCACTCGGTTAAATAATTCCAGACCGATCCCACACTCGCTCGGTCTTTCACTTGGCAATTCATTTCAAAACTGACTTCCTTTCTTTTTCACACGAGTGAAGTTATTCCAGAATACTTCTGGACAAACACACCATATATCCCCAATCGGTGCCATCCCCACTCGGAATTACACACACGGAGGGGCTCCACTCGGAACGAGTTACTTTGAACTCGAGAATTTCCACTCGGAACTCCACTGCCCGGGGTATCATATTGGGAGACCCTTCACTCGGAATTATACGCACTTCCTCACTCGGAAGGTTCTGTCTCGGACATAGCCCACTCGAAATTTCACTCGGAAATTCACTACATCATAAAATTATTTTCTAAAGTTCCTGCTCGAGTGGAATTCGTCCAGAATCTCACTTGCTCACCATTCACTCGTCTCGCTCGGTCGAGGCAAAATAATACCAGTCACTCGCTCGAGTGAGTACCGTCCAAGCATCAGACTTCACACTTTCTCTCAGGCGACTCACACACGCTTAGGCGAAAAATGTCCAGTGACTACTTCCTCTCTCGCTCGCTCAAGCGCGGCCACACCTGCTTGAGCGAGATTCGCCCAGTAACTCCCCTGATTGCATAACATGCATCTCGCTTGAGCGGAAATCTCACTCGCCTGGGCGAAATTGGCCCAGAGACCATTATATCGATACAAGGGATCCTCGCCTGAGCGAGATCCCTTCTCGCTTGAGCGAGAATATCAGCACTCTAAACAAAAATGAAAGTTCAATCAACTCAGCCCTTGAAATTTGCATTCAAAGCCAATTCACTCCCTTCCAACACCTCATAAACAAAATGTAAAGCTTATGCAACTCGTTCTAAGCATTCTCGCTCGGAAGTTCTCATTATAAGTCAAATTTGAACATATCCAACGTTCTTACACATTATAAAAGGCATGTACCACCTGTTCATACATTCATATTTATCGATTTACATTCCAAACATATTATTCATGTTGAATTCAAACCCATCATCATCTCATATACATATATTCATACCTTGCCACAATAAATCCACATATTCTCACGCATCATGCTCAATAATCATCAACTTGCTAATTCAATTAATTCAATACTTACACAGGGCAAGGCAAGCATGAGTATTTAACACATACATCAAATCACTCTCAAATTTACTCATGCAATTTGAATGTTAACTCCTCTCCTACCTCGAGGGAAGAGCCAAATGATTCCAATGCTCCGAATGCTCCATTGCATCACCCGGAATACAATCTACATACCGTACGCAAGTATATTCACATAATTAATAACCATCATAATTTTAAATACTTGCTAGCTTATCATAAAGCTCAACCCCAAGTCCTAGACTTGCTAAACACCAAGTTATGTAATTGTGTTAGGCTTCGGGAATTCCTTTCCCAAAGCTAAGATCCTCTAGATCTTAAAGGCTAACTACGCCCAATAACATCATCATCTTACCCATTTCACAATGTAGTCTCAAATCACCTTAATCCTTCAAACATCATCATTACTACTCACTATTCAACTTAGTTCTCATATCCTTCAATAACCACAATGGTTTAGAACCTCATCAAGTCACAATCTTTTCACACCAATCCCTCACATTCCACATTCATAACAACACTCATCATTAAATATCACCCATTAACATTCAATTCAACCTTTCAAGCTATATTATATCTATTTCCCCAAATTCTTAGGGCTAGGGTTTTCATCAAAACCCAACAACATTTACCCATGCTCATTAATCACCACCAATGGCCATTTTTCATCATTAATATCACTCTCCAATATCATTAAACCTACATTCTACTTATATTTCACACTTTCCCCAATTTGTTAAAGTTAGGGTTTCACTAAAAACCCAATAACACTCATTAATACCTATTTATTTCTCATCACCTTCCAACATTAATCTTAAGTACCTCATTAAATGCTTATAAAGGCACACATTTAAGCCACCTTAGGGTTTTCCACATTAATGCTCTTCCAACAACCCATATGCCATAAATACTCCCCCAAGCCATAAAACTCTTAATAATGATATTAACTTCATCAAAGATGGTGAGAAGAGCTTACCTCACCATAAACAAAAATAGAGTCAAGGAAGGCAGAGAGGGAGCACGAAATAGAGTGGGAGAAGGAGAGCTCCATACCACCATCGTTGTCTCCTTCAAGCTTGAAGCAACCAAAATGGAAGAAAGAGGAAGGGTACACCACATTTAGATTTCTTTGGAGAATAGAAGAAGGAGAAAGAGAAGAGGAGAAGAGATGAAGAAAACGAATGAGGAGGAGGAGAAGAAGTAACGTGAAGCATAAGAGAGGTAGAAGGGTTTATGTTTTAATATTTTGCTTCACATTAAAATTTCACCGTTTTACAATAAACAGGCTCTCAGTTCGGGCTCAATACTAATCCCAAAAATTATTCCAAATATAGATTCGGATTCCTAATAATATTCTTAACAACCCTGACCAATGGCATCTCAATCGGAGATACTTGGTCCGATACCCATATTCTATTCGGGTATAATTTAAACTCCTTAAATCTCAGTAAATCATAAATATCCATAATAAATCCCAATTTAATCATTCCAATACTTTTGGGACACAAATAACTCATATACAATTATTTATTATTTATTCTCATCAATTATTCATTTTTATAAAATTTGGGATGTTACAAAACTAGCCTACCTTAAAGTAGTCAAGGAAAATAAATAAAGTTATTATTGCTTCAGAATAAACAACATGGATGAGCCTGATCACAAACGTCCTAACCCAAGGGAATCTCCCTTTGAACCCTGCAGAGGCTAAGAAGCTGCAACCATATGTGGCCAACTACACCATCATGAACGGACAGCTCTACAAAAGGGGGTTCATATTTCCTTTCTTGAAATGCCTCAACTCGGATCAGGCAAAATACGTGATATAGGAACTCCACTCAGGACTTTGGGGCCATCATGGAGGAGTTTGTCCCTTGGGAGCCCGGGTAATCAGAGAAGGGTATTTTTGGCCAACACTATGTTCAAACTGCTCTGGTATAAAGAAGTATGATCCATGTTAGACAAATGCCAACCAAATCCACAGTTACCTTAAGCCATTACATGGGACACTCTCACCCTGGCCTTTCAACACTTAGGGTATGGATATCCTCAGACCTTTCCCTTTTAGGAAAAGGCAAGTAAAGTATCTTCTGGTCGCAATAGACTTCTTCACGAAATGGATTAAGGCAAAACGTCTTGCCACTATAACACCCCTGATTTTCTGTACTCGATTCCCGATGTGATCGTCATAATTAATAAAAATGCGAGTAAATTTTTCACATTTGAAAACATTTCCTAGACACCACCATGATCACATCAAGACCCAAATCACAAAAAACCAAAGAGTGAGATTATATAACCTAAAGCTGGATCGATAGATAAATTGTCCATAACAGTATACGAAAATAATAGAGTTTACAATGGAAGAATGTGTATACCGGGCCCACGCCTAGTCCCATATATGACGATATAAGAAAAGGCTCAGCAAAGCATGCAATGGCATATCATAAGCCCAATAGACAACCATCATTATTTTACATAATTACATAAGCATACAATGCCTAAGATATGACTAATTTTATATACATTCGGGAATATACTCCTGACTATCTCAATCATCAATGAACATCATTCAATTTCAATCCTTCTAATACACATCAAATCATCTCTTACATTCTACATATATATATTCATCATCCATCAATTCAAAGGATTATCTTATACATACTTAATATCTCTAAATCATCCATATCATCATATACAATTTATTCATTACACAAGAATCCATAAATGATGCCGGCCAAGGCACTTCCTCTACCGCTATTTACCTTCACCTAAGCTTTAATTAAAATCTGAACTCATCCCATGGCAACCTGCATCACAATGCTAAAAAGGAGACCACATGGGAGAGTGAGTTATACATTCAAAATGATGAATAATATATATATTGTGATCATGTGTATATGCATACAACGTCATGTGTGCTTTGCTACAAAATCATTAAATCATCATTCCTTCATCATCTCATTATTATAACAGGCATACAAGCCTCATGAATCGCCATTCATATCATAAACAAGCACAACATATACACAATCATATACACCATCATATTGCCACTTACCAACAAGGGCATTCATAATCATTATCATGATTAATTCATTAAGGCTTCACTCAATACCTCCTCGTAAGGGGTTTCTCATCACTCGTGGTCATCCCATCTCAAATGCCATGCTCTTATGGCTAATGCACATGTCAACTATTTAATGCATATGCAACGGATCCGATTTCAAATTCAATAATAATCACAATCACTTGAATTATGATCATCACTCAGGGAGACACCTTTCGTGGCACCCCGCAAGGTGATTCATTTCATAAAAATTATCATAATACCATCATCACTCAGGGATACACCCTTCGTGGCACCCTGCAAGGTGATATATTCAACAACAATAATAGGATAACATCCTCTTCACTCCGGGATATACCCTTCGTGGCACCCCGCAAGGTGATATATTCAACAACAATAATAGGATAACATCCTCTTCACTCCGGGATATACCCTTCGTGGCACCCCGCAAGGTGATATATTCAACATTATTCAACAACAATAGGACAACGTCCTCTTCACTCTGGGATATACCCTTCGTGGCACCCCGCAAGGTGATTCTTCAATAATAACGCATATCAATGCCATGCTATGCCATGAATGCAACAATGCAATAATGCATGTGCCCAACAACCTCGCAAGGATATCTCACCCTCTCAATTAGGGGTATATTTTAATTTGGCATTTCAATAATCATACATAATCATTTACAAAGCCCCGTAAAGCACATCATTCATATAATTGGCATCTCATTGGCCCCAACATCATTCATAATAATCCACACATGGATATCAAAAGGCATAGCAACCAATCATAATATTAATCCATACATAGAAATATTCGATGTAACACCCTAATTTTTAATTAAGTAAATTAAACCAACAGGGAAATTTTTCCAAATTCTAAAGTTAATAAACCGTACATAATCTGCTCGAATAACAAAACCGGGCGCAACGAGGAAAAAGGAGGGGAAAAAGACAAGGGAAATGGGAAAATGCACAGCGAAAGGGGAAGCGCTTAAGCGAAACTACACTCGGCATCCTGTTACTCCACTCGGTATTTTCCCCACTCGGATTTCATGCGTATGGTTCGCTCGGGAAGGTCCACTACTTAATTCACTCGGATTGACCCTAATACATACTAGTTTCATCCAGACAGCCTATCACACTTTGTGGCTTCACTCGATCGGATTATGTGTATATATATATATTGGCAACCCGAAAATGATCCCCAAAGCCGCTCACTCGGAATCCATGAAGACTTCTCACTCGGAATAACTTTCATGCCCATCACGCCACTCGGGACATTTCACTCACTTTTCACTCGGTGACCATAATATTTCCTACTCTGATTTTCCCACTAAGTTAAGGCGTGCTCGGGTTCTCTAGCTATTTACTAATTTATTACTATGGGCCCACTTAGAGTCTTAGGTGTCGTTCCCTAGTCGGTGAACTCTCACTCGGTGGATTCTCAATCGGAAATCGTTGATTAATCTCCACTCGAGAAAATCTCACAGATATCACTTAAAGAATTCAAACCAATTCCCGCTCCAGGCTATATGACCTCACTCACTCGGTGCTATCCGACTCCTCATCACTCGGAATATCTCCCTATCTCGCTTTCCCCAACAACAACTTAGCTCCGCTTCTACCCATAGTCACACCGACCTCATACGCTCGGAAAGTATACCTGTACACCCATATTTATCACTCGGACATCACTCATAGCGTAGGATAAACACACAATATATATATAAGGATGTATTTAAATAATTACAAATGCATCATCATGTTCTCTCTACCCAAGAGGGTTCAAGTTCTAATGTAAGGGACTAAAACCAAAATACGAGCCGGCCAAGGCTTAATAAGACCTTATATACAGTATATACATATACACATATATTCAACAGTGCTCGGATGCTCCGCTCTGCACTCAGCTCCTCCTTCATCTTTCATTCCGAGAGATATTCACTAAAAAATGTAGCCACAGTAGGGGTGAGCTTTTACATATAAAATGACAGTCAATGACTCGGTATCAGTGTCAGTACGCACACTTATGTTCACTCGGTGATGCTAAAATCCTGAGTCATCAAATTGGTGTGAAAATCTTTGTTTAAAAATTGTGATTCTCAAATTTTTATCTTGGCAAACGCACCATTCGTTAAAATTTTAGTATATTTGATCATCCCACAGGGATTGTGGTAAGTACCTCAATCTTGGACTAGTACAAGCTGAACCAACAAAAGTCGCAGGAATTTCATTCGGTTTTTGGTTGTTTTAGTGTTTTATAGTTGTTTTTGTATTTCCAGAAATAGAGTTAAAATGAAATGTGAAAGGTGACTAATAGAAAACAGGTCAGGATTGCTTCGGTTCACAATTCATCAAGAAACATGCAATTAAAGTATAATCAAACTCCATAATCCAGAGGACAATCCGCTTGTGGTTATTCCCTAATTCCTTAGGTGAAAAACACTAATCCTTAAGCATCGAACCTTAATTCCTTAAGTGCTTAATTAACCTAAGAATCTAATACGAAATTGGAGGTTGAACTCTAACTATTCACCTAAATTGATTAGGCCTAAACTAGTTAGAAAGCTAGAAGTTACCTAAGCTTCAACCATGATTCCTCACTAGCGAAGTTCTTCATCAGTTCTGGATTTGTCAATCCAGTGATTTGGATCCACTCCTCAGCTTGTTCGCCTCAGGATCTAGCAGTTGATTTCCTCGCCCACAGCATCAAGACTCCATTGCTAACCTTCGCAATCCCAACCTTAGGGATTTAGAACTCCATTGACTTCGGTTCCATCGAAGGATTGTGGAACGTCATGGAGGAGAGGATTTAGAGAGAGAAAATGCGTAGTGAGATGTTCGAAGTTGTGAATGAATTGTATTCTATGTGAATCTGTCTCTGTTATGGCTCTCTTCTCTACAGAATATGTACAACCTATATATAAGCTTCTACCTAACTAACTAACTTAACTGATAACTTAGGAAACTTAAGTTAACGACTAAACTAACTAGTTACACAGTTTACAGAATGATCAACTAATTACAGCTTAGCTCTTAACGGGATCCAGCTCATCCTTAGCTAATTTACAGCACAGCACCAGCTAATTAACAGCTTACTACTTAAGTTACTAAGGGTGCAGCAGTAGAAGAGAAGGCAGCAAGAAACAACATTGGTGCCTAGTGCCTTCTGGAGGGAACAATTGCTGTTTTAAATATCAGCCTTTTCGCTTGAGTGAACTTTGTTCTCGCTTGAGCGAACTTGAGATATGTACTGCAGTGTTGCCTTCTCGCTTAAGCGTTATGGAAAAGCTTGGGCGAATGAATGATGTTTTGAGGACACGCTTGAGCGTAGGCTTGCTTTGCTTGAGCGAACTTTGACCCTCGCCTGAGCGAATTTAACTATCGCTTAAGCGAATTGTCTTTTCAATCAGCATTTCTAAAATTGACGCTCGGGTTCTTCTTTTTATTTTCAATCGGTTCCTTGTTTTCTTTTGGAGTCGGTATCTTGGAAATCTTTGTAGTCATCTTTTCGTTAATTCTTTTCGGTCAACCTTTTGGGAAGTCTCGCTCAGTCAGTCTTTTGGACTCCTTTCAGTCGGATATACGAAGACTCACTCGGATTTGTAAATTCTCGCTCAGCTTTATGCTTTCTCACTTGGATTTTTGTAATTTTTCCTCGGATTTGTCTTCTTCTCTCGAGTACGCCTGTTCCTGCACCAATAAACAACTAATTGCCTAGCATTTGTATGCTGGCTGTTGAGTAAATTTATAAATAGTAATAAACTCTTGATTTATTAATGTTATCAATCATTTTCTTATAAAAGTAAAGCACTTTTGAAATAAATAACTAAAACATGAATTATTAACAAATCATTAAATAATATAGTCAAAACTAAACAATAATTAATAAATTATGTTAAATAAAAGGTGGAATAATTAAGTCTTTTTAAGACTTATCACTCGGTCGCATTCAGATTAAACTAAGGCCATGCAAATTAGAATAATATCAATAACATACACTCACATACATATTACATAAAGTTCATCCTTATTCACACATACACATGCATCCGCACACTCGGAATTCATTCATAACACCCAACACATGCCACGCGTACTATCCTAATCAACATCATATCTACATGCATGCCTGCGGATCCGACTTAAGTAATGACTTTCAGTTACAGTTTCCCCCTTACTGGCCGCTCGTCCATCAGCTCTTCCCGCGTGGTACCGGCCTCCCATTGACGTCTCGAGACTCATCTCTAGCTCCCACGGCTACCACAAGCTCTCACAGGATCTAGCCAAGTTCTGTAGCTGGAAGCCATTCCTTCGGGGCTCTTGACCTTCCACGGGTCACCCCATTCCTACACATGCAACTTATGCGTTTTACCAGCAAGCATCGTTACTCAACTGATACCTCCTTCGTAACCACCAAGGTAGAAACCGATTCAATATAGTCCCTATATTTACTTTGTCAATCACACCAGCATGCACAGCAATCAACAGTTCAGAGTAATAACATCAGACAAATCAACTAACAGCCACACATTCATGTCTGACGGTATTAACAGTATAACTATTGATTGTCTATAGCAGAAAGGCCAACAGACTACATTACCACCATCTTGATTGCATGCAATTATTGTATAACTATTAACAAGATACTACTATCATACACATGGAGTCCAAGATCAACAATCATGCATAATACATAGTCGTCACAGACACATGCACACACTTAAAGCAGTACATTCATCCGGTACCGTTCGTGGACCATGCATTTGACATGCAAGCGCCCCCTACCTATCGAAGGAACTCAAGAAGCTCTTCTGCTCTCCGACGTTTAGTCTGACGCCCTTTCTGACTCGTCCAGTCCCTCTTCGCACCGTCGTACCCTGCAATCGGCTCGGGGATGGGGAGTTGTTCTTCCTCTGCTTTAGTGGTCGTCCTTCACCAGTCGGAGGGGCTATGACCTTTCTCCAGTACCGTCGTCGTGATCCCCATAAACGAAGAATAAAAATAGGGGAAGAAAAGAGGACGAAGACGAAGAAGAAGAAAAGAGAGGATGAAGCAGTAAGGAAGGATGAATATCACGGTGATACAGGGTATATGTATATGCATGCGAAGAGAAGGAAGTGGGATGGGAAAACGTGAATCGCAGTCAACTCACGTGACTCACCAATCACAAGCAGCCATCTTTTACCAACTAAATTAATTTGTCATTGTTCCTTAAATTAAATTGATTATAATTAACAATTATCTTCCCACTTTGAAATCAAGGTCTTAATGGTTTATTTCATTTGGTATTTAACTTCAAAATTGGGATGTTACAGTTCTCTCCCTCTTAAAAGAATTTTGTCCTCGAAATTTAGTCGGCAACTCACCTTGGTTAAACAACTCGGGGTACTACTGCCTCATGGCGTCTTCGCATTTCCAGGTACAAGAGGTAGTCCCGTTCTGTTGCCATTCCACTTCAACTAGTTGTACGTCCTTGCTCCTTAAACGCTTTACCGATCGGTCCACAATTCTAATCGGTATAGCTACAGTGGTCAGGTCTTCCTTGATTTCCACTTCCTCATCAGGCATTGTGTGATTGGGATCATGTAGATATTTCCGTAGTTGGGACACGTGAAACACGTTATGCAATCGGGATAAGTGAGTCGGTAATGTTATTCGGTATGCCATGGAGCAGAGTGGGGTTCGGCATCTTCGACCATAAAGTGCTTCGTAGGGTGCCATACCGATGCTGTTGTGATGGCTATTGTTGTATGTAAACTCGATCAGGGGAAGGTACTGCTCCCAATTTCCACCGTGCTCCAACACACACGCCCTTAGCAAGTCCTCCAGGCTCTGAATCATTCGCTCAGATTGCCCATCCGATTGGGGGTGGTAAGCGGAACTTAGCCAAAGCTTCGTACCCAATTGCTGGTGCAGGCTGGTCCAAAACCGGGACGTGAACCTAGGATCCCTATCCGATACGATAGAAGTCGGCACTCCATGCAGTCGGACAATTTTACATACGTAAATCTGGGCCAACTTATGCAGTGGGTATCTCATATTCACAGGTAGGAAGTGTGCACTCTTCGTCAGTCGGTCAACAATGTCCCAAATCGCATCATGGCCCGCTCGATTTTTTAGCAATCCTATGACAAAGTCCATGGCAATTGAGTCCCATTTCCACACGGGAATCTCCAGGGGTTGCAATGCACCATATGGCTTCTGGTGCTCGACTTTTGATTTCTGACAGGTAATACACCGAGCCACGTATTCTGCCACATTCCTCTTTAATCCGGGCCACCAAAATTATGCTCTTAGATCATGGTACATCTTCGTGGTACCCGGGTGGATACTTAGCAAGCTCTTGTAAGCTTCATCAAGCACCATACTTCTCAATTCTCCTCCACCCGGTACATATATTCTGTTTCTCACTCGAAAGATTCTATCCGATCCCTCGGTCAGGGACAAGTCCTTTCCTTTGGCCTGAGTCTCCTTCATCTCAGCCAAGTAGGAATCTGACTGCTGTTGCTCGTACACAGATTTCAGGAATTCATTGGCGATTCTCAACGTACCGATTGTTATTTTCCGAGAGGAGGGGATGTCAACATGTAAGTTCATGTCTCGGAACTGTTCCAATAACTCCACTTCCCTTACCATCATTACTGCTATATGGAGAGATTTCCGACTCAACGCGTCGGCAACAACGTTTGCCTTACCCGGATGGTACTTTAGCTCGAAATCATAATCTTTTAAAATTCCATCCATCTTCTCTGCCTCATATTCAGCTCCTTTTGGTCGAATAAGTATTTGAGGCTCTTGTGATCACTGTATACTTCAAATCTGGACCCGAACAAATAATGCCTCCAGATCTTCAATGCGAAGACTAGGCTGCCAGCTCTAAGTCATGGGTCGGGTAATGTTGTTCGTGAGGTCTCAATTACCGAGAGGTATACGCTATCACTCGGTCTTTCTGCATTAACACGCATCCTAATCTGAGTCCTAACGCATCACAGTAAACCATGAAGCTCTCTTGCAAGTTAGGTAATGCCAACACTGGAGCAGTCGTCAACTTGTCTTTCAGCTCTCGGAAACTGCTCTCGCACTCGGAACTCCATACGAAGGGAATATTTTTCCGAGTCAATTTAGTCAGTGGCAAGGCCAACATAGAAAAACCCTCAATGAATCTTCTATAATAACCAGCCAGGCCCATAAAGCTCCTTATCTCCGAGACCGACTTGGGTCTCTCCTACGCCATTATAGCTGCTACTTTCGAAGGGTCCATCGAGACACCTTCCTCGGAAATCACATGTCCAAGGAAGTGGATCTTATCCATCCAGAAATCGCACTTTGAGAGCTTTGCAAACAACTGCTTCTCCTTCAACACTTGAAGTACCGCTCCGAGGTGTTCTTCATGCTCCTCAGGAGTCTTAGAGTATATTAGGATATCATCAATGAAAACTACAACAAATCGGTCTAGATATGGGTGGAATATGCTGTTCATGTAATTCATGAAGACAGCAGGGGCGTTTGTCACACCGAACGGTATCACTACATACTCGTAGTGGCCACACCGAGTCCTAAAGGCAGTTTTAGGAATGTTCGAGTCCTTCACCCGGATTTGGTGGTATCCCGATCGTAAATCGATCTTGGAGAAGACTAAAGTGCCACGCAGCTGGTCAATTAGATCGTCAATTCTGGGCAATGGGTACCGATTCTTAATTGTGAGTTTGTTTAGTTGTTGGTAATCTATACATAGTCTCATGCTACCATCCTTTTTCTTAACAAGCAGTACAGGTGCGCCCCATGGTGACACACTCAGCCTAATGAATTGTTTTCCGAGTAACTCATCCACCTGCTTCTTCAACTCGGCGAATTCTGTTGGGGATATTCTATAAGGTGCACTGGAGACTGGCTCGGCTCCAAGGATCAGGTCTATAGAGAATTCGACTTCTCTATTGGGAGGGACACTCGGTACATCCTTGGGAAACACCTTTGGGAATTCACAGACAGTCGGAATTTTGTCCACTCGGGCTTTACTCTCACCCTCGGTTAAACAAAGCATCATAAACAGTTGAGCTATACCTTGTGCCGTGTAGTCCTCATTGTGCTGCCTCGGGAAGATTATCCTTCGGTTTCTACAATCCACTAACACCTTGTTGGCTGAAAGCCAATCTACGCCGAGCACGATATCAAGGCCCTTCAAAGGCCCGCACACAAGATCGAAGGTAAAACTCCGATCGTCCAACACAAACATTACGTCCTTACACATCGTTGATATCAACACCTTAGGGCCAGTCGGGTTGGCTACTTCCAAAATCCGATCCATATCCATAGTTGGTAATCGCAATCGTCTCACACACTCATCAGCTACGAAGGAGTGGGTGGCTCCAGAATCAAAAATTACACTAAGTGTATATTCACCGAGTAGGCACTTACTTTGTACTAAGTCGTTCGCCTGTGCAGCTTCCTCAGATGGCGTAGACTCCCCCAGCAGCTGGTTGATCGGTGTTTCTCCTCTGATTATTTGGGGCAACCATCATATTTCCTTTGGCTCTGTTGCTTCCGCCCCCCGAGCTTTGACCATTGTTTCCACTGCTCCTCACCTTGAAACCTCCCTGACGCGCATTGGTACTTGTTTGACGGAGTTGGGGGCAGTCAGGGCGAATGTGCCCCTTCTCCTTGCAATGAAAACACTTGACATCTGCACTAACGCAATTCTGAGCAAAGTGGTCGCCACCACATTTAAAACACTTGCCATATTTTGGTCGTCCGCTCATTTGTCTCCCTTGGTTACTACGATCTTGATATCTAGTAAAGGGTCCATTTCTTCCCATGTTACCTGGCCTCTTGAAGCGTGACTGTTGAGGCCTCAAGAAGGAACTTGCTCTACTGTTCTGGCCTGAGTGGGCCTTGTCATCTTCTTCAAATATTCTACACTTATTCACCAATGCAGGAAAACTCCTAATCTCTTGGTATCTGCAGGCTCTCTTAATATCTGACCTCAATCCATTCTCGAATTTAAGGCACTTGGAGTTCTCCGTCCCTGGTTGTTGGAAGGGTGGGTAGAATAGATACAATTCTTCGAATCTGGCCGCATATTCTTCCACAATCATGGAACCCTGTTTCAACTCCATAAACTCCAATTCCTTCTGACTCCTTACTGTGTCGGGTAAGTACTTCTCTAAGAAGCATGTCTTGAAATTGTTCCAGGTCAGCTGAGTATCATCGTCAGGAAATCGGTTTCTGGCTATCTTCCACCAGTTCTCCGCCTCGTCTCGCAGCATATACACTGCACATTCTACCTTCTGGGCCTCGGTATAGTGAAGACCCCCAAAAATCCTTTCCAGCTCTTGAGTCCATTTAAAAGTTGCCTCAGGGTTACGCCCTCCTTGAAATTCACTCGGCTTCCTTTTCAGGAAGCGGTCCAACACTTGGCCTCCTTCAGCTCGTTGCTGGCCCTGTCTCTCGAACACGTCAGCAAAACGTTGGAAGGCCATGGCTATGGCCTCTATGCTTTGGCGATTCGTCATCCCTTATCCTGAAATTAACACCCCTTCAAGGATAAGTATACTAAGTCACTTACTACGATCGTATCTCAGCCTAATATTCAGTAACTTAGCACATTATGCCATTTCTATATGTTACACAATCAGTCGGACCAGGAGGAACAACCTCCTATCCACAAATCAATATCACAGTATCAATCAGGTTCAACAATATCACAATAATGATGACCATTCGATCATAATACACACAACCGCTCACACTCGGTAAGCATACCTTGGCCTTGGACCTTTCGGTCTGCTCTGATACCAAAATGTAACACCCTAATTTTTAATTAAATAAATTAAACCAACAGGGAAATTTTTCCAAATTCTAAAGTTAATAAACCGTACATAATCTACTCGAATAAAAAAACCGGGTGCAACGAGGAAAAAGGAGGGGAAAAAGACAAGGGAAATGGGCAAATACACAGTGAAAAAGGAAGCGCTTAAGCGAAACTACACTCGGCATCCTGTCACTCCACTTGGTATTTTCCCCACTCGGATTTCATGTGTATGGTTCACTCGGGAAGGTCCACTACTTAATTCACTCGGATTGACCCTAATACATACTAGTTTCATCCAGACAGCCTATCACACTCCGTGGCTTCACTCGATCGGATTATGTATATATATATATTGGCAACCCGAAAATGATCCCCAAAGTCGCTCACTCGGAATCCATGAAGACTTCTCACTCGGAATAACTTTCATGCCCATCACGCCACTCGGGACATTTCACTCACTTTTCACTCGGTGACCATAATATTTCCTACTCTGATTTTCCCACTAAGTCAAGGCGCGCTCGGGTTCTCTAGCTATTTACTAATTTATTACTATGGGCCCACTTAGAGTCTTAGGTGTCGTTCTCTAGTTAGTGAACTCTCACTCGGCGGATTCTCAATCGGAAATCGTTGATTAATCTCCACTCGGGAAAATCTCACAGATATCACTTAAAGAATTCAAACCAATTCCCGCTCCAGGCTATATGACCTCACTCACTCGGTGCTATCCGACTCCTCATCACTCGGAATATCTCCCTATCTCGCTTTCCCCAACAACAACTTAGCTCCGCTTCTACCCATAGTCACACCGACCTCATACACTCGAAAAGTATACCTATACACCCATATTTATCACTCGGACATCACTCATAGCGTAGGATAAACACACAATATATATATAAGGATGTATTTAAATAATTACAAATGCATCATCATGTTCTCTCTAACCAAGAGGGTTCAAGTTCTAATGTAAGGGACTAAAACCAAAATACGAGCCGGCCAAGGCTTAACAAGACCTTATATACAGTATATACATATACACATATATTCAACAGCGCTCGGATGCTCCGCTCTGCACTCAGCTCCTCCTTCATCCTTCATTCCGAGAGATATTCACTGAAAAATGTAGCCACAGTAGGGGTGAGCTTTTACATATAAAATGACAGTCAATGACTCGGTATCAGTGTTAGTACGCACACTTACGTTCACTCGATCGCATTCAGATTAAACTAAGGCCATGCAAATTAGAATAATATCAATAGCATACACTCACATACATACTACGTAAAGTTCATCCTTATTCACACATACACATGCATCCGCACACTCGGAATTCATTCATAACACCCAACACATGCCACGCGTACTATCCTAATCAACATCATATCTACATGCATGCCTGCGGATCCGACTTAAGTAATGACTTTCAGTTACAGTTTCCCCCTTACTGGCCGCTCGTCCATCAGCTCTTCCCGCGTGGTACCGGCCTCCCATTGACGTCTCGAGACTCATCTCTAGCTCCCACGACTACCACGAGCTCTCACAGGATCTAGCCAAGGTCTGTAGCTGGAAGCCATTCCTTCGGGGCTCTTGACCTTCCACGGGTCACCCCATTCCTACACATGCAACTTATGCGTTTTACCAGCAAGCATCGTTACTCAACCGATACCTCCTTCGTAACCACCAAGGTAGAAACCGATTCAATATAGTCCCTATATTTACTTTATCAATCACACCAGCATGCACAACAATCAACAGTTTAGAGTAATAACATCGGACGAATCAACTAACAGCCACACATTCATGTCTCACGGTATTAACAGTAATAGAACCGTGCATCACACTCATCTATAGCAGAAAGGCCAACAGACTACATTACCACCATCTTGATTGCATGCAATTATTGTATAACTATTAACAAGATACTACTATCATACACATGGAGTCCAAGATCAACAATCATGCATAATACATAGTCGTCACAGACACATGCACACACTTAAAGCAGTACATTCATCCGGTACCGTTCATGGACCATGCATTTGACATACAAGCGCCCCCTACCTACAGAAGGAACTCAAGAAGCTCTTCTGCTCTCTGACGTTTGGTCTGACGCCCTTTCTGACTCGTCCAGTCCCCCTTCACACCATCGTACCCTGCAATTGGCTCAGGGATGGGGAGTTGTTCTTCCTCTGCTTTAGTGATCGTCCTTCACCAGTCAGAGGGGCTATCACCTTTCTCCAGTACCGTCGTCGTGATCCCCAGAAACGAAGAATAAAAATAGGGGAAGAAAAGAGGATGAAGACGAAGAAGAAAAAAAGAGAGGATGAAGCAGTAAGGAAGGATGAATATCACGGTGATACAGGGTATATGTAAATGCATGTGAAGAGAAGGAAGTGGGATGGGAAAATGTAACATCCCAATTCTAAAGTTAGATACCGAATGAAAATTAAACGATAAAAACCTGAATGCAAAGTAAAGAATTAATTGTTAATCATAATCAATATAGCTTGTGAGTTAGTGACAAGCTGATTGGACTTAGTTGGTGGAATGTGGCTGTTTGTGATTGGCGGAAGGTGTGAGTAGACTGCGACTCGCGCTTTCCATCCCACTCCTTCCCTTCACATGCGTATATATGTGCGTACCCTGTATTACCGTGTGTACAAAACTTCTCCCACTACTTCATTCTCTATTTTCTTCTTCGTCTCCATCTTCTTTTTCTTCCCCTATTTTTATTCTTCACGACGATAGTGCGGGAAGAAGGTCAGAGCCCTCCAACTGGTGAAGGACGATCGTTGAGGCAGAGGAAGAACAACGCTTCATTCCAGAACTGAGTACAGAGTACGACGGGGCGAAGGAAGGCTGAACGAATCAGAAGAAGGGTATCGGATCCAACGACGAGAGCAGAAAAGCTTCTTGAGGTTCCCTCCGAAGGTGGGGGGCGCTTGCATGTCAAATGCATGGTCCACGAACGGTACCGGATGAATGTACTGCTTGAGTGTGTGCATGTGTTTATGATGACCGGATCTTATGCATGATTGTTGGTTTTGGATTCGGTGTGTTTTACAGTGGTTATATAGTAGTTGCATGCAATCAAGATGGTGGTAATATGGACTGTTAGCCTTTGATAATGACGTATGAAATGCATGGCTCCATCTTTGTTCACACTATAAAATATGAATGTGTGCCCGTTAGTTGATTTGTCAAATGCTATTACTTGATTGCCCGATTGTTGTGCATATTGGTATAACTGATAAAGCAATATAAAGGTTGTGTTGAATTTGTTCTACTTATGGTTACGACGGAGGTATCGGTTGTGTGATAGTGCTTACTGGAAAATGCATTAGCTGCATGTGTAAGAGTGGGGTGACCCGTGGAAGGTCATGAGCCCGAGGGAATGACTTCCAGCTACAGACCCTGGTTAGATCCCGAGAGAGCTCGTGGTAGCCGTAGGAGCTAGAGAGGAGTCCCGAGACGCCTATGGGAGGCCGGTACCACACAGGAAGAGTTGAGGGACGAGGGGCCAGTAGAAAGGAAACCGTAACTGAAAGTCATCACTCGAGTCAGATCCGCAGGCATGCATGTAGATATGAGGTTGATTAGAACAGTACGCATAGCATGTGTTGAGTGTTATGAATGATTTCCGAGTGTGTGGACATTTGTATGTGTTGTATGTGTGCCATAGATAATATTCTGCTTCCTTAACCTTAATTGACTTGAAAACGATTGAATAAAAGTGAGTGTGCGTATTGACACTAATACCGAGTCCTTGATTGTCATTTTACCTGTAAAGGCTCACCCCTGCAATGGCTACATTTTCAGTGAACATCTCTCGGAATGAAGGATGAAGGAGGAGCTGAGTGTAGAACAAAACAGCCGAGTGCTTTTGAATATATGTGTATATGTATATACCGTGTGTAAGGTCCTGTTAAGCTTTGGCCGGCTCATGTTTTGGTTTTAGTCTTTACGTTAGAACTTGAACAGCTTCGGGTAACAGAAATCATGATGAAACTCTTATAATTATTTGAATACTTTCATTTATATATATATGTTGTGTGTCCTTCTATACTGTAAGTGATGTCCGAGCGGTGAATGTGGATGCATGAGTATGTCTTATGAGCATAGGAGGTTAGTGTGTTTGTGGGTGGTTATGAAGCTGAGTGGTTCCGAGTGAAAGATTATATGTAAGCCGAGTGAGGAAGAGCTTGTACTCCCGAGTAAAAAGATCCTAAGTGATCCCCCGTCTGAAGGAGGAGTTAATGGAGTGGTTTGGAATGGAATGTACTCTAAGCGTAGGATAATTATAATCTGAGTGATCAAATTGTAATATGCCGAGTGAGTTAGCTGCTATTTCCCCGAATGAATATAAGCCTGAGGATTTCCGAGTAAATGTAAGTATGAAATTCGAGTGAGATTCATTCACGTGAGTTCCCGAGAGAGAAACACTTAGACGGACTCTCAGGGAAGTTTCCTCCAATGACATCCTGGTGAGTAACTTAGTGGAAAGAATCTCGAGTGCATAGGCTTAACTGATTCTGAGTGAAGACGCGTATAAGCTCCGAGCGGGAAATATTCTGAGTGAGAGTTTATAGAATCCGAGTGGAAAGTCCCCTACTTACCGGGCGAATCTAGTATGTACCTTGGTGGATAAATATAAGAGACTATGTTATAGAAGGTAGGCGTGGGAGTCGATTCCCGAGTGTTGGAACCCCTCATACCAAGTTGCCTTAGGAGTGAATCCCGAGTGGACTTAGTCGTTTACCGAGTGTATGGATGTTTCGATGCCGAGTGAGGGATTAGCCGAGTGAGACTCCTCGCTTCAGCGAATGGAGGATTCGCTCGAGCGAATGTGGGTCGTTGGAAGGCGTTGTCGCGGTATCGCTCGGGCGAGTTGGGCGTCTCGCCCAGGCGGATTCATGCTTCGCTTGAGCAAGTGTACGCTGTGTGGTGGTCCGCTCAGGCGCTGTCTGTGTTTCCGTGTGAATGGTCTTTATTTCCCTTGCCTTCTTTTCTCTTTCTTCTTGGCCATAGGACTAGCTCTCATATCTTCATATATGGGAGTATTTTTATTATGGATCCAGGTTATTTCATAATTAATTCACGAAAATTTTTTTTCCCCTAAAATTTAGGATGTTACATTTTGGTATCAGAGCGGACTGAAAGGTCCAAGGCCAAGGTATGCTTACCGAGTGTAAGCGGTTGTGTGCTTTCTGACTGAATGGTCATTATTGTTGTGATATTGGTTGAACCTGATTGATATTGGCTTGTGGATGGGAGGGTGTTTCCCTCCTGGTCTGATTGATTGTATAATATATAGAGATAGCATGATGTGCTAAGTCATTGAACATTAGGCTGAAATCCGAATGGTAGTGAGTGGCTCGGTATACTTATCCTTGAATGTTAATTTCAGGATAAGGGATGAAGCATCGCCAAAGCATGGAGGCTATAGCCACAGCATTCTAACGCTTTGCAGACGTGTTTGAGAGGCAAGGCCAGACTCGAGCTGAGGATGGCCACGTGCTAGACCGCTTCTTGAAGAGGAAGCTGAGTGAGTTTCAGGGAGGACGTAACCCGGAGGCAGCTTTTAAATGGACTCAGGAACTGGAAAGGATTTTTGGGGGTCTTCGTTGTACCGAGGCCCAAAAGGTGGAACGTGCAGTGTATATGCTGTGGGATGAAGCGGAGAACTGGTGGAAGATAGCCAGAAACCGATTCCCTGATGATGATGCTCAGCTGACATGGAACGATTTTAAGACATGCTTCTTAGAGAAGTACTTCCGCGATACAGTGAGGAGTGGGAAGGAGTTGGAGTTTATGGAGTTGAAGCAGGGCTCCATGACTGTGGAAGAGTATGCGACTAGGTTCGAAGAACTGTGCCTATTCTACTCACCTTTCCAACAACCAGGGACGGAGAGCTCCAAGTGCCTTAAATTTGAAAATGGGTTGAGATCGGATATTAAGAGGGCTTGCAGATATCAAGAGATCAGGAGTTTTCCTGCATTAGTGAACAAATGTAGAATATTTGAGGAAGATGACAAGGCCCACTCGGGCCAGAGCAGCAGAGCCAACCAGTATTTGAGGCCTCGGCAGTCACGTTTCAAGAGACCAGGAAACGTAGGAAGAAATGAACCCTTCACTAGATATCAGGATCGCGGTGACCGAGGGAGACAGATGAGTGGACGACCTAGGTATGGAAAGTGTTTTAAATGTGGTGGCGACCACTTTGCTCAGAGTTGCAATGGTACCGATGTTAAGTGTTTTCACTGCGGGAATAAGGGGCACATTCGCCCTGACTGCCCCCAGCTCCATCAAACAAATGCTAGTGTGCGTCAAGTAGGGTTCCAGGTGAAGAGCAATAGGAATGATGGACAAAGCTCTTGGGGCGGAAACAACAGAGCTAGAGGGAATATGATGGTTGCCCTAAATAACCGGAGGAGAAACACCGATCAACCAGCTGCTGGAAGAGTCTACGCAATCAACACAGAGGATGTCGTACAAGCAAATGACTTAGTGCAATGTAAGTGCTCACTTGGTAGGTACACACTTAGTGTAGTTTTTGATTTTGGAGCCACCCACTCCTTCATAGCTGATGATTGTGTAAAACGTTTGAAATTACCGACCGTGGAAATGGATCGGATTTTGGAAGTAGCCAATCCGACTGGTCCTAAGGTACTGACCTCATCAATGTGCAAAAAAGTGACGTTTGAGTTGTGCGATCGGAGTTTCACTTTCGACTTAGTGTGCATACCTTTGAAGGATCTTGATATCGTGCTCGGAGTAGATTGGCTTTCAGCCAACGAAGTGTTAGTGGATTACAGAAACCGAAGGATAATCTTCCCGAGACAGCACCATGAGGACTGCACAGCACAAGGTATACCTCAACTGTTCATGATGCTTTGTCTAACCGAGGGTGAGAGTAAAACCCGAGTGAACAGAATCCCGATTGTCTGTGAATTTCCAGAAGTGTTCCCTGAAGACGTACCGAGTGTCCCTCCCAATAGAGAAGTCAAATTCTCTATAGACTTGATCCTTGGGGCCGAGCCAGTCTCCAGTGCACCTTATAGAATGTCCCCAACTGAATTAACCGAGTTGAAGAAGCAAGTAGATGAGTTACTCGGAAAGCAATTCATTAGGCCGAGTGTATCACCATGGGGTGCACCTGTGCTGCTTGTTAAGAAGAAGGATGGCAGCATGAGACTTTGTATAGACTACCGACAGTTGAACAAACTCACAATTAAGAATTGTTACCCGCTGCCCAGAATTGATGACTTAATTGACCAACTGCGTGGAGCCTCAGTCTTCTCAAAGATTGACCTGCGATCGGGATACCACCAAATCCGAGTGAAGGACTCGGATATCCCAAAGACTGCCTTTAGGACTCGGTATGGCCACTACGAGTATGTGGTGATGCCGTTCGGTGTGACGAATACCCCTGCTCTCTTCATGAATTACATGAACAACATATTCCACCCCTATTTAGACCGATTCGTAGTTGTTTTCATTGATGACATCCTAGCCTATTCTAAGACTTCCGAGGAGCATGAAGGACACCTCCGAGCGGTACTCCAAGTGTTAAAGGAGAAGCAGTTATTTGCGAAGCTTTCAAAGTGCGAATTCTGGATGGATAAGATCCACATCCTCGGACATGTGATTTCCGAGCAAGGTGTCTCGGTGGACCCTTCGAAGGTGACAGCTATAATGACATGGGAGAGACCCAAGTCGGTCTCGGAGATAAGGAGCTTTATGGGCCTGGCAGGCTATTATAGAAGATTCATTGAGGGTTTTTCTAAGTTGGCTTTGCCACTAACTAAATTGACTCGGAAAAACATTCCCTTCGTGTGGAGTCCCGAGTGTGAGGGAAGTTTCCGAGAGCTGAAGAACAAGTTGACGGCTGCACCAGTGCTGGCATTACCTAACTTGCAAGAGAGCTTCGTGGTTTATTGTGATGCATCAGGACTCGGATTAGGGTGCGTGCTAATGCAGAAGGACCGAGTGATAGCGTATGCCTCTCGGCAATTGAGACCACACGAGCAGCACTATCCGACCCACGATTTGGAGTTGGCAGCTGTGGTGTTCACGTTAAAAATCTGGAGACATTATTTGTTTGGGTCCAGATTCGAAGTATACAGTGATCACAAGAGCCTCAAATACTTGTTCGACCAGAAGGAGCTGAATATGAGGCAGAGGAGATGGATGAAATTTCTAAAGGATTATGATTTCGAGTTAAAGTGCCACCCAGGCAAGGCAAACGTTGTTGCCGACGCATTGAGTCGGAAATCTCTTCATATGGCAGTGATGATGGTAAAGGAGGTAGAACTATTGGAACAGTTCCGAGACATGAACTTGCATGTTGACACCCCCTCCTCTCAGAAAATGATGATCGGCACGCTGAGAATTACCAATGACTTCTTGAAATCCGTGTACGAGCAGCAGCAGTCGGATTCCTACTTGACCAAGATGAAGAAGACTCAGACCAAAGGTAAGGATTTATCCTTGACCGAGGGAACGAATGGGGTTTTCCGAGTAAGAAATAGAATATACGTGCCGGTGGAGGAGAATTGAGGAGAATGGTGCTTGATGAGGCGCACAAGAGCTTGTTAAGTATCCACCCGGGAGCCACGAAGATGTACCATGACCTGAGAACATAGTTCTGGTGGCCCGGACTAAAGAAGGATGTGGCAGAATACGTGGCTCGGTGTATCACCTATCAAAAGTCGAAGGTCGAGCACCAGAAGCCGTATGGTGCATTGCAGCCCCTGGAGATTCCCGTGTGGAAATGAGACTCAATTGCTATGGACTTTGCCATGGGATTGCCCAAAAATCGAGCGGGCCATGATGCAATTTGGGTCATTATTGACCGACTGACGAAGAGTGCACACTTCCTGCCTGTGAACATGAAGTACCCGATGCATAGGTTAGCACGGATCTACATTCAAGAGATCGTCTGACTGCATGGTATACCGACTTCCATCGTATCAGATAGGGATCCTAGGTTCACGTCCTGGTTTTGGACCAGCCTGCATTAGGAAATGGGCACTAAACTTTGGCTTAGCTCTGCCTGCCACCCCCAATCGGATGGACAATCCGAGCGAACGATTCAAAGCCTGGAGGACTTGTTAAGAGCGTGTGTGTTGGAGCACGGTGGAGAATGGGAGCAGTACCTTCCCTTGATTGAGTTTATGTACAATAACAGCCATCACAGCAGCATTGGAATGGCACCCTACGAAGCGTTGTATGGTCGAAGGTGCCGAACCCCGCTTTACTGGTCGGAAATAGGTGAGAGTCTGCTATTGGGACCAGAGATTGTTAAGCAAACTTCGGAACAGATCCGAGTGATAAGAGAGAAGATGAAGGCATCTCAAGACAGGCAAAAGAGCTACTACGACGAGCGAACCAAACCATTAGAGTTTTCAGTCGGAGACAAGGTATTTTTAAGGACTTCACCGAGTAAAGGGGTCGGGCGAGCCTTGAAGAGCGGGAAGTTAAGCCCTCGATACATTAGACCTTATGAGGTGTTGGAACGAGTCAGCTCCGTGGCATATCATATAGCACTACCGACTCACTTATCTCGATTGCATGACGTGTTTCATGTGTCTCAACTAAGGAAGTATCTACATGACCCCAGCCACACAATGCCTGATGATGAAGTGGAAGTCAAGGAAGACCTGACCACTGTGACTACACCGATCAGAATCGTGGACCAATCGGTGAAGCGTTTGAGGAGCAAAAACATACAGCTGGTCGAAGTGGAGTGGCAACAAGGCAAGACTACCTCTCGTACCTGGGAACGCGAAGACACCATGAGGCAGCAGTACCCCGAGTTGTTTACTAAGGTGACTACCGACTGAATTTCGAGGACGAAATTCTTTTGAGTAGGGGAGAACTGTAACATCCCAATTCCGAAGTTAGATACCAAATGAAAATTAAACGATAAAAACCTGAATGCAAAGTAAAGAATTAATTGTTAATCATAATCAATATAGCTTGTGAGTTAGTGACAAGCTGATTGGACTTAGTTGGTGGAATGTGGCTGTTTGTGATTGGCGAAAGGTGTGAGTAGACTGCGACTCACGCTTTCCCATCCCACTCCTTCCCTTCGCATGCGTATATATGTGCGTACCCTGTATTACCGTGTGTGCAAAACTTCTCCCACTACTTTATTCTCTCTTTTCTTCTTTGTCTCCATCTTCTTTTCCTTCCCCTGTTTTTATTCTTCACGATGACAGTGCGGGAAGAAGGTCACAGCCCTCTAACTGGTGAAGGACGATCGTTGAGGCAGAGGAAGAACAACGCTTCATTCCAGAACCGAGTACAGAGTACGACGGGGCGAAGGAAGGCTGAACGAATCGGAAGAAGGGCGTCGGATCCAACGACGAGAGCATAAAAGCTTCTTGAGGTTCCCTCTGAAGGTAGGGGGCGCTTGCATGTCAAATGCATGGTCCACGAACGGTACCGGATGAATGTACTGCTTGAGTGTGTGCATGTGTTTATGACGACCGGATCTTATGCATGATTGTTGGTTTTGGATTCGGTGTGTTTTACAGTGGTTATATAGTAGTTGCATGCAATCAAGATGGTGGTAATGTGGACTATTAGCCTTTGATAATGACGTATGAAATGCATGGCTCCATCTTTGTTAACACTGTGAAATATGAATGTGTGCCCGTTAGTTGATTTGTCAAATGCTATTACTTGATTGCCCGATTGTTGTGCATATTGGTATAACTGATAAAGCAATATAAAGGTTATGTTGAATTTGTTCTACTTATGGTTACGACGGAGGTATCGATTGTGTAAAGGTGCTTACTGGAAAATGCATTAGCTGCATGTGTAAGAGTCGGGTGACCCATGGAAGGTCATGAGCCCGAGGGAATGACTTCCAGCTACAGACCCTGGCTAGATCCCGAGAGAGCTCATGGTAGCCGTAGGAGCTAGAGAGGAGTCTCGAGACGCCTATGGGAGGCCGGTACCACACGGGAAGAGTTGAGGGATGAGGGGCCAGTAGAAGGGAAACTGTAACTGAAAGTCATCACTCGAGTCGGATCCACAGGCATGCATGTAGATATGAGGTTGATTAGAATAGTACGCATAACATGTGTTGAGTGTTATGAATGATTTCCGAGTGTGTGGACATTTGTATGTGTTGTATGTGTGCCATAGATAATATTCTGCTACCCTAACCTTAATTGACTTGAAAACGATTGAATGAAAGTGAGTGTGTGTATTGACACTGATACCGAGTCCTTGATTGTCATTTTACCTGTAAAAGCTCACCCCTGCAGTGGCTACATTTTCAGTGAACATCTCTCGGAATGAAGGATGAAGGAGGAGCTGAGTGTAGAACAAAACAGTCGAGTGCTTTTGAATATATGTGTATATGTATATACCGTGTGTAAGGTCCTGTTAAGCCTTGGCCGGCTCATGTTTTGGTTTTAGTGTTTACGTTAGAACTTGAACAGCTTCGGGTAACAGAAGTCATGATGAAACTCTTGTAATTATTTGAATGCTTTCATTTATATATATATATGTTGTGTGTCTGACGTGTGTATTTTTACAGTCGTTATTCCGTCAAATTAGTACATTAAAATTAATTAATTAATTAATGTAGTACTAGGGTGTCAACCTAGGTCGTTCTCTCACGGATCAACACAAAAATTTAGGAAAAATCAAGTCTTAAACTAATTTTTAACAATTAAAAATAAAAACTCAACAACTAAAATTTTTACAAACATAAGTTCAACAAACATAAAATTGGGGGGGGGGGGGTTTGATTGGTTTTTGTTATCACAATTAAAATTAAAACAAAGTAAATATGGAATTTAAAACAATAATTAACAAGCGATTGATTTTCTTGGAGTATTGTAAATAAATTTATCCTTGGTTCACTAAAGATAATTTGTATACTTTCATTACTGTCAATTTCTTAGCTCAATTTGAATTAATCAACTAAGCGTCTTTTTCAATTCACAATTCCTTTACTTTCATTTAAAAATGAATATTTTAATCAAGCATCCTAATTAAGCAAAAGGAGTCAAGATCGTAAAATCTAGGAATTATTGAGCATACATAAGAACATCGCCTATATACATAATCTATTCTCAAATTATGGAATTAAGCAAACCATAATTATTAAAAGTGATTATGAAAATATTCATTAAGCATGCATATTTCCTTAATCCATTCTAATTTAAAATCTTATTTTATTCCATTTGAATAATTAAACCGATTAAGCATACAAATTTAATTAAACAGAATGGAATTAAATAAGCAGAGTAAGATTATGAAGAAATAACAATAATGAAAACATACTATATTAAAAATAATGACCTCAAAATTACATTACAATATTCTCCAAGAAAATCAATCTAGGGTTTTAGCCCTCCATAATAACAACTACAAAGAAAAGAAACTAACCCGGAATGGAGCAAAGAGGGGGAAGAAGAGAGGAGGAGGCTTTGTGCCTTCCTCTGATGCTTATAGAAACAAAGAGAGAAAAGAGAGAAACGTGAATTGAGGTGTGTTTCAAGCCTTTGGCAATGGTCCTATTTATAGTGAAAGCAAGGGTAAAGGTCTCCTGCTGACGCTGTGCGTCAGCAGGATGCTACGCGTCAGCGTTGCGAATATGCTTCCACGCTACGCGTAATTATGAGGCTACGCGTGAGTGTTTCTGACTCAGAATACATTATTTCATCCAATAATTCTTCAATAATGCTTGGACACTTGTGCTGCATGTTCCCCACTGAGATAGTGCCGTATGTCTGTAATGGATTGGCCAATAAGTGCTTTAATATAAATAAATCCTCCACTTCTGAAGTTGCACACAGCCTGTTAATGGGATCCTCGTCACTGTTGACGCTACGCGTGGGCTTGACGCTACGCATCAGTGTTACAAATTTGCTTCCACGCTACGCGTGGTACCAGCGCTACGCGTCAGACCTGATGCTCAATTTTATGATTTCCCAATTGCAACCTCAATTATTCACTACAATATCAAGGAAATTAAGTAAGATTTATTATTTCATTTAAAGATTATCGCCTAATTCAGTTAATATTAAATAAAGCTTGAATTATGAAAATGTGTTAAAATGCATAATATTACACAATTAGCAATGGCAAATTATACACATTTAAAGCAAGGAATTAAGGCTAAATCATGCATCATCAAATACTCCCACACTTATTCTTTTGCACTCCCGGGCAAAATCAAAATAAAAACAAGTATCACAATTTATGAAAAAAAAAAAAAAGTTAAGTTGAAAATAACAACACACAGAATTGGCATGAAATTTTAGGAATATACAGAAAAACAAGAGTTATTCAACATGCAAGATACAGAGCATCAAGATATATATAAAAAATCATTCAAACACTTAGGCATGTGAAAATTAAATTAAACTGAAAAGAAAATCATTAGTGATAGAACCTCACAAGACATACTCTCAACTCTCAAGTGTTTAAGGTTTGTGTATACTCTCAAAACATTTCCTAAAAAACAGACAGTCTAAAAATTTGACAAGTTTCTCAATTCCACAATCAACTTAAATGCATGTATAGATCAACAGGGCTTTGTAGGGTTGTAATGTGGCCAAGGTTAAAATGGATGAAAATTTTTATTTTTTTTTTAACGAAATAAATACCAAAAAGAATGATGAAGCAATTAATTTAACTGGCAAACAGTGAGGGTAAAACATTTATTGTACGATATTAGGTCGCAATCATAATATTTTTTTTATTTTTATTTTTTTTAATGAGATTGCATAACCCTTGGAACCAGAGTTACAATTCCTTTTTGCACACCCCCACACTTATTTGAATGCCTGTTTTTGACTTGATTCCAAAGCTCCAATATATTCCTTAAGGTAGGTATATTTTTGGTTTTTCACCCATGGCTTATTTGAGCTGCAACAAGGAAATAGTTAAATAGGCTCAAAATGGCTATCAAGAGATAATTTATTCATGGTAGGCTTATCTAGCTTAGTGGCTCAATTGAACAAAATGCCTGTATCATTTCAAATACATTCATATGAGTTTCAAGTATCATCAAGAAACAAGACAAAAATTAAGATGTAAGCTTTCAGGAATTAATCACACATGAAAGGATTAAGATGGTTTAAAGTGATCCATCAAATTTAAAGGCTCAAAAATCTCACAAGGTATAATTCTATCATATATGATCATCTATCAATTATCATGTCATTCTCATCATACCAAAATTGCTTGAGTTCAAATTATAACATATCATTAAGCTCATATCAGACATGAAAGAATTTACTTGTTACTCATGCATATCTTAAAATTCCAATAAAACATGCCTTTTTAAAACAAAAACACACACAAAAAAAAAATTATTTATTTATTTATTTTATTTTATTTTTTTTAATAAAAGCACATAAAATTTAATCACACAACAACACATAAATGATCCCACCCCCACACTTAAATCATACATTGTCCTCAATGTAAGACAGAGCATACAAAATAGACAATATAATGAAAAAGTAAAGAGATGGGTAAGAAAAACTCCCTCAAGGGGGATCAAGAAGTGGTTCCCCCAAAACATGTTCCTCCATTGTAACATCCACAAGTGAAGGATTTTCATAAAATGGCTTCAAACGTTGTCCATTAACCTTGAAGCTTTTGTTGGAGTTTTCACTTATTATTTCCACAGCTCCATGGGGAAATACATTAGTAACAATGAAAGGTCCTTCCCATTTGGAGCGCAATTTTCCGGCCATCAGTTTCAATCGGGAATTAAACAGTAGCACTTTCTGTCCAGCAGTAAAATCCTTTCTAGCTATTAAGCTATCATGGAATTTCTTTGTTTTCTCTTTATAGAACCTCGAGTTCTCATAAGCTGCCAAACGGATCTCATCAAGCTCATTCAGTTGTAATTTTCTTTCTTCACCTGCTTGATTAAGTGCTAAGTTGCAAGCTTTTACAGCCCAATAAGCACGATGCTCAATCTCCACTGGAAGATGACATGCTTTACCAAAAACAATTCTATAGGGAGACATTCCTATAGGTGCCTTAAAAGCTGTTCTATGTGCCCAAAGAGCATCATCCAATTTCTTGCTCCAATCCTTTTTATTAGGCTGTACTATCTTTTCTAGGATTCTTTTGATCTCTCTGTTAGATACTTCTGCTTGACCATTAGTTTGGGGGTGATATGGAGTAGAGACTCTATGAACAACCCCATACTTCCTGAGCATAGCTTGCATGGTCCTGTTGCAGAAATGTGTTCCTTGATCACTGATGATTGCTCTCGGGATGCCAAACCTGCAAAGAATTTGTGATCTAACAAAATCCACAACAACTCGAGCATCATTAGTTCTGGTGGCTTTAGCTTCCACCCATTTAGAAACATAATCAACAGCTAATAAAATGTAAGTAAAACCAAAGGATGGAGGAAATGGACCCATAAAATCAATGCCCCAAACATCAAATACTTCACAAAACAACATAGGTTGCTGAGGCATCTGTTGTCTCCATGTGGTAGCATTACTAGCTCTTTGGCATTTATCACAGGTGTTACAAATTCTCCATGCATCCTTAAAAATTGTGGGCCAATACAAACCTGAATCCAACACTTTTCTTGCTGTTCTTTGTGGACCAAAATGTCCACCAACTGGTGAAGCATGGCAGAATTGAAGAACTGATTCTATTTCATGATCGGGAATGCATCTTCGAATCACCTGATCATTACACAATTTCCACAAATACGGGTCATCCCAAATATAATACTTTGCATCACTTTTTAATTTTGAAATTTGGTTTCTGGATGCACATGGTGGAAAAACAGAAGCAACAAGATAATTTACAATGTTAGCGAACCAAGGTGAATCAAAAGAGTTAGAAATACTCATGAGGTGTTCATCGGGAAAATGGTCCCGAATAGGTGCCGAATCAGGAGCATTCTCAATTCTGCTTAAATGGTCTGCCACAAGGTTTTGTGTTCCACTTCTATCATGAATTTCCAAGTCAAACTCTTGGAGCAAAAGCGTCCAACGAATCAATCTTGGCTTGGACTCACCTTTCTTCAACAAGTACTTCAGAGCTGCATGGTCAGTAAAGACAACTACTCGAGAACCGAGTAGGTAAGATCTGAACTTATCTAATGCAAAAACAATGGCCAAGAGCTCTTTCTCAGTGGTGGTGTAATTTACCTGGGCAGCATCTAAAGTTTTAGATGCATAGTAGATGACCCTAGGCTGCTTGTCAATCTTTTGACCAAGGACAGCTCCCAATGCATAATTAGAGGCATCACACATCAACTCAAATGGGGCTGTCCAAACAGGTGCTTGGATTATTGGGGTAGTGGTCAATGCTTGCTTGAGGCAATTAAAAGCCTCCTTACACTTTTCATCAAACTCAAATGCCACATCCTTTTGAAGCAGACTGGGTAGTGGCCTAGCCTTCTTGCTGAAATCTTTTATGAATCTTCTGTAGAATCCTGCATGGCCAAGAAAAGAACGAACCTCTCGAACACAAGAGGGGTAAGGCAAATGTGATATAACTTCTACCTTAGCAGGATCTACCTCAATTCCTTTTTCAGAGATTACATGCCCTAAAACTATTCCTTGTTTTACCATAAAATGACATTTCTCATAGTTCAAGACAAGGTTAGTTTCAATACATCTGTTTAAAACTTTATCCAAACTATCAAGGCATGCATTAAATGAAGATCCATAGACAGTAAAATCATCTATAAACACCTCTATGCAATTTTTAATGAAGTCATGAAAAATACTTATCATGCATCTTTGGAAAGTTCCAGGGGCATTGCATAGGCCAAATGGCATTCTCCTATAAGCAAATGTGCCAAAGGGACAGGTGAATGTGGTCTTATCTTGATCCTCAGGTGCAATGTGAATCTGAAAATATCCAGAGAATCCATCAAGAAAACAGTAGTGAGACTTACCTGCGAGACGCTCAAGCATTTGGTCAATGAAGGGTAAAGGGAAATGGTCCTTCTTTGTTGCCTGGTTAAGTCTCCTGTAATCAATACAGACTCTCCAACTATTCTGCACTCTAGTTGGGATCAACTCATTCTTCTCATTCTTCACAACGGTGATCCCTGTTTTCTTAGGAACCACTTGAATTGGACTCACCCATTGGCTATCAGATATAGGATAAATGATTCCTGCTTGTAGAAGCTTGGTGATCTCCTTCTTAACCACATCAAGGATTACAGGGTTGAGTCTCCTCTGGGGCTGTCTTACTGCTTTAGTATTTTCCTCCAGAAATATTCTATGCATGCACATGGATGGACTAATTCCAGGAATGTCTGCCAATGTCCATCCTATAGCCTTCTTATGTCTTTTCAATACCTGCAACAATTTTTCTTCTTGATTTTCATCAAGAGAAGTGGAAATTATCACCGGGAGCTGTTCATCATCCCCTAAGTATACATACTTTAGGTTCTCAGGTAAGGGTTTCAATTCTAACTTGGGTGCCTGCAAAACAGATGGAACTAACAAAGTAGATTTTGATTCTGCTGCTTGCACCTCAAAAATTTTGTTAAAATTTTCTTGAAATCCTGCATATAGCTCCTTATGGTTAACAGGTATATCTAAAGACTCTGAATCAGAATTTATGTATTTATCAATTTCAGCACAAATATCACAACTTCCAGAATCATTGCATGCAAAACATTTGTTTGAATCATCCATGTATTCCAAATCAACATTAGAAAAATGTTCAAAAACTAGTTCATCAATAATGTCAATTTGGAAAACAGAATGATTTTCAGATGGGTATTTCATGGCATCAAGAATATTGAATTGAACTCTTGTGTTACCAAATTCCATAGAGAGAGTTCCAGAATGAACATCTATTTTGGTTCTGGCTGTTTTCAAAAATGGTCTTCCCAAAATGATAGGAACAGGAATTTGAGGCATACCTTCTTCCATATCAAGTACCAAAAAGTCAGCAGGGAAAACAAGTTGTTCTACCTAAACCAAAACATCCTCTATAACTCCAGCAGGATAGGCAGTGCTCCTATTGGCTAGCTGAATTACTACACCAGTAGGTTGTAAATTTCCAAGAGACAATGATTTAAAAACAGACATAGGCATAACATTTATTGAAGCTCCTAAATCTAACATGCAATTTTCAAATTTATTATTGCCTATGATACAGGGTATAGAAAACGTACCTGGATCCTTGCATTTCTCAGGGATATTTTCCTTACCAAGCAGTGCAGATACATTTCTTCCCATGCTTATCCTTTCATTGCCCTTGAGTCTCCTTTTGTGAGTACACAACTCCTTCAGAAATTTGGCATACTTGGGAATTTGCTTGATTGCATCGAGAAGAGGTATATTCACTTCCACTTTCCTAAAAGTATCCAAAATTTCTTTGTCCACTTCTTCCATCTTCTTACTTGGAATTGCTTTTGGTGGGAAAGGAAGAGGGATATGAGATGGAATTTGGGGTGGTTGTATCTCAGACTTTCTTGCGCTTGAAGAGGGTACATCATTCTCAACTGTTGTGGGCACATCTGTTTGTTTTTCAGGTTCCTTAGATATGGGTACTTCAAGGTTCTTACCTGATCTTAACTGAATTGCACTCACATTTCTTGGATTTGCAGCTGGTTGAGATGGTAATTTGTCAGAGTTTTGAGATTGTAACTGGCTTAATGATCAAGCCAATTGCCCAATTTGGTTACTTAAACTCTGGATGGTAGCATCATTCCTCTGTTGATACTCCAAGTTCTGTGCAGCCATTTGTTTCACCAGATCCTCCAAAGAAGGGCCATTTGTGGATTGTTGAGGTGTAGTTCTTTGGAAGGTTGGTGCATTGTTTTGAAATGGGGGTTGGGGATTTTGTTGTTGGTTGCCCCATCTCAAGTTTGGATGGTTCCTCCAACCTGGATTGTATCTATTGGTGGAAAGGTCATGGTTTTGTGGTGGTGGAGGTCTATCATGGTAGATGTTAGCTGCATAGGCTTGGGGACTATTATTATCCTTTTCTTGTAGAGAAGGACAACAATCAGTGGGGTGCTCTTGTGAAGTACAGATGCCACACACTTTAGCAATCATGGATTTTTGATTTACTGCTAATTGTGTGACCAGAGTGGTGAGAGCATCAAGTTTGCTCTCCAATTTAATTCCAGATGAACTAGAATTGGAATCAAACATGGGTTTGAAAGAATCATTTCTCACACCAAATTGTTGAGAGTTAGATGCCATCTTCTCAATCAGATTTCTTGCTTCAGCAGCAGTCATATCTCCTAAAGCTCCTCCACTTGCCGCATCAATCATGTTGCGATCAACGTGGTGTAAACCTTCATAGAAGTACTGAAGAAGAAGTTGTTCAGAAATTTGGTGGTGAGGGCAACTTGCACAGAGTTTCTTAAATCTCTCCCAATACTCATAAAGACTTTCTCCAGAGAGTTGCCTAATGCCAGATATATCTTTACGGATTGCAGTTGTTCTAGAGGCAGGAAAGAATTTTTCCAAGAACATTTTCTTTAAGTCATTCCAACTTGTGATTGATCTTGGAGCAAGGTAGTACAACCAATCCTTAGCAACACCCTCTAAAGAATGAGGAAACGCTTTAAGATAGACATGGTCTTCTTGAACGTTTTGGGGTTTCATTGTGGAGCACACAATGTGGAATTCTTTGAGGTGTTTGTGCGGATCTTCACCCGCAAGACCATGAAACTTAGGCAACAGGTGTATAAGTCCGGTCTTAAGAATAAAAGGGACATCCTCATCAGGATATTGAATACACAAACTTTCGTATGTGAATTCAGGTGCGGCTAGTTCTCTAAGAGTTCTTTCACGAGGTTCAGCCATATCAGAAAAACTAGCAGTAGTACTTTCAACAGATTCAGAAAAAATACTATCACTATCAATATCAACAAAATTATTATTAAATCTAGCTTCTCTAATTAACCTATGAAAAGTTCTTTCAATTTCAGGATCAAATGAATATAAATGCTCAAGAGTTCTTCTAGTCATACATAGCATACAACAAGATATTTGATCATGATGAGCAATAAATCATAAGAATCCTAAATCATGCAAAAGAAATAAAATAAACAAACAAACAAAAGAAAATTTTTTTAAAATTTTTTTTTTAAAAAACAAAAAAATTAATTTAAAACAAGAGTTTTTCCTAAAGATCGTTGATCCCCGGCAACGGCGCCAAAATTTGACGTGTGTATTTTTACAGTCGTTATTCCGTCAAATTAGTACATTAAAATTAATTAATTAATTAATATAGTACTAGGGTGTCAACCTAGGTCGTTCTCTCACGGATCAACACAAAAATTTAGGAAAAATCAAGTCTTAAACTAATTTTTAACAATTAAAAATAAAAACTCAACAACTAAAATTTTTACAAACATAAGTTCAACAAACATAAAATTGGGGGGGGGGGGTTTGATTGGTTTTTGTTATCACAATTAAAATTAAAACAAAGTAAATATGGAATTTAAAACAATAATTAACAAGCGATTGATTTTCTTGGAGTATTGTAAATAAATTTATCCTTGGTTCACTAAAGATAATTTGTATACTTTCATTACTGTCAATTTCTTAGCTCAATTTGAATTAATCAACTAAGCGTCTTTTTCAATTCACAATTCCTTTACTTTCATTTAAAAATGAATATTTTAATCAAGCATCCTAATTAAGCAAAAGGAGTCAAGATCGTAAAATCTAGGAATTATTGAGCATACATAAGAACATCGCCTATATACATAATCTATTCTCAAATTATAGAATTAAGCAAACCATAATTATTAAAAGTGATTATGAAAATATTCATTAAGCATGCATATTTCCTTAATCCATTCTAATTTAAAATCTTATTTTATTCCATTTGAATAATTAAACCGATTAAGCATACAAATTTAATTAAACAGAATGGAATTAAATAAGCAGAGTAAGATTATGAAGAAATAACAATAACGAAAACATACTATATTAAAAATAATGACCTCAAAATTACATTACAATATTCTCCAAGAAAATCAATCTAGGGTTTTAGCCCTCCATAATAACAACTACAAAGAAAAGAAACTAACCCGGAATGGAGCAAAGAGGGGGAAGAAGAGAGGAGGAGGCTTTGTGCCTTCCTCTGATGCTTATAGAAACAAAGAGAGAAAAGAGAGAAACGTGAATTGAGGTGTGTTTCAAGCCTTTGGCAATGGTCCTATTTATAGTGAAAGCAAGGGTAAAGGTCTCCTGCTGACGCTGTGCGTCAGCAGGACGCTACACGTCAGCGTTGCGAATATGCTTCCACGCTACGCGTAATTATGAGGCTACGCGTGAGTGTTTCTGACTCAGAATACATTATTTCATCCAATAATTCTTCAATAATGCTTGGACACTTGTGCTGCATGTTCCCCACTGAGATAGTGCCGTATGTCTGTAATGGATTGGCCAATAAGTGCTTTAATATAAATAAATCCTCCACTTCTGAAGTTGCACACAGCCTGTTAATGGGATCCTCGTCACTGTTGACGCTACGCGTGGGCTTGACGCTACGCATCAGTGTTACAAATTTGCTTCCACGCTACGCGTGGTACCAGCGCTACGCGTCAGACCTGATGCTCAATTTTATGATTTCCCAATTGCAACCTCAATTATTCACTACAATATCAAGGAAATTAAGTAAGATTTATTATTTCATTTAAAGATTATCGCCTAATTCAGTTAATATTAAATAAAGCTTGAATTATGAAAATGTGTTAAAATGCATAATATTACACAATTAGCAATGGCAAATTATACACATTTAAAGCAAGGAATTAAGGCTAAATCATGCATCATCAGTGTCCTTCTATACTGTAAGTGATGTCCGAGCGGTGAATGTGGATGCATGAGTATGTCTTATGAGCGTAAGAGGTTAGTGTGTTTGTGGGTGGTTATGAAGCTGAGTGGTTCCGAGTGAAAGATTATATGCAAGCCGAGTGAGGAAGAGCTTGTACTCCTGAGTAAAAAGATCCTAAGTGATCCCCCATCTAAAGGAGGAGTTAATAGAGTGGTTTGGAATGGAATGTACTCTAAGCGTAGGATAATTATAATCTGAGTGATCAAATTGTAGTATGCCGAGTGAGTTAGCTGCTATTTCCCCGAATGAATATAGGCCTGAGGATTACTGAGTAAATGTAAGTATGAAATTCGAGTGAGATTCATTCACGTGAGTTCCCGAGAGAGAAACACTTAGACGGATTCTTAGGGAAGTTTCCTCTAATGACATCTTGGTGAGTAACTTAGTGGAAAGAATCTCGAGCGCATAGGCTTAACTGATTCCGAGTGAAAACACGTATAAGCTCCGAGTGGGAAATATTCCGAGTGAGAGTTTATAGAATCCGAGTGGAAAGTCCCCTACTTACCGGGCGAATCTAGTATGTACCTTGGTGGATAAATATAAGAGACTATGTTATAGAAGGTAGGCGTGGGAGTCGATTCCTGAGTGTTGGAACCCCTCATACCGAGTTGCCTTAGGAGTGAATCCCGAGTGGACTTAGTCGTTTACCGAGTGTATGGATGTTTCGATGCCGAGTGAGGGATTAGCCGAGTGAGACTCCTCGCTTCAGCGAATGGAGGATTCGCTCCAGCGAATGTGGGTCGCTGGAAGGTGTTGTCGCGGTATTGCTCGGGCGAGTTGGGCGTCTCGCCCAGGCGGATTCGTGCTTCGCTTGAGCAAGTGTACGCTGTGTGGTGGTCCGCTCAGGCGCTGTCTGTGTTTCCGTATGAATGGTTTTATTTCCCTTGCCTTCTTTTCTCTTTCTTCTTGGCCATGGGACCAGCTCTCATATCTTCATATATGGGAGTATTTTTATTATGGATCCACGTTATTTCCCAATTAATTCGCGAAAATTTTTTTCCCCTAAAATTTAGGATGTTACAGAAAACGTGAATCGCAGTCCACTCACGTGACTCACCAATCACAAGCAGCCATCTTTTACCAACTAAATTAATTTGTCATTATTCCTTAAATTAAATTGATTATAATTAACAATTATCTTCCCACTTTGAAATCAAGGTCTTAATGGTTTATTTCATTCGGTATTTAACTTCAAAATTGGGATGTTACATTCGAGGCATATTCATCATTCCACATAAGGCAATCACACTTATGCCCATCACAATCATGTTCTTGACTTTACATTCAACACATCACATGTATATATATATTCCACATCATATAGTGAATTCAATATCCATATTCAACCATAATGTTTTTGCCACAGAATCATTAATAATAACGGTCATCCCTTATTTAAGGAAATGATCCACAACGTCATTTGTTTTTACCCATTATGGTTGTCATCTCAATATCTTATTCATTATCCATCACCATCATATTATGTCGTAGGCATATCTATCTTTATATATTCCCTCAAGTATCAAATAATATAAGGAAAAAAGGCCTAAAGCCATCAGGACCGAGAAAAGAAGGGCCAATACAATCAGAACCGAGAAGGGAAGAGGAAATTCCATCAGGGGGTAACTCGCTCAAGCGAGGCCCATATTCGCTTGAGCGCCTCAGCTCGCTCGGGAGAAAACAAGCCAGTATCTAATTTTAAGGTTGTTTGCTTGGGCGAGACACTACACACCCGGCCACTCGCTCGGGTGAAATTACACCAGTACCCATTTCTATATTCGCTCGCTGGAGCGAGGAATCCACTCGCTGACCAGAGGTCGTCCTTCTTTCCGCACTCGCTCACTCGGCGAGCCTTCCCAACACTTGGGTTTTTACTCGACAATTTCAATCAAAACCGACTCATCTTTCTCGTTTTTCCACTCAGCAAAATCAATCAAAGCCGACTCGTCTCTCACTCGGCCTTTCACTCAACAATTTATTCCAAATCTGAGTCATCTCTCAATCAGTCTTTCACTCGGTAATTTTATTCCAAATTCGAGTCATCTCTTAATCAGCCTTTCACTCGGCAATTTTATTCCAAATCCGAGTCATCTCTCGCTCGGTGTTTCGCTCGACAATTACTCTAAAACCGACTCATCACTCGATCGGTTCTCCACTCGGTAAACTTATTACAAAGCCGACTCCTTTTTCTTTCACTCGAGCGAGGTTTCCTAGCACTAAGTCTTTCACTCGGGCGAAGTTATTTCAGAGTACTTCTGGGCAGACTCAAACAGTATACCCCATCGGTGCCATCCCACTCGGAATTACACCCTCAGAGGCACTCCACTCGGAACGAGTTACACTGAACTCGGAAATTCCCACTCGGAACTCCACTACCCGGAATATCATACTGGGAGACCTCTTATTCAGAATTATATTCTCTTCTTCACTCGGAAGGTCCTGTCTCGGACATAGCTCACTCGGAATTTCACTCGGAAATTCACCACATCATGAAATTATTTTCTAAAATTCTCGCTCGGACGGAACTCGTCCAGAATCTCGCCTATTCACCATTCACTCGTCTCGCTCGGTTGAGGCACAACAATACCAGTCACTCGCTTGAGTGAGTACCGTCCCAGCATCAGACTTCACACTCTCGCTCGCTCAGGCGCGGCCACGTCCGCTTGAGCGAGATTCACCCAGTAACTCCCCTGTTTGCATAACATGTATCTCGCTTAAGCGGAAGTCCCACTTGCCTGGGCGAGATTTGTCCAGAGGCTACAATACTGCCACAGGGGATCCTCGCCTGAGCGAGATCCCATCTCGCTTGAGCGAGAATATCAGAATATGCGCAAGAAACATGAAAAACTCACAACTAAACATACCAAAACTTATACCAGCCAAAATTCATCAAATCTAATATAGCATATACTTCATACTAGGCATTTAAAACCTGTCCCAGACCTTTATACTCATTAACATTCAATTCAATCTATCAATCATGTCAAATTCAAACTTGTCATCATCTTATATGAATATACATTTTCTTATCAATTCAACACATATTCTCACACATCATTCTCAATAATCATCAACTTGCCATTTCAATTAATTCAATACATATACATGGCAAGGCAAGCATGAGTATTCATCACATACAACAATCACTATCGAATTTACTCATGCAAATTGAATGTTAACTCCCCTCCTACCTTGAGGGAAGAGCCGAACCGTTCCAATGCTCCGAATGCTCCATTGCATCATCCAGAATACGATCTACATACCATATGCAAGTATATTCACATAATTAATAACCATCATAATTTTAAATACTTGCTAGCTTATCATAAAGCTCAACCCCAAGTCCTAAACTTGCTAAGCACCAAGTTATGCAATTGTGTTAGGCTTCGGGAATTCCTTTCCCTAAGCCAAGATCCTCTAGATCATAAAAGGCCAACTAGACCCAACAATATCATCATCTTACCCATTTCACAATGTAGTCTCAAATCACCTCAATCCTTCAAACATCATCATTACTACTCATTATTCAACTTAGCTCTCATATCCTTCAATAACCATAATGGTTTAGAACTTTATCAAGTCACAATCTTTTCACACCAATCCCTCACATTCCACATTCATAACCACACTTATCATTAAATATCACCTATTAACATTCAATTCAACCTTTCAAGCTATATTATATCCTTTTCCCTAAATTCTTAGGGCTAGGGTTTTTTATCAAAACCCAACAACATTTACCCATGCTTATTAATATTGGCCATTTTTCATTATTAATATCATTCTCCAATATCATTAAACCTTTATTCAATTCACATTTCACACTTTCCCCAATTTATTGAAGTTAGGGTTTCACTAAAACCCAACAACACCATAAATGCTCATTAATTTTCCACTCATCCAAGTATTAATTTCATGCACCTATAACAACCCACCATTAATACCATATTAACAACACCCCACCTTAGGGTTTCCTCATTTAAAGCTTCTCCCAACAACCCTTAGTCAATAAATACTCTCCCAAGCCATAAAACTCATAATAATGATATTAACTTCATCAAAGATGGTGAGAAGAGCTTACCTCACCATAAAACGAAAATGGAACCAAATGAGGGGGAGAGGCTCAACGAAATTGGAGAAGGGAGGAAGAGGATCAACACCCAATGGTTTCCTTTAAGCTTCCAAAGGACGAAAATGGTGGAGGAGAAGAAGGCTCCACATGGTTTTTGGTTTTTGGAGAGAAGAAAAGAGGAAATGGAGAAGGGAAATAAGAGAAGAAGAAGAAGAAGAAATGTCATTTCCCAAATGAGGGCAAGAGCCCAACGAAAATAAGAAGAGAATAATAGGCTTTTGGTTTTAATTTTTAATTATCCACTAAAGGTTCATCATTTTATAACAAACAGGCTCACAGTTCGGGCTCGATACTAATTCCAAAAATTATTCCGAATATAGATTCAGATTCCCATTAATACTTTTAACAGCCCTGACCAATGGCATCTCAATCGGAGATACTTGGTCCGACACTCATATTCTAATCGGGTATAATTTTATCTCACATAAGCTCAATAAATTGTAAATATCCACAATAAATCCCAATTTAATCATTCCAATATTCTTGGGACATAAATCCACTCATATACAATTATTTATTATTTATTCTCATCAATTAATCATTTTTATAAAATTCAGGGTGTTACAGCCACCATCACTACGGCCAAAGTCTAAAATTTAACGTGGAGAAACATAATTTGCAGGCATAGAGTCCCTCACACTATCATCTCTGAAAACGGGCAGCAGTTCACAGACAAAAATTTTGTTGAGTTCTATAAAAACCTGGGCATCAAAAGAAGGTTCGTATTAGTTAAACATGTAACATCCCAAAATTTATATAAATGATTAATTAAGAGAAATAAATACTGAATAATTAAATATGAATTGATTAATGTCCCAAAAATATTGAAGTGATTAAATTAGGAATTTTTTTGATTTTTCATAATTTATGGTGACTTGATTAGTTGAAAATAAGACCCAATTAAAATATGAGTGTCGGACCAAGTATCTCCAACTGAGGTGCTAGTGGTCAGGGCTATTAAGAATATTATTGGGAGTCTGAATATGTAATCAGAATAATTTTTAGATTAAGTATTAAGCCCGAACAAAGATCCTGTTGGTTATAAAACGAAAAATTTTAAAGAAGGGATAAATTAAAACACTTGAACTCTTTTTCCCTTCCCCCATTCACGTTGCTTCTTCTTCCTCTTCACACACTCTCTTTTCTCTTCATGCTCTATCTCTCACTCATCTTCTTCTTCTTCTAAAAACCCCAAGTGTGGTGTGCTCTCCTTCCTCCTTCCATTTTTGTTTTTGCTTCAAGCTTGGGGGAGATGATAATAGTGATTTAAAGCTCTCCCTCTCCCTCTCCCTCTCATTTTCATGCTCCCTTTCTTCTCCATTGGAAACCCATTATTTTCTTGTCTAGAGGTAAGTTTCTCTCTATTTCTAATGGTGTTATGCCTTAGGATATGGGTTAATGTGATTTTGAGAGGGTAATGCATATGGGTTATTAATGGGAAGTATTTATGATGAGAAACCCTAAGGTGGGGTGTTTTTAATGTGAGTTTTATGAGGGCCTTGAGAGGTACATGAAAATGGCAAAGAAGATAATGGAAAATGATGGACATTGATGATGGTTGTTGGGTTTTAGTGAAACCCTAACCCTATAATTTAGGGAAAATGAAAAATATGAGTAAAAGAGTATTTATTGGTGTTAAGAGAATGTGTTTAATGATGTGTGATGGTAACATTGATGATGGATGGCCATTAATAAGGTTAGATGTTTGGTAGTAATGGTTGGAAACCAATTAATATGGAAACCCATGAATGGGTTTAGCCTTAAATGCATAATAATGAATTTGGGGCACCTAACCCATGGTGGCTATGGTGGATTAAATGAAATAAATAGGGTTTGAGAATTTAAAATGTTATAAACACCAAGTAAATGAATATGAACATTTGAATCTTGGTGGTTTGAATAGAAAATAATTGTGTGGTATATTGTATAATGTAGGAAACAACCCCATCGATAAGGCGAGATCTTCGAACCGTGTTGATTTCTACTTCTCTTGAGGTATGAGTGGGTAACTATTCTAAATGCATGATTTCATCCATTAGTGATAAGTGCATATGAATGTGTTATGTTAATTTGACTTGGGTGAATGATTTGATGATTATATGATTGTAATGCATTTAGAATAATTGGTGTTGTGTGGCATATGTTTTAGGATGATGATTGTGATGTTGAATTGATTCATATTAATGAGATTTGTTGTGAATGGTTTGAGACCATGATTTTGTTGATTTCAATGATGTTAAACATCCCATGATGTGTGAATTTATAAAGAATGATTGCCACTAGTTGTTGATATGTATGAAATCCAATAAGAATTAGTGATGGCTGAGAATAATGAGTATATGGAGTTCCACTAAGTGTTGGTGGTGAGTTGTGATTGTGGAGTGGCATTTAGGATGCATAGTCTGAGAGATGCATTGATTGGCATTTCCATCCAAGGCATAACATTCACTGTCTATGTGGAATGTTAGGGGTTCCAATAGGCGGGCCTAGTGGGAGGGCGACCCAATGCACGGGTAAATGGTTGTTATTCTCTAGTGATTCTGGGAATCACGAAGCTGCCCTTAGTTTGGTGACGAGGCACCCTATGTGGCGGGCCCAGTAGATGGGCGGCTCTATGGTGAACGAGTGACCTCGGTGTCCCTATGGCGCATGGCTCTCTCAATGTGTGTTCGGGAGGGGCCCGTAGTACTTTTGGTAAGTGAGGCCATGTTGTGAATCTGCAAGTCACGGGGTGACTGGTGCTACATATGGGTGATAGTAGTTTGGTACCAGTAAAATGTGATGTTGAGTATGCATGATTTGAGACATAAGTGTACACTTTTACTACTGCAGTAGGGGCATAGTAGCACACCTATGCTTGACCCATATTTGATATGATATTGTTTCCCACAGTCGGATCTGCAATTGTAATTGATTCCTTTGTGCATATGCATTAGCCATAAGAGCATTTGCATATAGCCGAAGATATGCCTAGTTAATAGCCCCTGGTGGTGATGAATGATTGATAAATAAAGAGGAAAGAAATTGGGGTACTAACATTGAGTGTGTGATGGCTTTTGTTAAGAATGCTAATGATTTTGATATATATATATATATATACATGTTATGAATATATTGATTTGGATATATGTTATGTTGAAATGGAATGGTATGATATGTGAATGAAGCTTATGATACTTCTTGAGAAATGTATGTTATGCACACATGTATATGTATCATCATAATGTATAATTTTGATTCATTTGGTATATGTTACTCACCTCCTAGTTGCCATTTTTAAAGTTTGATGTACGTATCTTGAGCATCCTACTCTTTTTGGAGGTTGAGTCATGGTGGAGGTAAATATGGAAGGTCTATAAGCCTTGGCCGACATTCTTTTGTATAAACATCTATAATATGTATATGCCTATTTTGGTTTATGAATATTGAATGATAATATATATATTTGTTTCGAGGGTCACTAGTGAAAATTGAGCTTTGTATGTTTTGAAAGGCCAACTTTTGGTAGTGACCTTAACAATGGTTGTGTTTGATGAAATACAATGACCCTACTTATTATATTGATGGATGAATATTGATCATGAAGTTTCATGGCCAATTGATGGCATTGGTGTGTATATTTATTTATGAATTAATTAAATTGTGAGGATTGTACATAGAAATTATGCATAATTGAGGAACCAATAGAGTCAAAATAAGTTTTATAAGCTTGGGATAATGTGTGATGGTTCTAATAGCTTAAATATATTAATTGTGACTTGAAGAAATTGGAATGGGTCAATTCCATTGGGAATAGGCCCTTGAGTTGCACAAAAATGCCTTAAAATAGGTAAAACGCATTTACGCACATAACTCTCTTGTTTTAGGGAATTTTTGAGTGTGGCTAGCGGCTGCATGTCACAAATGATGTATATATGTTGGTGATAAAATTTCGTAGCATTTAGAACTTGTATGAAAAAGTTAGGGGGTTGGAAGTCCAAAAATCATGCTTTTTCTGCATAAAAACAGCAGCAGTGCTATCTTGAATCGATTCAAGACTCTCTGAATTGATTCGAGGTGCTGTTTTCACTATTTGGGGAGTCAGGGGCATTTGAATCGATTCATGAATCAATTCAAGGACCCCTATTTTCACTGCTTTTGGTTCCAGGAACGTTTGAATCGATTCATACGGGCATGAATCGATTCAAGGGGTCCTGTTTTCACTGTTTTGGACTCCAGAACCATTTGAATCGATTCATGGGGTGCTTGAATTGATTCATGGTCATGTTTTCACACTTTTTCCTCTGTTTTGGGGTATAATTGGTATCGTTTAACTATGATATAATTATACAATAACCTACATGCATAATTAATACATTTTAACAATTCAATGGACCATCCTTTGACCTTCTACCACTCCCCTTCATTTTCTTAATGTAATTGTACACTTCCGCTAATCCTTGTTGGTGATCATGAGATTGATGACCCAAGACTCACTCTTGATTTAATTATGCACCTTCTCATATCTTCGTATATGAGACAGGTTATCTAAAGTGATCTGGGGTTACTCATTGAAACTTATTTCGCGATTCTTCTTTTCCCAAAATTATTTTCTTTTAAATCGTGAAAAATTTATCCTTACTTTTAGGGTGTCTCAAAACACCCATAAATGAATGGACAAGATGAAATGGCAAATAAGGTAATACTCTAAGAATTGAAGCGTAGGTTGGGACAATCAAAAGGAATATGGGAGGAAGAGCTGCTAGAAGCCTTACGGGCCTATCATATACTCCACACTCGGTGACACATGAAACCCTTTTTTGACTCACGTACGATATAGATGTCATGATCCCAATCGAACTCAGAGAACCTTCTCTTTAAAGAATGGCTTATGATGAAGATGATGACAATAGAGGAAGAAAGGAAGGCTTAGACCTTAAATTGGGGAAACGAGACATAGCCTTCATAAAAATCCAAGCTTCCAAGCACAGATCCGCCTAGAAATGATATTCTATGCTAAACCCCAGCCTTTTCGACCAGGGGATCTAGTCCTATGAGTTTCCGATAACTCTAACATCCATAATTTAATTAAACTCAAACCGAGACCAGGGGAAATTTTTCCCAAAAATTTAGAGTTTACAAATGATTCATAATCTGCCCAGGTTAATAATTGGAATAGAATTAAAATGGCGTAAGGGCAGAGAAGGCAAAAGCCGACCAGAAGAAAGGAAAACCTTCACAAGAAGGCCCAGCGGAAGTCACAGCTCGAACAACCAGTGTTCACTCGCTCAAGCGAGACCCAGGACGCTTGAGCGAGACAGCCCACTCGCTCGGGCGGAGTACCATTCGCTTAAGCGAACAATCCAGAAGCCTTCCATGCACACACACTCGCTGGAGAAAATCCTCCATTCGCTGAAGCGAGAAGTCACACTCAGATATCCAAACACTCGGAATCCAGAGTTCCATTCACTCGGAAACAACCCATCATATCATACTCCTCTCGGAAGCTTACACAACCCCCTATTTTATTCCGCGAGATCATACAATTCATTTACTCAGAAAATGATAGCTAGTTCACTTGGAATCTATGAATTTCCCGTACCCGGACTATTTCCTCTATCAACACCACCCGGTGTATTTCAACCTGAGATCACTCGGAGGTACATTACTCATCCTTCGCTCGGCACATTATCACTTCTTTCACTCGGGGAATACCTAGATCTTCCTTCACTCGGAAAGGGGTCACAATAGTCATTCAACACTCGGAACATTCCAGCTAGATCCACACGGCATATGACACTTATTCGCTCGGGGAGAATCATTAAGTCAAGCCCCACTCGGACTATATCTAATCTTAACCACTCGGGATGTAGAACCTCATTCACTCGGATTATGTATATCGTACACTTGGAATTCATCCCAATCTAACCATTACAACAACTCTTCTTTGGAAGAGGGCTCACTCGGGGTTTCCACTCGGAATTATCCAAACCTTTTACCGCTCGGGATCTACACATATTTTTCACTCGGAATAATTAAGCCTAGCATTACTCAGAAATTCTCCCATTAAATCCTACACAGAATAGGTTCACCAAGAGATTTCTCAGAATCCTTTTTAAGTCTTCTCCACTCGGAAAAGAAGGCCAACACTATAGCTTCGCTCAGAACGGCTCAGACAATAATAATCCACTCGGAATTCATCACCTTAACATTATTTATTCAACATCACTTCACAACCAATACAATGTATGTTACCACTATAACCACACACATATGTATATACAGACATACACTTGGATACTTATTATCCTAACATTATTCATTCACCAACACTTGTTATTCGATGTAATTAACACCATACCCATGTAAAATATATATATATATATATATGTATACGTGTACTTGTCTACAATTCTGATAGGTATTGCTCATAAACAATAAGTTAGTTATCCTATTACATGAGAGCCGGCCAAGGCTACACTGACCAGACATAATAAATACAATATAAGCACTCAACAGTCGGAGTGCACCTCACTCGGACTTGAGGCCCTATCATCACTTCCGAGTCCAACCTGCACATGCTGGAAAATGGTGTAGGGGTGAGCTTTCACATATAAAATGATAGTTATTGACTCGGATTATACCTCAATCCTCAATTATACAATTTACATGGCTCAATCCACAATAATATATATACACTGCCAATTAATATAGAGTCACACAACATCACCCAATTGGAAACTGCACCATGACATACATCCTCAATCATAACATCATATTGCATTCGGCAACAACATCAATACATACATATTCATTCAGTCGGAATTCACTCATACGACATCATCTAGTCGGAATTTACTCAAATCATTCAGATCCATGCGAATCATGTTAGTCTCAATATCAATGCTCTTACACACATGCATGCGGATCCGACTTAAACAGTGATTTCAGTTACAGATTCCTTCCCGGCCTCTCGTCCATTAGCCCTTCCCGCGTGGTACCGGTCTCCCAAAGACGTCTCGAGACTTAACTTTAGCTCCCTCGGCTACCACGGGCCCTCACGGATCTAGCCAAGAATCTGTAGTTGAACGTCATCTCATAGGGCTCCTGACCTTCCACGGGTCACCCTTTTCTCATATATGCAATCTCATGCAATTCCACACCGCATTTAGATTCACTTAGAATCCCACAGTTTCATCACAACATCACATGCATTTATCATAGTAACTCATAACAAGTAAATCAGGGTAATCAACGTTACAATACATCCACTCGACCTTTTTAATGAAATCAGCATGCATTCCAGTACAACATTCCAAATGGAAATCAAGTATCAATTCACATCTCATGCATTAGATAGTAATGGTAACGCACAACTCTGCATTCTCATGTTCAACAGCATGCATCTCGGAAATATTAACAAGCCCTCAAGGATGGAATTACCACAACACTAGACAGACCACAACCATCCTAGACCCGGGCGTTGCAAGAACTCCTACTCGGATACAACACATCAATCAACACACTTGGACACAACATGACACATGAAAGTAAAACACCCGAAACCCGTCCATAAACCATGCAATTGACATGCAAAGCACCCCCTACCTGCTGTCAGGGTTCAGAGACTCCTCGAGTTACAATGCTGACCGATCGCCCTTCGGTTACCCCTCCTCCAACAGCCTTCGAACTTGGAAGGTAGAAACATCGCTCGAACATGGAATGCTACATATTTGAAGATGTATTTTAGTTGATGAATCTAAGGGGCACTCTTTTTTCTATCTAGGAGGTTTTTCCCAGGTTTTAATGAGGCCCACACTTAACATTCAATAAGAATCTTTTCAATTCACAAACATGTCTCACTATCCAAGATCACATTAAGTAAAGAAAACAAGAGTTAGACACACATACTCAGGAGAAATAATTTGTATCAAAGAAAACCCGAGTGAGGTAAGCTCACTCAGGGGAAACAATTTGTACCAAACAAAACCCGAGTGAGATATGCTTACTCAGGGAAACAATTTATATCAAAGAAAAATCGAGTGAGATACACTCAATCGAGGGGAAACAATTTGTACCAAAGAAAACCCAAGTGAGATACGCTCACTCTGGGGAAACAACTTATATCAAAGCAAACCCAAGTAGGATACACTCACTCGTGGGAAACAATTTATATTAGAGATAACCCAAGTGAGACATGCTCATTCGAGGGAAACGATCCATATTGAAGAAAACCCGAGTGAGATACACTCGCCTGGGGAAATGATTCGTATCAACGAAGACCCGAGCAAGACGTACTAGTTCAAGGGGTACAAATTTTATCTTTTTCAAAATTACACTAAGTTAGGAAGACCCGGGTAAGACACATTTGCTCGAAGTTTATCTCTTCAAGATTACACTAAGTTCCGAAGACACGAGTAAGACACGCTTGCCCGAGGAATGAAAAGTTTATCTTTTTTTAGAATTATGATAAGCTACGAAAGCACAAGCATATTTTGGGTACTAAATTGGTTTATTTATTTTAAATTGGTTTACTTATTTTAAATTTAAACTTAATTTGTGAAAAAATCATTTTGGGTTTTATTACACTTAGTGGCTTTTCATTGTGGTAATTAATCGGGGAGGCCACCAAGATATTCATAGTTAATTGGGTTAATTAATTGGGGATGTCACACAACCAACATCACCATTCCCATACCACACCACACCTTCCATCATCACCACCACCGTCGTTGTAACCATAACCATCATCACTATCATCAGCACCTCCACCGCCATTACGATGTCACCATCCCTTCCTCGACCACCACCATCACCATCATCATTGTTGTTATCACAACTGTCATCACTATTGTCATGATGATGACCACCACTATCGTCAGTGCCAGTACCACCCCGACCATTAACGCCCTTTGTTGCAATCACCATTGCCAACACTCCCACTATGACATTCGTCATTATCACAAACACCCCCACCACACCACCATTGCCACTGCCACCACTATCATCACCCTACCACTTTCACGGTGAAACCACCCCTTCCACCATCATCATCACTATTGTTGTTACAAACTAATGTCATCATCTTTAGGACCACCATCACCACCACCACCATTGTTTTCACCACCAACACCCATTCCACCATGACAGGAACCATCGCCATGGACGCCTCCACTACCATTAGCTCCACACCCTCCACCATAATTGTCGTCATGACCACCTTTATTTTCACCACCTTCATCATCGTTGCATCATCACCGTTGTCGTTACAATTGATGTCACCACTGTCAGGACGATGACGACCACCACTATCTTTAATCCTTCCACCACCACTATCATTTTTGCCCCTGGCAATACCCCCTCCACCACCACTTCCACCTTGTGACTACCACCGTCACCACTACTACTATAACACCCCCTTGTATATACGAGATAGACATACTTGTAGTTTTTCATAAATTATTTTGCTTCCCTTTAATTCCTTTGAATTCCCCATCTCACATACAAAAGGATGCGTACATAACTTGGTTTTCTCAAAATATAAAAGTAAAAATTTTATTTTTCAATAATTGTCTATAACAACAAAATCAATTTTCATAAATCATAAGTTAAGTGATTAGAAGTTATAGTACTATGTCCAAATGGTAGAACCTACTGAAGTTTAACCTTTACCTTTTTATAGTCATCCAAATTTTGATATCGCAATAAGGTAAATTAAACTAAGGTTGGTTTAACATTCTACCTTTACTTCTACCATGACTATTCATTTTCTAATCTTGAACCATATGACTAAGAATCATATTCTCATCATGTCCCTTTAACTATTCAATCAAGAGGTACCACTTCTTATCTCTCTTGGTTACACACTTTCATTGTTTAACAGCTATAATCATTCTACTATATAATGACCATATGATATATTTAGAAAAAAAAACCAAACAAGGAGTAAGAAACAAAATATAATACTTTACAATTAAGGCATAAGCATAAAGGTGTTTTTACAAATATCATAATTATATTTTCACGCACAACATGTGGCATCCCGAGCACTATTGAGGGTAGGGAGTGATCATCGGTGCATAGGCACAGACAAGAAGCGGCTCCTAGCAGGTTTCCAATGGGAGGGACACATGAATGAACCGAATACATAGTAGAATAAGAGAGATCCAAAGATTGTATAGGTATGAGACTATACAGTTGAGGATAGCTGAAGGGAATTAATTTATTCTACCTATACCAACAAATGTATTTGCCTTTTTGGTGGCCCATCACTTAAGGACTCCAAGGTTAAGCATGCTTAACTTGGAGAAATTCTAAGATGAGTGGCCTCCTGAGAAGTTCTTAGGAAGTGTATGATTGAGGATAAAATACACTGGAAAGGTCTCGTGTTGATTTGTAGAGAGAGTCGTTCATTCCTGAAAAGCGGCTGGAAACTACACACATAGATAGTTATAATGACATGAATGTCAACTTTACTGGTGTGGAAACACTTAGAGACTAGTTAAAGTGAGAGAGTTTGTTGTGAAAGTACCTAACACTAAGAAGCTATCCCAGGTCACCTGAAGTACTCTTTCGCACCATTTCATCTCAAGGTTCATAATTGAACCTCCTCTAATATATCCTGAATTTCTAAAGTCCGCCTACAGGCAATATAATGTGACGCCCTTAATTTGGTAAATAAAGTTAAGGATATTAACATTTAGATAATGGAAACTAGGGTAAATTTTTTGCGATTTAAAAACAATCGTTGGAAGAAGAACACCATAAAATATAACTTCAACAATTAACTCCGAACTTTTTTAAAGATTTATACCATATATGATGATATGAGAAGGTGTGTAGTTTAAAACGAATGTCTCCTTTGGACAATCAACTGCATGATCACCATTCAAGGATTTGCAGAACATGTAAGTTAGTTCAAAAGTATAAATGGGTATGAGAAGAGGTCCAAGAATACCCAAGTTGGTTGTCAAAGCTTAATAAAAACATGTACATTCAATTTCATAAACATGCCATGAAGCAAGGTTGTGCAAATCCTAACCTAAAATGGCACAAAAGTATGAAAATTCGACATTTAAGCATTCCACTAGCCGTGGATATCACTGCCATTTATCCAGGAAAACCCCTTTCAAGTCAGAGCCTTCCACTGGTCGTGGTTGCAATCCACTGGCCGTGGATGGCTCTGTTTCCATGCCCAATTTCGTAAACTTTTAGGGACAGAGGGATCCACTGGTCATGGGAATTTTCCACTTGCCGTGGATCACCCCCTGATCCTTATTTTTTTCTGAAGAAATATGCCTTGGGGATCTTGAATTATGTCATGCCTAGACTCTTTAGGACTCATTCTCATCAAGATACACTCATGATAGGGTACAAAACATATAAGGAACATCACAAACACATTAAGACCTTTTCTAAATCAATCCATTCACCTAATTAAGCATCCAACATGACTAAAACATGCATCAACGTTGAATCACAAGTTAACAAGGTCTATATTTCATCCCACCATGAGTTCTCCTTCAACATAAGCATCAACACCATTATAGTGGCTATCAAATTCATTGTCAAGCACCATCATACATTACTTGGTGATACAAAATTATCAAAAGCTCAAATCAAATGATCCTAGTATATCAATTACCATTCTAGGATGTCAAGTCATCAATTATCCAATTATCATCATACCCATAAGGCATTAAACTATAACATGGCTATACAAAATAATGCCATATACAACCGTTTCAAAAGAATATACAAAAGTTATTCATCACAAAACATGCTGGCCAAAGCATCTAGACCATCTTTTCCTTCACACCATACCTCATCTCTTTGAAAAGCTCTACTCCATGGTCATGCCCTACAACACAAGAGCTAAAACGTAGACAACATAGAGAGTGAGCATACTTTGTCAATGATGAACAATCAATCAAATTGTGATAACATAAATATATTAATACAATTCAACATGTTCTCCTATCAAAGGAGTTCAATCAAACAATAATGTCACATATCTTATCATCTTCCATTGAATATGCATATTCATATATAACAAGCTCATTATCAAGAATGTCACCAATTAGAACCATGTCATCAATTGACAATATTACCACACTCATTGCCACAATCCATAAGCAACATCAAGATGTCACACCAACAATAATACATAATTAGTTAGTGACCAAAAGTGGGTTTTATTTCTCAATTAACACTCTCAATAGGGTTCCATCTTTCTTAATCTTCTCCAACTCAAATGTCATGTTCCTATAGCTAATGCATATGTCATATCATTAAATGCATATACAACGGATTTGATTTGAAATATTTTCTCATAACACATACGCACATGATTTATCAAATAATTGCAACCACGTATAGTTGCTTAAGCATTTGTCCCCCTAAGAGTGCTTTTCACAAGATTCTGCAAGACCTCTATTATTTTAATATGTCAAGTGCTCGTACCACATAGTCATTCAAATAGTTTTCCCCCCGTAAAGGTCCTTTTTCATAAGAACCTGCAAGACCTTTTTCATAAAATGCTATGTCATGCATGCTATGAATGCAATAATGCACATGTTAGCCTCAACTTCACAAGAATTCCTCACCCTCTCACTTAAGGGTATAATTTGCACTTAACATTATAGTTAGTGGCATATAACCAATTATTATTTTCTCCAAGGCATACCATTTACATTGTTCTCTATATAATAGCCAAAGAGTTATATCAACATCAATCCACACATAGAAATTAAAAAGCATATCAATAATCCTACTCCAAATTCATATCCTCATTAATTATGTCAATCCAACATCCAACTATCAACATGAATCAATCTCAATTAACATTACACACAAGAGGTAGTATATCCATTCAAGGAAAAACATACAAATATGTATCAATATATATATCATCAAATACACAGTTGATCATGCATTTAGAAAATATACTCCTCTCCTACCTCAAGAGAAGTATTCCACTAGGTTAGATGGTCCTGCCTCACTAGAATTATCAAACCCTGCATTAAATACATGTAGGATCACATCAATTACTCATTTCAAACATCATTCTTAATTCTTGTTGTAACACCCTCGGTTAACTAGGACAATCTTTTCCACTAGATTATCCTGGTCAACTAAGAGGTTACGAGTCTAAGAAAAATGTGAAAGTTCTTTTTATACAAAAAACATAATGGAACAGATACATCGTATATGCTACATAGTCATATACAACACATGGTCATAATAACGATTATACATACTAAAAGTAAAGGGGAACATAAGATCCCATAGAAGAAAATAAAATTAACCTATCCTATTCATCCTCGGCCAGAGAAGAGTCTGGCTGGACCTTGATGCATAGTGTAACACCCCTGGTTTTCTGTACTTGAATCCCGATGTAATCGTCATAATTAATAAAAATGCGGATAAATTTTTCACGTTTGAAAATATTTCCAAGACACCACCATGATCACATTAAGACCCAAATCACAGAAAACCAAAGAGTGAGATTAAATAACCTATAACTGGATCAATAAATAATTTGCCTATAACGGTATACAAAAATAATAGAGTATACAGCGGAAGAACGTGTATACCGGGCACACGCCTAGTCCCATATATGACAATATGAGAAAAGGCTCGGCAAAGCATGCAATGGCATACCATAAGCCTAATAGACACCCATCATCATTTTACATAATTACATAGGCATGCAATGCCTAAGATATAACTATATATATATATACACATACATTCGGGAGTCTTCTCCCGACTATCTCAATCATCAATGAACATCGCTCAATTTCAATTCTTCTAATACACATCAAATCATCTCTTACATTCTACATATATATGTTCACCATCTACAAATTCAAAGGATTATCTTATACATACCCAAAATCTCTAAAACATCTATATTCTCATAAACAATTCATTCATTACATAAGAACTCATAAATGATGTCGGCCAAGGCACTTTCGTTGCCACTATTTACCTTCACCCAAGCTTTAATTAAAAATCTGAACTCACCCCATGGCAACTTGCATCACAATGCTGAAAAAGAGACCACATGGGAGAGTGAGTTATACATTCAAAATGACGAATAATATATATTGTGATCATGTGTATATGCATAAAACGTCATGTGTGCTTTTCTTTAAAATCATTGAATTATCATTCATTCATTATCTCATTATTACAATAGGCATACAAGCCTCATGAATCGCAATTCATATCATAAACCAGCACAAGCATATACACAATCACTTACACAATCACTTTGCCACTTATCAACAAAGGCATTCACAAATTATTCTCATTAATTCATTATATCTTTAATCAATACCTCCTCACAAGGGGTTTATCATCTCTCGTGGTCATCCCATCTTAAATGCCATGGTCTTAAGGCTAATGAATATGTCAACTGTTTAATGCATATGAAATGGATCCATTTCTTACCATCAGGTGATCATATCCACCATACCAATCATTTCCCATTGATTATCACAATACCGTCATCACTCAGGGATACACCCTTCGTGGCACCCCGTAAGGTGATATATTCAACAATAATAGGACAACGTCCTCTTCACTCCAGGATATACCCTTCGTGGCACCCCGCAAGGTGATATATTCAACAATAATAGGACAACGTCCTCTTCACTCCGGGATATACCCTTTGTGGCACCCCACAAGGTGATATATTCAACAATAAATCAACAACAATAGGACAACGTCCTCTTCACTCCGGGATATACCCTTCGTGGCACCCCGCAAGGTGATATATTCAACAATAAATCAACAACAATAGGACAACGTCCTCTTCAGTCCGGGATATACCCTTCGTGGCACCCGGCAAGGTGATATATTCAACAATAATGCATATCAATGCCATGCTATGCCATGAATGCAATAATGCATGTGCCCAACAACCTCGCAAGGATAGCTCACCCTCTCAATTAGGGTATATTTTAATTTGGCATTTCAATAATTATACATAATCATTTATAAAGCCCTTCAAGGCACATCATTCATATAATTGGCACCTCAATGGCCACAAACATCATTTTATATCAATCCATACATGGAGATAAAAAGACATCGCAAACATCATAATATTAATCCACACATGGAATCATTCGAGGCATATTCATCACCTCACATACATGGCCATTACACTTATGTCCATCACCATCATGTTCTTGACTTTACATTTCAACACATCACATGTATATATATTCCACATCATGTGGCAAGTCAATAATTGCGTTCAACCACGATGGTCTTACAACATCACAAAACGTCCATCAGCTACCTTATTTATCATTCCTTTATACTTTAACTTAGTAGTCAACAATTTTGTGTTTCATTATGTATTCTGGGAATAACCAAGTTATCCCAACATTTTAACCACTATTTAACACCACTTCATTATGTCATTAACATATATCCTTAAAATTTACCTTAATCATCTTACGTTTTAAGGAAAAAGGGCCCAATGCCATCAGGACCGAGAAAAGAAAAGGGAATTCCATCAGGGGTCACTCGCTCAAGCGAGGCCAACATTCGCTTGAGCGAGACAGCCCATCTCGCTTGAGCGCCTCAGCTCGCTCAGGCGAAAACAAGCCAGTATCTAATTCCCAGTTTGCTCGCTTAGGCGGGACACCACACACCCGGCCACTCACTTGGGCGAAATTACTCCAGTAGCGATTTCCACATACGCTTGCTTGAGCGAGGAATCCACTCGCTTGGGCGAAATCCGACCAGAGGTCGTCCTTCCCAACACTCGGTTTCACTCGGTGAACCTGTTCTAGAACCGATTCCTCTCATTTGGTCCTTCACTCGGCAAATTACATTAAAACTGACTTATCACTCGGTCGGTCATTCACCCGGCAATTCACCCTAACACCGACTCAACACCTGATCGGTCTTCACTCGGCGAATTATTTCAAAACCAACTCTTCTCTCGAGTGGTCTTTCACTCGGCAAATTAATTCCAAGACCCACCATCACTCACTCGGGTTCCCACTCGGCAAAATTAATCCAGACTGACCCATCACTCACTCGGCCTTTCACTCGGCAATTTATTCTAAATCTGAGTCATCTCTCAATCAGTCTTTCACTCGGTAAACTTATTACGAAGCCGACTCCTTTTTCTTTCACTCGAGCGAGGTTTCCTAGCACTAAGTCTTTCACTCGGGCAAAGTTATTCCAGAGTACTTCTGGACAGACTCACAGTATATCCCCATCGGTCCCAATCCCCGCTCGGAATTACACACACGGAGGCACTCCACTCGGAATGAGTTACACTGAACTTGGAAATTCCCCACTCGGAACTCCACTGCCCGGAATATCATACTGGGAGGCCTCTTATTCAGAATTATATTCACTTCCTCACTCGAAAGGTCCTGTCTCGGACATAGCTCATTCGAAATTTCACTCGAAAATTCACCACATCATGAAATTGTTTTCTAAAATTCCTACTCGGATAGAATTCATCCAGAATCTCACCCATTCACCATTCACTCGTCTCGCTTAAGCGGAAAGCTCGCTCGCCTGGGCGAGATTGGTCCAGAACCATAATACTGATACAGGGGATCCTCGCCTGAGCGAGATCCCTTCTCGCTTGAGCGAGAGTACCAGAACATAAACAGAAAATGAAATTCTCACAGCTCAATATACGAATCACACTAAAGGCCAATTCACTCACTTCCAACACATCATATACAACATGTGAGGCATATACAGCTCGTTCTAAGCATCCTCACTTGGAGGTTCTGATTATAAGCCAAATTTTGGATATCACCAACATTTCATACACATAAAAAGGCATATACAACAGGTTCCCACATTCATACTTACAAACCTTCATTCGAAACTTATTAATCATGCAAGATTCAAACTCATCATCTTTAACAAACATATTCTCATACATTATCCACAATAATCATCTACTTGCCATTCCCAACATCTCAATAACTATATGGCAAGTCAGGCATGAGTATTCATCACATACAATAATCACTATTGAATTTACTCATGCAATTTGAATGTTAACTCCTCTCCTACCTCGAGGGAAGAGCCGAACGGTTCCAATGCTCCGAATGCTCCATTGCATCACCCGGAATACAATCTACATACCATATGCAAGTATATTCACATAATTAATAACCATCATAATTTTAAATACTTGCTAGCTTATCATAAAGCTCAACCCCAAGTCCTAAACTTGATAAATGTCAACTTATGCAATTGTGTTAGGCTTCAGGAATTCCTTTCCCAAAGCCAAGATCCTCTAGATCTTAAGGCTAACTAAACCCAACATCATCATTTTCGTCTATTATTATATCTAAGGATACCCAACATCGAATATTCCATATGTCCATCCTTAAAATCAATTCTTCTACTTCCTCACATTCTTTATTCATATCAACACCTATCTATAGGTTTCACCACCAATGGTTCTATATTATTTTAAGCAACATTTAATCTTAAACATCATCCATTCACTTTTAACTTAACCTTCCAAGCTAGATTATATCCATTTCCCCAAATTCTTAGGGCCAGGGTTTTCATCAAAACCCAACAACATTTACCCATGCTCATTAATCACCACCAATGGCCATTTTTCATCATTAATATCACTCTTCAATATCATTAAACCTACATTCTACTCATATTTCACACTTTCCCCAATTTATTAAAGTTAGGGTTTCACTAAAAACCCAACAACACTCATTAATACCCATTTATTTCTCATCACCTTACAACATTAATCTTAAGTATCTCATTAAATGCTTATAAAGGCACACATTTAAGCCACCCCACCTTAGGGTTTTCCACATTAATGCTCTCCCAACAACCCATATGCCATAAATACTCCCCCAAGCCATAAAACTTATAATAATGATATTAACTTCATCAAAGATGGTGAGAAGAGCTTACCTCACCATAAAATGAAAATGGAGTCACGGAAGAGAGAGAGGGAGCACGAAATAAAGTGGGAGAAGGAGAGCTCCATACCACCATCGTTGTCTCCTTCAAGCTTGAAGCAACCAAAATGGAAGAAAGAGAAAGGGTACACCACATTTGGATTTCTTTGGAGAATGGAAGAAGGAGAAAGAGAAGAGGAGAAGAGATGAAGAAAACGAATGAGGAGGAGGAGAAGAAGTAACATGAAGCATAAGAGAGGTAGAAGGGTTTATGTTTTAATATTTTGCTTCACATTAAAATTTCACCATTTTACAATAAACAGGCTCACAGTTCGGGCTCAATACTAATCCCAAAAATTGTTCTAAATATAGATTCGGATTCCCAATAATATTCTTAACAGCCCTGACCAACGGCATCTCATTTGGAGATACTTGGTCTGACACCTATATTCTAATCGGGTATAATTTCATCTCACATAAGCTTAATAAATTATAAATATCCCTAATAAATCCCAATTTAATCATTCCAATATTTCTAGGACACAAATAACTCACATACAATTATTTATTATTTATTCTCATCAATTATTCATTTTTATAAAATTCGGGATGTTACACATAGTCTGTGTCCATCTCTACGATGTCTGGAAAGATTTAGCGTAAGGGTGAGTTTTCACCCCCACAACAATTTGGTGGGTGTCCTTATCGATACCTACCCCACACAATACAAATAATCCAGAGTCAGAACCTCCCATTCTCTTTGGGATCCCTAACCAATTCAATCTAACTTATCTCACTTCTCTTAATCTCAACTAACCATCCCTATCCATTACCCTATTTTCAAGATTGTTAGTACTCATACAATCACAATCAGATAATAATAAGGAATCATAATATAATAGTGCAATGCATGAATTATGTTTCTTTCATTTAGTATTTTTAGCCAGTATAATGCATATGGGTTATCTGCTCCTCTACAATCTCAACACAAAAAAAGCCTCTGATAGCTACCCCAAATTAGCGCCTGTGAGCTGTCGTCGCTAATTAGTGGCCGCATTAGTGACGACAAGCCAAACAGAAGCCCTCAAAGTTACTGAGTCAGCAACCACCAAACACCCGTCGCTAAAAATTTCAAATATCCGTCGCTATCCTCGTGACTAAACCTGTCCCTGTCGCTGACGTCGTCGCTACCTTTCCCTCCTCAGTTTTTTTCTTTCCCTCCAAAGGTTTTTGTTGGCGCCAACATCAGCGACGGACTGAGCAGTGTTGCTACTATTGTTATAGCTTAGCAACAGGTGTCTACGTGTCGCTAAACTCATACAATAAACCAAATTTAGCAACAGAAACTTGTACCATCACTATATATACATTCCTTGTTTTTTCTTTCCCTCTAAATATTTTGGTTTCCTTCCAACTAAGCGACGGACGTGTTGCCATGGCAAAATTCATCTACAGACATACCATCGCTAAGTCCATGGCCAAATAGAGCAATATTGGTCACTCCATTTTAGCGACGGTATGCAGTCGTCACTAGGTTTTCCACTTTAGCGATGGACTGTTCGTCAGTCGCTAGGGTGGACACGTGTCCACCTTTGTTAGGACTAGCGACGGTTTAGCGACGTTTACCTTCTTAAATCGAGTGACAGTATAGCGACGGAGTTTATCCGTCGTTAAGTTGAATAACTTATTCGACTTTCCCCTCCGTCACTTCAAGTTCCCTTCTCTAAGCCGTAAACCTCCTAAAACCTCCCTCTCTCATTTTGCCTTCGACCACCCTCTCTTAGTTCCCCTCTTCTTTGTCTCCCACCCTCTCTCAGTCCTTAAGTTCTCCCACTCTTTGTCATTCCCTCTCGTGTCTTTTCCCTTAACTTGTAACACCCTCGATTAACTAGGACAATCCCTTCCACTAGATTATCCTGGTCAACTAAGGAAGGGATTATCCTAGTTAGCTGAGGGTGTTACAAGTTAAGAGAAGAAGACACAGGAGGGACTGAGAAAGGGTAGGAGAACGTGAGGACTGAGAGAGGGTGGAAGACGAAGAAGAAGGGAACTAGGAGAGGGTGGTCGGAGGTAAAATGAGAGAGGGAGGTTTTGTATAAGAATACTTGGTGGAACAGATATACCGTATATATAACGTAATCATATATAATACATGGTCGTAACAGCAACTGTACATACTGAAAGTAAAGGGGCATGCAGGCTCCCATAAATGAAAATAAAATAATCTATCCTATTTGGCCTCGGTCCAAGAAGTCTGGCTGATCCTTGATATGAAGTCTGCATTATGTTCTATGGTGTATGATCCAATTGGAGGTCTGGAAAAATAGCGTAAGGGTGAGTTTTCACCTCTAAAACAATCAGGGAGTGTCATCACTGACGCTCGCCCCACATAATACAATTATCCAGAATTAATTCCCGTCGATTCTCTCTAGGGTCCCTAAGTTACATTCTAAGTCATCTCACCACTCTTGGTCTCCTGACCATTTCTAACTTCGCACTCACCTCTCAGGGTTACTAAGATCTTATACTATTTTGCTCAAACAACAAACAGTCACAATCTTATTACAAATGCATGGGTTCATTCTGTTATTTCTATTCTCTTTATTAGTCATCATGATGCATGTGGGCCTATCTTCCACTTATCAATCTCACATATCAATAATCATGTGCACAATCATCCAACCTTATTCTCCCTGCCTAATAAGAGTGACCGCGGTTCTCCTTGTTCTGGTTTTATAAATAGGTAAGGATATGCAGGCCTATCACCAAAATGGCCAAACATACATCTCATTAAAACAGGCACTCAATGGCCATAGCAACCCTCACCTCTCATCGAAATATATCAGAGTTTGCCATGGGCTGTCCAGCTTCGGGCACGAATCTGAGCCATTGGAGGTCCGCCCTTAGTATACTCCCTAGACTAGCCTCGGGAGTCGCGGCGTGGCTGTTTCTTCAATGTACCCATCACTGTATGCTCTAGGGGATTATTCCAACATCCCTCCTTAACTCCAGACATGATGCATAATTCAACAATTCATTTTTATTCAGTGGTCCTCAACAGGGTCCCATAAATAACTCCCTTTCATTCCTAATGTCAAGTTCTTTTTCTTTATTCTATATAATCAAATTTTCTCTTTTCCCATTGGTCTTTTTCCATTGGTCCAAAGGGTGCCTTATCATGCCTTTTTCCTTTGGTCAATATTTCCAATATCCATTGTGTAAAAGGAAGTAGGAAAAAGGGGAAAACATCGCACGGTGTATTGGAGAGGGGAAAAGGGATTTTACATTTTCTTTTAATTCCAATGGCTCGTATTTTTACCGTTTATTATCATACGTTGTGCCGCAATAAATATCTCCTCAACACCAAAAATTATTTTAACCATACCACCATAACCATAAGAATTTTCTAAATATTCCAGATCGATTAAATATCCAATTTGACTTAGTGGGTCACACACCATCCATTACATTATTCAATTTTGGTAAATCTTAATTTGTTAAAAAATCATGATTGGAGTCTAATTAATTTTTCCCATCTATGTTGGACCACAAATAATTAATTATCATTATCTAATATGTTTATTTCTCTAAAATTTAGGATGTTACAATCCACCCCACCTAAAAAGAAATTTCGTCCTTGAAATTTAACATACCTGATTCAAACACATTCAGATATTGTTCCAGTATATCATCTTCATGTTCCCATGTGAGAGTCTCTACATTACCATGCTTCCACGCTACCTTCACCAAAGGTACCAACTTATTTCATAACCATTTCACGGAATGCTCAACAATACAAACAGAAACGGGGGAGATAGACAAATTATCTCGCACATCAATATCATCAACAGGGATTACATACACGGGATCGGGAATATACTTCCTTAACTACGACACATGGAATACATTATGCAGATTCACAAGATGTGGAAGAAGTGCAATCCGATAAGCAATATCTCCAATTCGCTCTAGAATCTCATACGGTCTTATGAACTTAGGACTTAATTTTCTACTCTTCAAAGCTCTACCAATTCCTTTATCCCGCGAACCTTAAGAAATACATGATCACCAAGTTGAAATTCAAGTGGTTTTCTCCTTTTGTGATAATAACCTTTTTGTCGGTCTTGAGCAACCTTCATATTCTCTTGTATCTTTGTAATTTGCTAAATAGTTTCCTGAGCAATTTCGGCCCTAAAGCTAAATTCTCACTAGTTTCCAACTAACATAGAGGCGTTCTACACTTTTTGCCATAAAGTGCCTCATAAGGAGCCATACAGATACTACTGTGGTAACTCATTGTATGTGAACTCAATCAATGGAAGAAATCTCTCCCAACAACCACCATACTCAAGAATATAAGCCCTCAATAAATCTTCAAGGCTTTGGATAGTCCTCTCGGATTATATATCTGTTTGAGAATGATAAGCAGGACTGAGCTTCAACTTGGAGCCTAACTCCTGATGTAAGTTTCCCCAAAATCAGGAAGTAAACCGAGGATTACGATCAGATACAATGCTAGATGGCACACCATGCAATCTAAGAATCTCCTTAATGTATAATTGGTCTAACTTTTCTAATGAACTCTTCATACTCATGGGCAAAAAGTGAGCATATTTTGTTAACCGATCTACAATCACCCATATTGCATCATTTCCAGCAGGGGTTTTGGGTAAACCAAGATCAAAGTCTATAGTAATACTATCCCATTTCCAAACAGGGATCTCTTAAGGTCTTAATAAACCAGATGGTTTTTGATGTTCAATCTTAGCCTTCTGACCGATAAGGCAAGATGTTACGAAATTTGCCACATCACGCTTTATACCGGGCCACCAAAAATTTTTCTTCAAGTCTTGATACATTTTAGTGGTACTAGGATGAATGCTCAACACACTTTTGTGAGCTTCCTCAAGTACATATTTTCTCAAATCACCACCAGAGGGAATATAAATTTGAACCTTCACACACCAAATACCATCATGACCTTCCAACAAAAATGAAATCTACCCATTAGCTTGAGCTTCTTTCATCCTAATCAAATACTCATCATTCAGTTGTTCCTTTTTCATACATTCAAGGAACATATTTACAACCTTCAACATCTCAAGAGACATTTTCTTTGGGGTATACAACTCCATGCCCACATTCAAGTTTCTAAATTGCTCAATTAGTTCCATCTCTTTCACCATCTTAGCGGAAACATGCAATGACTTTCGACTCAAAGCATCGGCAACCACATTTGCCTTTTCGGGATGATACCTTAATTTAAATTCATAGTCTTTCAGAAATTCCATCCATCGTCGTTGGCGTATATTAAGTTCTTTCTGATTAAATAGTTATTTAAGACTTTTATAGTCACTGAAGACCACAAACTTGGAACCATACAAATAGTGTCACCGTAACTTCAAAGCAAACACAACTGCTGCCAATTTAAGATCGTTGTGTGGGGTAATTAACCTCATGCGGTCGTAACTATCTCGATGTCTAGGCTATCACATGCATATTTTGCATCAGCACACAACTAAGACCAAGCTTGGAAGCATCGGAATACACCATAAATTCATCCAGTGAATTAGGCAAAGCCAATACTGCTGTGATAGTAAGTCTCAGTTTCAATTCTTAAAAACTTTTCTCCCATTCGAGAGTCCACATGAATGGTTGATTCTTACAAGTCAACTTCGTCAATGTTAAGGCTAAACGGGAAAACCCCTCAATAAATCTCCAGTAATAACCGATAAGACTAAGAAAACTTCTTATTTCTGTCACCGACATTGGTCTTTCCCAAGCCATAACAGCCTCAACCTTTGATTAACCTTTGATGGATCAATAACAACTCTATCACAAGAGATCACATGACCAAGAAATGAAAACTTATTTAACCAAAATTCACACTTAGAGAGTTTGGCATACAACTCTTTTTCTTGAAGAATCGACAACACAAGGTGAAGATGCCTTTCATGTTCTTCATGGATCTTAGAGTATAATAAAATATCATCAATAAACACCACAACAAATTGATCAAGATACTCATGGAAGATGCAATTCATGTAATCCATGAAAATCACAGATACATTTGTTACACCGAATGACATCACCATATACTCGTAATGGCCATATCACGTTTGGAAGGCAGTTTTTGGAATATCATCTGTCTTCACCATGATTTGGTGTTATCCAGAATGTAAATCAATCTTGGAAAACACAATAGCGCCCTTCAACTGATCCAAGAGATCATCAATGCGAGGAAGAGGATATTTGTAACATCCTAGAAATTTGGGTAAAATTAATTAATTAGAGTCAATAAATAGAACAATTATAGGAAATAATTATTTGATATCCTATACATATAGAGAAATTAATTATGGGCCCCTCAAGTTAATACAGCAAATACAGCGACTACTGTCATCGTTTAATCGATGAAAGACGTACGAGCAGACTATTGGGACATGCCTAACGGGCCGGGAAACATTAGATAAATATTAGGAATGAATATTTATGTCCCAAAGATGAGCTAAAATTAATTTGAGCATTCCCAAAATTTATTGTGAATTATTCAAGATTTGTCGGCATCGTTTAACGTCAGAAACAACCGAGTTGGGCAACGGCCCCAATTGGGCCTCAAAGATTCACTAACTTAAAAATAATTATTGAGTATTAGAAAATAATCAATTAAATATTTTAAACCCAAAAATAAACCCAAAAAAATTTATAGATGGTTAATTAGACGTTCGGGGGGCCCAGGGTGACCAAAACGCTTCGTTTTTAAGGCAAAACATGACGAGTTTACCCAATTAAATGAGCTGAACATGAGTGATATATTGGGATGTTCTAAAGCTGAAACTTAAAGCCCAAATCTGATTTTGCCAAAAATTTGGGCCTTAGAGTCAAAAATTTTAAATGAAGGGTACTAAGGTCATTTTGCACATGAGATAAGTCTTTTCCCCTTCCTTCCTTCTCCTCTTTCACGTGAAAACAGCAGCCCCTCTTCTCCAAAAACCTAAAATCCTTCTTCCTCTTCCTCTTCTCTCTTTTCATGTGAAAGACTTGCTTCTCTATGGTTCTTATTTGAAATTTCTTGAAGAAAAGCTAAGGTAATACATATGGAACCATAAGCTCATCTTTTCTATTTTCCTTTCTCCTCTTCCATTGATGCTTTATTCCTCTTCCTTTCCCCCTCAAAAACCGAAAATCCGTGCTTGACTCACCCATGGAATGTGACAAAATTTTAGGGATTTTGGAGGCTTAAATTTCAATTGGAGATGCTTGCTTGGTCCTTTGGTGTTGGGATTCCTTAAACCTCCATATCCACCACTCTCTTGAACCTTGAAATTGAGTTTCACTTGGGGTAAGCTATGGACTTTCATGAAGCTTTGAATTGGTAGTTTAAAGCATGGTAGAAATTGTAGTTAGTGTTGGAAAATGTAGAAATTACGTGTGGAACCCAAAACCTAGGTTAGGAGACCATTGGGACTTTGTTGTTGTTGTTGGATAGTTATTTTTGTAACATGAATTTGATGTGGATTAGTTGTTGAAATGCGATTAATTATTATTGGAATGAATAAATTAATTTTGGATGGTATTAGGTGCAAAAACTAGAAATTAATAACTTACTTGATTGATGCATAAATTGCAAACTAGAGTCTAAAATTATTTTGAAGGGTTCATAATGATTATGAAGTCTAAATTAGTGCATTAAAATGAATTGGAGATGTTGGATTGAAGAATAGGAAAATTAGTTAAGTTAGGAGCCATTATGGATAAAATGGAAATGTCAAAGGGCTTGTATGTGAATTTGAGAGTTTTGACTTGTTTGAGTACTAAAGGAACAATATAAAAAATAGATTAAGAATTGAAATTGATGTTAGATGATTTAAGTAGGAAAAAGTGTCATATTAAAGAGAAATTACATTAGGAACTTGATCACTAAAGTGAGATTAATGGATTGTAGTTTATGGTGTTTCATTAGAGTGCATTAGGCCTAAAAAGGATGCTAAATGAAATTAAAAAGTGTGGATGTGTATGATTGGAAATCTTGGCATAATGGTGAATTAAAATGAACTTAGGTCATAGTTAGGACATAAAAGTAATTATGGCCTTAGAAATACTAAATGTGACTAAAAGTGAGTTAGTGGAGTTGTTGTGGAATTTATTAGTGGTTGGAAACAAATAGGATTGAAAGAATATGAATTTGGTCTTTAATAGGAGATAGAAGCATGAAGTGGTAGATTATGGACAATTATAACAAATGTAGGGATTAGACTTGTAATGAAACTATGTGCATGAAATCTAATTGGTAGACTAGTAGGGAAAAAGTGACTAGTTTGTAGGATATAGGTGATAATGGACATGGCGTAGGTCTTAGGTGAATGATAGGTGTAAAATCTACTTAAGGTGGTTTGTTTTAACATAGAAACCATTACTAATACAATTAGACAATTTAAGAAGTAAAAGAATCAATTAGATAAATTGTTAGTAATGATAGAATTATCACTTTTTAGGGATTTAGAACACCATCAATAATTAAGGTGGACTAGAAAACTAAGTAGAAGCTTTATATAGCTTAAAAAAAATAAACATTGGACCTTGTACTAATTATAACTATGATTATGGATCTTTGAGACCTTGGAAAGTGTAGAATTGATGACTTTAATTCTAAACTTTAAAGAGAAAGTGACTTGAACTTAATGTAGCTTTATACATGCCTAAATATAAGCTTATGGAAAAAAATATGGTGATTTACACCAACTTAATTATAGAATGGTGCTTGATATAGCTTTATGCTTAATTATGTAGGCTTTGAGAACACTTGCAAAGCGGGATCATCAAACCCATCGGAATACTTCTCTTGAGGTAGGAGAGGAGTTTATTTTTTTAAAATGTATAATCAATGTTATTGATAATGTATGCATGTGTAGGAGTATGCTTGCATGTTGGCCTTGGTTGTTATTGTTACTTATGTGAAATGGGTATGTGTGGTATGACATTATTGGTGAATAGATAAGTGTGATGGTGCTATGCTATTGATATGCCTCTTTGATGTATTATGGAATGATGAAGTGGTATTCTTGTGGGAATTAAAATAAGCATATACATTATTTGCATTGCATTACATACATAGCATCATTTATCATGAGATAATAGATCTTGCGGGATCTTGAAAATGAAACCTTGCATGGGTTTATTAAATGAGCAAATATGCGTGGTTGCAAAGCTTGACATATGACATAACTAAGGGTCTTGCGGGATCTTGAAAATGAAACCTTGCATAGGTTTATTAAATGAGCAACTATGCGTGGTTGTACTCTTGAAATAATGATGCACATGTAAAAGTATTTGACAATTGGGGATGGACACATTGCATATGCATGTTGATAAGTGGCATATGCATTAGTTATGAAGGCATGGCATATGAATTGATATTTCTAAAGTGGATGCCTTGTGAGTGATTGAAATTGAGAAATGAGGTTAAAGTTGTCCCTATTATGTACACGTGCGATAATAGTGTATGTTTGGTGAATTGAGATTGATTCTTGAAGTTCATGTGTTGAATAAGCCTTTGATAAACTTGACTTGTGAAATTGAGTGATGAAATTATGGTTTATATGACACATTTATAAGTTTGGGTGCTTAATGGAAAATATGCAAAATTACCTTGTCATGTGTGTAATTATCCAATTGATTATGATTGTCATCATTGAGAAAATATACTTACTCTCCATGTTGTACATTTTAGCCTTGCGATGCAGGTCAATGCATGGGATGGCGGTAAATGTGAAGAGAGTATGGTGGTTGCCTTGGCCGGCAATTTTTGGGATGATGAATTATGTTACTTTTTTTGAATTGTTGTCTATATGGCATTAATTTTGTGTAGCTTGACTATTTGTGTAAATGCCATAGTTTAGGATTGATGGATTATAGTCATTTAAATTTTGTGGAAGCATTGGGATATTGAAATTGTGATATGATTCTTAGTTGGATGAAGGATATTGAAATTTTTAAATATTATGATGATAAATATGTCAAGGCAATGGATTGATGAGGATTTGTTTACATGAGTATAATGCTGAATTTTTACTCTAAAATTAGTGTATGGCATGTAGGATAAGATGATGTGATGCTCTACCCTTCGTTAGGAGTGCATAAAGGGGACTAGATAATGTGTAGTAGCAAATAAGGACTACTTTGTACACATGAATGGTCTAGACTCATAATTGGTAGCTTGAATGATTTTATTAAGGTTTCTTATACTTGCAAAATTATTAGTCTATAAGTAAGGTTATTGGAAATGTATTCTTGAAATTGGATAATCAAAGCTCAAGTGAGTAGTATAGGACTTCTTGCATGATGTTATAGTTAGGCAATTTTAAATCACTTCGCAAAGTTTAAATGGTACTTCTAAATGTTGTTGGAAGTAGATAGGCAATGAATTAAGTCCTTCACCTTCTCATATCTTCATATATGGAGGGGGATCTTTGATTAGATCTAGGGTGATGATAGTTAATTTTAGTTTGTGGTGTGCCTTATCGAATAACTGATGTAAACATGAAAAATTTACCTTATTTTCTAGTATTTAGATATCAATATCACTATTAGTATTTATTGGATTCAGGGTGCCATAATATTTGTTCTTAATAGTCAGTTTATTAAGTTGGCGATAGTTGTAACGAGACGACCTTAGACCTTACTTAATCCGGTAATTAATTAAATAAAGGTAACCCCGGACCATTTTAAAAACCTATCCCATATATGAAGATATGAGAATGTGTGTAAGTTAAATCAAGAGTGCTCTTTGGACAATCAACCACATGATCATCAACATGAAATATCGGAAGTATAAGTTAATTCCAGAAATGTAAAAGGGTATGAAAAGAGACTCAAAGATACCTTCATTGATTTCCAAAAATATGGTAAATATGTATGCATGTTATTGTATAATCATGCCATGGCTCAACAATACCAAACATACATTAAAACTTATGAGTTTTTATGAAAACATAGCCATGAATCGATTCAAGCTCTTCATGAATCGATTCATGCATGTTTGAAATTCAAAACAGTGAATACAGAACCTCATGAATCGATTCAAGACTCGTATGAATCGATTCAAGCAATTTGGAAATTATGAACAGTAAAAACAGAACCTCTCGAATTGATTCAGGACTTCGTATGAATGGATTCAAGCAATTCCAGTAGCCTCTGAATTGATTCAAGGGGTTATGTGAATCGATTCAAGGATTTTCCAAGGGCTCATGAATCGATTCAAGGAAGTTATGAATTGATTCATTACAGCATCCCTACTGCATAATGTAGAAAACACATGATTTTCCAACTTTCAACTACCCTAACTTTTTCATATCAAATCCAATGGCCACCAAACTTTAACACCATCTAATATACATCATTTATGACGTGTAGCCACTGGCCGCACTCAAAAATTCCCAAAAATGAGAGACCTATGCGCATAATTGCATTTAGCCTATTTTAAGGCATTTTTGTGCAACACAATGGTCAATTCTTAATGGAATTGACCCATTCCAGTTTCTACAAGTTCTAAATCATGCATAGGCACTATTGAAACTATTCTGTGACATTCAAACACACTAAAATTTTACATGAATATCATATACACAACTTCATAAATTTAACAATTCATCCATCCATGGATTCCATCCACACAAGTGTCACCAACCATGCATCAATATAACATGTAAAGTCATTGTATTATGATTAATAACAATCATTCTTAAGGTCACTACCAAAAATTAGCCTTCCAAAATGTATAAGGCCTAATTTTCCCAAGTGACCCTCAAACTAAATACCTAACATCATTCAACACTCATGTACAAAATAGGCATATACATATTTCAAGTGTTTTACAAAAGAATGTCGGCCAAGGCTTACCAACGTTCCTCCCATATTTACCTTCACCATTGCTCAACCTTTAAAAAGAGTAGGATGTCTAACATACCTACATCAACCTTTAAAAATGGCAACTAGGAGGTGAGTAACATATACTGAATGAATCAAAGTCATACATTATGATGATACATATATATATATGTGCACGACATATATTTCTCAAAGAGCATCACAAGCTCCATTCACATACCATATTATTTCATTTCAATATAGCACATATTCTAAATCAACACATACACAACATATATATCAATTATTGGTAATTTCATCAAACACCATCACACATTTTGAGTTAGTACCATCGTATCTTTTTCTTTACTTATCAATCATCCATCGCCACCACGGGCTACCAAACTCAGCATATCTCCGGCTATATGCAAATGCTCTTATGGCTAATGCATATGCACAAGGAATCATTATCAAATCGCAGATCCAACTATAGGAAACAGCATCATATCAAATGTGGGTTAAGCATAGGTGTGCTACTATGCCCCTACTACAGTAGTAAATGTGTACACTTATATCATTAATTACATGCATCATATCACTCTTTTACTGATACTAAACCGTCATCACCCATATGTAGCACTAGTCACCCTGTGACTTGCAGATCAACATCTTGGCCTCAATTTCCATAAGTGCTATGGGCCCCTCCCGAACATACATCGAGAGAGTTGTACCCCATAGAGACACCGAGGTCACTTGCTCACCACAAAGCCGTCCACCCACTGGGCCCGCCACATAGGGTGCCTCGCCACCAAACTATGGGCGGCTTTGTGATTCTAAGAATCACTAGGGAACAACATATAATTTCACCTGTGCACTAGGTCGCCCTCCTACTGGGCCCGCCTATTGGAACCCCTAACATTCCACATAGACAGTGTATGATATGCCATGGATACAAATACCAATCAATGCATTTCTCACATTATGCATCCTAAATGCCATTCCACAATCAAGAACTCACCACCATCACTTAGTGGAATTCAATATCCTTATCATCCTCAACCATTACCAATTATTTACGTGAATTTAAATTATTTACGTGAATTTAAATTATTTCATGAGTAGCTAAATTAATTATCTTGGGATAAAGGGGATATGATAATATTTTATGTTTAATGAATTTTAACTTTTCATAAATAAGAATCGAATTAAGTTTTCCAAGGCGAATTTTCCAAAAGCTAATTAATATGTTCCTTTCGGAATCCTATTAATGTACTTAACCTATGGAAAGCACTGCTTAATCCTCAGAAAGGCCCATTATCGTTTTATGAAAATCCCTTTTATTTCCTCAAAAGAATTTTGATTACTTTCACGGTTTTACCGAGGTCAGAAAAAGCATTTCAAAAATCTTAGGTTTAGTTCAAAGCTTTCCGGTAAAAATAAATCTCTCGATTCTATTTATTACCTAAACTTACTAATATACCCGTAAGTATATAGTTTTATCATTTAGGTTCTTGTTAGGAATTACTAAAAGCATTAAGCATAATTGAACTAAATGGAAAACAGAAATTTATTTAATTTCAAGTCAAAATAACATTAAAATAAAATATTATCATATCCCCTTTATCCCAAGATAATTAATTTAGCTACTCATGAAATAATTTAAATTCACGTAAATAATGGAAAAATAAAACGTACAAGACATGGTAAAAATAAAGACTTACGGGTTTCTCCAAAAGCTCAGAATAATTTACCACTGTAATTCCTTGTTGCAATAATTTCTCCACCAATTACAAATTTAAAATCTCACTTTTACAGCCCTCACACTCTTACAAAATAAAAGAAAGAAAAGAAAATAAAAAGAAAGAGAAGAAAAACGGACAGAGAAAGAAAAATGGAAAAGAAGAAAACTAAAGAGAAAGAAAGAAAAAAAAAGAACGAAGAAATGAAGCTTGAGTGATTTTTAGACTGGGAAGAAGTTGTTATTTGCTGATGGGTTGCTGCTGCTTTTATAGGCAAATGGATTGAGGATTCCAGCAATGAAAACGCGTTCAATTTGCAAGTGGAAGAAACTTTCGGTGCATGTGAATTCCAGCTGTGCCAACTTGTTTCCAATTTGTATATTTTAATATATCCAATAATTCGGTGCTTGGATTTTAGTGAAGATTGGTGCAGAATGATGAAATTCAAAGTGGAAAAATGTTATTTTCCCACAAATCCGAGTGAAAGCTTGCTGGACGGTGTAGGTGCAAACTGGACAGCGTGGAGAGGAGTTGCTGGGCGGTATCATGTATTAGAAGAAGAAAGGGAGACGGTGTTGGGAAATGAGGATGGTTGGGCGGTGTGTTGAGGTGAGGACGGTTGGGCGGTGTTTGAGAGTGTTGGAGAGGATTGTTGGGCGGTGTGTTGAGGTGAGGACGGTTGGGCGGTGTGTTGAGGTGAGAACGGTTGGGCGGTGTGTTGAGGTGAGGACGGTTGTGGATGGAAAGGAAAAGAGTCTGGGCGGAGTTGTGGATTAGGAGCCTGGGCGGTGTTGGTTGATGGATTACTGGGCGGTGTTGGTTTGATGGATTACTAGGCAGTATTGATGGAAAGGAAAGGTGAAGTGGGACGGTGTGTAGTATGGATTAGAAGGGGACAGCGGATAGAAGAGAGGAATGTGGGTCGGATTTCTGGATTGAGGACGGTGTAGAGAGTGACTTGAAGGAAAGTAGAAGGAGGCGGTGTTGATGGAGGTAGTGATCCGGTGTTGCATTTGTGAAGAATTGGGTCGGTGTTTGGAGGAGAACCGATTGGTGATGAAGCTGAATGAAAGGACGGGTGAAGTAACTTACTCGGAATTGATTGAATCCATTCACTCGGCTTAAATTCATGAAGTTCATTTGGCACTGATTGAAGACTCACTCGGGATCAGAATTTATTCAATCGGTTCTCAATCATTTTCACTCGGCTGTAATCTGAACCACTCGGTTAAAACTCTGCTCGGATTTTGCATTGGAATATTTCAGTCGGCCTTCATGTTTTTTACTCAGAATGGCCTTCAGTCGTCAATCAATTCACTCGGAATGGCCTTCTCTTTTACTCAGGAACTTGCACTTGAAGGGTTGGAATTTGACTGATTGAATTTCTTTTTATGTCCGAGCTTTGCTTTGCTCGGAAATGCATTTTTCTGACCCAACTCACTCGGAATTCCTTTCCTTGGAGACTTCTTACTCGGGCTCAGTGTGAAACTTGAGAGTCTGCCCGAGTGTGATTCATTTCTGGTCAGATTTTTCCTTGTCCAATTAAGACACCACTCGGAACTGCCTTGTTCTCCGAATGAAACTACTCGGATTCTCCTTATCAACATTTATTCATTTCAGTGGCCTCTTCTACTCGGAATCTATTCACTCGGAACAGGTTTCACTCGGATTAGTTGCGATCAGCAAACCTTTCACTCGGATAATAGCTTTGGACATATTTATTGGAGGTCAGTCTCCTTTTTTCACTCGGAATGGATGCAGTCGGGGAGTTTCCACTCGGAATCACCTTCAACCGAGACTTATTCCATTTCAGCATTGGTCCTTCACTCCAGTCAGCTATTTATCACTTGGAATGGCTTTGACAGGGAACATTTCACTCGGATTTTCCTCCAGCAGTGCAGTATTCCACTCGGCAATGCTCTATTCTGAGTCCTTCCACTCGGATTTGGTCATTTTTGAGTTATCCCACTCTGATTTGGCCATTTTGAGTCGGATTTCAGTGCTCTGAGTTGGATTTTTGCTTTCTGAGTCGAATTTCAGCTTTAAAAAGAGAATTCTTTCCACTTTGGGCTTGTTCTTCTTGTTTCTTTATCATTTTATGGTCGTTTTTCTCTTGTTTTTGACCCTTTATTACCTTAATTCCTACAAAATAACATACCCAAGTAGAATAGAGTGGAAAGAAAGCAAAAATAGCAATAAATAAAGGAAATACAGTGGATAATGACTAAAATTCTAAGCAAACTAGATCTAATTTATTGTATTAAAAAGCGCTTATCAAAATACCCCAAACCAAAACATTGCTTGTCCTCAAGCAATCACCATATTCACAAGATAAAATACAGAAAACACTAAACTTAATAGACTAAGGAATCCAAAATAGAGAAACAGATTTATTCAAATGCCAGTTTTATTTTTCTTATATGAATCAATTTTCAATGTCAAGACTTGAGATACTCTTCTCACAATTTACACTCAAGTTTTTCAAGGTTTGTGTATCTCTCAAATCATCATAGTCAAAAAATATTACCATAAGCTTGTTAATAAACCAGAAACTCCATAGTTTAAATAGAAAATATGTCAAAGTCTAAAGGTCTTCCAAAGGTTGTAATGTGGCCTTGGGTTGTATTGTCAAGGTAGGAATTTCAAGAAAAATGGAATACAAAAGGGCTTTAACAGTCATGAATGATTCAAATCACCATTATAAATTTAACAGAGCAAAATTTTTTTTTGAACTTTTATGGACTTTTTGGAATTCATTCAATATCATCCTTTTGATTTTCTTTTTCTTTTTCTTGCTTTTCTTTGCATCCAATACCATATTTTTCTTAAGTCCTTTTTTTTTTATTTATTTCTTTGCTCCACTAAATTTCCAACTTTTTCACTATTAAGAGAATATTAGTCAATGAAATGTTTCAAAGAAAAATTTTCACTTTTAGGCTCAAAAGGGGCAACTAGGGGTCAAATTATACAAAATTCTGAGGCTTAAGAATAAGACCTAATTGTGCCTTTATCATCCTAAGACATATAATCAAAAACCATTTTGAATTGGTTGAAAAACAAGTTCTAGAATATTAATGACTATGAGATTCACTCAATCAAGAAAATATGGGTTTTGAAAATTTATTTGATAGATAACCCATTTTGGCTCAAGTCTAACCATGGAAAGTCTTTTCAAAGAAAATTTTAATCACATAAGGTTCATTTAAGCATTTATTTGGCATTTAAACAATCAAATTTTGAAAATTTTACTCAAAATTTTAGGATCCTTAGATACTTTACCCTTGTGTTCAAAGTAAATTTATCATGCAATCATGGTAAATTACAAGATTACAAACAAATCAAAGAAAACACACATGCATAATAAAATAACAATCACACAACTTAAACAAAATAGTTAAGTTTTCTTACCTACTACCCCAAACCAGAATTTGACATTGTCCTCAATGTTAAAATGGATGATAAAAGGATAAGAAAACTTACCTGTAATAACCCCAAACTAGCATCTGACATAGTTGGTTTTTTTTTTTTAAAGCTCATAGAATAAAAGCTTAAAATAAAACAACAACTTTTTATAGGGTTACCTCCCTATCAGTGCTAAGTTTTAAGTCTTCAGCCAGACTTCTCACCGTTTGGATTTACTCATCAGGAGCATCAAACAAGTCCAAGTCACTTGCTTGTTGTATTGGTTGACCGGTGAAGTAATGCTTTACTCTTTGTCCATTTACCCTAAATGTACCAGATTTCTCGCTCCATAGTTCGACAGCTCCAAAGGGAAAGACTTTTGTCACCTTGAATGGTCCCGACCATCGGGATCTCAGTTTACCTGGAAAAAACTTCAGTCTGGAATTAAACAGTAAAACCATATCACCTGGATTAAATGTTCTCCGTTGGATGTGACGATCATGCCATTGTTTGGTTTTTTCTTTATAAATTCTAGCATTTTCGTATGCATCTAGACGGAGTTCTTCAAGCTCATTTAATTCCAACAATCTTTGTTCACCTACAGCCTTATGATCAAAGTTAAGAGTTTTAACAGCCCAAAAAGATTTATATTCTAGCTCAACAGGTAAATGACAGGGCTTCCCATATACTAGCTTAAAAGGTGTGGTTCCAATGGGAGTTTTGTATGCGGTCCGATACGCCCATAAGGAATCATCTAACTTAATAGACCAATCCTTACGTGATGTATTCACCACTTTTTGAAGAATATTTTTAATTTCCCGATTGGATACCTCAACTTGTCCACTAGTTTGTGGGTGATAAGGTGTAGCAATCTTATGCTTAACTCCATATTTCTTTAGAAGGGTCTGAAAAGTTTTCTCAATAAAATGAGACCCTCTATCACTTATAACACATTTTGGGACCCCAAACCTTGGAAATATTATTTTCTTGAAAAGTTTAATAACAGTCTTAGCATCAGAATGGGGTGAAGCAATGGCTTCCACCCATTTTGACACATAGCCAACTGCCACTAATATGAACTGATTTCCAAAAGAAGAGGGAAAGGGACCCATAAAATAAACACCCCATACATCAAACAGTTCAACTTCTAAAATTGTATTCAATGGCATTTCTTGTCTCTTACCAATGTTACCTGTTCTTTGGCAAGCATCACAAGTTAGAACATACTTACGTACATCCTTAAAATATTTGGCCAATAGAACCCAGCTTGCAATATTTTAGCAGCTGTCTTGGAGGTGCTCATGTGCCCTCCATAGGAAAGAGAATGGCAATGATCCAGGATAGCATGGACATCATCTTGTGAAACACATCTCCGAATCATACCATCTGCACATTGCTTGAAAAGGAGTGGTTCATCCCAATAATAATGCTTGACATCTGCATAAAACTTTTTCCTTTGCTGAAAGCTAAGATCAGGAGGTAAGATACCACATGCAAGAAAATTTACAAAATCAGCATACCAAGGAACACGTTGGATACTAAGATTCAAGAGTTGTTTATCTGGAAAAGATTCATTGATGGGAATATTATCTGTTTCTTCTTTTTCCGATGTCAACCTAGATAGGTGGTCAGCGACCAAGTTCTCGGTACCCTTCTTGTCCTTAATTTCCAAGTCAAATTCTTGCAATATTAGAATCCACCTAATTAATCTAGGCTTTGCTTCCTTTTTATTCAATAGATACTTAATGGCAGAGTGGTTAGTGTAAACAGTAACATGTGAACCTACCAAATAAGACCTAAATTTATCAAAAGCAAAGACAATAGCTAACAGTTCTTTTTCAGTTGTGGCATAATTTACCTGAGAATCATCTAGCGTCCGGCTGGCATAATGAATTACATGGAGCTTTTTATCCTTTCTTTGCCCCAACACAGCTCCCACTGCGTAATCACTCGCATCACACATCAGCTCAAATGGGAGTTTCCAATCAGGTGGTTGTACGATGGGGGCAGAGATTAGAGCTTGCTTAATCCTGCAAAAAGCTTCCATACAAGATGAATCAAAATTGAAAGGCACATCCTTACCCAGAAGAGTTGTAAGAGGCTTTGTGATTTTGGAGAAATCTTTAATGAACCTGCGATAAAACCCTGCATGTCCAAGAAAACTCCGAATACCTTTCACATTCGTGGGTGGAGGTAATTTTTCAATTACTTCCACTTTAGCCTTATCAACTTCTATACCTCTCTCAGACACCAGGTGTCCAAGAACTATGCCTTCTCTTACCATAAAATGGCATTTTTCCCAATTTAGAACCAAATTGGTTTCTTCACAACGCTGCAAGACTTGGCATAAATTTGTTAAACAATTATCAAAATCCAAACCATGCACTGAAAAATCATCCATAAAGACTTCCATCACATTTTCAATAAGATCAGAAAAAATTGCTTGCATACACCTTTGAAAAGTCGCAGGTGCATTACATAAACCAAAAGGCATACGTCTGTAAGCATAAGTCCCATAAGGGCAAGTGAAGGTAGTCTTTTCTTGATCAGATGGATGAATGGGAATTTGATGAAAACCTGAATACCCATCCAAATAACAGAAATAAGAGTGTTTTGCAAGTCTTTCAAGCATCTGATCAATAAAAGGGAGGGGAAAATGATCTTTTTCGTGACGCTATTTAACTTCCTATAATCAATGCACATGCGCCAACCAGAGACAATCCTAGTAGGAATCAAGTTATGTTTATCATTTTCAATCACAGTTATTCCCCCCTTTTTAGGCACCACATGGACAGGACTTACCCATTTACTACTATCAATAGGATATATGACTCCAGCATCAAGCAATTTCAAAATTTCCTTTTTAACCACTTCTTGTATTTTAGGATTTAATCTCCTAAGTGGTTCTACTGTGGGCCTACTTTCATCTTCTACAGTAATCCTGTGCATACAAAGAGAAGGGCTAATCCCTTTGATATCATCCATTGTATAACCTATTACCTTTCTATACAACCTAAGTTGTTTCAAAAGTTTTTCAGTTTCACATGGATTCAATTCAGCATTGATAATCACAGGATATGTGGAATTAGGACCAAGAAATTCATACCTTAATGAAGCTGGTAAAGGTTTTAATTCCACATTGGTGCTTACCACTTTGTCACACATGACCTCAGTATCATGTGGGGCCTCAGAGCAATCAGATGTTTCTGTTGGCTCAATCATGAAAATAGTTTCAAGTGGGTCATTAGGAAGGGTTGCTTTCTTTACCACTTGTTCGACAAAATCCACAGTACAGCAAACATCATTATAAGGTTTTTCTAAAACATTTTTCAAGTTGAAATCAACCTTTTGGTCTCCAACAGTTAGAGACAACTTACCATTCTTGACATCAATCACAGCACCTGCAGTTGCTAAAAATGGTCTGCCTAAAATAATAGGAATCAAAGAATCTTCGTCCATTTCAAGCACAACAAAGTCAGCAGGTATAAAAAATTTTCCTATCTTAATAGGAACATCCTCTAAAATTCCTACAGGATATTTTACAGATCTATCAGCCAATTGTAAAGACATCCTAGTAGGTTTTAGTTCACCCAATCCTAACTTTTCAGCAACAGATAATTGCATTAAACTCACACTCGCTCTTAAATCACACAATGCTTTATCTATATTCATGTCACCAATCATGCAAGGAATAGAGAAACTACCTGGATCTTGGAGCTTGGGTGGAAGTTTCTTTTGAATTAGAGCACTACACTCTTCAGTAAGTGCAACTGTTCCATCTTCCTCTAGTCTTCTTTTGTTGGACAGAATGTCCTTCAAGAACTTTGCATATGTAGGCATTTGCTGCAAAGCATCTGTAAAAGGAATATTAATATACAATTTCTTTAAAACATCAAGGAACTTACCAAATTGTTTATCCAACTTTGCTTTAGCTAAGCACTGAGGAAATGGAATGGGAGGTTGATATGGCTTAACTTCCTCCTTCTTTTCTTGTGGTTTCTCTTCTTCAATTACTGGATGAGATGAAGATTCATCGACTTTCTTTTCCTCCTTTGCTGTCTTGTCAACTGGCCCATCGTATTGAGTACCACTCCTAAGAGTCACAGCCATGGTTTGGTTAGATGGTCCAGCCTCTGGTTTCCCAGGAAATGTTCCCGGTGCTCTTTGAGAATAGGAGGCTTGTTGGGCAATTTGATTTTCTAGTATTTTGTTGTGAGTGGCAAGAGAGTCCACTTTTGAAGCCAAGTTTTTTATTGCATAAGAGAATTCATCATTTTGTTTAAGTTGAGTAGCTACAAATGTCTCCATCAAGGATTTTAGCTTTGATTTTTGTGGAATATAGGTTCCTTGTTGAGGTTTGTAGTTACTTTGGAATTGAGGTGGCCTATTTTGGAAGCCAGGTGGACCTTGTGGAGGTCTATAGTTACCTTGATAGTTTCCACCATAGTTTCCAATAGCGTCCACCTGATGCATTTCTTGTTCTTGATTAGGGGTCATTGCTAAATGGCAGTTTGTAGCTCCATGTCCTGAAACACCACAGACTTCACAAACAATATTAGTAGCACCTGTTGACCCTATTTTATCAAGTTTTAATGTTAATGCTTCAACTTTGGCAGAAAGTAGGGAAAGAGCATCAACAGAGTACTTACCTGGTGTTTTAGAAGGTAATCCTCTCTCAGAGTTCCACTGGTGAGTGTTTTGAGCTATTTCCTCAATCAGGTTCTCAGCTTCATCAACATTTTTACTCATGAAGGCTCCTCCAGCTGCAGCATCTAAAGAGATCTTTTGTGTGGAAGTTAGTCCATTATAGAAAATATGGATTGTCAACCACCTTTCTATCCCATGGTGAGGACATTCTCTTAGCAATTCTCTGTATCTCTCCCAGGCTTCATACAAGGATTCATCATCTTTTTGTGAAAAATTGATGATTTGTTTTCTCAGCACATCAGTCTTGTTTCTTGGGTACCATTTATTGATAAAAGCACTGGACAATTGTTCCCAAGTCGTGATGGATCCTTCAGGAAGAGAGTATAACCACGCTCTTGCTTTATCTCTTAAGGAGAAAGGGAAAAGTCTTAAGCGAATGGCATCATTGGTGGCTCCGTTCATCTTCAGGGTGTCACAATATTCAAGAAAGATTTGAAAGTGAAGATTTGGATCTTCGGAGGGTAATCCTCCGAATTGGTTCTGTTGAACCATTGAGAGTAGTGAAGGCTTCAATTCAAAATTGTTAGCCTCCACTGTGGGTCTAAGGATGCTAGATCCTCTCCCATTAGTGCTTGGAGCGGCAAAATCTCTTAAAGGTCTGTGTTGGTCTGCCATTTGTTTTTCTTTTTGTTCTTTTTGTTGTTTTTGTTGTTTTCTCAAAGCTCTAAGGGTACGTTCTATCTCAGGGTCAAATCCTAAGTTTAGATCGACACTACGGCTTCGTCGCATAAAAAGAAAGTAAATGACAAATAAAACAAACAATTACAAAAATAAAACCACAACAGATACACAGAATATAGAACAAAATACAAAATTACAAACAAAATAAAAATAAAAATAACAATAAAAATATTAACAAGTATGATCTAATCGAATTTCAATATTGCCGATATTCGAGGGACAACAGTCCCCGGCAACGGCGCCAAAAACTTGACAGGGCCCGCAAGCGCACGGGTTATGTCGTGTAATATAAAAGATTATCGTTCTCCACAGGGACTGTGTTCAAAGTACCAGCATATTGAAATTTAATTATCCACACAATTAATTTTTAAGATTTTTATAAAATAAAGCACAAATTAAAGTTGCACAGAATATGAATAAATATAAAAATAAAATTTACTTGACACTAAAAAATTCAGAGTTTAGAATATCTTAGGATTTTGGGGGATTAAGACTCTATTTTATGTTTAATGAATTTTAACTTTTCATAAATAAGAATCGAATTAAGTTTTCCAAGGCGAATTTTCCAAAAGCTAATTAATATGTTCCTTTCGGAATCCTATTAATGTACCTAACCTATGGAAAGCGCTGCTTAATCCTCAGAAAGGCCCATTATCGTTTTATGAAAATCCCTTTTATTTCCTCAAAAGAATTTTGATTACTTTCACGGTTTTACCGAGGTCACAAAAAGCATTTCAAAAATCTTAGGTTTAGTTCAAAGCTTTCCGGTAAAAATAAATCTCTCGATTCTATTTATTACCTAAACTTACTAATATACCCGTAAGTATATAGTTTTATCATTTAGGTTCTTGTTAGGAATTACTAAAAGCATTAAGCATAATTGAACTAAATGGAAAATAGAAATTTATTTAATTTTAAGTCAAAATAACATTAAAATAAAATATTATCATATCCCCTTTATCCCAAGATAATTAATTTAGCTACTCATGAAATAATTTAAATTCACGTAAATAATGGAAAAATAAAACATACAAGACATGGTAAAAATAAAGACTTACGGGTTTCTCCAAAAGCTCAGAATAATTTACCACTGTAATTCCTTGTTGCAATAATTTCTCCACCAATTACAAATTTAAAATATCACTTTTACAGCCCTCACACTCTTACAAAATAAAAGAAAGAAAAGAAAATAAAAAGAAAGAGAAGAAAAACGGACAGAGAAAGAAAAATGGAAAAGAAGAAAACTAAAGAGAAAGAAAGAAAAAAAAAAAGAACGAAGAAATGAAGCTTGAGTGATTTTTAGACTGGGAAGAAGTTGTTATTTGCTGATGGGTTGCTGCTGCTTTTATAGGCAAATGGATTGAGGATTCCAGCAATGAAAACGCGTTCAATTTGCAAGTGGAAGAAACTTTCGGTGCATGTGAATTCCAGCTGTGCCAACTTGTTTCCAATTTGCATATTTTAATATATCCAATAATTCGGTGCTTGGATTTTAGTGAAAATTGGTGCAGAATGATGAAATTCAAAGTGGAAAAACGTTATTTTCCCACAAATCCGAGTGAAAGCTTGCTGGACGGTGTAGGTGCAAACTAGACAGCGTGGAGAGGAGTTGCTGGGCGGTATCATGTATTAGAAGAAGAAAGGGAGACGGTGTTGGGAAATGAGGATGGTTGGGCGGTGTGTTGAGGTGAGGACGGTTGGGCGGTGTTTTAGAGTGTTGGAGAGGATTGTTGGGCGGTGTTATGTATTAGAAGAAGAAAGGGAGACGGTGTTGGGAAGTTGGGCGGTTGACAGGGACCGCAAGCGCACGGGTTATGTCGCGTAATATAAAAGATTATCGTTCTCCACAGGGACTGTGTTCAAAGTACCAGCATATTGAAATTTAATTATCCACACAATTAATTTTTAAGATTTTTATAAAATAAAGCACAAATTAAAGTTGCATAGAATATGAATAAAAATAAAATTTACTTGACACTAAAAAATCAGAGTTGAGAGTATCTTGGGATTTCAGGGGATTAAGACTCTATTTTATGTTTAATGAATTTTAACTTTTCATAAATAAGAATCGAATTAAGTTTTCCAAGGCGAATTTTCCAAAAGCTAATTAATATGTTCCTCTCGGAATCCTATTAATGTACCTAACCTATGGAAAGCGCTGCTTAATCCTCAGAAAGGCCCATTATCGTTTTATGAAAATCCCTTTTATTTCCTCAAAAGAATTTTGATTACTTTCACGGTTTTACCGAGGTCACAAAAAGCATTTCAAAAATCTTAGGTTTAGTTCAAAGCTTTCTGGTAAAAATAAATCTCTCGATTCTATTTATTACCTAAACTTACTAATATACCCGTAAGTATACAGTTTTATCATTTAGGTTCTTGTTAGGAATTACTAAAAGCATTAAGCATAATTGAACTAAATGGAAAACAGAAATTTATTTAATTCCAAGTCAAAATAACATTAAAATAAAATATTATCATACCCTCTTCATCCCAAGATAATTAATTTAGCTACTCATGAAATAATTCAAATTCATATAAATAATGGAAAAATAAAACATACAAGACATGGTAAAAAATAAAGACTTACTGGTTTCTCCAAAAGCTCAGAATAATTTACCACTGTATTTCCTTGTTGCAATATTCCTCCACCAATTACAAATTGGAACACTCAATTTCACAATCCTCACAACTCTTACACAAAATAAAAGAAAGAAAAAGAAAATAAAAAAGAAAGAAACGAAACTGAGAAGAAAATGAAGGAAAAGAAAAGAAAGGAACAAAGTGAATGAATGAGAACTGGATTCTGGATGCCTTCTCTGCTTGGATTGCTTCTCCTTTTATAGGCGAAGGAAGGGAGGAAGCCAGCTAAGAAAACGCGTTGCAAGTTGGAAACTTTCGGTGCATGTGATTTCCAGCTGTTCCAGTTGTCTCCAATTTGTGTATTTTTGTTGTTTCCAATAATTCGGCGCATGATTTCACTGATGAATCGATTCCTCCAGTTGATTTTTGCCTTCAAAACAGCGTGTGAATCGATTCCTAAAGGTGGGAATCGATTCCCAGCATGATGAATCGATTCCTGGCCTTCATGAATCGATTCCCAGCCTTCCAAACATCAATGAATCGATTCCTATAAGGGGGGAATCGATTCCCAGCCCTATGAATCGATTCCCAACAGCCTTGAATCGATTCCTGGCTTATGTTTCACATGGGAATCGATTCCTGTAAGGGTGAATCGATTCCTACCCTTTCCTGGAAGTGTTTTCTTGCATTTTTGAGGCGTTTTGGACAGTATAGCTCATGGTTCTTGATTATTTTCATCCTTTGACACTTTGATCATCTTTTTGGGTTCTTGAATCCATTTTCCATTTATATTCATTCATTCTTAAAATGGATCATCAATAATTCCAAATCTATTAATTTCTGCAAAATAAAAATACCCGAGTAGAATATAGTGGAAAGAAAGCAAAAATCACAATAAATAAAGGAAATACAGTGCATAATGATTAAAATCCTAAGTAAACTAAATCTAATTTATTATGTTATAAAACACTTATCAGCGGTGTGTTGAGGTGAGGACGGTTGGGCGGTGTATTGAGGTGAGGACGGTTGTGGATGGAAAGGAAAAGAGTCTGGGCGGAGTTGTGGATTAGGAGCCTGGGCGGTGTTGGTTGATGGATTACTGGGCGGTGTTGGTTTGATGGATTACTGGGCGGTATTGATGGAAAGGAAAGGTGAAGTGGGACGGTGTGTAGTAGGGATTAGAAGGGGACAGCGGATAGAAGAGAGGAATGTGGGTCGGATTTCTGGATTGAGGACGGTGTAGAGAGTGACTTGAAGGAAAGTAGAAGGAGGCGGTGTTGATGGAGGTAGTGATCCGGTGTTGCATTTGTGAAGAATTGGGTCGGTGTTTGGAGGAGAACCGATTGGTGATGAAGCTGAATGAAAGGACGGGTGATGTAACTTACTTGGAATTGATTGAATCCATTCACTCGGCTTAAATTCATGAAGTTTATTTGGCACTGATTGAAGACTCACTCGGGATCAGAATTTATTCAATCGGTTCTCAATCATTTTCACTCGGCTGTAATCTGAACCACTCGGTTAAAACTCTGCTCGGATTTTGCATTGGAATATTTCAGTCGGCCTTCATGCTTTTTACTCAGAATGGCCTTCAGTCGTTAATCAATTCACTCGAAATGGCCTTCTCTTTTACTCAGGAACTTGCACTTGAAGGGTTGGAATTTGACTGATTGAATTTCTTTTTATGTCCGAGCTTTGCTTTGCTCGGAAATGCATTTTTCTGACCCAACTCACTCAGAATTCCTTTCCTTGGAGACTTCTTACTCGGGCTCAGTGTGAAACTTGAGAGTCTGCCCGAGTGTGATTCATTTCTGGTCAGATTTTTCCTTGTCCGATTAAGACACCACTCGGAACTGCCTTGTTCTCCGAATGAAACTACTCGGATTCTCCTTATCAACATTTATTCATTTCAGTGGCCTCTTCTACTCGGAATCCATTCACTCGGAACAGGTTTCACTTGGATTATTTGCGATCAGCAAACCTTTCACTCGGATAATAGCTTTGGACATATTTATTGGAGGTCAGTCTCCTTTTTTCACTCGGAATGGATGCAGTCGAGGAGTTTCCACTCGGAATCACCTTCAACCGAGACTTATTCCATTTCAGCATTGGTCCTTCACTCCAGTCAGCTATTTATCACTCGGAATGGCTTTGACAGGGAACATTTCACTCGGATTTTCCTCCAGCAGTGCAGTATTCCATTCGGCAATGCTCTATTCTGAGTCCTTCCACTCGGATTTGGTCATTTTTGAGTTATCCCACTCGGATTTGGCCATTTTGAGTCGGATTTCAGTGCTCTGAGTTGGATTTTTGCTTTCTGAGTCGAATTTCAGCTTTAAAAAGAGAATTCTTTCCACTTTGGGCTTGTTCTTCTTGTTTCTTTATCATTTTATGGTCGTTTTTCTCTTGTTTTTGACCCTTTATTACCTTAATTCCTACAAAATAACATACCCAAGTAGAATAGAGTGGAAAGAAAGCAAAAATAGCAATAAATAAAGGAAATACAGTGGATAATGACTAAAATTCTAAGCAAACTAGATCTAATTTATTGTATTAAAAAGCACTTATCAGTAAGCTATGGACTTTCATGAAGCTTTGAATTGGTAGTTTAAAGCATGGTAGAAATTGTAGTTAGTGTTGGAAAATGTAGAAATTACGTGTGGAACCTAAAACCTAGGTTAGGAGACCATTGGGACTTTGTTGTTGTTGTTGGATAGTTGTTTTTGTAACATGAATTTGATGTGGATTAGTTGTTGAAATGCGATTAATTATTATTGGAATGAATAAATTAATTTTGGATGGTATTAGGTGCAAAAACTAGAAATTAATAACTTACTTGATTGATGCATAAATTGCAAACTAGAGTCTAAAATTATTTTGAAGGGTTCATAATGATTATGAAGTCTAAATTAGTGCATTAAAATGAATTGGAGATGTTGGATTGAAGAATAGGAAAATTAGTTAAGTTAGGAGCCATTATGGATAAAATGGAAATGTCAAAGGGCTTGTATGTGAATTTGAGAGTTTTGACTTGTTTGAGTACTAAAGGAACAATATAAAAATAGATTAAGAATTGAAATTGATGTTAGATGATTTAAGTAGGAAAAAGTGTCATATTAAAGAGAAATTACATTAGGAACTTGATCACTAAAGTGAGATTAATGGATTGTAGTTTATGGTGTTTCATTAGAGTGCATTAGGCCTAAAAAGGATGCTAAATGAAATTAAAAAGTGTGGATGTGTATGATTGGAAATCTTGGCATAATGGTGAATTAAAATGAACTTACGTCATAGTTAGGACATAAAAGTAATTATGGCCTTAGAAATACTAAATGTGACTAAAAGTGAGTTAGTGGAGTTGTTGTGGAATTTATTAGTGGTTGGAAACAAATAGGATTGAAAGAATATGAATTTGGTCTTTAATAGGAGATGGAAGCATGAAGTGGTAGATTATGGACAATTATAACAAATGTAGGGATTAGACTTGTAATGAAACTATGTGCATGAAATCTAATTGGTAGACTAGTAGGGAAAAAGTGACTAGTTTGTAGGATATAGGTGATAATGGACATGGCGTAGGTCTTAGGTGAATGATAGGTGTAAAATCTACTTAAGGTGGTTTGTTTTAACATAGAAACCATTACTAATACAATTAGACAATTTAAGTAAAAGAATCAATTAGATAAATTGTTAGTAATGATAGAATTATCACTTTTTAGGGATTTAGAACACCATCAATAATTAAGGTGGACTAGAAAACTAAGTAGAAGCTTTATATAGCTTAAAAAAATAAACATTGGACCTTGTACTAATTATAACTATGATTATGGATCTTTGAGACCTTGGAAAGTGTAGAATTGATGACTTTAAGTGACTTGAACTTAATGTAGCTTTATACATGCCTAAATATAAGCTTATGGAAAAAAATATGGTGATTTACACCAACTTAATTATAGAATGGTGCTTGATATAGCTTTATGCTTAATTATGTAGGCTTTGAGAACACTTGCAAAGCGGGATCATCAAACCCATCGGAATACTTCTCTTGAGGTAGGAGAGGAGTTTATTTTTTTAAAATGTATAATCAATGTTATTGATAATGTATGCATGTGTAGGAGTATGCTTGCATGTTGGCCTTGGTTGTTATTGTTACTTATGTGAAATGGGTATGTGTGGTATGACATTATTGGTGAATAGATAAGTGTGATGGTGCTATGCTATTGATATGCCTCTTTGATGTATTATGGAATGATGAAGTGGTATTCTTGTGGGAATTAAAATAAGCATATACATTATTTGCATTGCATTACATACATAGCATCATTTATCATGAGATAATAGATCTTGCGGGATCTTGAAAATGAAACCTTGCATGGGTTTATTAAATGAGCAAATATGCGTGGTTGCAAAGCTTGACATATGACATAACTAAGGGTCTTGCGGGATCTTGAAAATGAAACCTTGCATAGGTTTATTAAACGAGCAACTATGCATGGTTGTACTCTTGAAATAATGATGCACATGTAAAAGTATTTGACAATTGGGGATGGACACATTGCATATGCATGTTGATAAGTGGCATATGCATTAGTTATGAAGGCATGGCATATGAATTGAGATTTCTAAAGTGGATGCCTTGTGAGTGATTGAAATTGAGAAATGAGGTTAAAGTTGTCCCTATTATGTACACGTGCGATAATAGTGTATGTTTGGTGAATTGAGATTGATTCTTGAAGTTCATGTGTTGAATAAGCCTTTGATAAACTTGACTTGTGAAATTGAGTGATGAACTTATGGTTTATATGACACATTTATAAGTTTGGGTGCTTAATGGAAAATATGCAAAATTACCTTGTCATGTGTGTAATTATCCAATTGATTATGATTGTCATCATTGAGAAAATATACTTACTCTCCATGTTGTACATTTTAGCCTTGCGATGCAGGTCAATGCATGGGATGGCGGTAAATGTGAAGAGAGTATGGTGGTTGCCTTGGCCGGCAATTTTTGGGATGATGAATTATGTTACTTTTTTTGAATTGTTGTCTATATGGCATTAATTTTGTGTAGCTTGACTATTTGTGTAAATGCCATAGTTTAGGATTGATGGATTATAGTCATTTAAATTTTGTGGAAGCATTGGGATATTGAAATTGTGATATGATTCTTAGTTGGATGAAGGATATTGAAATTTTTAAATATTATGATGATAAATATGTCAAGGCAATGGATTGATGAGGATTTGTTTACATGAGTATAATGCTGAATTTTTACTCTAAAATTAGTGTATGGCATGTAGGATAAGATGATGTGATGCTTTACCCTTCGTTAGGAGTGCATAAAGGGGACTAGATAATGTGTAGTAGCAAATAAGGACTACTTTATACACATGAATGGTCTAGACTCATAATTGGTAGCTTGAATGATTTTATTAAGGTTTCTTATACTTGCAAAATTATTAGTCTATAAGTAAGGTTATTGGAAATGTATTCTTGAAATTGGATAATCAAAGCTCAAGTGAGTAGTATAGGACTTCTTGCATGATGTTATAGTTAGGCAATTTTAAATCACTTCGTAAAGTTTAAATGGTACTTCTAAATGTTGTTGGAAGTAGATAGGCAATGAATTAAGTCCTTCACCTTCTCATATCTTCATATATGGAGGGGGATCTTTGATTAGATCTAGGGTGATGATAGTTAATTTTAGTTTGTGGTGTGCCTTATCGAATAACTGATGTAAACACGAAAAATTTACCTTATTTTCTAGTATTTAGATATCAATATCACTATTAGTATTTATTGGATTCAGGGTGCCATAATATTTGTTCTTAATAGTCAGTTTATTGAGTTGGCGATAGTTGTAACGAGACGACCTTAGACCTTACTTAATCCGGTAATTAATTAAATAAAGGTAACCCCGGACCATTTTAAAAACCTATCCCATATATGAAGATATGAGAATGTGTGTAAGTTAAATCAAGAGTGCTCTTTGGACAATCAACCACATGATCATCAACATGAAATATCGGAAGTATAAGTTAATTCCAGAAATGTAAAAGGGTATGAAAAGAGACTCAAAGATACCTTCATTGATTTCCAAAAATGTGGTAAATATGTATGCATGTTATTGTATAATCATGCCATGGCTCAACAATACCAAACATACATTAAAACTTATGAGTTTTTGTGAAAACATAGCCATGAATCGATTCAAGCTCTTCATGAATCGATTCATGCATGTTTGAAATTCAAAACAGTGAATACAGAACCTCATGAATCGATTTAAGACTCGTATGAATCGATTCAAGCAATTTGGAAATTATGAACAGTAAAAACAGAACCTCTCGAATTGATTCAGGACTTCGTATGAATGGATTCAAGCAATTCCAGTAGCCTCTGAATTAATTCAAGGGGTTATGTGAATCGATTCAAGGATTTTCCAAGGGCTCATGAATCGATTCAAGGAAGTTATGAATTGATTCATTACAGCATCCCTACTGCATAATGTAGAAAACACATGATTTTCCAACTTTCAACTACCCTAACTTTTTCATATCAAATCCAATGGCCACCAAACTTTAACACCATCTAATATACATCATTTATGACGTGTAGCCACTGGCCGCACTCAAAAATTCCCAAAAATGAGAGACCTATGCGCATAATTGCATTTAGCCTATTTTAAGGCATTTTTGTGCAACACAATGGTCAATTCTTAATGGAATTGACCCATTCCAGTTTCTACAAGTTCTAAATCATGCATAGGCACTATTGAAACTATTCTGTGACATTCAAACACACTTAAATTTTACATGAATATCATATACACAACTTCATAAATTTAACAATTCATCCATCCATGGATTCCATCCACACAAGTGTCACCAACCATGCATCAATATAACATGTAAAGTCATTGTATTATGATTAATAACAATCATTCTTAAGGTCACTACCAAAAATTAGCCTTCCAAAATGTATAAGGCCTAATTTTCCCAAGTGACCCTCAAACTAAATACCTAACATCATTCAACACTCATGTACAAAATAGGCATATACATATTTCAAGTGTTTTACAAAAGAATGTCGGCCAAGGCTTACCAACGTTCCTCCCATATTTACCTTCACCATTGCTCAACCTTTAAAAAGAGTAGGATGTCTAACATACCTACATCAACCTTTAAAAATGGCAACTAGGAGGTGAGTAACATATACTGAATGAATCAAAGTCATACATTATGATGATACATATATATATATGTGCACGACATATATTTCTCAAAGAGAATCACAAGCTCCATTCACATACCATATTATTTCATTTCAATATAGCACATATTCCAAATCAACACATACACAACATATATATCAATTATTGGTAATTTCATCAAACACCATCACACATTTTGAGTTAGTACCATCGTATCTTTTTCTTTACTTATCAATCATCCATCGCCACCACGGGCTACCAAACTCAGCATATCTCCGGCTATATGCAAATGCTCTTATGGCTAATGCATATGCACAAGGAATCATTATCAAATCGCAGATCCAACTATAGGAAACAGCATCATATCAAATGTGGGTTAAGCATAGGTGTGCTACTATGCCCCTACTACAGTAGTAAATGTGTACACTTATATCATTAATTACATGCATCATATCACTCTTTTACTGATACTAAACCGTCATCACCCATATGTAGCACTAGTCACCCCGTGACTTGCAGATCAACATCTTGGCCTCAATTTCCATAAGTGCTACGGGCCCCTCCTGAACATACATCGAGAGAGTTGTACCCCATAGAGACACCGAGGTCACTTGCTCACCACAGAGCCGTCCACCCACTGGGCCCGCCACATAGGGTGCCTCGCCACCAAACTATGGGCGGCTTTGTGATTCTAAGAATCACTAGGGAACAACATATAATTTCACCTGTGCACTAGGTCGCCCTCCTACTAGGCCCGCCTATTGGAACCCCTAACATTCCACATAGACAGTGTATGATAAGCCATGGATACAAATACCAATCAATGCATTTCTCACATTATGCATCCTAAATGCCACTCCACAATCAAGAACTCACCACCATCACTTAGTGGAATTCAATATCCTTATCATCCTCAACCATTACCAATTATCATTGGATTTCATTCACATCAATAGTTAGTGACAATCAATATCTATCAAATCACATATCATGTGATGTTAAACATCATTGCAATCAATTCAATCATGGTCTCAAAGCCATTCACAACAAGTCTTAGTAACATGAGTCAATTTCAACATCATAATCATCATCCCAATAACATATGCCACATAACATCATTCATTCTAAATGCATTCCAATCACATAAGCATCAAAGCATTCATCCAAGCCAAATAAGCATGACATATTCATACACACATATCAATAATCGATGAAATCATGTATTTAGAAATGTTACCCCCTCTTACCTAAAGAGAAGTAGTACTCGTTGTGGTCTGAAGGTCCCGCTCTGTCAATGGGGTCGCTTTCTACATTACACAATGTACCATACAATTATTTTCTATTCAAACCACCAAGATTCAAGTGCTCATATTTAATTACTTGGTGTTTATGCCATTTTAGATTTCCAACCTCTTTCATTTTATTTAATCCACCACAACCACCATGGGTTTGGTGATCAAAATCACTTATTATGCATTTAAGGGCCACACCCACCTAGGGGTTTCCATATTAATGGTCTCCAACCACCATTACTAATCATCTAACCTCATTAATGGCCATCCACCATCAATGTTACCATCTCAAATTATTAATAACATTCTCCTAACATCAATAAACACTCATCAACTCATATTTTACATTTCCCCCAATTTCTAAGGGTTAGGGTTTCATTAAAAACCCAACAACCATCATCAATGTCCATCTTCTTCCACCACCAACCATGCCATTTTCATGTACCCATAAATACCCTTATAAAACTCACATTAAATGCACCTTACCTTAGGGTTTTGCATCATAAATGGCTTCCATTAACAACCCACATGCATTAAACACTCTCCCAACCACCATTACCCAAAACCTAGGGCTAGAGCTCAAGAAAAATGGTGAGGAAACCTTACCTCAAGCCAAGAGAAGTGAGCACAAAGAAAGGGAGAAGAATAACACTAAAATTGTAAGAGGAAGAGGGTATCAAATCACCATTATCATCTCTTTCATGCTTGATGCAAAATGAAAATGGAAGGAGAAGAAAGGGCACACCACTCTTAGGGCTTTAGAGGAAGAAGAAGATGAGTGGAAGATGAAGAATGAAGAGAAAAAGAGAGAGCTTTGCCTTTTAGAAATGAACCCCATGGACATGAAGAAAGGAAAAATGGGGTTTTAGTGTTTTAATTTGGCCCATGATTTAAACTTCTCCGTTTTAAATCAAATAGGATCTCTCTTTTAGGCTCAATACTTTATCCAAAAATTATTCTGAATATATATTTGGATCCCCAATAATATTCTTAACAGCCCTGACTAACGGTACCTCAATCAAAGATACTTGGTCCGACACTCATATTTTAATCGGGTATTATTTTCAGCTTTTTAAGCCATAATAAATTATAATTAATCATAATAGTTCCCAATCAAATTATTTCCAAATTTTGGGACATTAAATAACTCATATGTAATTATTCATTAATTATTCCTCTTAATTAATCATTTAAATAAATTTTGGGATGTTACAATAGTCGACGCATAATCTCATGCTCTATCTTTCTTTTTCACCAACAACACAGGTGCGCCCTAAGGAGATACACTTGGGCAGATAAATTCTCTTTTGAGTAATTCCTCGACTTTCTTTTTAAGCTCAGACAACTCCATAGGAGACATCCTATAAGGAGCTCTATAAACGGGCTCAGCGCCAGGAATAAGATCAATAGAGAATTCCACTTCACGTGGCAGAGGCAAACCAAGAACCTCATCTAGAAAAACATCAGGAAACTCAGAAACAATAGGAATTTCACAAGATTGGGAGGTACTACTCCCATCAACCATACAGAACATCATAAGAAGCTGAGAGATACCTTGCAGGTCAAGTCATTTAGCATTCGGAGTCGGAAAGATCACCGCCTTATTATGACAGTCCACCAAGACTTTATTGGTAGATAACCAATCCATGCCTAGAATAATATCTAGGTCTTTCATAGGTAAGCACACGAGGGATATAACAAACTTTCTACCCTTAAGAGTCATCTTGACATTTTCACATCGAGTCACTGATCTCAAACAAGCACCGGTCGGTGTAGTCACCATTATAGAACCTTTCATCATACAAATAGGTGTTTTCAAGCTCCTAACATAATCCTCAGAAATGAAGGAGTGGGTAGCACCAGAATCAAAGATAACACATACAGAGGTGCCAAGAGTTTCACACTTTGAACAAGGTTTTCTACTTGTGCGGCTTCTTCACCTGTGACGGCGAAGACTCTACCAACAACTTGTGGTTGGTTACCACCATTATGATTACCGTTTCTTCCACCATGGCCATTGCCTCGACCATTACCATTACGACCACTATTGTGATTTCCACCACGACCACCATTGCGGCCAATATTATGACCATTTCCGTTTCCACGACCACGGCCTCCACGGTTAGCATTATGATTTACACGAGCAAGACCATCAACATTCGCATTCCTTGCATTCAATGAACAATTAGGATGAATATGCCCCGGTTGGTTGCATTAATAGAATACCATATTATCTTGAGGATAATTTTGTGCCAAGTGATTAACATTACACTTGAAGCAAGTAAGGCCTTGGACATTGCAACGACCTTGATTACCAATATCACCTCTATGTCCACCGCGTCCTCTTGCATTGGAGGATCTACAACGAAAGAAGTTCTTCTTCTTAAAATGACCATGCCTCTTGAAATTAGAGGATTGACCCTTCAACTTGGGTTCATGCTTGCCATGACTCAAAGGAGCCACATCATCTTCTTCATATATACCCTTCACGGAACTCGGAAGGTTTTCTCTTGAGAAATCGATCAAGACCTTGGGCACCTTGTCCCACATTTTATTGGCCTTGTCTTTCCAAGAGATCAGTAAAGCGATTCAAAACAAATGCCATAGCAGCAACATTACGGTTATGTCTACCAGCCATGTTTCACACCTATATATTAAGATATGGCTCACACATGAGTAAACTAGACCATACAATCAATTCCAATCTATAACTAAGGTTTCAATGTCTAATGATCTATCATATATCATTTCATAATTTGTATGTCAATCTCAATACATAATCATAAAGTATTCGTCACTGAAGGTATATAGTGTAAGGAACTTCACTGGACTTATCACAAACAAGTATATCAATCACGCTGAAGAGTTCATTCACATGTAATCAACCACATCAATCAAATAATGCACCACAAGGCCTTAGGAATGAGCAATTATGCTCTAGTAAGGTACAACAAAGCTTCAACAATAAACAACTACATTTTGGTGTCAAATAATCTCAATTCAATAAGATAAATTACCCTACAATAGTATTTAATTCATAAAGATCACCCAATGAGTAATCAATGCTCTGATACCACTATTGCAACGATGTCGTTAATTCGATAAGTAATGAAAATGAGGGTAAATTTTTTGTGATTTTGAAAATGAACAATAGATAAAGAATGCCGTGAAATACAACTTCAACATGTAACCCCAGACTATGTCAAAAGACCTATCCCATATATGAAGATATGAGAAGGTATGTATTTTTAAACAAGAGTGCTCCTTGGACAGTCAATTACATGGTCATCATCCATGGAATTGCAAAATGTATAAGTTAATTCGATATGTGTGAATGGGTATAAGAAGTAACTCAAGGATACCCCCATTAGTTACTAAAATATGTTGAAAATGTGTACAATCTAATTACATAATCATGTCATGACTTAACAACATCAAACAAGCAACAAAGCTTATGGAAATTTGACAAATAACTAGTCGTGAATCGATTCAAGCAATCCATGACTCGATTCATACGATTAGAAATCCAGAACACTAAAAATAGAGGCTTGTTAATCGATTCAAGGCTCGTATGAATCGATTCATACGAATTAAAAAGCAATCCCACACGAAGAGTAAGCTTCGAATCAATTCAGGCAATCATGTGAATCGATTCATAATCTTGGGAATCACCCCTTTTGGGAAACAGAATGCCATGAATCAATTCAAGTTCAGGCATGAATCTATTCATGTGAATCCAGTAGCCTCTGAATCGATTCAGGGGATGTGATCGATTCAGGGGGATCCAGAAACCTATGAATCGATTCAAGGGACTCATGAATCGATTCAAGGGCTAGGAATCACTAACAAATAACATTTTAAGGTGGGGAAACATTACCCTACGCCCCAATTCATCAAATCAAGTATCATTAACATCATCAAATAGACTCTTAATCTATATCCAAACATTATGATCATGTACTCACACTTCAAATGATTCATTCATTCATGGATTTCCATTAATTATAAATATCAAGACCATCAAGATGGCTATCAAACTTCCATTGTCAATATGCATATAGTTCTTTACAAAAGAATTGGCCTATTATATACACATGTATACACAAAAGAATATAAGCCCCAATACCACTAAACTTAGGTCATCTACATTATATACACATCTATACCATTGTCATTTGTTATATATACGATCCAAAAACTCAAATGATTGTCGACCAAGGCATTCCGTTACTACTAATTTACCTTCTCCATCAAAACATAAGTTTCCAAAATATGATGCATCTCATCCCATGCACATCCTGCATCACAATGCTAAAAGTAGACAACATAGGAGAGTGACTTATACATTCTAATTGAAAAATATGAATACACTTATGATTATGTGTATATGCATATGACAACATATAGGCTTTACATCAATAACACAATTTATCATCATAACTCTATCATTCTATCACATATACATATATCATAATCATTAACCAAATCTTATTCAAAGCACACACTCATACACATCATTGCCCTCCATCCTATTGGCTAACACAAGCATCACCACCAATACACAAAGTCTTTTCATCACATAGAGATTTCATTTGTTGTCTTTAGGTTTTCTTTCACTCATTTCAATCATCACCTCAAACTCATCCTCTTCTTGACATATCACCATGCTATATGCAAATACTCTTAAGTCAATGCATATGCACAAGGAAATCGTTATTAATTACAGATCTGACTATGGGAACATAAAACACTGATTTATGGGTTCAAGCATTGATATACAACCATGCCTCTACTGCAGTAGAAAAATGTGTACACTTATCATAAATTGCATGCATAACATAATATTTTACTGGTACCAAACTACATCATCCATCTTACAATACCGATCATTTTCATCATGACCGCAGTAATAACATATACGATATATAGTGTTGCAGGCTAACCATGAATCATACCATGGCAGCTGTGATCCAAGGGACCACTGAAGACTCCAACTCCTCAAAGAGCCACCCCCACCGGGTCAATCACATGTAGCTCCCCGTAGCTAAGCATGGGCAACTTTATGACTCTACCACTGAGTCACTAAGGTAATAACAATAATGCTCGTACACAGAGCCGCCCTCCCACTAAGCCAACAGGAGGAACCCCTAACATCCCATACCGGAAGCTATGTAATATGCCATGGATGCAATGAAAATACAAATCATATGCATTCTCACACTATGCATCCTAACATGCCACTCATCAAACATCACTATCATCAACACCACCTTATAATTCTTACTGGAATTTTATCTCATTGATTATTGCCATTGTTTCATATTTTAGTGTGGCATTCATAACGTTCTTAACCAACATAAATTTAACTCATACATATAAGTTTATACTTGCATCAACCACAATGGCATCAACAATCATCAACAACAATAGTCATCAACCTTTTATCCATATTTAAGGGTATGCTCAACAAAATTATCTATTTCCATTCCATATTGTTACTCATCATTTAAGATTTGTGGCAAATACATATACACTTTCAACAACAAGGAGGCACAACATATGCCCAAATTCTCAATACAATTAACAACCACCACAAAGCATACCACCAATATTCTAAATGCATGATACACATTTACCAAACACAATAGCATCACAATATCCCATATCACAATTCACGAACACATTAAGGATAAGTAAACATGTGTAATATCACATACAACAATCAACAAACACTCTATTCATGCATTTAGAATATAAACTCCTCTCCTACCTCAAGAGAAGTAATCTGAGTGATCTGATAGTCCTGCCTCGTCGTTCAGAATAGATCCTATATTAACATATATACCATTTTTAATCAATTGGCCAATCAAGGCATTAACTTCAAATTCTAAATATTCATCGTTATATCTAAAACACATTACATGTCTTAAACACCAATTTCCTTATTTGTTAGGTTTCAGAAATTCTTTTCCTTTAATCCATACTTTCTAGAATTAACGATCACAAAACAACTCCTAAGCCCAACACACTCTAAATACCACTTCCTCTATCTTTTCCAACTTGGTGTCTTCCACCATCTCTTAATTTCTCAAACTCCCAACATTAATAATTATTGTCAACCATTCCAACATTCATTTCTTCATCCAAAAATCATTCTCAAGACCATAGACTCCAAATTCATCAATTCCACCAAAAGCCCCAATTTTTCACATGTTAGGGTTTTTAACAAAAATTGCCCAACATCAAGCCCATTTATTTCTTTACATCACTTAATCACCTCCAAGACAACAACATCATATCAATACCATCATTAACAACAACAAAATTCCAATGGTCATCTACCCTAGGATTTTGGGTTTCATATGCATCCATTCATCACAACAACATTCAATCTCCTATTGCAATACTTCAATAACCTTAAAACCACTAAGGAAACCATGGGTGTTATGAAAACTTACCTTTTTCTTCAAAACCATGCTAAACTCAAAAATGGGGAGAGGAAGAGGAAGATAGTTCAAGCTTTGCTCCAATATCCCTTTTGATGTTGACAAATCAAGTCTTTTGCAATTAAAATGGTGGTTTGTGTGTATGGAAGGAGGTGGATGATTTTGGGGTAAAAGAGAAGATAAAGAAGAAGAAAATGAAGAATGGAGGGAGAGTTGAGAAGAAGCCACCGAAAATGGGAAAAGAAAGAGGGAGGAATATGCCAAAATTGGTCTTTGTCCATTGGTCCAAGGGTCCCTCATCATGCCTTTTTCCTGTGGTTAATATTTCCAATATCCATTGTGCAAAAGGGAGTAGGAAAAAGGGGGAAAACATCACACGGTGTATTGGAGAGGGGAAAAGGGATTTTACATTTTCTTTTAATTCCAATTGGCTCGTATTTTCACCGTTTATTATCATACGTTGTGTCCCAATAAATATCTCCTCAACACCAAAAATTATTTTAACCATACCACCATAGCCACAATAATTTTCTAAATATTCTAGACATCTAATTTGACTTAGTGGGTCTTGCATCATTGTTACATTATTCAATTTCGGTAAATCTTAATTTGCTGATAAATCATAATTAGTGTCTAATTATTTTTTTCCATCTATGTTGGACCACAAATAATTAATTATTGTCATCTAATATATTTATTTCTCTAAAATTTGGGATGTTACACCTAGGGGGCATGTGGTGTAATGCATGAGAGGGAAGGATTGGTTACAAAACATGGTGATTAGGTGGTCTAAACTTGTTGAAAAAGGAGTTAAGGAGAGGAAGCATGTGTGCCTTGGGTGGTAGAAGCTAATTGGCTTATGTTGCATGAAGGAGCTGATGTGTCTAGCTTTTGGGCGTCAACTTGTTTGGGCTTTTAAGGGCTGATACAGGCTGAATTAGGAAAAAGGCCCAATATAAGAATTTTAGGTCCTTTTCTTATCTTTATATTGATATATGGCACAAAATGTTTCATTGAGAAACAAATGCGATATGGCCCATTTACTAAAAAAGTGTAAGGTTGTGACGGGATTAATGTTTCTTGCAAAGATTAATTTTCCAGGAAAAATGGGTGAGAAGTTTGACTTCATGCCCTTCATCAAAGTTGTAGGGAATTGAGCTTAGAAAATTTAGGGAAAGAATCGTTCGATTTCATGGTCATACAAGTGAGAAACACGAAAAATACTCAATATAGTGAAAGCTGCCACTAGGAAATCATGAATCAGTATGGTATTTTAAATTTTGGAATTGATGGAGTAAGAATTAGGGCTTTCAAGCCCTTCATGAAGTCTGTAGGTCTTTTTTCTCTTTAATTTGATACATCATTTGCGACGATCCAAGATCGATAGCCCGACATATACCCGATTTACGACAGGGTGCTCTAGAAGCTTCCCAGGTCAGCTATGGCTTTGGAAATAAATTAACCATTGATTCTCCTTTGAGAATTGGGTTTCATGCCCTTCATGAACATTGTAGAAGTCTACGATACAGATCCATAGCAAAAAAAGCAGAGTGATTCAAGCACCGAACAAAGCAGATACATGAATTTTAATGAAGACTGCCAGTATGATGATAAAACAGCTAAAGGGTTACAAAGATCTATTAAACTGTACCAATCTAGAGGGATTTAGCCTTTGATGTCTGCATGAAAAACATAGATAATTTTGTTATGGAGATTTTGACACAAACTTTGCATGAATTAAAGATCGTATGAGAAGGTTATGAATTTTTCTAAACCATGTGTTGGGAAAAATGTCCAAACAGTGGAATTTTGAGACAAATATACTTAATCTTCAATTTTGGGGTTCACAGAGTGAGAATCGAAGCTTAGGGATAGAAACGGGGGTTGAATGTAACATCCCAAAATTTCAAAATAGAGGATTAATTAAGGAAATAAATATTGAATATTTGTTTGTGAAATAATTAATGTCCCAAAATATTAGAAATAATTAAACTAAGATTCTTGGGGACTGTTGGTGAATTATGGAGACCGGATAAGCTGAAAACTGACTCGATTGAAATGTGAGTGTCAGACCAAGTATCTCTAATTAAGATGATATTGGTCAGGGTTGTTAAGAATAATATTGGGAGTCCGAATATATACTCGGAATAATTTTCAAATAAAGTATTGAGCCCAAATAGGGAACCTGTTGGTCATAAAGCGATGAAGTTTTAATGAATGGAATTAAAAATAAAGCAAAAACCCAATTTCTCTTCTTAAACTCTCGTTGGCTCTTGTTCCCCTTGGCAAACCCGTTGGTCCTTCTTCTCTATTCCTTCTTCATCTCTTATCTTCTTCTTCCAAAAACCCTAACCAAGTGGTGATCTTCCTCCCCTCTCATTTTCATTTTTCAAGGAGCTTGGAAGGAGGCTATTGAAGTTGAAGTCTTCTCCTTCTTCCCCTCCATTTTCATGTAGCCTCTCCCTCCTTCTTGAACCCATTTCGTTTTTGGGTGTGAGGTAAGATATACTCACCATTTTGTGAAGTTTTTGCCATGTATATGTGTTATTATGCTTTGGGGGAGCCATGTGAATGGGTATTTACTAGGGGTATTTAATGCTTGAACCATAGAGTGGGTTGCCATAAATGTAAATATTTATGAGGGTTAATGGTGGAGGTGCATTTGTGGTTGGAAGGTGATGAAGGTTAATTATGCTTTAATGAGTGTTGTTGGGTTTTAGAGAAACCCTAGCTTTTAAGAATTGGGGAATGTTATAAATATTGGTTGGATAGTGTGATTGAAAGCAAATACAAGCCATTGGGTGTATGAGTATTGGTTGGTGTGGTATTTTATGGATGTTGGGCTATTGTTGTTGGTAGCCCTTGAATTTAATGAATGTGGATTTAAGGGAAGGAATTCCCGAAGCCTAACAAATGATGGAAAATGATGTCTATAGCATGTCTTGTACATGTTATGAAATGGTAGATATACTGATGATTAAATTAGAATTGAATTTGTGTTTTAAATAGTTGATTGATTGAGGTTTTATATGTATGTTAATGTAGGACCTATTCCAAACGACAAGGCGGGTACGTCGTATCCATCGTAATTCTTCTCTTGAGGTATGATAAGTCTTGAAAAGACTTAATTATTTCACCTTTTATTTAACATAATTTATTAATTATTGTTTAGTTTTGATTATATTATTTAATGATTTGTTAATAATTCGTGTTTTAGTTATTTATTTCAAAAGTGCTTTACTTTTGTAAGAAAACGATTGAAAACATTAATAAATCAAGAGTTTATCACTATTTATAAATTTACTCAGCAGCCAGCATACAAATGCTAGGCAATTAGTTGTTTATTGGTGCAGGAACAGGGCGTACTCGAGAGAAGAAGACAAATCAGAGGAAAAATTACAAAAATCCGAGTGAGAAATCATAAAGCCGAGCGAGAATTTACAAATCCGAGTGAGTCTTCGTATATCCGACTGAAAGGAGTCCAAAAGACCGACTGAGCGAGACTTCCCAAAAGGTTGACCGAAAAGAATTAACGAAAAGCTGACTGCAAAGACTTCCAAGATACCCACTCCAAAAGAGAACAAGGAACCGATTGAAAATAAAAAGAAGAACCCGAGCGTCAATTTCAGAAATGCTGATTGAAAAGACAATTCGCTTAAGCGATAGTTAAATTCGCTCGGGCGAGGGTCAAAGTTCGCTCAAGCAAAGCAAGCCTACGCTCAAGAGTGTCCTCAAAACATCATTCATTCGCCCAAGCTTATCCATAACGCTTAAGCGAGAAGGCAACACTGCAGTACATATCTCAAGTTTGCTCAAGCGAGAACAAAGTTCACTCAAGTGAAAAGGCCGATATTTAAAACAGCGATCGTTCCCTCCAGAAGGCACTCGGCACCAATGTTATTTCTTGCTGCCTTCTCTTCTACTGCTGCACCCTTAGTAACTTAAGTAGTAAGCTGTTAATTAGCTGGTGCTGTGCTGTAAATTAGCTAAGGATGAGCTGGATCCTGTTAAGAGCTGAGCTGTAATTAGTTGATCATTCTGTAAACTGTGTAACTAGTTAGTTTAGTCGTTGACTTAAGTTTCCTAAGTTATCAGTTAAGTTAGTTAGTTAGGTAGAAGCTTATACATAGGTTGTACATATTCTATAAATAAGAGAGGGAGAAAAGAACAGAGACAGATACATAGAATACAATTCATTCACAACTTCGTACATCTCACTACGTAATTTCTCTCTCTAAATCCTCTCCTTCATGACGTTCCACAATCCTTCGATGGAACTGAAGTCAATGGAGTTCTAATTCCCTAAGGTTGGGATTGTGAAGGTTAACAATAGAGTCTTGAAGCTGTGAGCAAGGAAATCGACTTCTAGATCCTGAGGCGAACAAGCTGAGGAGTGGAGCAGAATTGCTGGATTGACAAATCCAGAACTGATGAAGAACTTCGCCAGTGAGGAATCATGGTTGAAGCTTAGGTAACTTCCAGCTTTCTAACTAGTTCAGGCCTAATCAATTTAGGTGAATAGTTAGAGTTCAACCTCCAATTTCGCATTAGATTCTTAGGTTAATTGAGCACTTAAGGAATTAAGGTTCGATGCTTAAGGATTAGTGTTTTTCACCTAAGGAATTAGGGAATAACCACAAGCGAATTGTTCTCTGGATTATGGAGTTTGATTATACTTTAATTGCATGTTTCTTGATGAATTTATGAACCGAAGCAATCCTAACCTGTTTTCTATTAATCACCTTTCATATTTCATTTTAACTCTGTTTCTGGAAATACAAAAACAACTATAAAACACTAAAACAACCAAAAACCGAGTGAACTTCATGTATTTTCTGTTGGTTCAGCTTGTACTAATCCAAGATTGAGGTACTTACCACAATCCCTGTGGGACGATCAAATATTCTACAATTTTAACGACTGGTGTGCTTGCCAAAGGATAAATCCGAGAGTCATATTTTGTTTTTACTAAGATTTTTAGCACCAAGTTAATGGCTCAGGATTTTAGCATCAAGTTAATGGCGCTGTTGCCGGGGATTGTTAAGTAATATCAACAATCCTTGGACCGGTACTAGACTGAACTGTTTACTTTGTTTGCATTGATTACGTAGTTTCAATTTTGTTTGTAGTAGTTGATATTTTCGTGTAGTTGTAGTCGTAGCTGTGAATCGTCCTTTTATTTGATATTTGTTGTATGCAGTCAAGGAGCAGAGGAGAGCCTTTCTTCTTTGATCCTGACATCGATTTGTTAGAATGTAAACTGAGAAAAGAGAAGAAGCAAAAAGAACAAAAAGAAATGGAACAGAGGAGAGTTACATTAGGTGACTACTCCAGGCCGACTGAAGAAGGATCGCAATCTAGCATCCTTAGGCCACCAATTTCAGCAAATAACTTTGAACTTAAACCAGCTCTACTGCAGTTAGTAAGAAATGAACAGTTCGGAGGAAGTGAGGTTGAGGATCCAAATTTGCATTTAGCAACCTTCCTCCAAATCTGTGACACAGTAAAAATGAACGGAGTCCCTGATGAGGCAATCCGACTGAGATTGTTCCCATTTTCTCTAAGGGACCGAGCAAAAGCCTGTTACAGAGTCAACCAAGAGGCAGTATTTCCACTTGGGAGGATTTGCAAAGAAAATATTTGATTAAATACTTTCCTCCTTCTAAATATGTAAAGTTGCGCAATAAAATCACGTGTTTCCAGCAAAGAGAAGGTGAGTCTTTGATGGAAGCATGGGATCGGTATAAAGAGAGCTTAAGGAGATGTCCTCATCATCAGATTTCTGATGTGTAACAGGTAACTATTTTCTATAATGGTGTCAGGCCAGCTACCAGGGTCCTGATTGATGCCTCAGCTGGAGGGTCATTGACAACTAAAACTGTAGAAGAAGCCATAGAGCTGATTGACGTTATGGCTTCTAATGAATGTCTGATTAGTGAAAGGAGCCAAGTCCCTAGGAGAGGGATATTAGAACTAGAAGCACAAGATGCTTATCTGGCTCAGAGTAAACTGATGACTCAGGCTTTGGAGAAACTAAGTATACAAATTTCAGAACTCTAAAAGCCGAGTCAAGTTTCTATGATAAATTGTGACTTTTATGGTGGAGACCATGAGAATGGAATGTGTGATCCGAATATGCCTTCCGAGCAAGTGAATTATATGGGGCAGCAACAATATCAAAGGAATTATCCTTCTAATTCCTTTAATCCTAATTACAGGAATCACCCCAATTTTTCCTGGCAGAAAGGTCCACATTTGAATCAGAACCTCCCACCAAATCAACCCACAAATAGACCACAACAACCCTCTCACCCTCCTGTTAAAGAAAAATCAGAACTTGAGAATGTACTTTCTCAGTTCATTCAGGCCACTCAGGCCAGTTTCGAAAATCAGGAAGCGTCCATAAGAAATTTAGAAAATCAAGTCGGACAGCTTTCTAAGCAATTAGCTGAGAGGCAGGCAGGTAATTTCCCTGGAGATACCGAGGTAAATCCAAGGGAACATTGCAAGGCTATAATCACTAGGAGTGGAAAAATTATTTCTCCATCTCCGAGTCAGGAAATAAGCTCAGAAAAAGATAAAGAAAAAGAAATAGTGTAGGAAACCAAGCAGGTTAACAATAAAGCTGAAAATGAAAATGAAACAGAAAAAGAAAAAGAAAATAAAGTCCACCAAAAGAAAAAGAAAAAGGCTGATCTGATTCTGGAGGAAGCTTCTAAGCTGACTCCTGAGAAACTGAGAAATGCTCCATTTCCACACAGGTTTAAAAAGCAAATAGAAGAGCAGAAGTTTGCTAGGTTCTTAGATGTATTCAAGAAACTCCACATAAATATCCCTTTTGCCGAGGCATTGCAGGAGATGCCTTCTTATGCAAAATTTTTGAAAGAACTATTGTCTAAGAAAAGGAAGTTTAAGGGGGATGAAATGATTGCTCTCACTCAGGAGTGCAGTGCAATCATTCAAAAGAAACTTCCTCAAAAGCTAGAAGATCCTGGATCTTTTACAATACCGTGTGCAATTGGGGATATTCATGTAGGAAGTGCTCTCTATGATCTAGGAGCCAGTATAAATCTAATGCCTCTATCTTTGATGAAAAAACTGGGAATTAATGACCTTCAACTGACTCGCATGTCTTTGCAGTTGGCTAACAGATCCATTAAATATCCCCAAGGGATGCTGAAAGACTTGTTAGTGAAAGTAGACAAATTTATCTTTCCAGCAGATTTCATAGTGTTGGATATGGAGGCTGACCGAGAGATTCCTTTAATCTTAGGTAGACCCTTCCTAGCTACTGGCAGAGCATTAATTGATGTAGAAAAGGGTGAACTCATGCTGAGAGTTCAGGAGGAGCAGGTAACCTTTAATGTCTTCAATTCCATGAAACATCCGACTGAAAGGATGGATTGTTTAATGATTGAAGAGGTTAAAAGTTACCACACTCCAATGCTTTTAAAAACTGAGGAAGAAGCCTTACGAACTTTTTTAGAGGATGACTTTGACTTCGAGACTGAGGAGTTAAATAACTCTCACTCGGAAATACTGGACCTACTGGAAGTATTAGAAGTAGGTGATTTTGAAAAAAAAAAGAAAAATAATTTGAAAATTACTGAAGCTGAGAAAGGAAAGGAATTTTCTGAAGAAAAATGTGATTTAAAACCTTTACCTTCTCATCTGAAATATGTTTTCCTGAGAGAGGAGAACACACATCCTGTCATTATTAATGCTGACTTAAACGATGAGGATGTGGACAAACTAATCGGGGTTTTAAAGGCACATGAATCTGTGATTGGCTAGAATATTTCTGACTTGAAGGGAATCAGTCCATCATTTTGTATGCATAAAATTCTGATGGAAGATGAGTATTCCCCTGTAGTACAGCCACAACGCAGATTGAACCCAATAATAAAAGAGGCAGTCAGGAAAGAGGTGGTCAAGCTTCTTGATGCAGGAATCATTTATCCTATCTTAGACAGCGCTTGGATCAGTCCGGTCCAAGTGGTGCCCAAGAAAGGAGGAATGACAACTGTTAAAAATGAAAAAGGTGAAGTCATAGCTACTAGACCGACCACAGGATGGAGAATGTGTATAGACTATAGAAGGTTGAATGACTTCACTCGGAAAGACAACTTTCCCTTGCCATTCGTTGACCAGATGCTTGAGAGACTATCGGGTCATGAGTACTACTGTTTTCTTGATGGATATTCAGGTTATAACCAGATTGTGGTTGACCAAAAAGATCAAGAAAAGACAGCATTTACCTGCCCTTATGGAATATTTGCTTACAGGCGCATGCCGTTCGGTTTGTGCAATGCTCCAGCAACCTTTCAAAGATGTATGCTGGCTATTTTTGGGGACATGGTGGAGAAATTCATTGAAGTATTCATGGACGATTTCTCTATTTTTGGTAATAGTTTTGATTCATGCCTCAGTAACCTATCTAAGGTGCTGGTGAGATGCCAAGAAACTAACCTCGTCCTTAACTGGGAAAAATGCCATTTTATGGTTAAGGGAGGGATAGTCCTTGGCCACAAAATCTCTGCTGAGGGCATTCAAGTGGACCGAGCCAAGATAGAAATTATTGAAAAACTTCCTCCTCCGATCAACGTGAAAGGAGTGAGAAGTTTTCTAGGATGTGCTGGCTTCTACAGAAGGTTCATAAAAGATTTCTCAAAAATAGCTAAGCCTTTGACTGATTTGCTTGTAAAAGATCATGTGTTTGTGTTTAATGAAAACTGTGTCAAGGCTTTTGAAAAATTAAAACAAAGTCTGATTTCAGCTCCGATCCTTGCAGCACCTGATTGGTCTTTACCGTTTGAATTAATGTGTGATGCAAGTGACTTTGCAGTCGGAGCTGTGCTGGGTCAGAAAATAGGAAAATTAACTCATGTGATTTATTATGCTAGTAAAGTGTTGAACGAAAATCAAATACATTACACCACTACTAAAAAAGAAATGCTTGCTGTGGTGTATGCATTTGATAAATTTCGTGCTTACTTGATTGGAGCCAAGGTCATTGTATATACAGATCACTCGGCAATCAAGTATTTACTAGCTAAAAAAGAATCTAAGCCGAGACTGATCAGGTGGGTTCTGTTACTCCAGGAGTTCGATTTAGAAATACGAGACAAAAAGGGAGTAGAGAACTCATTTTCCGACCAACTGTCTCGTCTGGAAGGAGAGTCGAATTCTGTTTTAATAAAAGAAGAATTTCCAGACGAGAAGTTGATGGCAATTATCACCAGGCCATGGTATGCTGATATGGCCAACTTTAAAAGTGCCTCGGTGGTACCTGATGGTTGGACATCCCAAATGAGAAAATTTTTTTTTCATGATAGCAAAAACTTCCTTTGGGATGATCCATTTTTGTATAAAATAGGAGTTGATGGAGTGATCAGGCGATGTGTGCCTGAATCCGAGCAAGAAAGGCTCTTGTGGCATTGCCATGACTCCTATTATGGAGGTCATCATGGTGCCTCCCGTACAGCAGCAAAAGTTTTACAGAGTGGCTTTTATTAGCCAACTATCTTTCAAGATGCTAAAGAGTATGTCAAAAGGTACGATAAATGTCAAAGGAGCGGAGGTCTCTTTGCTAAAGCTGGCATGCCTTTGACAAACATTCTAATTGTGGAATTATTTGACGTTTGGGGTATCGACTTTATGGGACCTTTTCCAAAGTCGTTCTCCAACGAATATATACTTGTTGCTGTCGACTATGTCTCCAAATGGGTGGAGGCAATCCCGACCAGAACCAATGATGCACATGTGGTGCTTAGGTTCATTAAGAAGAATATTTTCTCTAGGTTTGGAGTTCCGAGAGTACTTATTAGTGATGGGGGTTCACATTTTTGTAATAAAATAATGGAAAAAGCCCTACGTCACTATGAGGTGTTACATAAGATATCCATTCCTTACCATCCACAAACTTGTTGGACAAGTCGAGCTGTCAAATAGAGAAATCAAAAGAATCTTAGAGAAAGTGGTCGGGAAATCTAGAAAAGATTGGTCGGTAAAATTAGATGATGCATTGTGGGCCTACCGAACAGCCTTCAAAACTCCGATTGGCATGTCCCCGTATCAATTAGTTTACGGTAAGGCTTGCCATCTCCCTGTGGAGTTGGAACACAAGGCGTGGTGGGCCACAAAGTTATTAAACATGGACTGTGACCAATCCCAGGAGGAAAGAGTTTTGAAACTCCATGAATTAGAGGAGTTCCGACTCAACGCTTATCAAAGTGCCTCCATTTATAAGGAGAAAACAAAGAAGTGGCACGATAAGTGGATTAATAAGAAAGAGTTTTAGAAAGATGATCAGGTGTTATTATTCAATTCCCGACTGAGACTCTTCCCTGGAAAACTTAGATTGAAGTGGTCGGGGCCTTTTACTGTAAATGAGGTTTTTCCTCACGATGCAGTTGAGCTGAAAGACCCGACTACCGATCGGATTTTTAAAGTAAATGGCCAGCGACTCAAACTCTACTTTGGAGGAGAGTTTGATAGGCAGAAAACCTCCTTGTTACTACAAGCATCTTCTTAAGATGCCATAAAGTCAAGCTAGTGACCTTAAAGAAGCGCTCTAGGGAGGCAGCCCTACGTTCTGAGTGTTTTTAATAAAAAGAAAACTATAAAAATTTAGTGAATAAAGTTTGAATAAAATTTTTGAAGTTTTGAAGAAGGAAGTCCGAGCTTGAGCAAGAATAGTATACTCGGATAACTGTTACTCATTCTTCGCCCTTTTTGTCTGACTGAACTTCACTCGTCATTCTTGAATAAAAAGAGAAACGTTAATAAGGGATTCCTGATCGTTGATTTAATAAACGGGTCAGATGATAAAGGGTGATTTATTTCAGTCAGCCTTTTATTACTCGGATTCCTCACTTAGCACAGTCAGTTTTGTATCCATTAGTCTCCTATTCACTCAGTATATTTTCTTGTCAGTCTTGTGTTCAGTCGGTTTTCTATTTTTCTCATTCATCCACTCGGCTTTCTCACTCAGTCTCTTATTCCCTCGACCAATCTCTTTCACTCGTTCTCTATTCACTCGGTCACTCTTTCATTCTTTCATTCATCACTTATTCACCCGATCTTTTTCACTCATTATTTTATGAATGCTTCATCTTCTGTTGTTCTTTTTCACCCACTCAGTATTTTCATCCACTCGGTATTCATTTACTCGTTGTTTCATTCCACCTACTTTCTTTCTCGGTTTTTCTCACGCTGTATTTTTCTTTTTCATCCACTCGTGTTTCATTCACGATTGTCACACTCAGTATTTCCAGTCACTCAGTTTCCTGTCATTTCATTTTTCATTCCCCCAGTTTCTCCATTCACTCGGCCCCTCGCTGCATTCGTTTTGTTCACTCGGCCTTTCATTTACTCGGTATTACTTTCATTTGTTCTTTCTCCCACTCGCTTGTTCACTCGTCCATTCATTGTTGCACTTGTTTCTCATGCTCTTTTCTTTATTCCATTCATTCTTTCACTCGTTCTATGATCCACTCGGTATCTCTTTCATGCATCTCTTTCCGCAGTCTCTTTTTCATCTCCTTCATCGATCGGTACACCCTTTACTCATCTCCTTCACTCGGAATATTCTCATTTGTTCTTCCATTCATTCTTTCATCCACTGGTCTTTTTCATCCATCCTCAATCTACTCGTCTTTCTTCTACTCGGTCACTCATTCTTTTTCGTTCCTCACCTGTCCCTCAGTCTTTCATTACCGCACTCTATCTTTTATCCATTCGTTCTTTCATTTGTTGTTTCATTCACTCGGCGTTGCTTATTATTTTCCGCTCGTCTTTTATTCATCGGCCTTTTTACTTACTCACTCCTTCTTTGCACTTTTTGTTTGTTCACTCTTCCACTCATCCTTTACCACTTAGTATCTTCTTTATGACTCGGTATCTTTCTTCATTTTCACTCGGTGTTTTTCCTTTGCAGTTTTCCATTTATTGCCTCACGTTCAATCACTCGGTTTTCATTCATTCGTTCACTTTAATTCACTCATCCTTTATTCACTTGTCCTTTATTCACTCATTCATTCTTCCACTCGTTCTTCTATACACTCTTCCAATCGTCTTATATCTCTCCATACTCTTTCTTTCACTCGGACTTATTTTCATTGTTATTTCTCCCACCCGTTTTTTTGTCCACTCGGGATCCTGTATTCATTCACGTGTCATTCTTCCATTTGTTCTTCCACTCACTCTTTCATTTACTTATTGCTTTGATTCACTCGTCTTCTTCATCACTGTCACTTATCACTATCACTCATCTCTTCCCACTCTCACTCGATCTTTCACCTATTCTAACTATTTCCTGAACAATGAATGTGCTTTTATTTTAGTTGTAACAAAATTTTCTTTCTTTGTTAAAATTACTTGTTTTATTCTGATTTTCGATTGTATCGGTAAATTAGTGCATCCTAATCCGACCACGTGTTTCCCATCCATAGCCACTCAGGTAAAAAGGGAAGTATTTTTTCTGATTCACTCCTTAATTGATATTCTGACTTATTAATTGCTAAAATATGTTTATTGTTTAATTTCAAATCCATCTTAATAAATTAAAAGTACTGATTCTTAAGCTTAGTCGGATAAATTAACTGATCGGTTTTATTTAACTCAGGATCTCTGCCCATAACTTTTTCATCATTAATTAATTATTTACTCGGCATGCTAGTTAGCACTCTAAATGTATGATCTTACAGTAAGTTTGGGGACATGACTGGCTGATTAACTATTATATTCATAGCTTTTGAGCCTGTTTTATTCTTTTCCGAGTGAACTTGCATGCTAGTTAGTGAGACAGAATTTGCTTCAATACTTGCTAATTGTTTGTATGCCAGCCAATCGGAAATGATGAAGGCCTTCTTTGTTAATTCAGCCAGGGCCAAAAAGTAACCTTCCTAATATATTTAATTATCTTTTGACCCAAAAATTATGTTTGAGCCTGAGACCCTTTTATTCTGTTTATTCACCTAACGTTACAAGCCTTTTTATCCCGAAACATCGACTGATTTACCCCTGGATGTTCTACTGATGAGTTGCTCAGTCTTACTTATTGCTAGGGACTAGCAAGTTCTAAGTTTGGGGATGAAGAGTGTGCCTAGCATCAATTAAGGACACACTCTGACCTTGGTTATAGATGAATAAATAGAGGAAAATGAAAGGAAAAATAGAAAAGCTGAGAAGAAAAGCTGAGAAGAAAAAAAAAATCAGCAAGGAAAAAGGTGCAAAGCACCAATTGAAATGTGATCGGAAAAAGATGGAAAAGAAGAAAGAAAAGGAAAAGTCCGAAGGACTGAAAGAAAAAGAAGGTGCAAAACACTAAAAGCGTTAAGATTAGCATTCACTCGGAAAATAATGGAGCTTGCTAAGTAGAGGCAGTTAAGTTAAAATTGAGTCAAGGCATCAGTGGATACATCTTGTAACCCGACATTCACTCGGAAAACAATAATTGAGCCTATAGCCCAGCCCCGTTATAAGCTTAAAAAGCCCTTACTGATCTAATTATGTTGGCATATGGCATGACGTTTAGAACTGTTACAAGCCTATGTTTATCTAACAAGTATGCAGGTGATGAGTGCATTGTATTCACCCTATACACCGAGAGAAGAGTTAAACACCGACCAGTGAGGAAAGCATCAGCAGTTTGTTTCCCAAAGGAGGTGTAAGTTATTAAACTTTTAGAAGTTGCGAAAAGAAAGTATGATCGGTATTTAATAATTATAGCATGAATTAAGTTAAGGAAAGGTTGAGTGTGTTAAATAACAACTTGATTAGTTAAATAATCTGAGTATTTGCTTGAGGACAAGCAAGTTTTAAGTTTGGGGATGTGATAAGTCTTGAAAAGACTTAATTATTCCACCTTTTATTTAACATAATTTATTAATTATTGTTTAGTTTTGATTATATTATTTAATGATTTGTTAATAATTCATGTTTTAGTTATTTATTTCAAAAGTGCTTTACTTTTGTAAGAAAACGATTGAAAACATTAATAAATCAAGAGTTTATCACTATTTATAAATTTACTCAACAGCCAGCATACAAATGCTAGGCAATTAGTTGTTTATTATGCAGGAACAGGGCGTACTCGAGAGAAGAAGACAAATCCGAGGAAAAATTACAAAAATCCGAGTGAGAAATCATAAAGCCGAGCGAGAATTTACAAATCCGAGTGAGTCTTCGTATATCCGACTGAAAGGAGTCCAAAAGACCGACTGAGCGAGACTTCCCAAAAGGTTGACCGAAAAGAATTAATGAAAAGCTAACTGCAAAGACTTCCAAGATACCGACTTCAAAAGAGAACAAGGAACCGATTGAAAATAAAAAGAAGAACCCGAGCGTCAATTTCAGAAATGCTGATTGAAAAGACAATTCGCTTAAGCGATAGTTAAATTCGCTCGGGCGAGGGTCAAAGTTTGCTCAAGCAGAAGGCACTCGACACCAATGTTGTTTCTTGCTGCCTTCTCCTCTACTGCTACACCCTTAGTAACTTACATAGTAAGCTGTTAATTAGCTGGTGTTGTGCTGTAAATTAGCTAAGGATGAGCTGGATCCTGTTAAGAGCTGAGCTGTAATTAGTTGATCATTCTGTAAACTGTGTAACTAGTTAGTTTAGTCGTTAACTTAAGTTTCCTAAGTTATCAGTTAAGTTAGTTAGTTAGGTAGAAGCTTATATATAGGTTGTACATATTCTGTAAATAAGAGAGGGAGAAAAGAACAGAGACAGATACATAGAATACAATTCATTCACAACTTCGTACATCTCACTACGCAATTTCTCTCTCTAAATCCTCTCCTCCATGACGTTCCACAATCCTTCGATGGAACCGAAGTCAATGGAGTTCTAATTCCCTAAGGTTAGGATTGCGAAGGTTAACAATGGAGTCTTGAAGCTGTGAGCAAGGAAATCGACTTCTAGATCCTGAGGTAAACAAGCTGAGGAGTGGAGTAGAATTGCTGGATTGACAAATCCAGAACTGATGAAGAACTTCGCCAGTGAGGAATCATGGTTGAAGCTTAGGTAACTTCCAGCTTTCTAACTAGTTCAGGCCTAATCAATTTAGGTGAATAGTTAGAGTTCAACCTCCAATTTCGCATTAGATTCTTAGGTTAATTGAGCACTTAAGGAATTAAGGTTCGATGCTTAAGGATTAGTGTTTTTCACCTAAGGAATTAGGGAATAACCACAAGCGGATTGTCCTCTGGATTATGGAGTTTGATTATACTTTAATTGCATGTTTCTTGATGAATTTGTGAACCGAAGCAATCCTAACCTGTTTTCTATTAATCACCTTTCACATTTCATTTTAACTCTGTTTCTGGAAATACAAAAACAACTATAAAACACTAAAACAACCAAAAACCGAGTGAACTTCATGTATTTTCTGTTGGTTCAGCTTGTACTAATCCAAGATTAAGGTACTTACCACAATCCCTGTGGGACGATCAAATATTCTACAATTTTAACGACTGGTGCGCTTGCCAAAGTATAAATCCGAGAGTCATATTTTGTTTTTACTAAGATTTTTAGCACCAAGTTAATGGCTCGGGATTTTAGCATCAAGGTAGGAGATGAGTCTATATATTCTAAATGCATGAGTTGAGTAGTGTTTGATTGTCATATGTGACAATATACATGTTAGCCTTGTTTGAGTGGTAATGTTGATTTGTGGTTGTTAAACATGATGATGGTGATGAATATGCTTGACAACATGTAATGTGCATTTGGAATGTTTATGGTATGCTAAATGGTGATGATGAATTGTTTGGTTAGTTCATTGCCTTAATGATAATGTGTTTGGGTTAGGTTCACCATAAGTGTGAAATGAAAGTTGTTGGTGTTTAATTGAGAATGGGTGTGATGAATAGCATACCTTAATTGATGGTGTGAGATTGATGTTCTTGTATTAATGATGGAATTAAATGATATGAATGAAACAATAATAAGGATACCACAAAAAAGCTTAAACGAATGATAATAACCAACAATAATAAATCCACTAAAAACCTTGTGGTGATGTTGGTAATGGTGTTGATGATGATGTTGATGAGTGGCATGTATAGGATGCATAGAGTGAGAAATACATATGATTGGCATTTGCATCCATGGCATACTGCATAGCTGTCGGTGTTGGAATTTTAGGGGATTCCCCCGGTTGGCCCAGTGGGAGGGCAGCTCTGTGCACGAGCAATTTATATTTCCCCTGTGACTCGGTGTGTAAGTCACGAAGCTGCCCATGTTATGCTATGGGGAGCCACATGTGGTTGACCCTTGTAGGGGGTGGCTCTTGATGAGCAAGTGTCCCCGGTGGTCCTTGGGATCACAGATACCATGATATGACTCATGGTTGGCCCACAACACCATATGTTGAATGTGTTGTATACCGCGGTCATGGTGAAAATGACCAGGTGTTGCAAGATGGTGTTATTCATGTGGCCTCAATACTCAAGAGGGGGGGTGAATTGAGTTTTTAAACTTTTTGTTGGAAAGCCTTTGAACTTGATTCTTATGTTCAAGTATACAAGTTTATGCAAGTGAAATCAAGTTTAATGACATGTGCAAGGAAAAACAAAGGTAAATATAGTAGAGACAATTTAACAAACACTTGGTGTGCAGTATTCAAGGTTTATCAAATTAGACAAGTTTAAGTGTGCAAGCCACAATCAATCAACACAAGCTAATTTAACAGAGTATATAAAAGTAAAAGAGTAGGGAAGAGAAGCTTGCAAACCGATTTAACGAGTTCCACCAATTCGGTGTACGTCTCGCCTCTAAGCAACCCACTTAGAGGATTTCCACTATTGTACTAGAGATACAACTTTGAGCAATTGCGGCTTCCTAGTGTCCCACACTCAAGAACCCAATCCTCACAAGTATAAGGGCACCCCACCCAATCTCTCAATCTCACAATATCCCAAAGGTTGAACCCCAACCTTTGTAACCACTCAACCTAGAGTGAACAACCACTCAATCTAGAGTGAACTTTGGTGTTTGGTGTTTTAAAAGTAAGTAACTCTCTCAATAGAGTGGATAAGCAAATGATAGCTCACACAATTTCTAATCTCTCAAGAAGAGAGGATATACAAGTTGTTTGCTCAAGAAATACAGAATATACAAGCTAAATGGACTCAATAAGCACAAGTGAATGTAAAGGATTAATTTCCTCTTGTTATCTTCTTTGTGCTTGAGCTTGATGTGCTTTTATAGAGCCTTGGAAGAGCTTGGTGGAGTTCCTAGCCGTTGCAAGTGGTGGTTCCAGCTTGTCTCTGCATGTAGTGGGTTATGGATCTATGTTTCCCACTTAAAAAGCACTTTCCACTGAGTCTGCCACGACACTAATCGATTAGCCTTCGCTCTCTAATCGATTATGCTTTGAATTTTACTAATATAATCGATTAGCAAATCCATGGTAATCGATTATCACCAAATCAGAGACTTGGTAATCGATTACTTCTCTCCTGGTAATCGATTGGATAAGGTACCTGATGCATTTAATTTGCTTCGCAGCTACTTAATCGATTAGTCCTTTATATGTAATCGATTAGATTCAAGTCAGAGGGATTCTAATCGATTATTTCTTGGCCTGTAATCGATTAGGGATGATACCTGATGCATTTACTTTGGTCACGCAGCTGTGTAATCGATTACTGCTTCATTGTAATCGATTATCCAAATTCTAGTGGCTTGGTAATCGATTATTTCATGTCCCATAATCGATTAGCTTGAACACCTGATTCTCTTCATTCAATTTTACAATTGGTAATCGATTACTTGATGTTACAATCGATTAGTTAACAAGACAGTGGCTGTCTAATCGATTAGACCTGGGTTCATAATCGATTATCTTGTAAAATAGAGACTTCGTAATCGATTATCTGTGTGGTGTAATCGATTATCTTGACAAACAGATGCTTCATAATCGATTGGACTTCCTTGTGTAATCGATTAGCTTCATGGTTTTTGCAGTCTGATGTTGTTTCTTTGTTTTCCAAGAGTTTCTTCAAGAGTTCCTTTGTCATTATCAAAATCCTTGATCCTGAAATCATATTCAAACACATTCTCCCCCTTTTTGATGGTGACAACCATGTTCATCTCTTGAGGGTTGTTAATTTTAAACAAAAGACTTATCTCTAATTTTATCTCTTGCAAAAACATATCTGCTGCATTATCTCTTAATCACAGTTTCGAATAGCAGAATTTCTTTAACCAGATTTTCAAATATTCAGCATCTTTATCTCTTAACAATATCATTATCTCTTATCTCTTAGCATTAACAACTCTCCCCTATCAAAAAGAATGCATGCTTAGCCTTTAGAGATAACTAATCCATTTGTTATTAATCAGCCAGTTTTTAACAGATGAACATTTTTCTATCTTTTCTCTCTTTTCTCCCCCTTTGGAATCATCAAAAATAATAAGTGCAAGTAAAGAGAGATATATCACAGAATGAAAATTTTATTAAATTGCAAAAGCAGGAAATTACATGAAGGGAAATTTGCATAATTAAAGAAGAACATGGAATAACTGAAATCAAAGCATAAAAAATGGATCTAATTATCCGGATTGAAGAAACAGAGTTTAGAAATTTGGTGAGAGAGCTCCTCATAGCGTTGTTGCATCATCTCAAAATGTTGTTGCTCGGTCATTGAAAACTCTTGAAGGGAGTTTTTTAGGCGATCAAAGTGGCGATCAAGATGAGCATAGAGCGATGCAAATGGGTCAGCAGGGGCAGATGAAGGGGCTTGAGGTGCAGGAGTAGGAGTAACAGGGGGATAATCTTCCTCAAATGGGCTGCTGCCATGAATCCTGTCACTCTTGAGGATCCACCTTCTAGCTACACATACCATACCCATTTTGTTGAGATGGTGAGTGCCAATGCAAGCTTGAGAGGGCACTTTTTCAGCAAGTTCCCCAGCCAAGTCTACTCCATTAGCCTTAAAGATTTTTGTGAGCAAGATGCCATAAGGCAGTTTGTGTTGCTCCTTGGATTTCAGAATGTGGAGCTTGAGGAGTTGAATCCAGTTGATGTCTTTATGATTGATGATTGCCCACATGAGTAGAACATCATCTTCCTCAACCAAGGCATAATTTCCGCCTCGAGGAATAAGCATTTTGACCATAAAGAAGTGGAGGAGACGGTTGTTAAGAGTTAAGTGGCCTACCAATTTATGATTGCTGAGAGGACGGTTGGCCTTCTCAAAGAGATTGACGAGCAGGGATAGGATTGAAGTCCCATTCATCTTTCGGATGACCCCCGGCAAATTCAGCGGTTGAGAGGGGAATTTGTGTGATTTCAGAGACGTGCTGGTTGGTGATTTTGAGAGTCACATTTTTGACTCTAGCTTCCAATGTGCCATCAACTAGTTTCACATTACAGAAAAATACCCTCATGAGTTCAGGGTAATAAAACTCTTACTTGAGAGTTAGGAATCGAAGAAGGTTGTAATGTTGGAGGAGTTGAGTGAAGGTAAAACAGGGGTTCTCAAAGGTTGGAGCATCAATAAAATAGGGGGTGATGATGTCTTTTTCTGAAAACTTCTTTATGAAGTTTTGGAGGTCTCTTGGTGAGGTGAAGAACCTAGAGAAGTCTAGGGGGTTGTTGGCTTGGGGTATGGAGGATCTTGCCCTCTTGACAGAGCGGGAGGAAGACATGGTGATGGAAAAGCAAAGATGAGAATGAGAAGAAGAGTGAGCTTCTTGAAGCTTTGAGAGATTTAGGAAGAGAAGGAGGTGGTGTGAGGTGAGAGTGATAGTGAGGGGTTTATTTATAGAGAAGGATTAGGTTTAGAAAGGAGAGGATTAGGTTTAGAAAGGAGGGAAAAGAGTTAAAAGAGTAGAGAATTCGAGCAGACCTTGGAAACATGCATTTTGACTCTGCAGTACCGATTCTAATCGATTACGAGGCATAGGTAATCGATTAGCTTACTGATTCTGAGGAATTTGGAACGTTTCGCGCATGAGTAATCAATTACGTTCAACAAGTAATTGATTAGATTTCAAAACAGAATGTTTATAATCGATTAGGATGTGTGTGTAATCGATTAGGAAGAAGTTGAAATGATTAGACATGAACCAGAAGCTTAGTAATCGATTAAGTGATGTTGTGTAATCGATTACTTTTGAAACAGAAGTTACGTAATCGATTATGGAAAGTTTCTAATCGATTGTCCATTAGACAGAAGCTAAGTAATCGATTAGGTGATGCTGTGTAATCGATTACTTTCGAGACAGAAGTTACGTAATCGATTAGGATACTCTGTGTAATCGATTATATGCTGTAAAAATGCCCAGTTTTGCAGATTTTCCACAAGGGTGTTGGAGTTTTAATGGATCATATCACAACTGAACATAAACTTATTCAAGACATGCTATAAAATAAGAGTTTATCAAAATACTAATCATTCAAACACAATTGTTCATGTCAATGATTCCTAATTCTCTTCTAATATGAATGAATTGTTCTCTAGCCAAGGGTTTAGTGAAAATATCTGCTAGTTGCCTAGAAGTTTCAACATGCTCAAGTATACAATCACCCTTTAATACATGGTCTCTAATGAAATGATGTCTAATCTCAATATGTTTGGTTCTAGAATGAATTACAGGATTCTTTGAGATATTGATAGCACTAGTATTATCACAATTAAGAGGTACATGTTCCAATACAACTCCAAAGTCTAGAAGTTGTTGTCTCATCCAAAGGATTTGAGCACAACAACTACCAGCTGCAACATATTCTACCTCAGCTATTGATAGCGCAACACTTACTTGTTTCTTGCTATGCCAAGAAACAAGAGAACTACCAAGCAAGTGACATGTTCCGCTAGTGCTTTTTCTGTCAAGTTTACATCCTGCAAAATCTGAATCAGAGTAACCAACTAAAGTGCATTCAGCCCCTTTGGGGTACCATAAACCAACATTTTGAGTTCCAACTAAATATTTCATTATCCTTTTTACTGCAGTGAGATGTGATTCTTTAGGACAAGCTTGGTATCTAGCACACATACACACAGAAAACATGATATCTGGTCTACTAGCGGTTAAGTAAAGTAAGGATCCTATCATACCTCTATATTTTGTGAGTTCAACATCCTTACCTTTCTCATCCTTGTCCAAATAGCATGAAGTGCCCATGGGTGTGGCAATATCATTTGCTTTGTCCATGTTGAATTTTCTAAGTAGTTCTTTGCAGTACTTGGATTGATTAATGAATGTGCCTTCATTGGTTTGTTTGATTTGAAGTCCAAGGAAGAAAGTGAGTTCTCCCATCATGGACATTTCAAATTCTTCACCTTTTGATATATCTCCTATGATGTTGTCCATGGGATGATTCTTCAAAGTGATCCATTGTTGTGGTTCCTCATGTTTGACTTCATTTGTGTCTTTGATTTCTCCTTCCTTGTCATCTAAGGTCAATTCTTAAAGAGTACCTACAAGATCATCAACATCTTCCTTTCTCAGAGGGTTATGGCTACTTTCATCAAACTTTACATGAATGGATTCTTCAATGGTGTTTGTTTGTTTGTTGAAGATTCGATAAGATTTACTAGATTGAGAGTACCCTAGGAAGATTGCCTCATCAGCTTTAGCATCAAACTTCCCTAGATTATCTTTTCCATTATTGAGCACAAAACATTTACATCCAAATATGTGAAAATATGAAAGTGTGCAATGTTGGGTTTTCTACCCTTGTAAAGTTCATAGGGGGTTTTCTTTAGAATAGGCCTTATTAAACATCTATTCATAACATAACAAGCGGTGTTTACCGCATCGGCCCAAAAATGTTTTGCAATATGGTTTTCATTCAACATGGTTCTTGCAAGCTCCACCAAGGATCTATTTTTCCTTTCAACTACTCTATTTTGTTGTGGAGTTCTAGGAGCTAAAAAATTGTGACTAATACCATGTTTTTCACAAAACTTTTCAAAAGATTGATTTTCAAACTCTCCCCCATGATCGGTTCTAATGGATGCAATTTTTGAATTTTGCTCAACTTGGATAATCTTAGCAAGTTTCTTGAATGCATGATATGCTTCATTTTTATGAGCAAGAAACAATGTCCATGAATATCTAGAATAGTCATCTACAATAACTAGACCATAGTAATTACCTCCAAAGCTTTTGATTTTGGATGGTCCAAATAAGTCCATGTGCAAAAGTTGTAAAGGCCTTTGTGTGGAAACAATATTTTTGGATTAAAAAGATGTCTTTGCTTGTTTTCCCTTTTGACATGCATCACAAAATCTATTTTCAAACTTAAGCTTTGGTAAACCAATTACTAATTCTTTGGAAACAAGTTTGTTTAAGTGGTCTACATGTATATGAGCTATTCTCCTATGCCATAGCCAAGTTTCATCCTCTTTTGTAATGAAGCATTGTTCATCATTTGTAGACAAACTATCCATATCAATCATGTAAATGTTATCAATCCTTTTTCCAACAAATTTGACCTCTTTGTTTAGCTTATTCTCAATTATACAACAATTGGATTCAAATAAAACTCTATATTCTTTGTCACATAATTGACTTATGCTAAGCAAGTTATGTTTGAGTCCTTCAACATACAACACATCACTAATGGAGGTAGAGGAATTTTTACCGATATTTCCGATACCAAGTATTTTACCCTTGGTGTTGTCTCCATAAGTGACACTTCCTTTTCTTTTGGGAGTAAATGATGTAAATTTGCTTGTCTCCCGTCATATGCTTTGAACACCCACTATCCAAATACCAATGGGTGTTGCTTGCCTTGAAGCATACCTACAAAACAAAATCAGTTTAGAGAACTAGGTACCCATTTTATGTTGGGTCCTTTAAGGTTAGCTTGTGGTAATGTTCCTTTGGGAACCCACACCTTTCTTATAACCTTTGGCCCTAGTTTTCTAACATTGCAATTTGAAGAGTTATGACCTTTGAATCCACAGTGATTGCATTTCATAAAGGGTGAAGATGATTTGCTTGGTGGTACAAAGAAATTTTTATAGTATTTTTCCCTTTTATGATTGCTATGTTCTTGATCATATCCTAACCCGGTTTTATCAAACATGCATCTTTGTTGGCCAAGCAAAATATTCAAATTGTCTCGTCCATTAGTGAACTTTTCTAATGTCCTATTTAGGTCTACAACCTTGGTTTCTAACATAACGCATCTTTTGCAAAGTCACATGGTTTATCCTTAGAACATGTTTGAACATTTTCTAATTCTTCTTTTAAGCTTTCATTTTCTTTGCATACTTCCATAAGATGCATTTCAAGGGTATCATTAGTTTTCCTAGATGACTTAAGCCTATTCGAGACTTTTATAAATTTATCATATAACTCCTCAAAAGCATCTAGTAGTTCATTCTTATCTAAGTCAAGAAGGTTTACCTCATTATCTTCTTCTTGGTGATTGGCCATTAAGCAAAGATTTGCTTCCTCATTGTCCGAATCGTCGGAACTACTTACATCGTTCTCATCCCAAGCAATGTAAGCTCTTCTTCTTCCTCGTTTATCCTTGCCCTTCTTTTTAAGATTTGGGCAATCCGCCTTGAAGTGCCCTTCCTTTCCATATTCGAAACAACTAGGTGAAGAAGAAATTTCATTTGAAGTTGGCTTTTTACCTTGGGGCTTGAAGTTTTTTTAGAATCTTTTGTTCTTCATGAATCTTCCAAATCGTTTTACAAAAAGCCCAAATTCCTCTTCTTCATCCATGTCACTGCATGATTCTTCTTCATGTATAGAGGTGGCTTTGAGAGCTAAGCCTTTCTTCTTGGAGGATTTTTCTTCTTCCTCCGCTTGCTTTAAGACTTTTAGTTCTTGCTCTTGCTCTTGTAATTTCCAAAAGAGTGTTGCAAGAGACATCTCATTGATGCTTGGAGATTGTTTTATGGCTGTGGCAAGTGGTTGCCATTCCCTGCTAAGACTTTTCAAGACTTTATGTATAAGTTCTTTGTTAGTGTAAACTTTACCAAGAGTAATGAGATGATTTATAATAAGAGTGAACCTCTTTTGCATTTCTACTATAGTTTCCCCTGAGTTTATTCTAAAACATTCATATTGGCTTGTCAAGGTACTAATCTTGGAATCCTTTACATCATTAGTACCTTCGTGAGTAACTTGTAAAGTATCCCACATTTCCTTAGCGGATTGGCAAGTCATTATTCTAAAGAATTCATCTGGACCTAATGCCATAGTGATAAGATTTTTAGCCTTATAACCATATTGCACTTTCTTTTCTTCATCACTAGTCCATTCATCTATTGGTTTTTCAACATTTTTATTATCAATGGTATGCATTGGTATATAAGGACCATTTTCAATGGCATTCCAAACTCTCAAATCAATAGATTGAATGAAGATTTTCATTCTTTCTTTCCAAAATGCATAGCCTTCCCCATTGAAAGCTGGAGGTCTGTTTATAGCACCACCCTCGGGAAAAAGGTTATGAGAACTTGAGGCCATCTAGTCCCTTGAAGCTGTTAAGCTTGATCTACCAAGAGTCAAGCTCTGATACCACTTGTTGTTCAAGTGGCCTCAATACTCAAGAGGGGGGTGAATTGAGTTTTTAAACTTTTTGTTGGAAAGCCTTTGAACTTGATTCTTATGTTCAAGTATACAAGTTTATGCAAGTGAAATCAAGTTTAATGACATGTACAAGGCAAAACAAAGGTAAATATAGTAGAGACAATTTAACAAACACTTGGTGTGCAGTATTCAAGGTTTATCAAATTAGACAAGTTTAAGTGTGCAAGCCACAATCAATCAACACAAGCTAATTTAACACAGTATATGAAAGTAAAAGAGTAGGGAAGAAAAGCTTGCAAACCGATTTAATGAGTTCCACCAATCCGGTGTACGTCTCACCTCTAAGAAACCCACTTAGAGGATTTCCACTATTGTAGACTAGAGATACAACTTTGAGCAATTGCGGCTTCCTAGTGTCCCACACTCAAGAACCCAATCCTCACAAGTATAAGGGCACCCCACCCAATCTCTCAATCTCACAATATCCCAAAGGTTGAACCCCAACCTTTGTAACCACTCAACCTAGAGTGAACAACCACTCAATCTAGAGTGAACTTTGGTGTTTGGTGTTTTACAAGCAAGTAACTCTCTCAATAGAGTGGATAAGCAAATGATAGCTCACACAATTTCTAATCTCTCAAGAAGAGAGGATATACAAGTTGTTTGCTCAAGAAATACAGAATATACAAGCTAAATGGACTCAATAAGCACAAGTGAATGTAAAGGATTAATTGCCTCTTGTTCTCTTCTTTGTGCTTGAGCTTGATGTGCTTTTATAGAGCCTTGGAAGAGCTTGGTGGAGTTCCTAGCCGTTGCAAGTGGTGGTTCCAGCTTGTCTCTGCATGTAGTGGGTTATGGATCTATGTTTCCCACTTAAAAAGCACTTTCCACTGAGTCTGCCACGACACTAATCGATTAGCCTTCGCTCTCTAATAGATTATGCTTTGAATTTTACTGATATAATCGATTAGTAAATCCATGGTAATCGATTATCACCAAGTCAGAGACTTGGTAATCGATTACTTCTCTCCTGGTAATCGATTGGATAAGGTACCTGATGAATTTAATTTGCTTCGCAGCTACTTAATCGATTAGTCCTTTATATGTAATCGATTAGATTCAAGTCAGAGGGATTCTAATCGATTATTTCTTGGCCTGTAATCGATTAGGGATGATACCTGATGCATTTACTTTGGTCACGCAGCTGTGTAATCGATTACTGCTTCATTGTAATCGATTATCCAAATTCTAGTGGCTTGGTAATCGATTATTTCATGTCTCATAATCGATTAGCTTGAACACCTGATTCTCTTCATTTAATTTTATAATTGGTAATCGATTACTTGATGTTACAATCGATTAGTTAACAAGACAGTGGCTGTCTAATCGATTAGACCTGGGTTCATAATCGATTATCTTGTAAAACAGAGACTTCGTAATCGATTATCTGTGTGGTGTAATCGATTATCTTGACAAACAAATGCTTCATAATCGATTGGACTTCCTTGTGTAATCGATTAGCTTCATGGTTTTTGCAGTTTGATGCTATTTCTTTGTTTTCCAAGAGTTTCTTCAAGAGTTCCTTTGTCATTATCAAAATCATTAATCCTGAAATCATATTCAAACATAGATGGGCGATACGATTTTGGTACCAGTAAAATAATTAGTGAAATACATTCAAATTAAGAATAAGTGTACATATTTTACTACTACAATAGGGGTATGGTTAGATGATCATACTTGAGTCCCACAATTGGTGTTTATTTTCCCACAGTCAGATCTGCAATTGTTAAAATATTCCATTGTGCATATGCATTAGCTTAAGAGCATTTGCATATAGCAAGGAAGTATGCCAAAGGTGATGAGATATGATGATGGTTGTGTTGAGAATGAGAAATTATAATAAGAAAACATAAAAGATGTGAATACCAAAATAATAATGTGAGTAAGATGATGAATTGTACGATAGTCCAATTGTTGAAGGACTAGATCTTGTGTGTGATTTTATACTTGCTTGGTTTACAAATATGATTGTATATTATGACGATAATTGATGATGAATTGTGTGTGAATATAAGTATACATGTTGTGGTACATATGCACATTATCATATGGTATTCATATTCATACTTTTGGAATGTATGACTGACTCTCCCATGTTATCCACTTTTTAGACTTGTGATGCAGGGCACTTGTGGGAAGAGTGGATATTTTGGAGCACATTTTGTTGAGGAGGTAAATAGGTGTATAGGAAGTGTCTTGGCCAGCAAAATCTAGATTTTTGTATAGCATATAGGATGTATGTATGCTTATTTTGTTATCTAGATTATAGATGACAATTTTGAGGGTTATGTAGGAAAATTGGACCTTGGTGTGTATGGCCAATTTTCATTAATGACCAAAATGATGTAAGATGATGAACTATGATGTGTGTTGGTGATAGATTCTATGAATGAATAAAGGTTCATGTAAACATTCATGTTACAGTGATTACATGAGATGATGTGTTTGAATTAGTATAAATTCACGAACTAGAGGGAATTCAAAGGGTAATGATAATTTAGACAAGTTATAATTGTGTAATAGGATAGGCATAATATGTTGAATTTGAATTATTTAGGGTGGAATGAGTTTTGGCCTGTTAAATTATAGGAAAACTTGGTATTTTTCGTTAATCTCGCTCAAGCGAGATCCTCTTGCATCAGTGTTTTGGCCACTGGCCAAAATGAGCCCGAGCGAATGGCTTTGTCGCCCAAGCGAGATTTGCTTGGGAATAAAGGTTGGTCACTGGACTATTTTCACTCAAGCGAAATGGTCTTGGCTTGGGAGTCGCTCAAGCGAGAGGAAAGGAAATTGGACACTGGACGATTTTCGCCCAGGCGAGCCTTGCCTCGCCCAAGCGAAAATCGGGTAGTGAGTCCCTGTTGTTACTGGAGCAATCTCACTCAAGCGAGATGGAACTCGCTCAAGCGAGGTTGGCCCCTGGAGTAAATCCCATTCTCTCGCTCAAGCGTCTTGCTGGCTCACCCAAGTGTGGCCTTCGAATCTCGCTCAAGCGAGATGGGGTCCGCTCAAGCGAAGGGCCCCCTGATGCTCAAAACTCTCCCTCGCCCAGCCTTTCTCGGTTTCGCTCAAGCGTACCTACGCGAGCTCGCTTAAGTGATGTGGTACTCGCTTGAGCGAGTGGCATCCTGATGCACATATTTATTTTGTCTTAAATAATTATATTTCCCGTTGCATTAAACCTCTCCTTGCATCATCTTAAAATTAGATTGGACATATTATGGATCCTTGAACCTCATGAAATCTTTTCCCTTCAAATTCAATCATACAATAATCAAATTAATCATTTCTTCCGCTGTTTTAATTGGAAATTTCTCATGAAATCGTTTTAATTTACCCTCTTATATGCTCATATATGAGAGTGGCTTTTCATAGATCCAGGTGTTGATTAAAGCCTCACCACTCTAATTATATAATTAATTAATGATCTTAAATTGTGAAAAATTTACCTGTAAATTCGAGGCGTCATTGAAGGTCTTTTCAAAATAAAGAAATTAAGACAAAAATCTGTAATTCCAAGATCGTATGAAAATTTGGGTCCAAAACACCAAAGGTATTCGGGTCAGGTTTTAACACGATTTTTGAAAGAATCAATTTATGGAAAAACAAAGGTGATAGAGTCCGAATCGGGCTTCGGTCTCTTCAAGAGAAGTTCCTAAAACATCGAAACAATTCATAGGAGACTGACCGTGCCACCATCAGATATCCCAAGGTATATGATCGATTAAACGTAGTAGACATTAAGGGTTCTGATTGTGTGGTCAGGCTATGTCAGACATCCTTGATCCTTTACAAAATGATCCTAATAGGACTAGTTTCCCTACTAGATCACTAGTCTCGGGTTGAACGATCAGAGTCTGACCTCTGGCTGGGTTCCACAGTTCAATACTAAGGAACTTGGCAGTATTTTATTATTTTAAATGTCAATTATTAAGCATTACTTCGTTGTTATATGTTGAACTAAATATTATTAGCAAGGAATGGTTACTAATTAAATAATTATCTTATTGACAAATTAATTCTCAATTAAAATAATCATCACAAATAATGATTAAAATTTAAAATTGAATAATTACATAAATATTCAATACTTAAAATTAGATAATTACACATTTAATATATTCCCAAAATAACTATTGGTTGGAATATTAATTACCAAGAAGAAGTATTATCTATTAAATATTATTGGCAGGAAATAATTACAACTAATAAAATTATAAATTAATCACTACTCAAAATAATCGTTATGAATGTATTATTAAACAATACTGTTGGACGTTGTCATTATTATTTTCTTATTGCTGCTTCTCTCATTCGCTATGCTCTCACGGTATTCTCCTACTTTATCTTAAATATCTTAACTAATTCCGCTTTTCACTATTTTTCTTATACTGAACTGCTCGAGGAATAGGCCAAAGCCTTAAGCTTCTTACCAAAAGTTCAACAGAGTATCCTTAGGAGTCTTGAGGGTCTGGTTTCCTTGCCCATTTCTTGCCCATTTTACATTGCTTGAGGATTGTTACATAACCAATTTTATATCCGCTCTATCCTTGCCCATTTCTTTCCTCGGGTTCTCCCACACACCATCGCGTTCTTCATCGTGTTCTCCCGTAGTCCCTCACGTTCTCTATCTCCGCTTTGCTTCCCTGGCTCCATTATTATGCGTCACATTTGATCTCCATCACGACAACTCTTCCTCGTGGTAGCTCTTCCTCATGGTAGTTAGGTAATCTCCTTTCCTTCTCCATTTGTGTTTTGTGCTTTTTTTGGTTACGCTCTGATGTCCCTAAATTCTTGTTAGTTTTAAGTATTTGGTTGTAACATCTTAGGTTATGTTGTTTATTTTAAGAACTAAGTTGCTTTTTAGTTAATTAAGAACTGAGTTGCTAACTTGAGGATTCCACCTAACTTTGCATATTTGTATTGCGGTTTAGTTTATATGATTATGGTAGATATTAACACATGTGATGGAATATTTATTTTTGTTTCTTTAATATATTTTTATCACACGCATCATACATGTCCTCTGCTTGGTGTTTTTGCTTCATTTTCTTGCTAGGGTTGTTCTGTTTGGTCTATATAATCCATACCTTTAGTTTCACATTTTTTATTTTTTAATGCTTTCGATTGTTTGGCTCATGAGGAGCTTGTTTTAGCATTTCCCTACAGCTAGGATATTTTGTTTCTCCATTAGGTTATGTGGCTTATTCTGTTGTGGACTGAAAATTGAATTTGTTTTCCCTGTTTCATTATTAGTTTTGTATTGATTTGTAATCAAGAATAATAGCTAACAACTTCATATGGTTGTGCTCAATAATATGTTGGTGTGATTTGAATATAATCTATATCTATGTACATATCATAGAAATCCAAAAAAAACTAACTTCCATAAGATATATAAGAAGTCAATTGAAAGAGAATAACAATTACAAAACTACAACACATTAGTTTTTGTTTTTTAAAATATCTTCATACTTGATAAATGATATTAGTCTCGGTGGTAGGGGAATGACTATGAGATGTTTTCTATTTAAAGGAGTCGAAGATTGAACCTGAAAACTTGATAGTCCAACTAATATTATTATTTAGTGTATTAATTTAAAGGTAGTTAATATTATTCAAATTTGGGGTAAGTAATTAACAAAAAAAGACTAATAAAACATGATATTTTTAAGGAATGAAATATATTAATATTCTTGTGGGATAATGATTAGTAAGATCCTTTTGGTAATAAAACAGCAAACAAAAGTCACATGGAATAACAACCTATTTTAGGGTCACTAAATTCTGCCAATGGCTTCTTACATTTGCTTGATAAATGCTAACGAATTATATTTAAGAATATCTGTTTGGTGACCGTGTAGTCAAATCAAAGGCAATGTAAAGTGACTCTATTATTGTAAGATTTCCTAAGGCTCTCCAAATTCCCCAACCCATTTCAAGTTATTTAACACCCCTCCTTTTCGTTTTAAGAGAATAAATCAGGAAAAGAAAAGAAAACACAAATAAATAAAAATAATAATAGGAATTGAAATGGCTCACTTGCTCTATCTTTTTGCGTCCTGTGGGCTTCAATCACCCTTTGATGATTGCATATCTCAGACCAATCCGTGGAAGTTCAGACCATTTCCTATCAAATCACGTTACCTCCACATGTTACAACTTACACATACACATATTTTGAGTAAACTTTCCTTCTCCCAACATGTAATTCAACTATTCAAGCATCATTTTTATATTCTGAAACTATCAATGAATGAGAATAAAATGATGGATCAGAGTTAGAGATTTACAAAAGATGGAACAAATAACTTTTCATATTTGTGCCTACTGGTAAACTATAACCGCTTCACCACTAATCACGACTTCTTCAACTAAGTCCTTAAATATCAATCTCTCAACATCCAACACAACCCAAGGTATCTCATCATGGAAACCTGTCCAGCTTTCTGAATCATGTATCATATCTTCCCATAGCATACTTTTAACTCTATCCACTAATTCCTCTTCTAAACTGTTTTCTGGCTCCTTAGATTGTAGTTTATCTATCTCAAAGCAAAGCTCTTTAAGAAGCTTTTGGGAACTTTGGATTTTCTTTATGAGTCCATTAGGCTTCTTCAACCAAGGCTCATGAGAATAGCCTAATTTTGCACCAAGAATCTCATTCACAGCATCAAAGATGAGTTTCCTGTGAAACTTCTTCGAGTTTAGCTTTATGTAAGCAACTTTTTCAACACTGTTTTCTTCTTTTGAAAGAAAACTACTTGTCTTGGTTAGCTCCAACATAAGGAATAAGTCAGGGTTAATAGGATGACCTGATGAGTAATACTAAAATGTCAGCAATTCAGAACTCAGTAGTAGACCTGAAGCTAATAGTATTTCAGAGATGTATCTATGGTCTGGGTTTGTAGTTTCACAAAGGGAAGCTATGTAATCAATTCTAGTTTCATCATGACTTGAGTTTAGTCGTCTAAGCTTTTGAACAAGGTTATCTATACTTTGTAATCTCTTACAGTTGATCTTTTATATATTTTGTGTTCTTAACTAACAGGTCATCTGCCGGGTTCCACTGATCTCTACTCTTATTTGCTTTAGATTCTAGAGCATCACCAAGTACAGTTTTTAAACTTATAGTTAAGTAGTGTGAAGAAATAAAGAAAAATTAGACACTATAGTTAACTGCTACATGTGAAAATTAGTACGAACTAAAATTTCTTTCTTAAGTTAATATTTGCAACTAACTTTTAAGAAAATACAAAGCCTAAGGTACCTTAAGTGTGATGCTCATCAAAACTGCCTTTGACAAATTTGTCATGCATACTATTTATGTTACTCATTAAATCTGGCTACATATAAGATTAGTGCCTAAAAGGAGTACAATTATGCATCATCATATCTAAATGAAAAATCTGGCATTTATCTTGAAGTGTTTACTTTATACTATGTAAGCATGATTAACTCTCAAGTTGATGTCAATACTTTATAAAAAAGGATTTTCACTCTCTTACATGAGGAACTATCTCAAATAGAAAAGGCCTAAGTTCTTCTTGGCGAAAAGAATTTGGCTTGGTATACACCCTCGATCTAGTTGGTGTCAATACACCCTCGGCTTAATAGTTAAGGTCCTTAACTATCTCCTTTACTCGATCTAGATACTTCGCCAGGGTCGTGTCTTTGGCTTGGTATACACCCTCGATCTGTCTGGCCACCAGTTGTGAATCGGTCTTTTCCTGGATACACAAAGCGCCAAAGTCGATGGCTATCTTTAATCTAGTGATGAGTGCTTTATATTCTGCTTGATTATTGCTGGCTTCGAACCTGAATTGTAGGGATTCTTCAACTATTAAGCCGGTCAGGGACTCTATCACTACACCTGCTCCACTGCCTTTAATATTGGAGGAGCCATCCACTAAGAGAGTCCATAATCCGTGTTCCGTATTATATTCATCTCTGTCTTCCCCTAGCTTGACCAGGAAATCTGCAAGTGTTTGAGCTTTTTTGGGACCTCTGGATTCATATCGAATACCATACTTGGACAATTCTACAGCCCAAGCCACCATGAGTCCTGTAAGTTCTGGCTTCTGAAGGATTTTCCTAAGTGGTTGATCAATTCGGATGACTATCTGATGACTGTGGAAATAAGGACGGAGTCGTCGTGTAGCCATAACGAGGCTGTAGGTAAATTTCTCCACTCTGTGATATCATACCTTGGCTCCTTGTAGGGTTTTACTGGTAAAGTAAACTGGCTTCTAGACTAAGTCTTCTTCTTGGACCAGAACTGAACTTACAGCTTTGACCCCTGCAGAAAGGTAGAGGATCAATTCTGACCCGGTCTTAGGTCGTGTCAGGATTGGTGGGGAGGCCAGGTAGGTTTTGAGATCCTGGAAGGCTTCTTCACATTCAGCGGTCCACTAAAGGAATCTGTCTTCTTCAGCACTTAGTAAAAAGGCATGGATTTCTCTATAAATTTGGAGAGGAACCGGGAGAGGACTGCAATTCTTCCAGTTAAGCGTTGAACTTCCTTAACGTTTTGAGGGTTGCGCATCTCCAATATATCCTAACATTGATCTGGGTTGGCTTCGATGCCCCTGTATGTGATCATGTAACCTAGGAACTTTCCTCCTTGGACCCTAAAAGAACACTTTTCAGGATTCAGTCGCATGTTATGCCTTCGTAGCTCGGTGAAAGTCTCTTTCAGGTCTTATACATGTGAGTTGGCTTGTTTGGTTTTTACCACCATGTCGTCTACATATACCTCCTTGTTCCACCCAATTTACTTGGCAAATATCTTATCCACCAGTCTCTGGTAAGTGGCCCCTGCATTCTTCAGGCTAAAAGGCATCACCCGGTAGCAATAGTTAGTGCCGCCTATGATGAACGTCGTTTTGTCCTTATCCTTAGGGTCCATTCATATTTGGTTGTACCCCGAGTAGCCATCCATAAAGCTTAGCATCCTATAACCTGATGTACCATCCAGCAAACGATCAATGCTGGGTAAGGGATAGGGGTCTTTAGGGCATACCTTATTTAAGTCTGTGAAGTCGACACACATCCTTCATTTTCCACTCATCTTCTTTACCATGACTACATTTGACAGCCAAGTGGGGTATTTGACCTCTTAGATGAATTTTGTTGTCAGGAGTTTATCTGTCTCCTTTTTAACCGTGTCCCTTCGGTCAGGACCCATCTTCCTCGGTTTCTGAGACATAGGTTTGGCATCGGGTTCCAAGTTAAGCAAGTGGTAGATGACACTGGGATCAATGCTTGGCATATCAGCTGGGTTTCAAGCAAACAAATCGGTGTTTTCTCATAACAAGTTGATGAGTGCCTCCTCTAGGGCCGAATCAAGGATTGCGCTGATTCGTGTGAATTGGCCAGGGGATGACCCAACTTGTATGAGTTTGAAGGATTCTACTGGTTGAGGCCTTTCGTACTCCCGCTCATCGCGAGTATTGAAACTTGTTTCTATGTCTTTCTCAATTATGAATGTGGACTTGGGGTGGAGACTTTTATGATAGCATTCTTGCGTTACCTCTGGATCAGCTTTGACAACTCTTATTCTTCCATCCCTGAGTGGAAACTTTATGGTTAAATGCATGGTAGAGACCACAGCTCCTAGGGCGTTGAGTGAAGGCCGCCCCAGTAGCGCGTTGTATGAGCTAGGAAAGTCTACTACCAAGAACTTGACTTTAACTGCTCATCTATCTTTTCTATTTCTAAAGCTGGCCATTAGATCAATGCATCCTAGAACCTGCACAGAATCACCAGAAAAACTAAGAAGTGCTCTATCATACCTTTCCAAATATCGTATGGACAAGCCCATTTTTCGATAGCCTTCCAGTGCAGAATGTCTACATAACTCCCTTGGTCTATGAGTACTCTTTCTACTACGCAGTCTGCAACCTCCACCGTGACTACCATGGGTTTATCACGATTCGGACCGCCTTTGGGGAAATCTGACCTGTCAAAAGTAATGACTGCTGAGTTCGAGTGTTCCTGCAACAGATTTACCTGCCCTGACTGGCATAGCCGGCGTGCACGTGTTCCTAGGAACCCTCTGGAAATGGTGTTTATGACTTGGCGAGAAGGGTTTCCTCTGTCTCCTGTAGGTATCGGGGATCTAAAGAGGGATCGAGAGCAAAGGGCCCGTGATCGATTTTGAGTTTGTAGCTCTACCTGGTAAGGCCATTCTTTCCCTCTTCTATAGAATCCGTCACGGGGCGTATCGTCTTTCCGATCGATAAATCTGGCCAGATGTCCCTGATGTATGAGGTGCTTTATTTGGTTGCGGAAGGATTGGCAGTTCTCTATGCCATGGTCGTAGGTCTTATGGAACTCGTATAATTTAGCTATATCTACTTCTTTAGGACCATCTCTGGGGGGTGGGAGTGCTAGGAGTCCCGTGTTGTACACTTTGTGTAAGATTCGATCATGGCGGTCTTTCAAGGGTGTGAAGTTGGTGTACCCGGGGGCAGCGTAGGCTTCAATGTGTTTATCTTGGTTTCGCCTAGGGCTTCCCCGCTTCAGATCGGGACGATAGTTATTTTGGTTGAGGGGAATATTCAGTTAGTGGGGATAATTCGATCGGCTTCTCGTCATCAACCACAATATATCGGGAAGTCCTTGCCCAGAAATCGTCCATGTCCAGGGGTGGTTTCTTGGTCAGGAAGTTGGCGAACTTCCCTGGACGCTGCAGACTAGTTTGTATGGTGTGCAGTGCGATCTCTGGACTGAGATCTCGTATTTGGAGTGCCTGTTCAAAGAAGCGAGACATGTATTAGTTTAGGGTTTCTTTTGGGTGCTGACGCAAATTAACTAGGTTATGCGATGTTTACTGCACGACTTGGCTGGTGGAAAACTGACTAAGGAACTTCTTACTCAGGTCAGAAAAACTGGGCAATGCTCTTCAGTAGGAGGTGAGAGAACCAACGGAGTGCCGACTTGGTTAAAGTGGTGGGAAACGTCTGACAAAAAAGGGAATCGGACGCCTCAGTGACCAATATAGTATTGGTGTATATGGTAAGGGGGTCCTCTGGGTCACCTCTACCATTATATTTCTCCATCGGTGGAGGTTTGTAATTGTGGGGAGTAGGAGCCTCCATGATCTTGTCAGTCTAAGGGTGTATGGCAAAGGGAAGCTCCGGGTCGTATTTAGTTGTTTCTGTCTAATAAGAAACCTGGCCAGCGGCTTTCTGATGGGCAGATAGATCAACGTGATGGTTGGAGGCTTCACGCTCCCCCCTCTCTACCCTCTGAGTTCTGCATTCTCCTTTTGCAGATTGGCCACGGTCCTCTACAAGGTGTCTACTATGTTGGTGAGATGTTGTATCTGGTCGTCGTGATCAGACGATTCTTGCTGCCTGTTGTCTTCTTCCCGTCGTGTGTTATGGGTATCCACCATGATCGGAGGCGGTTAGAATTAGGATTAGGATTAGGGTTTCAAGGATGATGGTGTAGAATCTGTTTTACCGGGCCCCACGGTGGGCGCCAAAATGTTCACACTAAGAAGGTAAACACAAAACCCTAGGAAAATCCTCCTAGGAATTAGGTTTATTTATCTCTATAATGTGTCACTTAGATTACAACATGTGTATTATAGGTGCCTTTATACCTAGGTTACAAAGTGGGCTTTGGCCCATTAAGACATAATCTTAATCATCTTACCACTAAGTGACGTGGGGAGGTTTGTGGGGACCACTCCCCAAACTCAGGGGGAACAAGTACCATATTGCATGTAGTGTCCATTGTACATAATAATCATTAGGCACACCACATAATATACATATCAATATGCACTATTGGAAAACAGTTATCACACAACAATCATAAGGCCACACCACATAATATTTATTGTTTACTACGTCTTAACAAGTTATTGCATATTTTAGCATCACTAAAATTAAACTTACATAGGCAACTAGACATAAGCACTCACATTATATTCTTACATACTAGTCCACTCATTTTTTACTCTACCATTTATCTAGTTTACATCATTAGTATTTCCTTAATTCAGTTTGTTATTAAAAGGATACTGTCACTTGATTTAATTCTTTATGTACCTTTCAATTATTTGTTTTCAAGCATTCCTTACTCATTTATGCATCTATGCATTATTTTAATCCTAAGAGACCAAATTTTCTATTCCTATGTGGGAGTGAAACCTTTACTAAGTAAACTATCATCTTCCTTCCTTAACCAACTAGATTAATTCCATCATTTAAGTGACTTGCCTTCATTTCTTTTATAGCAAATAATCAATAATTGGTTTCTAATACACCCCCTTTTATATTTTATTCTTAGTAATGACCTTTTAGTTCTTTATTTACTACTAGTCTTCATCACCATTAACTACTAACATTTCTTCTAATTCTTTATTTATTATAACCTATATTACCATTAGCCAATTTCTTTACTATAATCTATACCACTACTAGTCAATATTATTTCTTTTCTTCTTTTTACCTAATGTTACTACTACATAGGTGCCTATAATTTTCCTAAATCACGATTTAATCCATTTTAATTCTCTTGATTAATATAACTTTCTAACACTACTTTGCTCACACTAAGAGAAAGTTTCTTATGTTTTTAAGCCTCTAAGTCATTTCTATGGTACCTAGTCCTTCTTTTTACTAGGAATTATAAGTTACCCATTTTCTTTTAAGAAAAGATTTCTTTTTATTAGAATTTTGTAAAGTTATATATTTTATCTCCTTTTAATAGGATTCATAAAATTATCCATTTTACTCTAAGAAAGGCTTCTTTTTCTCTAACATACTAGAAACATCATTTTATATCTAATTGATTTCTTTAAAATTCCTTTCTTTTCTAGAAAAATTCTTATAACCCAAAAGCATTTTTTCCAATTTAATTACATACATCTAATAATATTCTATTAACTATGGGAACCATTTTTGGCTTAACTTTCTTAGTTGTCATTGGCGTCAAAAATTTTTAAACACAAATTTTAGCGATATTACGTCAGAATCTTTTTCTTAAGCATAAATGACCAAATTATGCGTAGCATACTAGTCAATTAATTTGCATTAAATCTAGTGGGACTTACCGAATAAATTTTACAAATTACATCAAGTCACAAATAAATATAATTATATACAACCATATCGAATTATTAAATCGTGCCCACATGATTCTTACCGTTTAACCAAATCATGTAAAAATTTTATTTTTTAACTATTCTTTTTAGCGAGTTAATAAGTTTTATTCATCTCTTTGAGAGTTACCGAAACGCGTGATCTATACGAAATAACGCTAAAAATCACAGCAATACGGAAAGTCACGTATCTCTTAATCTAATCATTAGATTGCAATGAAACTCGAAATAACGACTTCCAATTACTTAAGGAGTAATATAGCGGAAAAGAGATCAAACCAAAACGAGGCGGAACTTTCCTCACAATTTGAAAGAGGAAAGGAGAGTGGCTTGCCCAAAAAAATTTCTGATTGTCAAACTCACCGTCTATCACCGCATTACAATGCTAAAAAAGTTACATACAAGAATTTTAGACACCTAAAGGGTTATGGACAGCCACAAAACAGCCAAGATACCATGAGAATAAAAGGGGAAAAATTTTACTATTTAACTTGCCACTTGCCTTCGAATCGCTCCGATCATCGCCTACGGTTCCTGATCCTAAGAAACTAACACATAGAACCAAAAATTGGGCAATGGGGTCATGGTTTTAAGCTCTAAAAATAGCAAGGAAAAAGCAATAAAATTTCATGCCACCATAAGTTTTTGACTCAAGGAAAAGAATTCAAGATCAAGGGTTAGGTTTTACAAAATCTTACTTTGATTTTGCTAGGTGGTTCATGTCCAAGAGAGGTGGCATAAGGGGGAGGGATCCACTGAAACCTTGGAGCCTTAGATGAAGAAAATGAAGAGAATGAAGCTGCCCTTGGTAGAGGTGAAGTTATGAGATAAAGAGAAGAAAAAGAAATGAGAAGAAAAAATTATGGTGGGTGGTGATGGTGATGCTTGTGGCCGTGAGAAAGGGAGGGGGTGGTGGATGTTAGTGGTTGGTTTCTTATGACTAGAAAGAAGAGGAAATGAAGAGGAGAAGAAGTGGAGGTTCTGCCTTTAATGGTGATGATTCAAAGAGTGGAAATGATGATGGATTAGTGTGATATGGTGATTTGTTTTTACATGTGTTTTGATTGGATGAGTAAGCAGGTGGGAGAGTTGATTGGAGAGGAAAAACAAAAGGGTGACACCTTGCATGGCAGGTGGCGTGAAGTGGTGCGATGATGAGAGGTATGGCTATGCATGATGGGAGTTGGTTTGACTCAAGGAAAGCTGATCCATGTGGCCAGATTTTTACGGCGTTAAAGTTAAATAAGTGATAATTTGTAGAGTTGGAATCTGGAAAAATGGTTAACACAAAACTTGTAGATCTTTGTTTCCTTGTTAAAACGAGATGTTGTCCATGAATATACAACATCGGACGAGGGAGGTATGCTCAAAATACAAAAACTGTTCCAGATTATGATGGAAATGGATTTGTGAAAAAATAATTTTGCTAGGAAAAATGGGTAGGAAATTAGCTTTTGTGCACTTCATGAAGTTTGTAGATCTCTTTAATATGGAACATATCAAAGAGAATGGAGTCGTTTCAATAATGTATGAGGGTGATCTAAATTTTTTCTAAAACTGTGGAGTGCAGCCGTGAAATGGAATAGGTCCGCAAAGATTGGGAAAACTATGCCAATTGGGAAGGATTCAGCCTTCAAGGCCTTCACAAAAAACTTAGGGAATTTTGTTACGGAGATTTTGACACTGGGTTTGCATAAATCAAAGGTTGTATGAGAGGGTTGTGAATTTTTGAATGTGCCATGTGCAGGATAAAACATCCAAACAATGAAATTTTGAGGTGGTCATGCTTAATCCTCAATTTTAAGGATGACAGATTGGGAATTGAAGGTTTGGGCTAGAAATGGAGGTTATAGATCTTTTCAAAACAAAGAGATCGAGACCAAAATCATCTGATTCCAAGATTGTATGTAAAAGTTGGGTCCAAAATACCGAAGGTGTTGGGGTCGAGCCTTAAGGTGATTACTGAGGAAACCGACACATGGAAAAATGGGGTTGATAGATTCCGAATCAAGCTTCGGCCCCTTCTGGAAAAGTTCCTAAAATGTCGAAAAGAGTCATTTAGTTTTGTGTTTAGTTTTTGCAAGAAATGGCTATAGTGAGGTGTTGGACGGTTTTTGTTTGTGAGAAATAGGAAGAAGATGAAAAATGAAGAGAGTGGGAAGGGAAAAGGGACCAATCAAAAATGAGGGGGAAGAGGGAAAGAGAAAAGTGAAATTTAGCCTATTGTCCATTGGTCCATGCATACACGTTTTTGCTTTTGCCATTTGGTTAACAAAACCCCTTTGTCCACTAGACAAAAGAGATTAGAGAAAGAGAAAGGAGAGTCCAAGGCAATGTAAAGAGAAAAATGGGGATTTTACAAATTTTCATAAATTCTATTTCACTCGTAATTTCTCTGTTTATTAACATACGCCATGTACGAATAAATATCTCCTCAACACAAAAAAATTATTTTAAACATACCACCGTAACCATAATAAATCCCTCATTATTCTAGACCTATCAAATGTCCAAAATTATTTAATGGGTCCCATACCTTCCATTAATTCATCCAGTTTCAATAAATTTTTAATTTACTGATAAGTTGCAATTACTACATAATTAATTTTCCTATGCGTTTTGGGCATCAAATAATTAATTAATTTCACACTAATAATTTATTTTGGGATTTAACAATATAACATCCTTTCTCTATATAATATTTTATGAGGTATAAAATGCTCGCGTATTGAGTTGGTTAAGGCTTTTAGAAACTCAGTTAACAAATATATCTTTGAGCCCTACGAATCGCGACATAGCCACCTACGTAAACTATACATTTCCAAAGCATCAAATAAGTTCTGCTACATGCAAAACAATATACAATATAGTCCCTTTATCCTTCACAAATCAAATCTCATCAATACTGAGTTTCGACGCCTTAAAAAACATCAAATCCTTTTCTAATAAGTCTATTAGAAAACTCTAAACCAACTTATTTTAATTTGACTTTATCTCATGAACCACCTTAAATCATCTTTTGGAAATTATATTATATTTCAAAAGGTTTAAATAGAGTTTATCTTATTTTGATTAAAAAGGAGTAATTAGATTATTTTATAATTAAATTTTATTTACAAATTTCATAGATAAGTTTTTACTAAGTCAATTCTTATCCTTAGACCTAGTCAAAACTAATCTGTAACTCAATCAGATCTTATCTTTAACTAATTGACCAGTATTCCTATTTAATTACTTATTTTCTTCTTCTATCAAGAGTATACGATACATCTCTACTAGACTTGGTGTCACGCCCCAGTTTCCCGGGCCCGAATCTTGATGTAATCAAGAGAAATAAGTAATAAAAAAATGTGTAAATTTTTTGTGATTAGAATATTTCCAAAACACCTTGTCAATTACATCAAGACTCAAACCACAGAAAACCGAAGAGTGAGATTTATTAATTCATAACTGGATCACAAGATACGCTAGCCATACATGTATACAAAAATATTAGGGTTTACAGTGGAAGAAGAATATCTATACGGGGGCACCCGCCTAGTCCCTTATATGAAGATATGAGAAAAGGCTCGACAAAGCATGCAAATACATAACATGTGCCTATTAGGCAACAACCAACCTCATATATAAATTATATGCATGCGTTCTAAACCGTAAATGGCCTCTACATGAGGTACTAATCATCAAATGGGGATATGGACTATCCACACCAACGTTCATACATCCCTTATGCCTCAAATATATATGCATTTATACGACACATATCTCCAATATTCACATTCCATAATTGACCTTATTCATTCACCAATTTGGTATCAATCCAAATATCACCATCACCAACATGTAAACATTACCAAGGTCAAATCCATAAGTATTTTAACTAATCATTCACTCACATATCAAGCATACATCTACCATATGCGTTACAAAAGATAGTTATATACATGTCCACAATTCATTATTTATCAATATCAACATACACAATTCATTCATTACATCATGTTAACGACCGTTGCCGACCAAGGCATTCCATTACAACTATTTACCTCCTCCAAAGCTTTCGTTCCAAGATACAATCTCATCCCATGACTATCCTGCATCACAATGCAAAAAGGAGACAACATGGGAGAGTGAGTTATACATTCAAAATGATGAATTTAAATACATTGTGATCATGTGTACATACATACCAACAACATATGTGTTTTACAATAAAATCATCAATTTATTAAATAACCATCATCAAGATATAATCTTAGGCATACTAGCCTCATTATTCATAACTCATAGCAAGCACATAAACAAGCACATACACATTCATATTGCCCTCATCATCATGGGTTATCATAATTGTTCATCATTAATTCTTTACATCTTTAATCACTTATTACTCTCAAGAGGTTATCATCTCTCTTGGGGTCATCTCCATCTTAAATGCCATGTTCCTATGGCTAATGCATATGTCACACTGTTTAATGCATATATAATGGATCCATTTCACATCACTCATGCGTACATGGTTTCTCAAGTGATCGCAACCACTTATAATCAATCAAACATATGTCCCACACATAAGGGTCCATTTTCATAGAATCCCATAGGATCTTTATCATTGTGATCGCAACCACATTTATCATTCTCATATTGGTTTTCCCCACGCATAGGGTACTTCCCTCATATAATCCCGCAAGACTTTTCAATTAAATATTCTCGTGATCGTAACCACGTTCATTCATTTCCCCTATGTAAGGGTACTCTTTCTTATATAGTCTCGCAAGACCTTTCATTTTCAATTCAATACACAGGTGATCGCAACCACCTTCATCATTTTAGTCTGTCATGTGATCATAACCACAGACTCATTCCCCTACATATAGGGTACTTATTCTCATCTAGTCCTGCAAGACTTTCAACATTGTGATCGCAACCACATATGCAATGTTATGCCATGCATGCTATGAATGCAATAATGCAACAATGCATATGTCAAATCTTAACCTTGCAAGGATTTCCCTACCCACTCACTTAGGGTATATATATATTTTACATTTAGCAACACAATTAGAGGTACGCAACCAATTTTAAATCCCCTCAAGGCATATCATTCACATAATTTGCATTACAATGGCCAAGAATTCACATTGACCTCAATCCATGCATGGCAATCAAAAACATATCAATCCTCATAACATTAATCCATGCATGGAAACCAATAAGGCATGTTAATAAATACATTTCAAATTCATTGGATCATATGTTTGCCAATACCATTCAAATTTTACACATACAAGATCACACTTGTATCAACCATGATGGCATCATAATCATCAATGATAACAATCACCATTTATTCAAGGGTATGATCAACAACAATATCCCCTTTCATTCAACATCAATATTCGTCATTAAACATGTGTGGTAACATACACTCACAACAACACTTATCTCTATCCATCATCCACAATTTCCACCGAGTATAATGTTAACTCATAATTTCAAGTTCATCTTTTTTCATTATCGACGCCATCCTAATTCATTGCTTATAATAGCACATTGTCATTTAATTGTCCCCCCATTAGTCTCATCATCAATCAAGGGTGTGTCATACAACCGCATCATTTAACTTCTACCATTATTCATCATAACATATTAATAGTGGTGGAGCATACATGTTCTCATAACATGACATAGGCACACACATACTTTGGCAAAGTCTTAACCCATTATCAATCACCACTAAGACATACCACAATTATATACCCTTAATACAATCTCTTGTTTTTGTATAATAAAAGGGTTTTGGATATTAACAAGCACTTAGCAACTCTCAAAAACCAAGGTATACGAGGGACATGACAATATCATCATGCATCGATTGCTAAAACGTATTAAAAATGTGTACAATCGATTACATATGTGTGTCATGACTCAACAACGCCGAGCAACATTAAAAATTATGATTTTTTTATGAAGACAGGGCCATGAATTGATTCAAACACTCTATGAATCGATTCATGCCTCGTATGAATTGATTCAAACACTCCATTAAAATAGTGAAAATAATAGCTAATGAATCGATTCATGCCTCGTATGAATAGATTCAAGCCATTCCAGAAGCCTTTGAATTGATTCAAGGGGTCATGGGAATCGATTCAGGCCATTCCAGGGGCTCATGAATCGATTCCTTCATTGTGTGAATCGATTCCCACAATTCTAGAACACACCCAGGGGCAAAACAGCAACTCATGAATCAATTCCTTCATTGTGTGAATCGATTCATGACGAACTTGCCCCTAAAAGCTGAAAAATCCAACTTCTAAACACCCTATCTCTTTCATATGAAACCAATGGCCACCAAATTTTAACACCACCTAATATACATCATTTATGATGCGTAGCCACTAGTCGCACTGAAAAATTCCCAAAAATAAGGGACTTGTGCGCATAAATGTGTTTTGCCCATTTTAAGGCATTTTTGTGCAGCTCAAGGGTCAATTCTCAATGGAATTGGCCCATTCTAGTTTCTACAAGTTATAATTCATGCATAAGCGCTATTGGAACTATTCCGTGGCATCCAAACATACAAAAACTCAATATAGCCCTACCAGTTCCTTAATTTTACATGAACATCATAAACATAACTCCACATTCTAAATAATTCATCCATACATGGATTCCCATCAACAAATAAATCATGCCCATCAAAGGGACTTGAAAACTTTCATTGTCATCAATTACATACATGATTCTCAAAATCAATAGATTTCCAAGCATGTCATTCATCAAAATACCAATTATCACATTATTCTAACATAACCATAGCAAGGCAAACATGGGTATCAACACACACATTATTATTCAATTCATGCATTTGAAATGTAAACTGTTCTCCTACCTCGAGAGAAGAACAACAACTCAAATGTTCTGATCACTCTGTCGCATCATCCGGAACACAATCTACACCAACACACATATATACACATATATACAATCAATAAGCCATCTCAAGCCATCATCATAATTCTAAACATTTGTCAACATGTCATGAAGCTTAATTAACAAGTCCTAAGCTTGTCAAAGCACCAATTTATACCATTGTGTTAGGTTTCGGGAATTCTTTTCCTAACGCTGAGATTTTCTAAATCTTAAGGGTTAGCCACACCCAACATCAACAATATCATATCCCTCATCAAAAGGCATTCAATATTACATAAACCATCCAAATGTCATCATTGTCACCTAATAATTCAACATAACTATCTTAGCCTCTTCTAAACATCAATCAACAAATCCAAATGGCATTCATCATGGTCTAAGACCTTATCAACCATAATTTCATTAGTCCATCACAATCATCATGATCTTAATGCTCGCATTCATTCCTATACATTTCATCACAACACTTATCCATGAGTTTCATCCTCTATGATTCATCATTACTATCATTGTCGCAACCTGGATCGCGACGGCGCGGCCGACCCTTAAAAAGATTTTTGTTCCGAAGAGAAAAACAGGGAGTCACCACCAACGTTTTTATCCATAGGAAAAACATTGGAAAAAAAGTAAATTCAGTGAAAGCACTGGTTTAAAAAATGAGACTCAAGTTCGGGAGTCGGTTACGAGTAGGGAAGGTATTAGCACCCTATATCGCCTGTCAGAAACAGTACCAAGATTGAAAGCGCAATATAAATAGCTTTAAATAAAACATGGTTTCTTCCTCTTTTTTTTGTATTTTTATTTGAAAACGACGGAATGGAGTAAGAGAACTTTACAAACATAGAATGTCGAAGCGAGGTCAACGGGACGTTTCATCCGAATTAAACTCGACTTCGATATAAGACAGAGAGGGGAAGAGAATGCTAATAAGATGTCACACCTAAATTAGACATCCTCGAATAAAAAAGGGACAGGGATAGGAAAGAGATAAGCGGGACGTCTCGTCCTAAGTATCCCTTCCCTATGAATTGTGGCGAGGCTTGAACAAAACTAGGGGGAAATCAACAAGACGTCACGTCTAAGTTGATTTTCACGGAAGCGACAAAAATAGAACACTTATGAAAGAAATGTGAAAGCAGAGAAATAAAATAGCAAAAAAAAAGAAATAAGAAAGATGGGCCCGACAGGAGTTGAGTCCCGCTCCTACGTATTCTTGAATTATCAAGAAATCAGGGTTATGTAGTTTTGAGTGTTTTTTTTTCTTTTAGGAAAAGATTGGGAAAATGTTGGTGGGTATCATTTTGGTGAGGAACCCATACAAGACGAAGTTCTTCGCACGTGTACAGATCCTATAGAGGTTGTGTAGACGGAAGTATTTTCTGTACGACACTGACTAAAAATGATTAGTTTCTTTTTTGATTTTATTTAGATTTGAAAGAAAACATAGGAAACATTTATTTCTCTTTATTATATTTTTTTACTACGAAGCAAAAGAGGGAGGGTGGCAGAAGCTACAAGAGAGAAAGGGAAACAGTACGTTTGGAAAAGAGAGGGAAAAATGAGCGAAAACTGAGTGAGAGAAGAGAAAACCGAGTGGAAAAAAGGGAAAAACTGAGTAAAAGTGGAAAAAACCGAGTGAAAAATGGGAAAACCGAGTAAAATTAGTAAAACCGAGTGAAAATGGAAAAACCAAGTGAAAAGTGAAAATACCGAGTGAAAAGTAGAATACCGAGTGAAAGTTGAGAAACCGAGTGATGGAGCAGGAGAGCTGGTCTCAGGATGCTGAACAGTGAGGTATGAAGGGTGCTGGTGAGGAGAGGGGCTGTACCGAGTGGTATTGGTGAGGAGAGGGGCTGTACTGGGTGGTGTTAGTGAGGAGAGGGAAGGGAGCTGGTGAGTGAAGGAAGGGTGCTGGTGAGTGAAGGAAGGGGGCTGGTGAGGAGAGGGAAGGGAACTGGTGAGTGAAGAGAGGGACGGAGCTGGTGAGTGGAGGAAGGGTGCTGGTGAGGAGAAGGAAGGGAGCTGGTGAGTGAAGAGAGGGACGAAGCTGGTGAGTAGAGAGATGGGCAGAGTTTTTTCTCTTAATGAATGCCTTCGGATCCCCTTAAAGCTTCAGCCCTTGTCCATTTATAGGTTTTTCTGAGTGGAAGGCCAGCTCAGGCTTCCACTCAGAGTGGAGACAGCCTGGTAGTGGGGGACAACGGCTGGTAGGAATTTTTAATTCCTCTACTTCCGCCCCTGTCTGCCACCCCCAGGCTTCCTGGATCCACTTGGGTGGTGGAATCCAAGTCAGCACGGGCGAACAGGGGGAGCCTGGTGGAAATCCGAGAGAGGATGGTGGAAATCCGAGAGAGGATAGTGGAAATCCGAGAGAGGATGACTCGGATTAGCCTCTCAGTCAGCATTCATCCTCAATTCGAGTCAATTCCGAGTGAAAAATAGTCCTTTCCGAGTGAGAATTCTTCTGGGAGGAGCTCTCCTATGGAAGGCCGAGTGGAAGTTTTTCTCGGTATTGGGTCGCTGTGAGGAGAATCCGAGTGAAAAAGTGTGCAATTAGATTGAGAGGACAAACAAGGCAATTCTGATTGGAACGATCAATCAGACCGAGTGAAAATTGACTCAGAATCGATTGAAGAGGACTCGGTGCTGATTGAAAAGTGTCACTCGGAATTGGTGAAAAGTGTCTCAGAATTGATGAAAATGGGGGCTCAGAATTAGTTTGAGGAGGGATGACATGGAATTGGTTTGAAGAGGGCTGACTGACTGAAGTGTCACTCAGTTCTGACTGAAAATTGGCTCGGGAATGGGTGAAAGGATAGCTCGGGTTTGAGTGAGAGTACTCACTCGGGAGTGGGTGAGAAAGGAATGACTCGGAACCAAGTGAATATTCTTCACTCGGTGCTGACTGGAGATTCTTCACTCGGAAAGAGCCTTCTCACTTAGAATTTCGGATTTTGGCAATTTTCACTCAGAAAGAGCCTTTCTTCTTACTCAGAAATTGGACTCTTGGACATTTTCACTCGGAAAGAGCCTTCTCCTCACTCAGAATTTTCATTCAGTCATCAATTGTTCAGTGCACTCACTCGTCCTTATTTTCCAATCAGGAATCACTTTCACTTGGCAACCAGCTGCTCGGTACACTCACTTGGGAATCCTCTTCACCATGGTTTCACTCGGAAGCTGATTGAAGCTTTACTCAGAACTAATTGAATAGTGTTTCACTCAGAAACCAATTAAAAGGTGACTCAAAAATGATTGAATCAGTGTTTCACTCAGAGCTGACTGAGTCTGGTGAGTCAAAACTGACTGAATATGGTGAGTCAGAACTGACTGAGAATAGTGAGTCGGAACTGACTGACTGAATTAGTGTTTCACTCGGAATTCTCTCGATCGGAAGTATTTGGTTCAGATCTTATTTCTGTTTGAAGCATTCACTCAGAATCACTTCAATCGGAGGTGTGCTACTCGGATCTTATCCCTGTTTGGAACATTCACTCGGAATATCTTTAAAAGTGACACTCAAAACTTCACTGCTTGAAGGTTTTACTCGGAACTGACCTTAGGAGTCGGATTTTCCTTCACTCAGAATCTAGAACTCGGGTTCCATAATCCACCTGGTGCAATCACTCGGAAGTGGTTTTTACACTTCAATCAGAAGGGTCTCAATCAATAATTGGCTCTCAGATGTGCTCACTCGGGTGTTTTCACTCGGAGACATCCTTTTCACTTCGATTAGAATTGAGAATCTGACCACTCGGAGACGGTCTTTTCTCCTCTCAGAACTTGGAACTCAGCTTCAATCTACCGAGTGCATTCATTCGGAATCCGACCTTACATTTCAGTCAGAATGTTTCAATCGACAATCCATTCGGATGTGTTCATTAGAGTCCGACTCAAAATGACACTTTACTCGTTTGACCATGTTTTCTTTCAAATATATCACTCGGCTTGCCTGACAATCATCTTGAATTATGGACTCATTGTCTAAGAGTAATCATCTTGAATCAGAGTGGTATCAAACGGGAAAGTTCCACCCGGAAACACCTGTGCCTAGAAAAGGGGACCTGTCCTCAAGTCAGACTTGCAATCGGTAATCCTTCACTCGGTATTTGTTCACAGTCAGTCCCTCTTCTCTCGGAATGCATCTGATAGGGAACCATCCACTCGGATCTACCTCTAATCTGAGTCATTTCACTCGGATTTGCCCCCAACAGGTCATACTCTACTCGGCAATGCTCTAATCTGAGTCATTTCACTCGGATTTGCCTTCAACAGGTCTATATTCCACTCGGCAATGCTCCAATCTGAGTCATTTCACTCGGATTTGCCTCCAACAGGTCTATATTCCACTCGGCAATGCTCCAATCTGAGTCATTTCACTCGAATTTGCCTCCAACAGGTCTATATTCCACTCGGAAATGCTTCCATCAGAGTCATCTTGCTCGGATCTGATCATTTTTGAGTCATTCTACTCGAATTTGATCATTTTTTGAATCATTCTACTCGGATTTATCCTAACAGTGGTTATGTTCTACTCGGAAGTGCTCCATTCTCAGTCATTCTACTCGGATCTGATCATTCTAAGTTGGAATGTAGTATAAAAGAAGATTTTTTCCACTTGGACCGGACCAAAAGAGGTGTTCACAGATGCCCCTCTTTACTTCTTTTTCACAAAAGAAACACGAAGCTTGTGTGTTTTTGAAGTGAAAAGGAAGTAAAGATATGAACACCGATGTAGGGGCCAAGTGGGACTTTTTGATGGCGTCTGATAGTGTCGGCAATCACGAGTCAGTGTGACCTTTCTTCTTTAAAGACGAGCATTTTCCACTTCCGTCTCGCTTTTCTCTTCTTCTTCTTCTTTTTTTCTCTCTCTCTTTTTTTTGTTTTTTTTGTTTTTGTTTTTTTTGTTTTTTTGTTTTTTTTTGTTTTTATTTGTTTTTTTTTGTCGCTGGAAAAAGTGGAGCGAGGCTATGCCACGTCTGGCGATGAGGGACGCCACCTTTGAGCGACGAAAAAGTAAAGGGTGCCATTTGATCGATGCCTGGAAAGTAAAGGGTGAGGGTGTTGCCTCTTCGTTGACTGGAAAGTAAAAGGTTCCATTTGATCGGCGACAGGAAAGAAAAATGTGAGGGTGTTGCCTCTTAGTTAACTGGAAAGAAAAAGGTGCCATTTGATCGGCGACAGGAAAGTAAAGGGTGAGGGTGTTGCCTCTTTGTTGACTGGAAAGTAAAAGGTGCCATTTGATCGGCGACAGGAGAGTAAAGGGTGAGGGTGTTGCCTCTTCGTTGACTGGAAAGTAAAAGGTGCCATTTGATCGGCGTCTGGAAAGAAAAAGGTGAGGGTGTTGCCTCTTGGTGAATTGGAAAGAAAAAGGTGCCATTTGATCGGCGACAGGAAAGTAAAGGGTGAGGGTGTTGCCTCTTCGTTGACTAAACAGTAAAGGGTGCCATTTGATCGGTGACAGGAAAGTAAAGGGTGAGGGTGTTGCCTCTTTGTTGACTGGAAAGTAAAAGGTGCCATTTGATCGGCGACAGGAAAGAAAAAGGTGAGGGTGTTGCCTCTTGGTTAACTGGAAAGCAAAAGGTGCCATTTGATCGGCGACAGGAAAGTAAAGGGTGAGGGTGTTGCCTCTTCGTTGACTGGAAAGTAAAAGGTGCCATTTGATCGGCGACAGGAAAGTAAAGGGTGAGGGTGTTGCCTCTTCGTTGACTAGACAGTAAAGACTTGGGGGAATATGCCCTAGTTTGACATGATTTGAAGGAATCTTGGGGAATTGCCCCTTGAATGAAGGAAAATAAACCCGGGGAGATGCCCCAGTTTGACTGGATTTAATGGAATCCCAGGGAACTACCCCTTGACTAAGAGAATAAACCCGGGGAGATGCCCCAGTTTGACATGATTGGCTGGAATCTTGGGGAACTGCCCCTTGAATGAAGGAAAATAAACCCGGGGAGATGCCCTAGTTTGACTGGATTTAATGGAATCCCAGGGAACTGCCCCTTGACTAAGAGAATAAACCCGGGGAGATGCCCCAGTTTGACATGATTGGATGGAATCTTGGGGAACTGCCCCTTGAATGAAGGAAAATAAACCCGGGGAGATGCCCCAGTTTGACTGGATTTAATGGAATCCCAGGGAACTGCCCCTTGACTAAGAGAATAAACTCGGGGAGATGCCCCAGTTTGACATGATTGGAAAAGCTTGGAGGGTGCTCCTTTTTGACGAAGAGAGGCCCTGGTGATGTCCTAGTTCGGACATTCTAGGAGCCCGGGGTGCCGTCCTGGGGTCGACAAGAGATAACGACCTGGGGAAGATGCCCCGGTTTGACATGATCGAAAGAGCTTTGGGGAAAAGTGTCCCTTGACCGAAAGAAGAATCTGGGGAGATGCCCCAGTTTGGGTTGACTGGGAAGTGTAGTCCCACTGGGGAAGGATTTGGGAAGTGTAGTTTTTGGCGATTATGGTTCCACTGGGGGAGGATTTGGTGATTCGGGGTAATGCCTCTTTGGGTGAAAGAGAATGGACTTGGGGTTTACTGCGAATATACCGAAGGTCTGCTAAGGAGAGAGTTGGGCAACTACACATCTTGGGGATCATGGTTCCTGGCCATCCTTTAACAGAGAAACGTGAAACTAATTAAAAACTTACAGGCGGACTTCCTTGGCGATAGGCGTTGAAGTAACTCATGGCCAAAATAATTATTACTTCTGACTTCATTGAGGTTGTTTCGCAGAGTTGGTTGAGCTTGCCTGAGGTAAGATTTGGCAATGGTGTACACTTCGTTCCCCATAACTTTGTGTTTTTGTCCTTCTCAAAAACTTATTTTTAAAAAATTCTTTTTAGGCAAAACTTGTTTATTCATTCTAGTCATGAACACATGAGAGAAGAAGGGAAACTTTTTATTTATGAACAACAGATATGTACAGGTGACAACAATAATGCAAAAAAATATGACAAGGTGCGAGGAATTGATGGCAAGGATGGAAGGGAAGGCCTTTTAGATCCTCCATCGATTTCCTGAGAGCGACAAGATTCTGGTCTTTTCCATGATTTCCTGCTTATCTTCTGATTTTGCTTTCGAGTGCGTGACTCGACAATGGCTTCGATGCCCTAGACCCATCCCCTTGTCTGTGACTTGAAAAATTGGCGTTGCAGTGTTGAATCTATAGGGTGTGAATTTGTCTGGGCTGCTTTCTTGGGATTTTTGACCCCACCAATTGCTCTAACTTTTGCCTAGGTCGCCTTTTCAGGTTTTCAACCTAGCGAGCCCCCCTTTTTTATATTTTTTTATATTTTTTTTATTATTATTATTTTTTTATTTTTTTTACGCGTAGTATCTTCTCACTGCGTCCGCGTTTATAGGTATCGGTAGATCTTCCCCATCCATGTTGGCGAGTATGAGAGCACCTCTGGAAAAAGCCTTCTTCACGACATAAGGCCCTTCGTAGCTAGGAGTCCATTTGCCCCAGTGATCTTTATGCATCGACAAAACCTTCTTGAGCACCAAGTCTCCTTCTTGGAACTGTCGGGGTCGTACTTTTTTTTCAAATGCTCGCTTCATACGCCTTTGATATAGCTGACCATGGCAGAGGGCAGTCAGTCTTTTACTATCAATCAGATTTAATTGGTCATGTCGAGTCTGGATCCATTCAGCTTCAACCAGTTTGGCTTCCATGATTACTCGGAGGGAAGGAATCTTCACTTCAAAAGGCAGGACTGCTTCCATGCCATAAACTAAAGAGAATGGGGTTTCCCCGGTCGAGGTCCGAACTGAGGTACGGTACCCATGCAGAGCAAAAGGGAGCATTTCACTCCAATCCTTATAGGTTACCACCATTTTCTGTATTATCTTCTTGATATTCTTGTTGGCCGCCTCAACCGCTCCATTCATTTTTGGCCGATACGGAGAGGAGTTATGGTGAGAGATCTTAAAGCTCTCACAAAGCTCTTTCATCATCTTATTGTTCAAATTTGTCCCATTATCTGTGATGATTTGACTTGGTAGGCCGTACCGATATATTAATTCACATTTGATGAATTTGACAACAACACCTTTGGTTACATTAGTGTATGAAACCGCCTCCAACCATTTTGTGAAGTAATCAATGGCGACCAAAATAAAACGATGGCCGTTTGAAGCCTTTGGTTCAATAGGACCAATGACATCCAGGCCCCACATCGAGAAGGGCCATGGTGCTGACAAAACATTCAGAGATGACGGGGGTGTGTGAATATGATCAGCATATATTTGGCACTTATGACATTTCCACGCGTAGATGAAGCAGTCCGTTTCCATGGTCATCCAAAAATAACCCGCCCTCAAGATTTTCCTTGCCATGGCATGCCCATTGATGTGGGTTCCGAAAGATCCCTCGTGGATATCCCTCATGATTCTATTTGCTTCAGCGGTATCAACGCAGCGAAGAAGGATAGAATCATGGTTTCTCTTGTAAAGCACGTCGCCATTTAAGAAGAAACCCATGGCGAGCCGTCGCAGGGTTCTCTTGTCATTTTTTGTGGCATTGTCAAGGTACTCTTGCCTCTGGATATACCTCTTAATGTCGTGATACCAAGGTTTTGCATCCGATTGTTCTTCGACTACTTGGCAGTATGCAGGCTCATGACGCCTTTCTACCTCGATGAGGGGTACGTCATAGTCATTGTTTACTTTGAACATTGAAGCGAGAGTGGCTAAAGCGTCAGCCATCTGATTATCTTCGCGAAGAACATGATGGAAAGAAATCTCTGATCATTTCCATAATGTGGGCGTGATAGGGGAGTAGCTTGCTATCTCTGGTTTCCCACTCACCTTTCAACTGGTGGATGACTAAAGCAGAGTCTTCGTAGACTTCCAGTGTCCTTACTTTCATATCTAATGCCGCTTGGATCCCTAAGGAGCACGCCTCATATTCAGCGACATTGTTGGTACAATCGAAACATAGCCTGGCGCAGACAGGGATGAATTCTTTTTTTGGCGAAATCAAAATGGCCCCAATTCCGTGCCCTAAAGCATTAGAAGCTCCATCGAATCTTAAAATCCATTTGTCTTTGTTACCGCCTTCTTTTTCGTCAGACAATGCCAGAATATCCTCATTTGGGAAGTCAAATGGTATTGGTTGGTAATCACTTACGGGTTGATGGGCTAGGTAGTCAGCCAAAGCGCTCCCTTTTATGGCTTTCTGAGTGACATATGTTATGTCGTACTCAGTTAGCAGCACTTGCCATCGAGCAATCCTTCCGGTCAGGGCTGGCTTCTCAAAGATGTACTTGATAGGATCCATCTTAGAAACTAGCCAGGTAGTGTGACTCAACATGTATTGCCTTAAGCGCTTCGCAGCCCATGCTAATGCGCAACAAGTTTGTTCTAATGCGGAGTATCGCATTTCGCAATCAGTGAACTTTTTGCTTAGGTAATATATGGCATGTTCTTTCTTCCCCGTTTCATCGTGCTGACCCAATACGCAGCCCATGGACTCATCCAGTACCGTCATGTACAAAATCAGTGGTCTCCCAGGGGTTGGTGGTACCAATATTAGTGGTTCTTTCAAGTATTGCTTAATTTTCTCAAAAGCCGTTTGGCAGTCCTCATTCCATTGCCCCGGTTGGTTCTTGCGGAGTAGCTTGAAGATCGGCTCGCAGGTCGATGTCAATTGTGAGATAAACCGAGCGATGTAGTTTAATATTCCCAAGAAACTTCTGACTTCTTTTTCTGTGCAAGGAGGTGGCATTTCTAGGATTGCCCTGACCTTGTCGGGATCCACTTCAATTCCTTTCTTGCTTACAATGAAACCCAACAGTTTGCCTGACCTTGCACCAAACGTGCACTTGGCAGGGTTCAATCTAAGCTTAAACCTTCTCAACCGTTCAAACAGTTTCCTTAAGTCGCGGACATGATCTTCTGTGGCTCTGGATTTCGCAATGATATCATCCATGTAGACCTCTATCTCCTTATGCATCATATCATGGAATAAAGTGACCATTGCTCTCTGATAGGTTGCCCCAGCGTTCTTCAAACCAAAGGACATTACTTTGTAATAGAAAGTACCCCACAAAGTGACGAACGTGGTTTTTTCCATGTCTTCGGGTGCCATTTTAATCTGATTGTACCCGGAGAAACCATCCATGAAAGAGAAGATGGAGTGTTGGGCTGTGTTATTGACCAACATGTCAATATGCGGTAGAGGAAAATCGTCCTTAGGGCTGGCCCTGTTTAGATCTCGATAGTCCACACACATCCGCACTTTTCCATCCTTCTTCGGGACCGGGACTATGTTGGCTACCCATTGTGGATATTTTGTAACATCCCGATTTAATAACTAATTACCAAATGAAAATAAATCATTAAAATAATAAATTGATAAGTGTGGGGAGAATTATTTGTTAATTATAATTGGTTTAATTAATTTAAGTTAAGAGAAGAAAAGCTGACTGATGGTGATTGGTTGCCAACGACTGATTGGATGGGACCATGTGCGTATGACGCGTGTGGGGGGAGGCTGCTACTGTGCGCGCTCTCCCACCCCACTCTCCTCTTCCTCGTGCACGCGCATGCTTATATAAATATAGGTACCTCGGGTCATTAAAGTACGCATCTCCTTCTGTTCCCTCTTCTTCTTCGTTCCTCACTCTCCTTCTCCTCTTCTTCTTTTCTCTACTCGCTGTTCCTGTGAGCTCCCAACAATGGTGGCTGAGGATCGGAGTCCTCCTTCTTCACTCGACGAAGCCAGAAAGAGTGCAGGTGTGCCTTTCTCCTGCATGCAACCTGTCTCCTTCCTTGTTCCTTCGTTGACTTCCTCTTCTTGCTCGAAGCTGCCAAGCCTCAGTGGAGATCTGCGAGGAACTTCGAGATGGTAAGAGTGTTCGCAGCGTTGTAATGGAGCTCCCCAGGGAATGAACAGAGAGCTGGGCATCTCAGGAACCCGAATGGTCTCCTTGCTCCTGCATGCAGATGCGCTGAGAATGATTTAGCGTTCCTCTGGAACTGGGCGTCGAATTGGCCGATTGAAAGCTTCAACCAGGTAGGGGGCGCTTGCATGCCGAATGCATGATCCACGAACGGTACCGGATGAATGTACTGCTTGAGTGTGTGTGCATGTATTTATAACGACTGGATCCTATGCATGATTGAAGATTCTGGACTTTGTGTGTGTTATAGTGGGTATACAGTAATTGATAATGACGAATGAAATGCATGGTTCTAACCTTCTTATCTCTGTGAAAATATGAGTGTGTGCTTGTTAGTTGAACTGTTTGTTGTTATGATGTAGATTGCCGATTGTAGTATGCATTGGTATGATTGATAAAAACAAATATAAAGGTTGTGTTGAATCTGTTCTTACTTAATGGCTACGAAGGAGGTATCGGTGGTACGATGATATGTACTGGTAAGTGCATTAGCTACATGTGCAAAAGTGGGGTGACCCATGGAAGGTTATGAACCCCGAGGGAATGACTTCCAGCTACAGACCTTGGCTAGATCCTGATAGTGCTCGTGGTAGCCGTAGGAGCTAGAGAAGAGTCTCGAGACGCCCATGAGAGGCCGGTACCACCTGGTAAAAGCTGAAGGACGAGGGGCCGGAAAAAGGGGGAAACTGTAACTGAAAGTCATTACCCGAGTCGGATCCGCAGGCATGCATATAGAGATGAGGTTGCTCATAGTAGTACGCATAGCATATGTATGTGTGTATGATTTTCGAGTGCATGAATCTATGTGTATGTGTATGATTTCCGAGTGCATGAATCTATGTATGTGTGTATGATTTCCGAGTGCAAGAATCTATGTGTGTGTGTATGATCTCCGAATGCATGGATGTATGTATGGGTGTGGAGATAAACTCTATGCAGTATGTATGTTATGGACGTTGTCTTGAATTGCATGAACTTGGTTAACTTAAGAAAGATTGAATGAAGGTAGGTGCGTGTACTGACGCTGATACCGAGTCCTTGATTATCATTTTACATGTAGAAGCTCACCCCTGCACAATTTTTCAGTATGTATGCAGGTTGGACTCTGAAGTGATGATAGGGTCTCAAGCCCGAGTGTAGTGTACTCCAACTGCTGAATACTTGTACTGCATCATTGTGTTCTGTTCGTGTAGCCTTGGCCGGCTCATAATAGCAGTGTTGTAAAACGAATATGAATATATATATATATATATATAAAGTAATCTGAGTTATTGTGATCCGAACGCATATTTTGTACGTGTATGGTTGCATGTTATGGGTCGGTAGATTTGATTGTGGACAGATTCATGTTTCTGAAGACATGTATTCACATGTATGTGCTTCACACCGATTCGATGAGTTTCCGACTGAAAAGTGTTACTAGAGGTTTCGAGGGCCGTTGAGGAGTGAAATTATGTTAAGTTGGTGGTTCCGAGTGAAGATTTCTTGGTGACCTCTCCGAGTGAACATGTTTTGGGACTCCGAGCGAAATCATAAATAAATCCCGAGTGAGGCAGAGTTTGTGTCTCCTAAGTGAAAACCCCGAGTGATTCCTTTCTGAGAGAGAAGTTCGAATAGTGGTTTAGAGCGGGTTGGATCCTAAGTGTAAGGTATTGATAATCCGAGTGAAAGATGTAAAGTCCGAGTGAGAATTCGTGTCCCGAGCGGTTGGGTTTCGAATAAGTCCGAGTGGGACTAATAGGTGTAAGAGCCAAGTTCGAGTGAATCAGGCGATGAAACCCGAGTGAAATGAGTGAATGCCGAGTGAAGCTTTCGCTCGAGCGCGTGCGCGTTGCTATGTGACCTGCCTATGCGATTTTTCCCCTTCTTCCGCTGTTAGTTTCTTGAATTCCTTTTGTTCTCTCCTTCTACTTCCCCTCTCATTCGTATACCGTGGCGTTCTAGTTTAATTATGAAAAATTTTCTCTGTTATTCTCGCCTATGATTTGTTTAAATTAGGGTGTTACATTTTGGTATCAGAGCAGACCAAAAGGTCCATGGCCAAGGTTTGCCTACTGTTAGTGGGCGGTTAAGTGCATTATGCCAGCTTATCATAACTGCTTGTAGTATTCCATTAAACGTTAATATATGACCTATGTGATGATATATGTTCATGATTCTCTATTGAATTTGGTATACATTTGACTACGAATGGTGTGGTTATATGTCTGTGCCTTGTTGAGGAATTTGAATGTGTGATCAATGAATGGTACATGAAGCATGTGATTTGCAGTATAAGGGATGGGTTGTAGTTCCTAGGTTAAAGATCTGGGTGTGTAATAAGTGAGTGAAGGTGAGGTCAGATGTATGTTAAAATTGGGATTGCGTCTCGGTGGCGATTGAGAAAAACCAAGTGAGTGATGGCTAGATGCTGGACCAATAGGAATAGTGACCCAGTTGATGAGGCATGACTATGAACGAATGAATGTGAAGTAGAACATCTGTATGACCCGGATGCTGTCTTGGGTTGGTGTGTGAAAAACCGAGTGAATGGTACCCGGATGCTGTTCTTGAAGCCTCGATCACAGGAATGGGGTTCAATTGAAGTTTAGACACAAATGAAGTCCCTCTCCAGCGCATGCAAATCAGCGTTAAGAGAGGAGAGAAAAACGAAAGAGAAGGAATAGACCAACAGTAAAGGTAACTTGTAAATAATGAAGAGGGAAGGAAGAGAATCTCCTTATATATATATATGTATAGCTCATGGGCAAGATTGTCTTTTCCTTTATTTTATTTGTATTCTCACTAAATTTAATTAATTTCACTATATTGAACTATTGCATAGTTATCAAATCAATTACACTTATTTATTCCCTCAACGTTTAATTATTCACAATTCTCTAATACTTCGCAAGAGTATAGGCCCGATATGAATATCGGCCCCCCGACGTCCTAACTTAGTGTTCATACCTCGGAAATCCGAGCTACAACCTGAGAGATCGGATACCTCATCCGTGCTCACCTCTTGGTTACCTACATCCGTTGTTTTAGTCATTATGAGGTTAATCTGGGCTATGACTCCGTGTGAGGCGCTCTCCTCACAACGGTTCAGACCAAACCTCCTGGCCCTGTCCGCTCTCCTCTTACACTCCCGATCTTTAACTCCGCCTGCTCGCGCTTCAGATACCGACCTCGACACCGGCTTTCTTATCTTTGGCTAAGACAGAACAAATATTAAATAAAACTTCTAAAACATTTACTAATCATTTCCGATTTCTTATAATTCTCATTAAAACATCAGGGATGTTACATATTGATCAGAATCGTTGTGATGAATGCCCCGTCTGAAAAATGTGCATATATATATATGTTAATGAGAAGGTCAAGTGGCTTATGCTGTGAGTCAGCGAATAAGAGCTGTATGTGATTGTAGTGAAGTGTATCAGCATTGAACGTTTTTCAGAGTGGGCAATCAGATGAATGCTTGTGTGATGACACTGATACCGAGTGCATTAAGGTAGGAGGCAGAGCATAAATCCATGTGGTGTTAAAATACTTGAATGGCATGTGAATATTGTGGTTACCGAGTGCATGCAACGCTGTGTGAATTTTGTGTGAATGGAAATGCCATGATAATTTCTGAATGCTTGGTATGTGAATTGATATGTTGGTTTCCATTCGGAATGTTGTGTTGGGATGCATGCTGACTTCATTATAAAGTACTGAGAGGATGTGATGTGGTATTGGTACCCTGTTTGCTTGTTGTATGACAAACGCCTGTGATGCTTGATGAAACTGTGAGATTTTGAGTGAATCTGTATGCTGTGTTGAAATGATGATGACTTATTAATGACTGCATGGGACGCACCTCGTAGCTTGGTTGCCTGTAGGCAATTACATGAGAATTGCATGAGGTGAAATCACTGTTTAAATCAGGTCTGCATGCATGTGTGTAAGAGTATTATTATTGAGACTAGCATGATTCGCATGGATACGCATGATTTGAGTAAATTCCGACTTGATAATGTTGTATGAATGAGCCCTGACTGAATGAGTGTACATGTGACGATGCTGTTGCCAAGTGTAATGTGATGTTATGATTGAGAATGCATGTTATTGTGCAATTTCCGATTGAATATGATATTGTGAATGAAATCCTTAATATAGTTGGAATTGATCTAAGTAAATCTGATTGAATGAGCGCATGTATGTTGATGCTATTGTTGAGTACAGTGTGTGTTATGGTTAGGATGTATGTTGTAGTGAACAATGATATAACCATGAATAATTGGGTGACATCCGATTGAATGCCTGCATGTGCATTAGTGCTGTTGCCGCATCCGTAGTATATTATGACAGCATGTGGTGGTGAATTACCTAAACCTGATTGAATTGCATGAACCCGAGTGAGTGATTTCATTATATAGCTGGGGACTGAGAATTTAATTCGAACCATGATTTTGTGTTGAATAGGACTTAGAGGGAATATCTACTCGGTATTGGCTGGAAACTGATTGTTGTATTGCCATCAACGGTTTCACAGGAATGATAAATAACTTTCATGCTACTTGTTGCGTGATGTACCCTATGTGATGCATAATGTTAATGTAGATGTATTACTTATGTGTGTGAACTGCCATTGACTACCGTGTGAATTTGTATTAGTTGGGTGAAGTCTGGTTCGTGTGAGGTATGCTACTCTGAGATAACTCTTCCCGCCATAGGTAATGTGGCAGCGTACACGTTGTAGTGACCATGTAATTGTTGTAACCCTATAGGTATGAGACGTCATCCTATAAGTTGGATGCAGCAATTCATGAGTCGGGCAGGTGAAGCTGTAACTGCTTATGGTGATGGTGAGTCTTTCAGACGTTTCCGAGTGATGTTGTAAGCCTAATAAGGAAACCAGGATTGGAGCCAAACCAAATTGTAAGGTTGGGAATTGCTTGGGAAAGGTTGGTAAATTCCGAGTGTGTAAGAGTGGAGACAATTCCGAGTGAAGTCCTTGTGGGAAGAACTGTTGAGTGGAAATTTTGGGGGTTCCAAGTAGAACCGTGTTGAGAGGATCATTACTAAGTTAAGGGAATGGTATCTGAGCGTGACCTTCTGGGTAAGGCAAGATTCGAGTGACGTAACTCGGAGTGTATCACTTCCGAGAGGAATGGACATCCGAGTGAAGGACTTAAATGAAGTTGTACTCAGGACACTGATTGGAGCTGCTGAGCTTGAACCCAGGTTTAGTTTCGAGGAAGACTCGAAGTACGAATGAATTTCTGGTAAGAGGAAGGATTTCTGGGTAAGAACTACCCCTGAACCCCGAATGATGATTTGTGCAAGAAGGACCGAGTGGAATTCTCAAGATGGAAGCATGGAATTAGCCGAAAGCATGGGCAGGAATCGAAGAATTCAGAATTTAATGTAGTGCATATGTGAAGTAAATCCAGACGAATTGTGCTAATCGAAGCACATGGGAATTCATTTGAGTGTTCGTTTTGATAAAGTAAGAGCTTCATTGGTCAAATTCTGAAAACCAGAGAGCTAAATCCGAAATGAATCGGTAAGTAGTGGGTATTCTAGGGGATCGGTAATGTTATTTACTGACTGGATTCTCCCCAAATGGTCGAATAACGTCTAGAATGTGCCCCACGTGACCCAATGTCAAGCCTATGCCTTGTGTGAACGCATGGTCATGCCGAGTGGCACATTGATGTCAGGAGACCCGATGGTGTGAATACCCTGATCGGTGTTGAGAATGTAAGGCCAAGCGGCCAAAGAACTGGAGGGTGCCAATGGCTAGGGTGAACTGGCAGAGTTGAATGGGGTAGCTACGTGGGAAATAGAGTCCCGAGTGTAATGAAGGCTATGAGGAGTTGTTGTATGCTGATTAGAAATTGCGAGCCAATCGAAAATGTGGAGGAGCGAAGAACTGCAGTCGGAGCGTGACCATAGTATCCCGATCTATTTGTTGGAGGTAAGTCTGAGCGGAAGAAAGGAAGGATATTCCGAGTCAATCGTGCCACTTCCGAGTGGAAATGTGTTAAGCATAATGTCTCAGTTTTCTGGGTGGAGAGGTCAGTAAATTGCTTTGGAAGCCAATTATACCGACTGGAATTTAAGCGATGGGTGAATACGTGAGGAACATAGATGTGTAATTACTTATTGTGGTATGGCAGTAATTTTCGAGCGGTTCATTGAGGCTAAGTATGCGTTGAATTTCGAGGACGAAATTCTTTTGAGTGGGGGAGAACTGTAACATCCCGATTTAATAACTAATTACCAAATGAAAATAAATCATTAAAATAATAAATTGATAAGTGTGGGGAGAATTATTTGTTAATTATAATTGGTTTAATTAATTTAAGTTAAGAGAAGAAAAGCTGACTGATGGTGATTGGTTGCCAACGACTGATTGGATGGGACCATGTGCGTATGACGCGTGTGGGGGGGAGGCTGCTACTGTGCGTGCTCTCCCACCCCACTCTCCTCTTCCTCGTGCACACGCATGCTTATATAAATATAGGTACCTTGGGTCATTAAAGTACGCATCTCCTTCTGTTCCCTCTTCTTCTTCGCTCCTCACTCTCCTTCTCCTCTTCTTCTTTTCTCTACTCGCTGTTCCTGTGAGCTCCCAACAATGGTGGCTGAGGATCGGAGTCCTCCTTCTTCACTCGACGAAGCCAGAAAGAGTGCAGGTGTGCCTTCCTCCTGCATGCAACCTGTCTCCTTCCTTGTTCCTTCGTCGACTTCCTCTTCTTGCTCGAAGCTGCCAAGCCTCAGTGGAGATCTGCGAGGAACTTCGAGATGGTAAGAGTGTTCGCAGCGTTGTGATGGAGCTCCCCAGGGAATGAACAGAGAGCTGGGCATCTCAGGAACCCGAATGGTCTCCTTGCTCCTGCATGCAGATGCGCTGAGAATGATTCAGCGTTCCTCTGGAACTGGGCGTCGAATTGGCCGATTGAAAGCTTCAACCAGGTAGGGGGCGCTTGCATGCCGAATGCATGATCCACAAACGGTACCGGATGAATGTACTGCTTGAGTGTGTGTGCATGTATTAATAACGACTGGATCCTATACATGATTGAAGATTCTGGACTTTATGTGTGTTATACTGGGTATACAGTAATTGATAATGACGAATGAAATGCATGGTTCTAACCTTCTTATCTCTGTGAAAATATGAGTGTGTGCTTGTTAGTTGAACTGTTCGTTGTTATGATGTAGATTGCCGATTGTAGTATGCATTGGTATGATTGATAAAAACAAATATAAAGGTTATGTTGAATCTGTTCTTACTTAATGGCTACGAAGGAGGTATCGGCGGTACGATGATATGTACTGGTAAGTGCATTAGCTACATGTGCAAAAGTGGGGTGACCCATGGAAGGTTATGAACCCCGAGGGAATGACTTCCAGCTACAGACCTTGGCTAGATCCTGATAGTGCTCGTGGTAGCCGTAGGAGCTAGAGAAGAGTCTCGAGACGCCCATGAGAGGCCGGTACCACCTGGTAAGAGCTGAAGGACGAGGGGCCGGAAAAAGGGGGAAACTGTAACTGAAAGTCATTACCCGAGTCGGATCCGCAGGCATGCATATAGAGATGAGGTTGATCATAGTAGTACGCATAGTATATGTATGTGTGTATGATTTTCGAGTGCATGAATCTATGTGTGTGTGTATGATTTCCGAGTGCATGAATCTATGTATGTGTGTATGATTTCCGAGTGCAAGAATCTATGTGTGTGTGTATGATCTCCGAGTGCATGGATGTATGTATGGGTGTGGAGATAAACTCTATGCAGTATGTATGTTATGGACGTTGTCTTGAATTGCATGAACTTGGTTAACTTAAGAAAGATTGAATGAAGGTAGGTGCGTGTACTGACACTGATACCGAGTCCTTGATTATCATTTTACATGTAGAAGCTCACCCCTGCACAATTTTTCACTATGTATGCAAGTTGGACTCTGAAGTGATGATAGGCTCTCAAGCCCGAGTGTAGTGTACTCCAACTGCTGAATACTTGTACTGCATCATTGTGTTCTGTTCGTGTAGCCTTGGCCGGCTCATAATAGCAGTGTTGTAAAACGAATATGAATATATATATATATAAAGTAATCTGAGTTATTGTGATCCGAACGCATATTTTGTACGTGTATGGTTGCATGTTATGGGTCGGTAGATTTGATTGTGGACAGATTCATGTTTCTGAAGACATGTATTCACATGTATGTGCTTCGCACCGATTCGATGAGTTTCCGACTGAAAAGTGTTACTAGAGGTTTCGAGGGCCGTTGAGGAGTGAAATTATGTTAAGTTGGTGGTTCCGAGTGAAGATTTCTTGGTGACCTCTCCGAGTGAACATGTTTTGGGACTCCGAGCGAAATCATAAATAAATCCCGAGTGAGGCAGAGTTTGTGTCTCCTAAGTGAAAACCCCGAGTGATTCCTTTCTGAGAGAGAAGTTCGAATAGTGGTTTAGAGCGGGTTGGATCCTAAGTGTAAGGTATTGATAATCCGAGTGAAAGACGTAAAGTCCGAGTGAGAATTCGTGTCCCGAGCGGTTGGGTTTCGAATAAGTCCGAGTGGGACTAATAGGTGTAAGAGCCAAGTCCGAGTGAATCAGGCGATGAAACCCGAGTGAAATGAGTGAATGCCGAGTGAAGCTTTCGCTCGAGCGCGTGCGCGTTGCTATGTGACCTGCCTATGCGATTTTTCCCCTTCTTCTGCTGTTAGTTTCTTGAATTCCTTTTGTTCTCTCGTTCTACTTCCCCTCTCATTCGTATACCGTGGCGTTCTAGTTTAATTGTGAAAAATTTTCTCTGTTATTCTCGCCTATGATTTGTTTAAATTAGGGTGTTACATATTTGGCTATGGCCAAGAAACCGGCTTTGAATTGTTTTTTGACCTCTTCCTTGATCTTGAGAAGCATTTCCGGTTTCATTCTCCATAGCTTTTGCTTAACTGGTGGACACTCTGGTTTCAGAGGCAACCTATGTTCCACTATGCTGTTATCCAACCCTGGCATATCTTGATATGACCAAGCGAACACATCCTGAAATTCCCGGAGCAGATCAATCAATTCATCTTGTCGGCCTTTGCTTAGGCAGGTGCCTATCTTGATCATTTTATCTTCTCCTTCATCTCCAAGGTTGATGATTTTAATTTCCTCCTGATGTGGGCGGATCTCTTTATCCTCTTGTTCCAACAATCTCGTCAATTCAGATGAGGGTCCAAAGTCTTCCTCACTTTCCTCGTAGACGCAATCATTTGGATAAACAGGGTCATGAAATAAATCCAGGTTTTTGTCGTTCTCAGGGAAATCATTTTTGGATCTGCATTCGGGTTATATTATAAAGTGAAAAGAGAAACAAACAAGTGAAAGGTTTAAGAAACAGAGAGTGCACAAAGATGAGGTGATGGGAAATAAAATGTGTTCATTGGTTTTCAAAAATAAAGTAAACAAGCTCTGCCCTTGTTACAAAATGGGTCCCGGAGCCTTGGGCATAGCAAGGGGACCACCAAATTATAAAATACAGTGATTACTCTGATAGAACGTTAATGGTTGTAGGGAACTCCATGACTTCCCAATTGCTCAGCTCTTGATCTGGATGGCAAGCATATACCAGCTCCACATTGAGGTCAGGCTCATTCTCAACCATGGCAACTTGATCCGGATATATCACTCCGGGGCTCTTGAAGCTTTGATAGAGATCACAGATAGGGATTCTCGCAGTGTTGATCTCTTGACCAGTAAGGTGAGCAACTCTCCTCCCTTTCTTTTCCTCTTCAACCATTTTCTTATCCGTCACAGTGGGCTTATATCCCAAACCATATCTGTTTTTATTTTCCGAGAGACTCACCGGTTGGGTTCTGCCTTCCAAATCCAGCCCTAATCCTTTTCCGGGTTGGTACCCTTTCCGCAACATGTTCAGTGTCACCATTAGAGGTACGTTGGGGAAAGACACCTTTACAATGCTTGTTGCATTGGCAATCTCCAAGGCTTGGAAGGATGTTTTGAGGGCTTCCTCGGCGGCCTCAATGTATGGAGTGGATATGGGTTTGCTGACCAAAAGGTCCTCCTCCCCAGAAACAGTCACCAACTTGTTATTGATGATGAATTTTAGTCTTTGATGCAGCATGGAGGGGACCACCCCCGCCGAATGGATCCATGGTCGCCCTAATAAACAGCTGTAGGCGGGCACGATATCCATCACTTGGAAGAGTACTTGGAAAGTACAGGGTCAGACTTGTATAGGCAATTCAATTTCTCCTATGACTTCCCGACGTGTCCCATCGAAAGCCCACACAACCATGGAGCTAGGTCTCATGTATGTCCCATCAAAAGGCAGTTTTGCCAATGTGGATTTCGGCATGACGTTCAGAGAAGATCCATTATCCATAAGTACTTTTGCCAGGATATAATCCCGACATTTCACAGAAATATGGAGGGCTTTGTTGTGCCCTCTTCCTTCAATAGGTACTTCCTTATCTGTGAAGGTCAAGTAATTGTTGGCAACGATATGCCCCACTATGCCCCCGAATTGTTCGACGGGTAAGTCATGCTTCACGTGTGCCTCACTCAACACCTTCATCAACGTGTTCCGATATGGTTCGGAACTCATTAGCAAAGACAACAGGGAAATTTTTGCAGGGGTGTGGTTCAATTGGTCCAACACCTGGTAGTCACTATGGCGAATAAACTTCAGAAATTCCTGGGCTTCCTCTTCAGTCAAAGCCCCCTTTGTTTCGCCAGAGGCTACTTCTTTCCCAGTTTTTCCTTCTCTGGTAGCCTTGCCTTGTTTGGGTTCAGGTGGCGTATATACCCTTCCACTCCGTGTCATTCTTCCCACTCCGGTTATATTTGTAATAGAGGAGGATGGCATGGAGTTGACCGCCTCTGGATTGGTGACGACCACATCTGTATTTTACCTCCATGGCACAGCGTGGGAACTCTGGAAGGGGAAAGGGGTTGGTGCCCTTACCGTGAAGACAGTCTTGGTAGGAGCCGAAGCCGCTGGCGTATCCTTGTTATAGTATACGACCAGGGGTTTCAGAACTCGTGCCTTACCCTGTCCCTGTACCATATTTATTCGTCCTTCACAGCACCTGCAGACCTCTAGGACTCGAGCATTCATGAGTCTTTGAAGGGTTTCCTGGAAGCCCATTCGCTTTGCGGACTGGAGGTCATTATACTCTTCATCCCATGACCCTTCTATTAATCCCACCTTCAGCATATGGGAGTGTATTGTTTCCAAAGGCATTTGGATGTCCTCTACTTTGGAAATGCATTCTTTATCCCCCTCTATAGCGTTGACATCCGGTCCTTTATGGTTTGGAAGGGGATTGGTTGTCACACTTGGGCTCCCTTCTTTAAAGCTTATCCAGTCGGCCCGGATTAGGTCCTTTACCTTAAACTTCAGTGCCAGGCAGTTCTCAGTAGAATGTCCCGGTGCACCAGCGTGGTAATGACACCGTGCATTCGGGTCATACCCTCTAGGATATGGCGGCTGAAGTGGCTTTAGAGGGCATGGCACTACCATCATGTTTTTGATAAGGTAAGGGAGAAGCTCTGTGTAAGAGATGGGAATCAGATCAAATTGCGGTGGGGCACGGTCAATGTTTTGCCTTCTCTGATTTGGATTTGGCGGGTTCATTTGTGGCTGTTGGTACAGTACTTGTGGTGGTTGATATGGTGCCTGTAGTGGTGCAGGCGGTCGCATGACAGGCGGGCGGAAATGTGGTGGATGTGGTGTTTGAACGGCAGCCACATATGGATGTGGTGTATTATGATAGGTTGATGGAAAGGTGACCGGGGTGGGTGGCCTCGGCTGGTTTCTTCTCTGATTATGGGAGATTAGGTTAGTCTCTCCCTCTCTTCTCTTCCCTTCCCCATGGGAGGGTCTTCTTGCTGCATTAACCCCAGCTGGACCTCAGGTAACCTTCCCTGTCCGGAGGCCATTCTCTATTCTTTCTCTGATAGTGATGATATCGGAGAAGTGGGATGAAATACTTCCAATCATCTTGTCATAGAATGGCGATTGGAGTGTGTCAATAAATGTCGAGATCACCTCTTTTTCAGACAGAGGTGGGTCAACTTGCGCTGCTACTTCACGCCACCGTTGGGCGTATTCTTTGAACGTCTCGTTGTCTTTCTTGGACATGTTCTGCAATTGTACTCTATCTGGCGCCATGTCCAAATTGTACTTATACTGTTGCATGAAAGCATCTGCCAGATCCTCCCAACAGTGTATACGAGATCGTTCAAGATGGTTGTACCAAGTCAGAGGTGCTCCGGCCAAACTATCTTGGAAACAATGGATGAGCAGAGGGTCGTTGGAGGCATACGAAGCCATCTTCCGGCAGTACATGGTAAGATGGTTTTTTGGACATGTCAGCCCCCGATACTTATCAAATTCAGGCATTTTGAATTTGGGAGGAATAACAACGTCGGGAATTAGACAGAGTTATGCAGCACTGCCTAATCCAAATCGATTCATTCCATCCATTTCTCTTAAACGCCTTTCCAAGAACTCTAATCTTCCTTCCTGGGTAGCAGTAGTGGCAGTACTTAGACCTGTAACGATATAGTGACTAGCACTCCTGACTGGTCGGTCAACATGTGTCGGGCTCTCATTCGGCATTGAGGCTTGGTGTCTAGCTGTGGCTTGGGCAGCTTGTGGTTGTTCAGCCTGTGTATGGACCGGAATCGTTTGAGGATTCCGGACAGGTGGGATGTTTGGTTGAGCCGCGTGAAGGATTGTTTCCTGATAATCCGGCTCCTCTTGGAGTGGTGGGACATAACCCGGGGGTAACCCATACTATGGGAAGGGTATGACATTCCCTTCTTTATCAACAAAAGTGTGTTGTTGAACATGGGCAGGGTTCGACTTACCAAGGTGAACGGTAACGGTAGGCCCTGCAGGGTTTGAGCTCGGTCCTCCAGCATGACCTTGAGCATGTTGGGGAATGGTAGGTTGCTGCCTAGCATTTTCAACTTCCGCTAAAGAATCCCTTTCTGTGATTCTCCTTTCGAACATCTTGGCCATTTCAGCCATTTGTTCTTTCAACTGATTAACCTCAGCTCGCAAATTTTCATTTTCTTGTTCCATATCGGCCATGAGTTTCTTCTTGAGCTTGGTCGCGTAGGGGTGCTTGCCCGTAGTGTCTAAAGAATCACGACAAATGGTTAGAAAAATAAAGGGAACAGTTAAAGAAGATAAAACAAAAATAAATGGGCATACGCGGGATACAATTCCGAATTTGACACGTATTCCTTAACCTTTCCCCAGAACGTCGCGTTCAAAAGTACTTGGTATAACAGTAGATCGAAAATTAACATGAGACAACTTGTGGAGATGAAAAGAACTTCATTATTTTATTCTTCCAAATGATACAACGTTGCTAGAAAGATTCAGATTACAAAAACTTTAACCATTCCTGGCTCGGGCAATCATGGCCCTCATTTTACAAAGTCTTTCCTGGAAATAGCTCAGAAATGATGATATCTCTTTGGGAGTGGACAGGGGATTGATCATGCCTTCGGCTTGCTTCAGCATTGAGGGAAAATCTTCCAGGACTCCATTGGCTAGGTAAGCCAATTTAGCGAAACGATCCATCCATGAATGAATGATTTCGTCACTTTGGGCCAACTCTACCCTCAGAGCCTGTGTAGTCTCCTGGCAACGTGGTTCAGCATCAAGGGCTTTTTTATGCTCTATGTTTATCTCTTGTTCATAGGCATTTATTACTTCCTCAAGTTGTAGTTCCAATTTGTGGACCTGGGTTTGTAACATCTCTTTTTGTACAAAGGTCTCCTTCCCTTTCTCTCTGGATTGTACCAGCATGTCCTTCAAAATTTGTTTTTCGGCCAATACAACATCACTCTGCTGACCCTTCATCTTTAACTGTGAATTGGCCACCCGAAGGCATTGATCTTGTTTTATTCTATAATATTCATTAATCTTTCTCTTTTTCCGCATTTCTTCCATAGCATGCCTTCCTTTGGAATTCTCTTTCCTATGGAGGGCGCACTCTTGTTGGCACTTCAGGAGGTCTTCTTCCAGTTTTTGATTCCTTGCCTTCAGCTCTTCTATTTGGCCTCTTAGCGATATGGTAACCTTGTCCTCCATAATCCACAGCGGAGGAACTGTGTCTACAGGTTGGTATGAAGGGCTCTTGAAAGGCAATTTCACGATGGAGACTGTAACACCCCGATTTACTGTACTCGAATCCTGATGTGATCGTCATAATTAATGAAAATATGAGTAAATTTTTCACGTTTCAAAATAATAATACCAGTGTCACACCGAAACTCGAATCACAGAAAACTGAAGCGTACAATTAAATAAACTAAACCTGGATCGATGGAATAATGGCCCATAATGGTATACAAAAATAATAGAGTTTACAGCGGAAGAATATGTATACCGGGCACACGACTAGTCCCATATATAAAGATATGAGAAAAGGCTAGGCAAAGCATAGCTTATCATATGCCTAATAGATAGCTATCATCCTTTTAAATAACTACATACGCACGCAATGCCTAAGGTATATTTAATTTTATATACAGCCGGGGATATACTCCCCACTATCTTAATCATCAATGATCGTCATTCAATTTCAATCCTTAATTATTCTAATACACCTCAAATCATCCCTTACATTTTACACATATATATGCATCATTCATCAATGCGAAGGAAATATTTTATATATACTCAAAATTTCTCAATCATCAAGATCACTATGTACGAATTACTCATTACACGAGAAATCATAAATGATGCTGGCCAAGGCACTTCCTCTACCACTATTTACCTTCGCCAAATCTTGATCTTTAAATCCAAACTCATCCCTTGGTAACCTGCATCACAAGGCTAAAAAGGAGACCACATGGGAGAGTAAGTTATACATTCAAAATGACGAATAACATATATATTATGATCATGTGTACATGTATACAAACATCATGAGTGCTTTGCTATCAAAACATCAAATTATCATTTAATTATCATTCCATTATAATAATAGGCATACAAGCCTCATGTGTCGTAATTCATATCATAAATAACCACATCATATTCACGGGCACAAATACCATCATTTTACCACTTATCCATAAGGGCATTCATAATCTTTACCTTCATCAATTCATTAAGGTTTTACTTATACACCTCCTCGTAAGGGGTTTCTCATCATTCGTGGTCATCCTATCTCAAATATACAATTAATCCGATTCTATATCAACGGGTGATCACAACCACCATACTATTCATTTCACAATAATCCTAATAATAATATCATCACTCAGGGATTCACCCTTCATGGCACCCCGCAAGGTGAATTATTTATCAATCAAACCATCATCATCACTTCGGGTCATACCCGTTGTGGCATCCCGCAAGGTGAATTATTTTCGTATATATCCATGTCATCATCACTCAGGGCTACGCCCTTCGTGGCACCCCGCAAGGTGTTTCATTTCATAATAAATAACATAATACCATCATCACTCAGGGATATACCCTTCGTGGCACCCCGCAAGGTGATTCTCTTCACAATAATAATCACAATACCATCATCACTCAGGGATACACCCCTCGTGGCACCCCGCAAGGTGATTCTCTTCACAATAATAATCACAATACCATCATCACTCGGGGATACACCCCTCGTGGCACCCCGCAAGGTGATATATTCAATAACCATGTCATCATCATCACTCCAGGACTTGCCCTTCGTGGCACCCCGCAAGGTGATATATTCATCCATCACATCATTGTCATCACTCCGAGACATACCCTTCGTGGCACCCCGCAAGGTGTTAAATTCATCATTCATGTCATTATCATCACTCTGGGATAGACCCTTCGTGGCACCCCGCAAGGTGTTATACTCACCAATCGTATCATTATCATCACTCCGGGACTTGCCCTTCGTGGCACCCCGCAAGGTGTTATATTTACCAATCAAATCATCATCATCACTCAGGGTCGTACCCGTCGTGGCACCCCGCAAGGTGATTTATATATATATCAATCAAACCGTCATCATCACTCCGGGTCATACCCGTCATGGCACCCCGCAAGGTGATATATTCCATATTATTCGATAACAATAGGACCACGTCCTCTTCACTCAGGGATTTAACCTTCGTTGCACCCCGCAAGGTGATTTATCCAATAATAATGCATATCAGTGCCATGCTATGCCATGAATGCAACAATGCAATAATGCATGTGCCCAACAACCTCGCAAGGATATCTCACCCTCTCAATTAGGGATAAATCGTATATTTAATCTTATTATCATTGGCACATAAGAAATCATAAGGCCCCTCAAGGCACAACATTCATAACCACATCAAACCACGCATGGTAATTAAAATCATATAAGCATCATGGCATTTATCCATGCATGGAAAACAACAAGGTATTTCAAAAGTATATGTTTAGCAAATCATCATTGCCACCATTTCAAATCCATTGATTTATACACTCGTGGCCATTTAATTTTCCCCTCATTGGTTTTATTATCACACAAGGTGTGTCATATAACCACATCATTTACTTTTTATTATGATTCATAATACATCAATAGTGGTGAGGCACACATGTATTCATAACATAGTATAGGCATACACATACCTCTCCAAGGCCTTAAGCCATTCCTCAATCACCACTAAGACACACCACACATGGACCCCGAATGAAATCACTTGTTGTTACATAATAAAAGGGGTTTTGGGCAACCATGAGCCCATGATAAATTTCAGTACTAAGGCATGAGGAAATCTTACTTTTAGTCTTAAAATAGTGGGACATGTCACAAATATCACCTATTGGTCCCAATTTGGCCACCATAAGAAGTTGGGTTCAAAACCCTCTTACATTTGAATTTTATGACGCAGTAGGTCCGGTTTTTTATGTCTAATGAGAGTTAGAAAACTCCAATTAATATGAGACCAATTCCCACACCTCCGCAACATAATTATCTACACCTTTCATGAAGAAGTCAAAGGCTAAAAATGTAATTAAGTTGCCCAAACGGGCCAAAAACCGCAAAGAAAACAGACCAGTTGGAAAAACAGCACAACAACGGCCATAACAGGGCTCTGAATCGATTCAGACTTGTGTGAATCGATTCAAGCGTCCTAAAATCTCAAAATTTGACAAACAGAGGGCCTTGAATCGATTCAAACTCGCATGAATCGATTCAAACACCCCTGGAGCCCAAAACAATGAAAACAACACCTCTTGAATCGATTCAAAGGGTCTTGAATCGATTCAAGACAGCCCTGCTGCTGTTTTTATGCAGAACAACACCAAAATTTCAACTTCCAATCACCCAATCTCATTCAATTCAAATCCAATGGCCATCAAAATTTGTCACAAGCTAAAATATATTATTTGAGACATGTGGCCACCGACCTCACTCAAAAATTCTCAAAATTGAGAGACTTATGCACATAATTGTGTTTTACCCGATTTAAAATGATTTTGGGGACCTCAAGGGTCAATTCTCAATGGAATTGGCCCATTCTAATTTCTACAAGTCATAAACTACACATAGAAGCTATTGGGACTAACCCAAGCCATCAAAATCATATAAATCTCTATTTGACTCTATGAGTTCCTCAATTATGCATAAACCTCAAACTTATCACCAATACCATCACAATGGCTATCACATTCAATGCCAATCATCCACATAAATTCTCAGTTCACAAAACATATACCTCATCCCCTCAAGGATGGTTCATTAACATGTACATATTTCAACCCCTCATGGGTAATTCATCATCATATATACACATACATTATCATCAATAGCCAACAATTTGCCATTCATATCATTTCACTATAAACATGGCAAGGCAAGCATGAGTATCAAGCCATACAATAATCATGAATTATACAACTCATGCAATTTGAATGTAAACTCCTCTCCTACCTCGAGGGAAAAGCCGAAACGATTCCAAAGCTCCGAACGCTCTATTGCATCACCCGAGATACAATCTACATACCATACGCAAGTATATTCACATAATTAATAACCATCATAATTCAAATACTTGCTAGCTTATCATATAGCTTAACCCCAAGTCCTAGACTTGAAGAACACCAACTTATGCAATTGTGTTAGGCTTCGGGAATTCCTTTCCCAAAGCCAAGATCCTCTAGATCTAAAAGGGCCACTACCCTCAACAACAACAAATCATATTCCTCATCAAAGAACATCCATTTTCTTTTTAACTCATCCAATTTGTCCTCTTTACCACTCAAGGTTCATCATGACCCAACATAATCTCACTAACCCTTCACTTTGAACATCTCATATTCATTTTCAAAATCCTATCCTTTACTCAATCATATACATGTGTACTCACTTGCTCATACCTTCCAAACCTCAAGATTGGGTCCCCATTAAAATCTACTCAATTCAATCATCCTACCAAACATTTCCAAGCATTATTTCTATCCACAATACTATTTTCATGCCAACCACATCATTAATTTCACTCTCTATGTTAAGAGCCAAATCACATATACATAGAGTTTCACCAAAACTAAATGATCATTTTCAATATTCATCAATCATCACTTATGACCATTCTCTTTCATCAACATCACTCTCAATATTCATTAAACATACATTCAATTCATATTCTATAACTTCCACAATCTATTGAAGTTAGGGTTCCACATTTAAAGCTTCCATTAAATACCCCATCTACCTATATTACTCCCCCAAGCCTTAAAACCCAAAAACATAACATTAATTTCATCAAAGATGGTGAGAAAAGCTTACCTCACCATGGAAACGAAAATGGAGCCAAGGGAGGGAGAAAGACCCAACGAAATTGGAGAAGAGGGAAAGAAGATCAACACCCAATGGTTTCCTTCAAGCTTCCATGAGAATGAAAATGGAATGAAAAGGGCATAAGCCTCCTCTAGGTTTTTAGAAAGAAGAAGAAGAAGAAAAGAAGAAAAGAATGAAGAAGGATGAAGAAGGAAAGTGGCGTGAAGATGAGAGGAGGAAGAGAGTTTTATTATTTTTATTTTTTTTAGCTTATACTCCTCATTAAGATTTTACCATTTTATCTCAAACAGGCTCACAGTTTGGGCTCAATACTATATCCAAAAATTATTCCGAAGATATATTCGGATTCCCAATAATATTCTTAACAGCCCTGACCAACGGTATCTCAATCGAAGATACTTGGTCCGACACCCATATCTCCACCGGGTATAATTTTAACTCCTTTAGTTTTCAATAAATTATAATTATCCATAGTAAATCCCAATTTAATCATTCTAATATTTTTGGGACACAAATCCTCTCATATACAATTATTTGTTATTCATTCTCTTTAATTATTCATATTTATAAAATTTGGGATGTTACAATTCACCCCACCTATAAAGAATTTCGTCCTCAAAGTTCAGCATCGATATACATGCCACAAGGCCATACCTCAGGCCACACCATCGAGGTTCAACAACACCATAGAATAACATTGGACTTTCCAAAGTCCATCAAGACATGTTTATCATCACATCACCATTTCTAACACAAAATTTCCATATCAAGTGTGTCATATATCATCGATCACAACTCATCCAACAGAGCTCACATGTTCATATGCAGTACGACCAGATAGGCACAGTACATTCACCATAAGCAGTTACAATCTCTACACCTGCCCGGCCTATATGTTGCTGCATCTAATATACAGGAAGGCATCCCAATCCCGTAGTGGTTACCACAAACACATAAGGTCGGCGCATAAGTGCATGTCGCCACAATGCCTATGGCACGTAAGGCCTTATCGTAACCAGTACTTCGTACTCCCATTGCTCATATTGGTCACACCTATTCAAACAATACCAAACTATATAGGACTAGGTGACAATCCTCACCCGTCCACAGCTAACATATTCATACATCATTGTCGTTTTACAATTAATTTGGCATCCATTATGCCATTTCAATCATCGAACCTTAATTAACTTCCATCCAAATCCATGCCCAAACAATTTAAAGTTCTTGTCTCACTTACATATTTGCTGGCCATAAATCAATTCGAGCCTTAAAAGATTCATCAAATTCTTATCAAGTGGGCTACATATTCTAATAATGAGCTTTCATATTAGGTATTCTTCTCATAAATCATAACTAAGGTCCATCAATTAAACATATAACTCACATCATATCACATCACTATGTGGTCTCTATCATCAACATAGCACCCTTAAAATAAAATAAGGGGTAATGACCTGATCAAATTTCTATTCACTCATTCACATTTACACATGTAATCCATAATTACTCCAATGATCATAGTCTCTAGGGCACACAATTTAGCCCAAAATCACTTCGTAAAATCATACACCATAATCAATTCTAATTATACCCCAAATTCAACATTATTATTCATCAATCATCAAGGGTTACCTAGCACCCATTGTGGAGTTCTCACATACCACACAACATCATTAGTTATGGTTCACAAAACAACATAAAGCCTAGATCGCCATAGGGTCCAATTTAATTAATTCTTTACAACATTTGATCATAAAAAGATCATATCAATCAATGAGGTCACCACATCTAGTGGGTTATAATCAACTTAATTATCCACTCAGTTTTCACACACCAAAAACCGAGACACAACTTCATTTCAACACATATTCGATTTCATATTTAATCACTTATCACATATTCAAATTCCCAATCTAGGGAAATACAACAAATCACTTATATCATATAACACATAGGGTTCTTGTGCCAAAGGATATAAAATCCATCCCACACAATGGCACCACCAAACATTTAAATTCGAAGATACCCACACTAGGGAATTTCTTCAATATTATTCATTCAACCAAATCAACCTTGTGAGTTACATTTCATTTAACAAGCATTCCTTGGCTAAACGCCACAGGCATAATGCATATAAAAGACCTAACCAACAATTCATATTCAAAGTGCATATGCACATCAAGGTCTCAATAGGTATGGTCTACTACCATATCAATTTCTTTCTCAATACTTCCTCTCCATAATCAACATACGACATAGGTCCATCATTAAATCAATGCATAACTAATATATCATATCCATGATCAACACATGGCATAAAATCATCATCAATCCAAGTCATATCTCATATTTCATATTCATCAACTCATCTTTTATTTCCATGATCATATTCAATCATGGATCCATCATCAAATCAATTTGCATTTTATATACATCAACATCAATGCACAATAACAATATATATATTCGTCATTTGAAGGTAATAGGGTAAGGAACTTGGCCGGACTCACACAAATAAATACATCAAACACATATTGAGGAAATTCATTCACTCGCATTCAATCTCATGATTCATCCATGATTATCAATGAGCAACTATGCTCCATATGTTCATCATATAACCATCAATGAAGAGAGTATACTCCCAATAAACATCAATTATATCTTCTGAATCCATAATCTCATAAAGAGTCCTTAGTATGCATAAATCCCAACTCAATATTAATGATTCACAATAACCCTCAATATGCAAATATGCCCTTAAGATCAATTCATAATTCTTAGACAATTAGTCATTCATAAATCCATATAGGGTAATCAACACCTCAACAAGCCATTATCCTCTAGATAAGTATCATCCTTACTCTACACAAAACAACCATATTCTAATAATGAGCATCCCGCTCCAAGGATTACCATAAATATCTCACTATTAAGCAATTATGCTCCAATCATCCATAATATCAATTCCTCACAGAGCAGCCATGCTCGGGTAATAACCAATAACTCTAATTCAGAGCAAAATATGCTCTGATACCACCTTTGTAACACCCCGATTTACTGTACTCGAATCCTGATGTGATCGTCATAATTAATGAAAATATGAGTAAATTTTTTGCGTTTCAAAATAATAATCCCAGTGTCACACCGAAACTCGAATCACAGAAAACCGAAGCGTACAATTAAATAAACTAAACCTGGATCGATGGAATAATGGCCCATAATGGTATACAAAAATAATAGAGTTTACAGCGGAAGAATATGTATACCGGGCACACAACTAGTCCCATATATGAAGATATGAGAAAAGGCTAGGCAAAGCATAGCTTATCATATGCCTAATAGATAGCTATCATCCTTTTAAATAACTACATACGCACGCAACGCCTAAGGTATATTTAATTTTATATACAGTCGGGGATATACTCCCCACTATCTTAATCATCAATGATCGTCATTCAATTTCAATCCTTAATTATTCTAATACACCTCAAATCACCCCTTACATTTTACACATATATATGCATCATTCATCAATGCGAAGGAAATATTTTATATATACTCAAAATTTCTCAATCATCAAGATCACTATGTACGAATTACTCATTACACGAGAAATCATAAATGATGCCGGCCAAGGCACTTCCTCTACCACTATTTACCATCGCCAAATCTTGATCTTTAAATCCAAACTCATCCCTTGGTAACCTGTATCACAAGGCTAAAAAGGAGACCACATGGGAGAGTAAGTTATACATTCAAAATGACGAATAACATATATATTATGATCATGTGTACATGTATACAAACATCATGAGTGCTTTGCTATCAAAACATCAAATTATCATTTAATTATCATTCTATTATAATAATAGGCATACAAGCCTCATGAATCGTAATTCATATCATAAATAACCATAACATATTCACGGGTACAAATACCATCATTTTACCACTTATCAACAAGGGCATTCATAATCTTTACCTTCATCAATTCATTAAGGTTTTACTTATACACCTCCTCGTAAGGGGTTTCTCATCATTCGTGGTCATCCTATCTTAAATATACAATTAATCTGATTCTATATCAACGGGTGATCACAACCACCATACTATTCATTTCACAATAATCCTAATAATAATATCATCACTCAGGGATTCACCCTTCGTGGCACCCCGCAAGGTGAATTATTTATCAATCAAACCATCATCATCACTTCGGGTCATACCCGTTGTGGCACCCCGCAAGGTGAATTATTTCCATATATATATATATCTATGTCATCATCACTCAGGGCTACGCCCTTCGCGGCACCCCGCAAGGTGTTTCATTTCATAATAAATAACATAATACCATCATCACTCAGGGATATACCCTTCATGGCACCCCGCAAGGTGATTCTCTTCACAATAATAATCACAATACCATCATCACTCGGGGATACACCCCTCGTGGCACCCCGCAAGGTGATTCTCTTCACAATAATAATCACAATACCATCATCACTCAGGGATACACCCCTCGTGGCACCCCGCAAGGTGATATATTCATCCATCACATCATTGTCATCACTCCGGGACATACACTTCGTGGCACCCCGCAAGGTGTTAAATTCATCATTCATGTCATTATCATCACTCCGGGATAAACCCTTCGTGGCACCCCGTAAGGTGTTATACTCACCAATCGTATCATTATCATCACTCCGGGACTTGCCCTTCGTGGCACCCCGCAAGGTGTTATATTTACCAATCAAATCATCATCATCACTCAGGGTCGTACCCGTCGTGGCACCCCGCAAGGTGATTTATATATATATCAATCAAATCGTCATCATCACTCCGGGTCATACCCGTCGTGGCACCCCGTAAGGTGATATATTCCATATTATTTGATAACAATAGGACCACGTCCTCTTCACTCAGGGATTTACCCTTCGTGGCACCCCGCAAGGTGATTTATCCAATAATAATGCATATCAGTGCCATGCTATGCCATGAATGCAACAATGCAATAATGCATGTGCCCAACAACCTCGCAAGGATATCTCACCCTCTCAATTAGGGATAAATCGTATATTTAATCTTATTATCATTGGCATATAAGAAATCATAAGGCCCCTCAAGGCACAACATTCATAACCACATCAAACCACGTATGGTAATTAAAATCATATCAAGCATCATGGCATTTATCCACGCATGGAAAACAACAAGGTATTTCAAAAGTATATGTTTAGCAAATCATCATTACCACCATTTCAAATCCATTGATTTATACACTCGTGGCCATTCAATTTTCCCCTCATTGGTTTTATTATCACACAAGGTGTGTCATATAACCACATCATTTACTTTTTATTATGATTCATAATACATCAATAGTGGTGAGGCACGCATGTATTCATAACATAGTATAGGCATACACATACCTCTCCAAGGCCTTAAGCCATTCCTCAATCACCACTAAGACACACCACACATGGACCCCGAATGAAATCACTTGTTGTTACATAATAAAAGGGGTTTTGGGCAACCATGAGCCCATGATAAATTTCAGTACTAAGGCATGAGGAAATCTTACTTTTAGTCTTAAAATAGTGGGACATGTCACAAATATCACCTATTGGTCCCAATTTGGCCACCATAAGAAGTTGGGTTCAAAACCCTCTTACATTTGAATTTTATGACGCAATAGGTCTGGTGTTTTATGTCTAATGAGAGTTAGAAAACTCCAATTAATGTGAGACCAATTCCCACACCTCCGCAACATAATTATCTACAACTTTCATGAAGAAGTCGGAGGCTAAAAATGTAATTAAGGTGCCCAAACGGGACAAAAACAGCAAAGAAAACAGACCAGTTGGAAAAACAGCATAACAGCGGCCATAATAGGGCTCTGAATCGATTTAGACTCATGTGAATCGATTTAAACGTCCTAAAATCTCAAAATTTGACAAACAGAGGGCCTTGAATTGATTCAAACTCGCATGAATCGATTCAAACACCCCTGGAGCCCAAAACAATGAAAACAACACCTCTTGAATCGATTCAAAGGGTCTTGAATCGATTCAAGACAGCCCTGCTGCTTTTTTATGCAGAACAACACCAAAATTGCAACTTCCAATCACCCAATCTCATTCAATTCAAATCCAATGGCCATCAAAATTTGTCACAAGCTAAAATATATTATTTGAGACATGTAGCCACCGACCTCACTCAAAAATTCTCAAAATTGAGAGACTTATGCACATAATTGTGTTTTACCCGATTTAAAATGTTTTTGGGGACCTCAAGGGTCAATTCTCAATAGAATTGGCCCATTCCAATTTCTACAAGTCATAAACTACACATAGAAGCTATTGGGACTAACCTAAGCCATCAAAATCACATAAATCTCTATTTGACTCTATGAGTTCCTCAATTATGCATAAACCTCAAACTTATCACCAATACCATCACAATGGCTATCACATTCAATGCCAATCATCCACATAAATTTTCAGTTCATAAAACATATACGTCATCCCCTCAAGGATGGTTCATTAACATGTACATATTTCAACCCCTCATGGGTTATTCATCATCATATATACACATACATTATCATCAATAGCCAACAATTTGCCATTCATATCATTTCACTATAAACATGGCAAGGCAAGCATGAGTATCAAGCCATATAATAATCATCAATTATACAACTCATGCAATTTGAATGTAAACTCCTCTCCTACCTCGAGGGAAAAGCCGAAACGATTCCAAAGCTCTGAACGCTCCATTGCATCACCCGAGATACAATCTACATACCATACGCAAGTATATTCACATAATTAATAACCATCATAATTCAAATACTTGCTAGCTTATCATATAGCTTAACCCCAAGTCCTAGACTTGAAGAACACCAACTTATGCAATTGTGTTAGGCTTCGGGAATTCCTTTCCCAAAGCCAAGATCCTCTAGATCTAAAAGGGCCACTACCCTCAACAACAACAAATCATATTCCTCATCAAAGAACATCCATTTTTTTTTAACTCATCCAATTTGTCCTCTTTACCACTCAAGGTTCATCATGACCCAACATAATCTCACTAACCCTTCACTTTGAACATCTCATATTCATTTTCAAAATCCTATCCTTTACTCAATCATATACATGTGTACTCACTTGCTCACACCTTCCAAACCTCAAGATTGGGTCCCCATTAAAATCTACTCAATTCAATCATCCTACCAAACATTTCCAAGCATTATTTCTATCCACAATACTATTTTCATGCCAACCACATCATTAATTTCACTCTCTATGTTAAGAGCCAAATCACATACACATAGAGTTTCACCAAAACTAAATGATCATTTTCAATATTCATCAATCATCACTTATGACCATTCTCTTTCATCAACATCACTCTCAATATTCATTAAACATACATTCAATTCATATTCTATAACTTCCATAATCTATTGAAGTTAGGGTTCCACATTTAAAGCTTCCATTAAATACCCCATCTACCTATATTACTCCCCCAAGCCTTAAAACCCAAAAACATAACATTAATTTCATCAAAGATGGTGAGAAAAGCTTACCTCACCATGGAAACGAAAATGGAGCCAAGGGAGGGAGAAAGACCCAACGAAATTGGAGAAGAGGGAAAGAAGATCAACACCCAATGGTTTCCTTCAAGCTTCCATGAGAAGAAAATGGAATGAAAAGGGCATAAGCCTCCTCTAGGTTTTTAGAAAGAAGAAGAAGAAGAAAAGAAGAAAAGAATGAAGAAGGATGAAGAAGGAAAGTAGCGTAAAGATGAGAGGAGGAAGAGAGTTTTATTATTTTTATTATTTTTATTTTTTTTTAGCTTATACTCCTCATTAAGATTTTACCATTTTATCTCAAACAGGCTCACAGTTCGGGCTCAATACTATATCCAAAAATTATTCTGAAGATATATTCGGATTCCCAATAATATTCTTAACAGCCCTGACCAACGGCATCTCAATCGGAGATACTTGGTCTGACACCCATATCTCCACCGGGTATAATTTTAACTCCTTTAGTTTTCAATAAATTATAATTATCCATAGTAAGTCCCAATTTAATCATTCTAATATTTTTGGGACACAAATCCTCTCATATACAATTATTTGTTATTCATTCTCTTTAATTATTCATATTTATAAAATTCGGGATGTTACAGAGACTCTGTTCACCACCCAATCTAAGTATTCAACTCTCACAGCATGGCTTCGTGCTCCCAGTTCTTTGCCCATCCTATGGACCTTCTTCCAGGCATTGGCTATGTCCCGAATAGTGGAGGTGTAATTCCCATTCGCATAGTACAAAACAAAAGGAGTAAGCAGTGCTTCGTCTGGCGGCCCAAGTAGAGGATAAGCCAACTGCCGCTTAGCAATAACAGGATTATAATTGATGCAACCTTGTGTCCCCATTAGAGGAACATTTGGATATCCTCCATAGCTATAAATGATGGACTCAACTTCTAGCCATTGAGGACACCATCTCACCTTTTCTGCTGTAAGGCCCACAAGGTGATTAGCCCACTCGCGCCCATTCTTTGTTGCCAACTGACACAATTTCAAATCAGAGATGGGACACTCGGCTTTGCATAGTTGATTAAAAGCGTGGGATGTGAGCCACACATACAGAACAGGCAAACAGCAAATAATCCTCTTTCCTCCTTGGGTATGGTAGAAATCCAAGGTGCAATAGACATTGGCCAATATTGCTGTGACGGGATTTTCCAGTCTGTGCTTGCGAGCGGTGAAGACACCTATAGCATCATAATCCACGTAGTTGTCTAAGTTATGGAATAATACAACTCCATAGATAGTGAGAGCCAAGGTATCCATGAAAGCTTCCCATTCTTCCCTCTCCGCCAGGATATGCATGTGTTTCTCTAGAAATTCCCTAGTAAATCTAGGAATCTGGTTTCTGTTCATTTGTACACCTTTTAACATTTCAGGATGGACCTTCAAAATACGAGCGACAAAAGTGACTGATGCATGATGGTCCAGACGGTGATAAAGGATCTGTCCTTCCACTGGCATCCCTAATATTTGTTCAAACTCTTCTATGGAGGGTGCCAGTTGAAAGTCTTGAAAAGTGAAACAGCGGAGAGGTGGGTCATAGAATTGAGCCAGAGCTGTGATGGCTTCTGTTTGGACGTCTACCTCCAAAAGTTTCAGGATCTTCCCATACTTCCTTACGAAAGTCATCTTTTGTGTCAAGCTCAGTTTCTTCCCTAGTGCTTGTAGACTGTCAGTATCGACCTTTCTAGCCTTGAGGTGCAATAACTTCTTTAATTCAGTCACCCCTATATCATAATTACTGTGTCCCATGTTAATTTCCATACTGACATAGAAATACTGACAAATTCGGAATCATCCCCTGCGAACATCAAGACAAAGAATGGAATCAGTTATTATCAAGTCCTAAAGACCAATGTTCCTCCCAGGGATTTGATACAAGTTAAAAAAGTGGGGGGGAACATAGATTTCTAAAACTCATGCAAGCTCAAAAGTCATAGGTTTTCCCAATCGTCATTGCCACTTCAACCAGAGGGAAATGAAGTATAATTTTTTGGATTTTTCCTTTGACGATTAGGAGAACCTATGACTTTGGACTCAGAGATACATGACAAAAGAGAGGATCATCCATTCACCCGAAGAATACTTGTGTGTTCCAAAGATTTTCCAAGACTAAGTGAATCTTTGGGTGATAGATAATCCCTTTTTAATAACAGGAAAGTGAATATGACATAAGGTAAAGTAAAGTTTGCCCTTTCGTGGCCTAAGTCAGGTTTTGTTGAAGGTTTTCTCTGGACCCTATGGCTTGTCTAAAAGTGACTCTTCACACCGGGTAGCTTATACTAGACTTCTAGAAGGTCACCAGAGCTAAGATCCTACCCATGACAGGGACGCAACAGTGGGGAACCACTAGGTGCGTATATCACAAGAGGTCGAACTCTAGTTGGGGTTCTCACGATCACCGGATAGGAAGTACATCCTATACGATTCCGTATACCAACCCCTCCTAACTTAAGTTTCATTTGGGGCCCGGGTATAGGGCGTCACTCATAAGTGTGTGCGAGTAATTTGTGAGTGTAGTGTGTGAAAGGGCATTAATACCTTTTTACCTTACCCCATTCTGCACAGAGAACAAACACAGAACAAATATACAAAGTCGTCTACCCTAGGGTTCAATAATTACAGGAAAGTAATATGGTCCTCTATCCTAGGGTTCAACAGACATGCAAAACAATAGACAATGAAATAGATAACGAGATACAATTAAAACAAGAACAAACATTCACAACAATTTACAGAAAATAAACAAGGGGAAGAAATCCCATCTAACAAAGGCTATATATAAAAATACGCTTTCAACCAAACTGGCCTGACTCTCTTAAGTTTCCCCAGTGGAGTCGCCATCTGTCGCAACCTGGATCGCGACGGCGTGGCCGACCCTCAAAAAGATTTTTGTTCCGAAGAGAAAAACAGGGAGTCGCCACCAACATTTTTATCCATAGGAAAAACATTGGAAAAAAACTAAATTCAGTGAAAGCACTGGTTTAAAAAATGAGATTCAAGTTCGGGAGTCGGTTACGAGTAGGGAAGGTATTAGCACCCTACATCGCCTGTCAGAAACAGTACCAAGATTGAAAGCGCAATATAAATAGCCTTAAATAAAACATGGTTTCTTCCTCTCTCTTTTTTGTATTTTTATTTGAAAACGACGGAATGGAGTAAGAGAACTGTACAAACATAGAATGTCGAAGCGAGGTCAACGGGACGTTTCATCCGAATTAAACTCGACTTCGATATGAGACAGAGAGGGGAAGAGAATGCTAATAAGACGTCACGCCTAAATTAGACATCCTCGAATAAAAAAGGGACAGGGATAGGAAAGAGATAAGCGGGACGTCTCGTCCTAAGTATCCCTTCCCTATGAATTGTGGCGAGGCTTGAACAAAACTAGGGGGAAATCAACAAGACGTCACGTCTAAATTGATTTTCACGGAAGCGACAAAAAAAGAACACTTATGAAAGAAACCCGAAAGCAGAGAAATAAAATAGCAAAAAAAAGAAATAAGAAAGATGGGCCCGACAGGAGTTGAGTCCCGCTCCTACGTATTCTTGAATTATCAAGAAATCAGGGTTACGTAGTTCTGAGTGTTTTTTTTTCTTTTAGGAAAAGATTGGGAAAATGTTGGTGGGCATCATTTTGGTGAGGAACCCATACAAGACGAAGTTCTTCGCACGTGTACAGATCCTATAGAGGTTGTGTAGACGGAAGTATTTTCCGTATGACACTGACTAAAAATGATTTGTTTCTTTTTTGATTTTATTTAGATTTGAAAGAAAACATAGGAAACATTTATTTCCCTTTATTATATTTTTTTACTACGAAGCAAAAGAGGGAGGGTAGCAGAAGCTACAAGAGAGAAAGGGAAACAGTACGTTCGGAAAAGAAAGGGAAAAATGAGCGAAAACTGAGTGGGAGAAGAGAAAACCGAGTGAAAAAAAGGGAAAAACCGAGCAAAAGTGGAAAAAACCGAGTGAAAAATGGGAAAATCGAGTAAAAATAGTAAAACTGAGTGAAAATGGAAAAACCGAGTGAAAAGTGAAAATAGCGAGTAAAAAGTAGAATACCGAGTGCAAGTTGAGAAACCGAGTGATGGAGCAGGAGAGCTGGTCTCAGGATGCTGAACAGTGAGGTGTGAAGGGTGCTGGTGAGGAGAGGGGCTGTACCGAGTGGTATTGGTGAGGAGAGGGGCTGTACTGGGTGGTGTTGGTGAGGAGAGGGAAGGGAGCTGGTGAGTGAAGGAAGGGTGCTGGTGAGTGAAGGAAGGGGGCTGGTGAGGAGAGGGAAGGGAGCTGGTGAGTGAAGAGAGGGACGGAGCTGATGAGTGGAGGAAGGGTGCTGGTGAGGAGAAAGAAGGGAGCTGGTGAGTGAAGAGAGGGACGGAGCTGGTGAGTGGAGAGATGGGCAGAGTTTTTTCTCTTAATGAATGCCTTCGGATCCCCTCAAAGCTTCAGCCCTTGTCCATTTATAGGCTTTTCCGAGTGGAAGGCCAGCTCAGGCTTCCACTCAAAGTGGAAGGCCAGCTCAGGCTTCCACTCAGAGTGGAGGCAGCCTGGTAGTGGGGGACAATGGCTGGTGGGAATTTTTAATTCCTCCACTTCCGCCCCTGTCTGCCACCCCCAGGATTCCTGGATCCACTTGGGTGGTGGAATCCAAGTCAGCACGGGCAAACAGGGGGAGCCTAGTGGAAATTCGAGAGAGGATGGTGGAAATCTGAGAGAGGATAGTGGAAATCCGAGAGAGGATGACTCGGATTAGCATCTTAGTCAGTATTCATCCTTAATTCGAGTCAATTCCAAGTGAAAAATAGTCCTTTCCGAGTGAGAATTCTTCTGGGAGGAGCTCTCCTATGGAAGGCCGAGTGGAAGTTTTGCTCGGTATTGGGTCGCTATGAGGAGAATCCGAGTGAAAAAGTGTGCAATTAGATTGAGGGGACAAACAAGGCAATTCTGATTGGAACGATCAATCAGACCAAGTGAAAATTGACTTAGAACCGATTGAAGAGGACTCGGTGCTGATTGAAAAGTGTCACTCGGAATTGGTGAAAAGTGTCTCAAAATTGATGAAAATGGGGGCTCGAAATTGGTTTGAGGAGGGATGACACGAAATTGGTTTAAAGAGGGCTGACTGACTGAAGTGTCACTCGGTTCTGACTGAAAATTGGCTCGGGAATGTGTGAAAGGATAGCTCGGGTTTGAGTAAGAGTACTCACTCGGGAGTGGGTGAGAAAGGAATGACTAGGAACTGAGTAAAGATTCTTCACTCGGTGCTGACTGGAGATTCTTCACTCGGAAAGAGCCTTCTCACTCAGAATTTCGGATTTTGGCAATTTTCACTCGGAAAGAGCCTTTCTTCTTACTTAGAAATTAGACTCTTGGACATTTTCACTCGGAAAGAGCCTTCTCCTCACTCAGAATTTTCATTCAGTCGTCAATTATTCAGTGCACTCACTCGTCCTTATTTTCCAATCAGGAATCACTTTCACTTGGAAACCAGCTACTCGGTACACTCACTTGGGAGTCCTCTTCACCATGGTTTCACTCGGAAGCTGATTGAAGCTTTACTCAGAACTAATTGAACAGTGTTTCACTCAGAAACCAATTAAAAGGTGACTCAGAAATGATTGAATCAGTGTTTCACTCGGAGCTGACTGAGTCTGGTGAGTCAGAACTGACTGAATATAGAGAGTCAGAACTGACTGAGAATAGTGAGTCAGAACTGACTGACTGAATCAGTGTTTCCCTTGGAATTCTCTCGATCGGAAGTATTTGGTTCAGATCTTATTTCTGTTTGAAGCATTCACTCAGAATCACTTCAATCGGAGGTGTGCTACTCGGATCTTGTCCCTGTTTGGAACATTTACTCGGAATGTCTTCAAAAGTGACACTCAAAACTTCACTGCTTGAAGGTTTTACTCGGAACTGACCTTAGGAGTTGGATTTTCCTTCACTCAAAATCTAGAACTCGGGTTCCATAATCCACCTGGTGCAATCACTCGAAAGTGGTTTTTACACTTCAATCAGAAGGGTCTTAATCAATAATTGGCTCTTAGATGTGCTCACTCGGGTGTTTTCACTCGGAGACATCCTTTTCACTTCGATTAGAATTGAGAATCTGACCACTCGAAGACAGTCTTTTCTCCTCTCAGAACTTGGAACTCAGCTTCAATCTACCGAGTGCATTCATTCGGAATCCGACCTTACATTTTAGTCAGAATGTTTCAATCGACAATCCATTCAGATGTGTTCATTGGAGTCGGACTCAAAATGACACTTTACTCGTTTGACCATGTTTTCTTATAAATATATCACTCGGCTTGCCTGACAATCATCTTGAATTATGGACTCATTGTCTAAGAGTAATCATCTTGAATCAGAGTGGTATCAAACGGGAAAGTTCCACCCGGAAACACCTGTGCCTAGAAAAGGGGACCTGTCCTCAAGTCAGACATGCAATCGGTAATCCTTCACTCGGTATTTGTTCACAGTCAGTCCCTCTTCTCTCGGAATGTATCTGATAGGGAACCATCCACTCGGATCTACCTTCAATCTGAGTCATTTCACTCGGATTTGCCCCCAACAGGTCATACTCCACTCGGCAATGCTCCAATCTGAGTCATTTCACTCGGATTTGCCTTCAACAGGCCTATATTCCACTCGGCAATGCTCCAATCTGAGTCATTTCACTCGGATTTGCCTCTAACAAGTCTATATTCCACTCGGCAATGCTCCAATCTAAGTCATTTTACTCGAATTTACCTCCAACAGGTCTATATTCCACTCGGAAATGCTTCCATCAGAGTCATCTTGCTCGGATCTGATCATTTTTGAGTCATTCTACTCGGATTTGATCATTTTTTGAATCATTCCACTTGGATTTATCCCAACAGTGGTTATGTTCTACTCGGAAGTGCTCCATTCTCAGTCATTCTACTTGGATCTGATCATTCTAAGTTGGAATGCAGTATAAAAGAAGATTCTTTCCACTTGGACCGGACCAAAAGAGGTGTTCACAATCATTATCCATCATTATTAATAATAACACTCACATTAGATATTATCTATTTACTTTCGATTCAACCTTCCTAGTCACAACATATATATTTTCCCAAAATTTAAGATTAAGGTTCATTAAAATTCAATAACTAACATACTCATTGTTTCAAGTTATCTACAACCATGTTACAACCTCCAACATACTCATCAACCATCATCATTAACAACACCCTAACATAATTTATCATGGGTTTACACTTAAAAATCATTTCCATAGCATCATTACTTATTTTCCTAATTTCTAGAATTAGGGTTCCATCAAAACCTAACAATCACCAATAATGTTCATCATTTCCCACCATTAATCATACCATTTTCATGTACCCATGCACACCCTTACAAAATCACACATTTATCACGCCCCACCTTAAGACTTCTCACATTAATGGCTCTCCCAAACAACCCACATGCATTAAACACTCACCCAAAAATCATAACCCCAAAACCTAGGGCACAAGCTCATTAAAAATGGTGAGAAACTTACCTAGACCAATAAGCAACAATGGTCACCAAAGGGAGAGGAGTGGGTGATGAAAATTTAAGAGAGGAAGAGGGGAGAACTTCATACCATCATGTCTTCTTCAAGCTTGCAGAAAACAAAAATGGAGGAAGGAGAAGGCACACCATTATTCATGGTTTTTAAAGGAAGAAGAATGGAGAAAAATGAGAGTGAAAAGGAATGTGAGAAGAGAAGAAAAGGATGGTTTTGCCCTGGAAGAGAAAAATGTCGTGAGATTGAGAGAAGAGAAGGGAATCAATATTTTAATTTGGCCATTCATTAATAATTTCCCATTTTATAACAAATAGGATCTTCATTTGGGCTCAATACTCTATCCAAAAATTCTTCCGAATATATATTCGGATTGCCCGTAATATTGTTAACAACCTTGACAAATGACATCTCAATCGAAGATACTTGGTCTGACACCTATATTTTAAACGGGTATAATTTCATCTCATTAAGTCTCAATAAATTACGAATATCCATAATAAGTCCCAATTTAATTATTTCTAAATTTTTGGACATGAATGAACTCGTATATAATTATTTACAATTTATCCCTTTCAATTAATCATTTTTATAAATTTTAGGATGTTACACTTGGGTTACATAAAAAACAAATTAATTTATTTTGCTAGTTTTAATCTTCGGTTTATCCTAGAAAGAGTTGTTATATCATGAGGGATATGTCGTATCTGAATAAATCCTTAAGGACAACACTACCACACATATTAGCTCATCAAGATTACCTAACATCACCAATCAAGATACTTGAACACTAGTGTATGAAAAGTTTAATAATATTTTTAAACACCTTAAAACCCAAACTTTCGTAGTTTCAAGAAATCAAAAAAATTATTAACATTAATGAAGAATACTCTTTTTATTCAATAATAAAGTATCCTAAATTTAAATAAGATTCTTTTGATAAAATAATTTCTTTTTCTCCTTATCATAAAATGACTGGAAGTCATCCTAAACATTTAATTTAAATAATTTTTTTAAGAACTAAAAGAACATTTCGAGAAAACTCTTATAAAAATAAGAATAGTTTCTATACTAATCTAAATAAGCATTAAATGTAACATCCTAAGTTTGAAAATCTTGGAAAATAACTTATTAGGCTCTGTAGCTTGTTCCTCTCCTTCGCGCCTTTGGCGTTTCGGGTCTAATTTTCTCAAACGATGCTTGATTGGAATGATTCCGGTCTCGTTCACTTCTTTTCAAAGAGGTCTTCAATCTCTATTTCTAGGCATAATTCAAAATTCCTACCTTGTCATGCTTAAATTCAATTATTTATTAAACCCATCTTAAAACTATGCCATTCGCGTTTTTACTCTGTGCATGGTTCATTCAAAAATTCATAACTCTCTCATACAACCTTAGATTCATGCAAACTTGGTGTCAAAATCTCTATAACAAAACTATCCATATTTTTCATGCAGACCTCGAAAGCTAAATCCTTACATATTAGTACAGTTTTTATGATCTTTCTCAATCACTATCCATCATGTTACAAGGCTGATGGGTTCCAACAAAATGGACATATCACCCTCTTCCTTTATTAGAATCGCTTCTTTCTTTTTGATATGGATCCATGTCAAAGATATCTACAAATCTTATGAAGGACACGAAGGCCAATTCTCAAAGGAGAAATAATTACAAATTTATTTCTACAACTCTACCTGATTCAAAGATGATTAGGGCATCTTGTCTTGTTCTGGTCATATCTTGGGCTATTTATATTGGATTGCCACAAATGATATATCAAATTAAAGAGAAAAGGAAGATATACAAACTTTATAAAGGGTACAAAAGCTAATTCCTTGCCCATTTTCCCAGAAAAATTATTTTGTTCATAAATTCATTTTCGTCACAATCTAGACCAGGTTTTGTATTTTAGGCATATCTCCCTCGCCTGATGACGGATTTTCACATGCTTTATATAGTTTCAAAGAGAAAATAAAGATCTATAACTTTTGTGTTGTAAGTTTTCTCTAATTCTAAATGTATCATAACTTAAAATTTTGTGTAAATATCAGCTCTTCTTATAAATAATGCCCATCAGATTTTAAGTCCTTAATTAAAAATCACTATAAAAACAAACTTGTTAGCGACGGATAAAACCGGTCGCTATTTTATGACATTGTCGTCGCTAAGACTCTTAGTGACGGAATTTAAGACGGCAATGCCACCGTCGCTAAAACCATGGTCGCAGACACAACAGCGACAACGAATACTTCCGTCGCTACATTTTCGATGCCATATTGTCGTCGCTACTATGGTCCCTGCATTGGTAATGGCCGCCATCGCTCATTATTACATATAGAGACCATGTAACGCCATCACTATGGGTAACCATATAGCGACCATGTGGCGTCATCGCTATCGGTAACCAACAATGACCACGTAACGTCGTCGCTATGGATAACCATACAGCGACCACGTACCGCCGTCGCTATGGGTAACCATACAACGACCACGTACCGTCGTCGCTATGGTAACCATACAGCGACCACATACCACTGTCGCTATAAGTAACCATACAGCGGCCACGTAACGCCGTCGCTATGGGTAACCATACAGCGACCACGTGAGGCCGTCGCTATGGTTACTTATAGCGACCACGTGACCCGATCACTATGTTAAGGAACCGTTTATCCGTCGTTGTTAGTGACCATACAACGACACCCCTCAGCCGTCACTAATATTATTTTTATTTTTAAAATAGTTTTTTAACCTCTTCAATATTTATAGGTTTTGTTAATTTAATTTTAATCTATAAATTTTGAATAATATTTTCTATTCGCTGAATGCTTGCTTTTTAAACTAGAAACTTTGAAAATTAAATTTTGAATATTTTTTATTTTAATATTAAATTGTTATTAAAAACACAACGATGGATTAAATTTAATTATCAAATAGATTGAATTATTTACAATAATCATAATAAGGCGTTTTTCTTTGAATTTAATTATAAATATCTAATAATAAATGAAGAATGACATAAAATAAATACTGAATGGAATATAATATAAAAAGTATAAATCAAATATACAATGTTTATACATAATAAAAAAGTATAAAAAAGTAATCATGGTGGAGGGGGATCCTGTGGTGACGGTGGTAGTGGTGACTGGGAAGTAAGGGTAGCCTCGCCATCAACTATATCAGTAGCTCCTGCTACTGAGCAAGTTGTCAAGGAGTCTCGGTGTACTGCTCCTCAACCCGATATTTATCATCTTCGGCCCGCTGTCGGTCTGCCTCGGCCCGCTCCTCCAAAAGCTGCCTCTGACGTCGCTCCTCCTGTAGCTCGTTGTTCAGGTTTTGAATTACCTGAACAACTTCAGTCGGAAGGCCAGACAAAGAGGAAGAGGAAAAGGTCTTCCCCTTTTTCACCAACTATATGCCGACGTCGCCCAATCCAAAGATCCTCCTTTTCTTATTCACACCACCAACAGCCTCCATATAGATGGCGTTGTTGTCGGAACAAGACAGGGTGGGAGGAACCTCCCCCTCAGGAGTCGAAGCCACTAAGTCCGCCTCCTTCTTGGTCCTCCTGGCCTGATACGCTTCCTGTAAATTCAGAAAGACTGATAGGATTAGTAATCTGATTTGTAAATTATAAGCAAGTGTAAGTTAAAAGTAAATACCGCTAGATTTATAGTCTTCTGGTTTACCCGTGCACCGACTTTGTTCTTCTTGGTCATTTGCATGACCTTAAACAAAGAAGGCTCGCGGTGCTCCCTCAACTCCTATAGTGGACAACAAGCACTGGAGTTATATTCCTAAACATGTCAGACTAATCATAATAAAAATGTTTAACATAAATAGACTTACAAATCATTTCTTGTGCTCGAGGGTTGAAATGCTACCCCAGTGTAAACTGACGCTGCAGCATCGGCGGCTTTGTTTTCCTTGTTCCGAGCACTCGCCTGCTGGAACAAGACACCACCCCACTTCTGGACCATCCCGTCCCAATGCTCCTCGGGGATCCAACAAGGGCGCTCGCCCTTGTCCCTTAACTTCCAAAGGGTACTCTTGATGATTTTAGAGGTCTTTGTGACAAAGACCTTCCTAATCTCATCAAGCATACTTTCTGCCCACTGATAATCACGCTGTAATAATGAAATCATATTTTAAAATTAATAACAGATATATATTAGCCATAATTTTACAACAAAAAAAGTGTTAACTTACCGAGAAGGTGTTAAACCACCTATCCTGGACAACCTTCCCAGCATCTGTCCATGAGATCTATGGACCATCCCACTGGCCCTCAATACCTTAGTAATCGCTTTGGTAGTGTGACTACTATCAACAAAACTAAAATTTTGAAGCCAATAATTATAAATAAATAGTATTATAAGAAACACACGGGTAGGCTACCAAAATTTCGGCAAAGTCTTCCCTGTAATTGTAACATTTCCAAGTTTGAACAATTGCCCTGTTACAAACAGAAGATTTCCCAGTACAATTCAATGTATATAAGTACTAAATAAACTAACATACAATAAGGTACCATACAAGTAACCTAAAACTATATGAGTTTTACATACAGAAGTCTGAATAAATAGCCACTGACTAAGAAAGTTAAATCGAATTATTGTATGCTTACTCATCTCCTGATGGTACTGGGACCAGTATGGGTAGGGGGATGTCAGAGGTGGGGCCTCTTCGAGGCCAGGGTCCTCCAAGCCACCAAGTGGAGTAGTCTGGTGTGGGGTGGTCTGCTGTGGTGTGGTCTGCTGTGGTGAAGGAGTAGTGTGCTGTGGTGGTGAAGGAATGGGCTGCTGGGGTGATGGAGTGGTGCCCTACTGTGTGGTGGAGTGGTGCCCTGCTGTGGTGGTGGAGTTCCCAGATGGGATACTGGGATCCTCGAGCCACCACCCCGACTAAATGGTAGTCGCGTCCTGTCATCTGTGAATAAAACCATAAAAACAAGTGTTAGAATAATAGGATATTAAAGATATGTAATATGTTTAACAACTACATACTCTGTGTCTATTTCTGTTTGAAATTCCCCCTCAGTTTCAGTGTCACTATGGCTATCTATTTCAACAAGTTCGTCAGTATCTAAATCAGCCGTAGACTGTTTTGATTGGGAGACAAGGTCTTTGTCAATGTGTTCACCCCCCATCGTGGCGAGTGTCCTATCCATTATCACTGGATCAATGTTGAACAACAGATGACTATCGTTGAGGTCGTTTGGTGCAAGTTGATAAGCATCTTCAACCTCATCGAAGACATTATCAGTGATCCGACTTCGGGCCTTTGCCTTGATTACTGTGTACCAGTCCCGATGGCCTCCTGAGAAGTCGGTGTAATAAACCTGCTCGGTTTGTTGGGCAAAAAATGAAGGGATCAAACCCTTTATATATACCATTTTTCTTTACCTCAACTAAGCTGTAGTTGTTGTCAACCTTTGTTCCTACACCGATTATGTTGTCGTACCAATCACATTTGAATAGAACAATATTACTTCTTAGTCATCCGGAAAAAGAAACTTCAGCAATCTCTATCAGCACTCCATAAAAGTCTTCCTCTAACTGTCCGGTTATGCCTTTAACACAAACCCCATAGTTATGGGTACGCATCCCTTCACTCTATTGAAAAATGTTAAACTTCTTGCTATTTACGTAGTAAATGGACCATTTTTTAACAGTTGTCACTGGCCCCCAAGAAAGGGCTTGGAGTAAAGGATCTTCAATATGGTTATTAGGGTCTTGTATCTATATACAACATAACAAATAGGTCATTGTTAGATACCTAACGTTAGAAGTACAGATAAAAAACACATGGTATGCGGGTCTTACGTGTTGTGCGAACCAACCGATGAACTTGGATGACACCTCACTATGAATTTGGTAATCAGTTAAATCATTTTGCTTAAGTTTTAGCATATCTGTATATAAGCTATTTAAAGGAAAAAAATTTAGATACTATAAAACACAACTTTAGAATGTAACATATAAGTTGGTGACTTACTCAAGAAAGGGTTCCACTTCTGGGCAATTTAAATGAATGTACAAGTGAGCCACCTTTCGATCTTTCTCATCAATGTAATAATTTGTGACCTTGCCCCCCGGACGACCATGATAGTTAAAAATTGAAATTTGATCATCCAACCCTGTGTGGGTGGCCACCGCAATATTGCGGGGAATTCTACTCATTTTAGTTTCTATCTCTGTCGAAAAATAGAAAGAGGCAAAAGTTATCATTTCTTTGACTAAGTATGCATCGCAAATTGATGCTTCAATGCTTTGTTTGACACTTTGTCTTTTAAAGAGCGTAAGAATCTTCAACAACATAAATAAATGTTAAGTTAGAAAATACTATTATAGGAAACGTTTGCAAGAAAATTAAAGAGTTTTGGCGTTCACCTTTCAAATGAATACATCCAACGATACTGTACCGGGCCACCAACTAAGGCCTCGTACGGTAGATAGATAGGCAGATGCTCCATCAAGTCAAAAAAACTTGGTGGGAAAATCTGCTCCAACTTACAAATCAATACCGGGATAGTTTCTTCCATCTTCAAAAGTTTCTCTATAGTCAACGAAGTTACCGTCAACTCCTTAAAGAAGTGACTCAACTCAACCAACGGTTTCCAAATAGGCTTCGGTAAGGCATGAAATACATACGGGAGTAGTTGTCGCATAAACACATGGCAATCATGACTTTTTATGCCAAACACCCTGCCCTCCTTTACGTCGACATATCTACTCAAGTTAGAAGCGAATCTGTCAGGCAGGGTCAACCCATTCATCTAAACACACACAACAATCTTTTGTATGGGGTTTCAACATTCTTCCATGCCCCGCATCCCTTAATTCCAACTCCTTCCTAGAACACCAAATCGGAAGGTCTAGATGACTCTTCTCGTTATCCTTTGTTCCCCCTTTGATATCCATCACAGTGTCAAAAATATTCATGAAAACATTTCGTTTAGTGTGCATGACATTAATGTTGTCTCTTAATAATAAGTCTTTCCAATATGGTAAATCCCACAAGATACTCTGCTTCACCCAGTGGTGTTCCTTCCCATAACCCTCAAACTCCTTAACATTCTTATCCCACATGTACGGAAAATCTTCGGCTCTCTGCCAAACCTGTGCACCGGATAACCTACGGGGTGGAGGTTCATTGACAACCTTATTCTTCTTAAAAGCAATTTTGTTTCTCCTTAACAGGTGATCCAATGATAGAAACTATCTATGACAGTCAAAGAAACTTATCTTACCATTAACAGGGAGAGATCCCCCCCCGGTATGTTCCATGCATAAAGGGCAAGCAAGCTTCCTAGATGTTGACCATCTAGAAAGCATACCATAGGCCGGGAAGTCGTTAATAGTCAACATCAAAACTGCCCGCATCATGAAATTGTTCTTCAAAGACGCATCATATGTCATTACCCCGACATCCCATAATTATGATAATTCTTCAACCAAATATTGCAAAAACATGTCTATGTTTACCTTTGGATTTTTGGGTCTTGGAACCAGGACAGATAGAAACATGACCTCCCTCTTCATACACATATCAGGAGGCAGATTGTATGGAGTCAGTATGACTGGCTAACAAGAGTAATCTCTTCTATATTGACTGAACAGGTTGAACCCATCAGTACATGAGCCAAGTTTTACATTGCGTGGCTCCGCAGAAAAGTCTGGATATAGCTCATCCAAACACTTCCATGCTTTCTCGTCGAAAGGATAGCAAAGAAACCCCTCCTGTGTTCGGTTTAGAGCATGCCAACGCATGTGTTTTTCCATGGACAATGAGGCGTACAGGCATTGAAGAAGCGATGTTATGGGGAAGTACCACATTTTCTTCTTGGCCGTCCTAATTACCTTCCCTCTCCTTTTAACGGTTTGTAGCGTTCCTCATTACAATGTACATATTTTGTAACACTCTTGTCTACAAACTCATTTTTGAACAACATACACCCGCCAATGCAACACTCTATCCTCACACAACCCAACCCCAGGTTTTCTATGCTTTTCTTAGCATGGTACAGGTTTGATGGAATTCGATGATTACTAGGCATGGTGGAACCCATCAGATTAACCATCCTATTAAAACAACCTCTTGAAAGATTATAATCTGCCTTTAGGCTTAAAGCAGTTAGGGAGACGGATAATTCAGTGTGACTCTCATACCCGTCCCACAATAGAGTCTGAGCCGTCGCCAATAAATCATAAAAATGCTTCACCTCCGGATTAGGATCCTCATCTACATTATCATCCTCATTCCCTAGTTGGTCATCATGTTCTAGCATACGCCTGATGCAGGGTCCAACATGATCCATCACCATCTACTTTATGTTGTTGTATGTATCCCTGTTTCCTTCGACCTCGTAGTAAGATTGTTACACAGTTATGCCTGATGGCCTGGGAGGTAACTGCTCACCATGGTTGTACCGGCAGAGGTATGTTTCCGTGAACGCCTTCTCAGTTAGGTGGCACATGACATCATTCACGTACTCAAAACTCATGCATTTACACCTTGAACACGGACAACGAATCTTCTGAGTCGCTTCAAATCCAGGCGTGTTTGTCATAGTGAACGGAATGAACTCCAACAACCCCATCATAAACTCCTTAGTTACTCACCAACTGTGATCTAGCTAGTTGTACATCCATCACCGATTTGCCAGTACCTCCATTCATAATATCTAACAAGCATTGTTTTTGTTACTTTAATTTAAATATTATGTGACTATGGTACGCGATGAATATGTAACCATCCGTAACCCATCGATGTTGTATGTGGTCTATCTTGTGTTGTTGATGTTCATTTGAAATTTCGGTAGCATTTCGCATTGGTCCCTGAGTACACAGAGATACGTGCAGAATGAAACACCACATATAGACATACACCCAGAGACAATAGGAAACACCATAACCGAAATTTCAAATGAACATCAACGACACAACATAGACCACATACAACATTAATGGGTTACACCCTACTAGTTACAAATTCATCACAAACTGTCCAACTGGGACAATTCAAGATCCAACACAACACGACATGTAAGTCAGTTATCTTGAATCTTGAACGGGAACCTAGTGGGTGCATACACAACTAAACCCAAAAAGTTAAAGTTTAATATACTTCTTTATGTATCCTAAACATGGGAACCTGCCAAAATTTTGGTAGAGTCTCCCCTGTAAACTAGACATTTCCCAAATTTAGAAACGCCCTGTTACATACAGAAAACTTGCCAGTATAGATAAATATATATGCTACGCATTGTATATGATATTGAGAGTTATGAACACCAAATCATGTTATCAGCACACAAAACCAATGCCTAATGAGCTTTTCTCTCCACTAAGCAACAACATTACACATGCATAAAAGATAATGTTATCAACACACAAAACCATTGCCTAATGAGCTTTGCTCTCCAATAATAAACAACAATCGACATGCATACACATAACAAGAAAGTTAGTGTTTGGGGATTACCTGGGGAAAAAAGTCAGGGATGAATACAAAGCTGTCGACAGACGATCAGAGACCATGCGTAACGTGTGCTAGTCTACATGACAAACCAATAAGTGGTTTGACAGTTACAAGTAGCAAGGAAACTAAACAAAGAGAGACACGCAAAGCAAATTATAAATCAAGTTCATCATCAAAACCCAGAACACGCTCAAAGTTTAGCGTACTAATAATATGCCAAAATTAAACTCTTTAATAGTATAATAATTCTTGGTGGGTTTTCTATCAATGTAAGGAGCCTAGTGTGTACTCAAACTTGTCAAAGAATAAGGGGTGAATGGAAATATAGTTTAGGCAAGGGGACATAATGGTGTTTACTGTTAAGGAGGCAGATTGGAAGCAAGATGGGAAGAAGTTGAGGGAAGAGGTAAAGTAGTTGAGGCAGGTGGTGGAAAAGAATGAGGACACGATTAGGCAAGACAACTAGGTTTATTTTTATTTTTATTTTGCTGAATTAGGGTGGCTTTGGATTTGGATTTGGCTTTGGAATTTTATTTTTATTTTTATTTTTATTTTACTAACATACCCAACAAAATTTATTTTACTTAAACATCATTTTATCCTTTGGAAGTTTGAAGACTTCAAGACCCAAAAAATAAAATAAGAATTAAACGTGTTTATTGCATGTCAAAAATAGAAAGAGGCAAAAGTTATCATTTCTTCGACTAAGTATGCATCGCAAATTGATGCTTCAATGCTTTGTTTGACACTTTGTCTTTTAAAGAGCGTAAGAATCTTCAACAACATAAATAAATGTTAAGTTAGAAAATACTATTATAGGAAACGTTTGCAAGAAAATTAAAGAGTTTTGGCGTTCACCTTTCAAATGAATACATCCAACGATACTGTACCGGGCCACCAACTAAGGCCTCGTACGGTAGATAGATAGGCAGATGCTCCATCAAGTCAAAAAAACTTGGTGGGAAAATCTGCTCCAACTTACAAATCAATACCGGGATAGTTTCTTCCATCTTCAAAAGTTTCTCCATAGTCAACGAAGTTGCCGTCAACTCCTTAAAGAAGTGACTCAACTCAACCAACGATTTCCAAATAGGCTTCGGTAAGGCATGAAACGCATACGGGAGTAGTTGTCGCATAAACACATGGAAATCATGACTTTTTATGCCAAACACCCTGCCCTCCTTTACGTCGACATATCTACTCAAGTTAGAAGCGAATCTGTCAGGCAGGGTCAACCCATTCATCTAAACACACACAATAATCTTTTGTATGGGGTTTCAACATTCTTCCACGCCCCGCATCCCTTAATTCCAACTCCTTCCTAGAACACCAAATCGGAAGGTCTAGACGACTCTTCACGTTATCCTTTGTTCCCCCTTTGATATCCATCACAGTGTCAAAAATATTCATGAAAACATTTCGTTCAGTGTGCATGACATTAATGTTGTCTCTTAATAATAAGTCTTTCCAATATGGTAAATCCCACAAGATACTCTGCTTCACCCAGTGGTGTTCCTTCCCATAACCCTCAAACTCCTTAACATTCTTATCCCACATGTACGGAAAATCTTCGGCTCTCTGCCAAACCTGTGCACCGGATAACCTACGGGGTGGAGGTTCATTGACAACCTTATTCTTCTTAAAAGCGATTTTGTTTCTCCTTAACAGGTGATCCAATGATAGAAACTATCTATGACAGTCAAAGAAACTTGTCTTACCATTAACAGGGAGAGATTCCCCCCCCCCCGGTATGTTCCATGCATACAGGGCAAGCAAGCTTCCTAGATGTTGACCATCTAGAAAGCATACCATAGGCCGGGAAGTCGTTAATAGTCAACATCAAAACTGCCCGCATCATGAAATTGTTCTTCAAAGACGCATCATATGTCATTACCCCGACATCCCATAATTATGATAATTCTTCAACCAAATATTGCAAAAACATGTCTATGTTTACCTTTGGATTTTTGGGTCTTGGAACCAGGACAGATAGAAACATGACCCCCCTCTTCATACACATATCAGGAGGTAGATTGTATGGAGTCAGTATGACTGGCTAACAAGAGTAATCTCTTCTATATTGACTGAACAGGTTGAACCCATCAGTACATGAGCCAAGTTTTACATTGCGTGGCTCCGCAGAAAAGTCTGGATATAGCTCATCCAAACACTTCCATGCTTTCCTGTCGAAAGGATAGTAAAGAAACCCCTCCTGTGTTCGGTTTAGAGCATGCCAACGCATGTGTTTTTCCATGGACAATGAGGCGTACAGGCATTGAAGAAGCGATGTTATGGGGAAGTACCACATTTTCTTCTTGGCCGTCCTAGTTACCTTCCCTCTCCTTTTAACAGTTTGTAGCGTTCCTCATTATAATGTACATATTTTGTAACACTCTTGTCTACAAACTCATTTTTGAACAACATATACCCGCCAATGCAACACTCTATCCTCACACAACCCAACCCCAGGTTTTCTATGCTTTTCTTAGCATGGTACAGGTTTAATGGAATTCGATGATTACTAGGCATGGTGGAACCCATCAGATCGACCATCCTATTAAAACAACCTCTTGAAAGATTATAATATGCCTTTAGGCTTAAAGCAGTTAGGGAGACGGATAATTTAGTGTGACTCTCATACCCGTCCCACAATAGAGTCTGAGCCATCGCCAATAAATCATAAAAACGCTTCACCTCCGGATTAGGATCCTCATCTACATTATCATCCTCATTCCCTAGTTGGTCATCATGTTCTAGCATACGCCTGGTGGAGGGTCCAACATGATCCATCACCATCTACTCTATGTTGTTGTATGTATCCCTGTTTCCTTCGACCTCGTAGTAAGATTGTTACACAGTTATGTGTGATGGCCTAGGAGATAACTGCTCACCATGGTTGTACCGGCAGAGGTATGTTTCCGTGAACGCCTTCTTAGTTAGGTGGCACATGACATCATTCACGTACTCAAAACTCATGCATTTACACCTTGAGCACGGACAACGAATCTTCTGAGTCGCTTCAAATCCAGGCGTGTTTGTCGTAGTGAACGGAATGAACTCCAACAACCCCATCATAAACTCCTTAGTTACTCACCAACTGTGATCTAGCTGGTTGTACATCCATCACCGATTTGCCAGTACCTCCATTCATAATATCTAACAAGCATAGTTTTTGTTACTTTAATTTAAATATTATGTGACTATCGTACGCGATGAATATGTAACCATCCGTAACCCATCGATGTTGTATGTGGTCTATCTTGTGTTGTTGATGTTCATTTGAAATTTCGGTAGCATTTCGCATTGGTCCCTGAGTACACAAAGATACGTGCGGAATGAAACACCACATGTAGACATACACCCAGAGACAATAGGAAACACCATAACCGAAATTTCAAATGAACATCAACGACACAACATAGACCACATACAACATTAATGGGTTACACCCTACTAGTTACAAATTCATCACAAACTGTCCAACTGGGACAATTCAAGATCCAACACAACACGGCATGTAAGTCGGTTATCTTGAATCTTGAACGGGAACCTAGTGGGTGCATACACAACTAAACCCAAAAAGTTAAAGTTTAATATACTTCTTTATGTATCCTAAACATGGGAACCTGCCAAAATTTTGGTAGAGTCTCCCCTGTAAACTAGACATTTCCCAAATTTAGAAACGCCCTGTTACATACAGAAAACTTGCCAGTATAGATAAATATATATGCTACGCATTGTATATGATATTGAGAGTTATGAACACCAAATCATGTTATCAGCACACAAAACCAATGCCTAATGAGCTTTTCTCTCCACTAAGAAACAACATTACACATGCATAAAAGATAATGTTATCAGCACACAAAACCATTGCCTAATGAGCTCTGCTCTCCAATAATAAACAACAATCGACATGCATACACATAACAAGAAAGTTAGTGTTTGGGGATTACCTGGGGAAAAAAGTCAGGGATGAATACAAAGCTGTCGACAGACGATCAGAGACCATGCGTAACGTGTGCTAGTCTACATGACAAACCAATAAGTGGTTTGACAGTTACAAGTAGCAAGGAAACTAAACAAAGAGAGACACGTAAAGCAAATTATAAATCAAGTTCATCATCAAAACCCAGAACACGCTCAAAGTTTAGCGTACTAATAATATGCCAAAATTAAACTCTTTAATAGTATAATAATTCTTGGTGGGTTTTCTATCAATGTAAGGAGCCTAGTGTGTACTTAAACTTGCCAAAGAATAAGGGGTGAATGGAAATATAGTTTAGGCAAGGGGACATAATGGTGTTTACTGTTAAGGAGGCAGATTGGAAGCAAGATGGGAAGAAGTTGAGGGAAGAGGTAAAGTAGTTGAGGCAGGTGGTGGAAAAGAATGAGGACACGATTAGGCAAGACAACTAGGTTTATTTTTATTTTTATTTTGCTGAATTAGGGTGGCTTTGGATTTGGATTTGGCTTTGGAATTTTATTTTTATTTTTATTTTTATTTTACTAACATACCCAACAAAATTTATTTTACTTAAACATCATTTTATCCTTTGGAAGTTTGAAGACTTCAAGACCCAAAAAATAAAATAAGAATTAAACGTGTTTATTGCATGTCAAAGTTATTGATCCAGGTGCATCTAATAGACTAATTTACTTAACAATCTTTCACACCAAGTCCTCTAAGCAATTAAAGTTAATTAATTTTTTCACATATGTAGGTGGTATTTTACAGGACAATTAGCAGACTCTTCTTCACAGACTCTATTCCTAAAGCAGCTTCTGGCAAAATTCTACGGAAGGAATTAACTACAAGACTTAACCAAGGTCTGGTGGTGGCCAATTAGTGAAAAAAGATATTAAATTTAGCTTGTTTAACTTTACAGACTCTATTCCAATTTTGATGCATTGTGTTTATTTGAGCAAAGCTGATTTTTGTAACTCATTACAAATTTCCAGTTAAGACGCATAAGTGTAAATATGTATTATGTATAACTTTATATGTGAACATAATTATTATAAAGATAAATGATCTTGTCATTATTTTACAGTTTTTCTTTGGATAATTGTGGTGGTCTAAGATTTTGTTAATCCTTGAATGTGTTGTTTCACAGATATCAAGTGATGAAGCAATAGAAACTGTAAAGCTTCTTGCTCTTAAAGAGGGCCTATTTGTAAGTTCTAAACCTCTAGAAACAACTACCGAGTCTCTTTCGTGATTCATATCCGAATTTGGAAACATTTACATAAACATTAGAATTAGAAGTTGACAAAGCTGTAAAATAACAGGTTGTGGAGCTGGTGGAGTCTACAGATGACTAGGATTGAGATGGAAGAAGTTGAAGAGAACGAAATTGGTAAAGTCCATCTAAACCAACAGAGCCAAAGAGAAGAGGCTCACTGGTTTCCTGTGATTTAACGACATAAAATGAGGGATCAAATTCAATCACAATAGAATTATCCTTGGCAAACTGACTAACACTTATTTTAAGTTAGGTTTCCTGTATTACTATTTATGTAGTGGAAAATGATTGATGATCACCCAATTTTAGGTGTAAGATACGAATGGAAGAGTGAAATAGAGAGTGAAAAGATAAGGAAGAAGGAAAAGTAAGAGATTTAATGGTAAAGGAAGAGAGCTAGAAAGAAAAAGTAGGTGTAGAGAGGTGTAGATAATTTTAGGTGTATGATAATCACTGTTTATATGTGATTGCATGTGGTTAGAAAGCTCTATTATTGGCTAAATATGTGTTTTCTACTCTTTTTTCATAAGGGAGATCTCTTCTTTGCAAATAGATTTGAAATCTTAATAGCATATAATGTCAGGTCTTGCTTGGGGTGGTTGTGAATTTTTGTTTTTTGGTTTTGAAATGTAATTTTGAAAATAAAATTCATTCAAACTAAATAAATTTATTTTAGTTTCAAAATAGTTTGAAACTACATGTCATAACCATAAAATTTGATTTTGGGTTTTCAGTTGAGTTTTCAAACCATCATTTTTATTTTCAAAATTTTAAAAGTTGAAAACAACCCTTAATGGAGTATTAGTTAATATCATGCTTGTGTTTTACATTTTTTATGTAATTATTTTGGGCAGATGTACATTAAGACTCACTTGTAGTTAATTAAAAATAAATAAGTAAATCCTCTACAAACAGTGCTTATTTAGATTCATAGTATTAACTGTTAATTATTTGGATCTAACTTATACAGATTTATTGAGCTTTGGTTTGCAAACAGAGCTGAATAAAATTTCCTCTAAAAATGGTCTCCTTGAAAGGGGAAATTAGTCTGATGGATAGAAAGCTAATGACGAAACGGGCACAAGCAATTTAAAACACCACCTTCTTCTTCTACAGGTTAACAAAATACTTTGAAATTCAAAATGCATTATTGATACATTTTTATTGGCTTTCTAATTCAGGATGATGTGTTATTGGTGCCTGTCGTGAGTAGTTGTGACTTGTAACTTCTTAATTTGGGTCTCGACATGTATACGTAACAGTTATGACGTATGAATCTAATTGTTGATAATTGACTACTTTCCTTTTTCCCTCAGTTGATCGCAAGTAAGCTTAGGTGTGAACCAGATGACATTTGTGATTTTGAATTGCAACTTTATGATACACAACCAAGTGTTGTTGCTGGAGCAGCAAAGGAATTCATATTTTCAGGACGGCTTGACAACCTCTGCATGTCTTTTTGCTCCTTGAAGGTTTTTAGTTTTATAGAAATTATTTTTCTGCTGTAGTTTAAAATGCATATTTTCAAGTATGAAACTCTAGATACGACTAATATAGTCGGCCATTTTGAACTAAAGTTCTTCTATATCGCAAGGACTAAAGTAAAGCTTCTAATTAATTATCACTAATGTGTATGGTTATAACATTATCATAATTTATGCCAATAGAATGACTTCAGGTAATGCACTTTAGGTATAGGTATAGCTGCACCTTCTCCCCGTCTATGAATCACTAATTCCTACCCAAATTATTTTCTGTTAAGCCTATAAGGTTAGATTTTGGGGTTTTTTGCCACTTTAGGGTTCTTTTCTAAGTCAATTATGAGATTGGGGCGGTTTTTAAAGAATTTAGATGTCTGGGGTAGAAGGGGTCATGTCAACTTTTGTGTTACATATTTCTGGCACCCGTAATACGTATTACATACGGCCAAAATATGTAAACGTTGCATGGCTGGCAAGTGGCACGACCCGGTCCATTACGCATGACCATAAAACGTAATGTCAGTCTGCATTACGTCCTTCCAAGATACGAAATACAGAGGTGCAGAAGGTGGTAGTTTTGACCCATGTTACATATTCCCATGATACGTAATGCATGGGGTTATGGCACGTGGCACCGAAAACCCCTTTATAAGGGTATGTGGTCTTTACTTCTTCAGCGTAAAAATAGTTTTACCATTTGCATTTCACCAGCAGGTTAAGTTTACCTTTGGTGGTCTCCTTTTCCATTGAATTTGAGCTCTCATTTGGCATTAAATTGAAGGTTCCAACATTTGCCTTCCATCTTTGATACGGCATGTGGGAAAGCAGTGTTATGTTTCTAGTTTAAATTGTTAAAATATATAGTATTATGTATGTGATGTTGGGTAATTTTTTTTAAGTATATGTTAGTTTAAATGTAATTTTTTTTTGTTTGTATTATAGTTAAGATGGATAAAAAGTTTGTATTTTATTCTGTGTATATATGTTGAAAAATATATGTTAGTTAAAATGTAATTATTATGTGTTATTAATTTATATTGTATTGTGTAAAATGTTATTAAGATGGATGCATAAGTGGAAAGTGTTACCAAACAAAAATATTTGTTGACATGGATCCAATAGTATTTTATGTAAAACATTTTAATTAGAATGTATTTATTGCTTGTGTAGTAGTTGTGTTTTTTGTTAGTGATAAATTGAGTTTTATTGCAGTACGGCCTCATCGTCGCAGCCTCGTGAAGTGAATTCGGGTCCAGAAGATCCGCCATTGTTGAGGTTTTAAAATGTCCACGTGTCTGAATCCGTTTGGAATGGAAAGCCAGATCGAATTTTAAAATGTAGGCGTGCATTAGCTCGCCGTAGTAGTGTAGAAGGTGTTCTAGAGGTGATTATGCCACTGTTACAGAGGGTGGGATTTCTTGGTGTCGCCCAACTCCATTTCTTTCAGATAGAGCCCGCGTTGCTGTCTGCACTTGTTGAGCGATGGAGGCCTAAAACACACACGTTTCATATGCCACCAGGCGAGTGCATGATTACATTGCAAGATGTTGCTATAACATCCCGATTTAAGAATTAAAGTACCGAGTGAAATTAAGCCATGGAAATAATTAATTGCCGAATGAAAATAAATCATTAAAATAATAAATTCAAAAGTGGAGAAAAATTATTCATTAATTGACTTAATTAATTTAAGTTAAGGAAACAAAGGATGATTGAAGGTAATTAATTGTCAAGAGCCGATTGGTTGAGACCGGGTGGGTGTGACGCGTGTGGGAGCTGGTGCTGCGCACGCTTTCCCACCCCACTCTTCCCTTCTCTCCGAGCATGCATATATGGGTACACTATTATTCATCCCCCTTCAGACTACTCTTCCCCCTGTTTTCTCTTCCTTGTTTCTTCATTCTCCTCTTCTTCTTCTTCCTCCTCTGCGCTCTGTTTCCGTGAGCTCGCAGCAATGGCGGCTGAGGATCGGAGTCCTCCTCCCCTACTCGACGAGCCAGTGAGGGTGAGGGTGTTCATTCCCTCTGCATGCAACCCGTCTCCTTCCTTGTTCCTTCATCCCTTCGTCGGCTTCCCTCCTTCTTCCCCTCCTTGCTCGAAGCTGCCAAGTCTCAGTGGAGATCTGTGCTGCGAGGAGCTTCAAGGTGGTTGGTTGTTCACAACATCGTGATGGAGCCATTCCAGGGAGCGGGCCGAGAGCTGGGCGTCTTGGGCCTCCCCTGCTCTTGCATGTAGATGCACTGAGAGTGATTCAGTGTTCCTCTGGAACTGGGTGTCAGGTTGGCCGACTGAAAGCTTCAGTCCAGGTAGGGGGAGTACCTTACATGTCAAATGCATGGGTTACGAACGGGTTTGGAAGATATTGATAATTGTGGAACTGTATTCTATTGCATGATATACTTGCATGTAGAATAGCCGAGTGCATGATAAGTGAGAGTGAGTGTTGCATGTTATCATCGTCCTTGAGGATGCATACGTTACCATAGAGCCCGATTGCATGTCATGTTGTGTTGATGGGAATGCTTATTGAATCTGTTCGTGTTTATAGGGATGCATGCGTTGATTAAGTTCTGACACTGTCATAAACTGATTGCATGTTGTGCCATGTTGATTTGAAATGCTTGTGTGAAAGGAACGTGTTGAAGTGTTGTTGGTGATTACCGTGTGTTTTACATGACCTGTAAGTTGTTATGAGTTCAAAAGGCTGACTGCATGTGGTGAAATATAACTTAGTGAATCTGATAATGTACCTTACCGGTTGCATGTGTTGTATGAGTCCTGACATTGCTTAAATGCCGATTGCATGTGTGTTGTTGAGTGCTGATAATGCCTAATGCCAATTGCATGAGATGCATGTGCTATTGAGTTCTGAGAATGTGTATTACCGACTGCATGTGAAATACGTGTGATTGAATAAGAGGATGTGTGTATGAATTCAATGTTGTGTGATGAATCTGCGTGTGGCGCATAGGATGCGTTTGTGCTGAGAGCACGTAGTGTGGGACACTACCATCGGTTATTCAGCGTGGGACGCTGCAAAATCCTTGAGTGGGACTCAAGGTAGCCCTTGAGTGGGACTCAGGCTGCCTGTGAACACCTCCGTTGGCGTTAAGAGCGCTGGTGTCACCTGTGGGCAAACGGTTGGGTACCTGTAAAACGGCCGAGCAGCTGGGAGCTGATTTGATAGCTGAGAGCTATGTATAAAAAGGCTGAGAGCCTACGTTGCAACGTCTAAACCGATACACACGAATGCGGAATCGAGTGAAATAATATGTGCTTATTAACTGTTGACAATGTTTGGAATTGGTTGTGCATGCGAAGGTGTTAGTGAGATGATGTATGTTTATAACCGAGTGAAATACTCTGTGTGTATTGACTGATTGATATTGTTGGGAATTGATTATGCATGTGATAGTGTTAATGAAAGGATGAATGTGTATATCCGAGTGAAATACTCTGTATATATGTATTGCTGATGCTGACTGAAAATTGACTATACGTGTGATGATGTTAAAGAGATGATGAATGGATATAACCGAGAGAGTATTCTGTGTGTATACACAACTGATGCTAATTGAAGTTTGCTCCATGAATATGTGTTAATGTCATTGAAATGTCATGCGTGTATAGCCGAGTGAGAACTGTTAGATTCTGACCGGAAAGTGTTGAATACGTGCGTTCTGATTCGTTGGTAATATCATGTTGTTGATTGCTGTTATACTAATGTTATTGGCTGTGTATGTGCACCTGGCCGAGTGGCGACTGACGAACTCCGATCGGTAAGTGTTCCATGTGTGTCTTGGTTGATTGATAATGCTTGACCTTACTCGTTGATATGTCTGATTGCATGGATATGTATTTTGCTGTATGATTATGGGACACCCTGAGTCGGTATCTATCATTTAATATCTAAGATGCTCACCCCTACACCATTTTTCAGTATGCAGGTCGTACTCAGAAATGATGATAGGGTTTCAAGTCCGAGTGTGGTGCACTCCGACTGTTGAGCACTTGTATTGCATTATTATGTTTTGTCCGTGTAGCCTTGGCCGGCTCTTATGTAAAATGATGATTAAATATATTCATTTATAAAGATTGAATAGTCATTGTGTCACTTGTTTGGTATTCGTAAGTATTAGTAAATGCATAATATCAAGATAATGGGTATTCCGAGTGTGTGGTTACATGTCTATGGGTCGGTAGACTGGATTTGTTAGCAGATTTATATTTCTGTGGTCATGTATTCATATGTATGTGCTTCGTACTGATTCTATGCGTTTTCCGACTGAGAAGTGTTGCTAAATGACTCGAGGGCCATTGAGGAGTGAAATTATGTTAAGTTAGTGGTTCTGAGTGAAGATTTCTGGGTGGCTTTTCCGAGTGAGCATGTTATGTGACTCCGAGCGAAAATCATAAGTAAATCCCGAGTGAGGAAGAGTTTGTATTTCCCGAGTGAAAACCTCGAGTGATTCCCTTCTGAGAGAGGAGTTCGAATAGTGGTTTAGAGAGGATTGGATCCTAAGTGTAAGGTATTGGTAATCCGAGTGAAAGAGGTAAAGTCCGAGTGAGGATTGGTATCCCGAGTGGTTGGGTTTTGTATAAGTCCGAGTGGGACTTAACTACCTGATTTCCCGAGTGAAGTGCGAACGTGAGGGTTTGCCGAGTGAACCTTTGTCCATATCCGATTGAGAAATTACCTTGTACCTGTATTCGCCCAGCAAATTAGACTTAGCTCCAGCGAGTGTGTGTTTGGAGAGGCCTTTGTGTCGGCATCGCTAGGCGGAGTCATACCTCGCCCGAGCGACTAGGACGGTTCGCCCAAGCGTGTGGGATCGTGCTGAAGCGAGCAGATGTTAATGTGGAACTCCGCCCGAATATCTCCCTCTTCCATTCTTGTATTATCATGTCTCGCTGGGCGGTGTTGGACCCCGCCTGAGTGAATGGACGTTGTGGTTGGACTCGCCCAGGCGTTGATGTGCTTCACTGGTCTGGGCGGAGTCAGTTCAAGTTTTATTCCTTCCACTGGCAGCTACACATGAGTGTATTCTTTTATTTTCCTTGCCTCCCTTCCCTTATTTCCTTGTGCCCGGTTCTTCTTGGTTTGTTTCTGGGAACCGAGCGATGGGAGTACTGATTGGGTTGGTTTAAGCTGCTGTGCTCCGCTGACTACCGATTGGGTGCTTGTCCTTCCTTGCCTTCCGTCCCATTGCTATCCAGTTGTCTTACGGTCTATTTGGTTTACTTAATTTTGGAAATTTTTTTCCTGTTTTTTGGGGTTTATTTATTTATTAAAAATTAGGGTGTTACAGTTGCCATCCAGGTCGGTTTATGTGTAGATGGGTTACCTTTGATTGTGGAGACACATGCTCATGACTAGAGTACAGTGGTAAACAATCTGTTTAGTGTATACCCACCAGAAGATGCGTTTCAGGTTGGGTGTTTAAAAATGAAATGGCTATCAGATAACTTTTTGAATATTGCAGATTATATGGGCAGTGAACTACAATTATTGAGGTATACAAGAGCGTACATTGTACGGTTAATTGGGGGTGTAATATTTCCTGATCATTCAAGCAGTCGTGTTTCATTAAAATATCTGCCTTTGTTGGAAGACTTGGATCTCTGTGGTCAATACAGCTGGGGATCTGCAACTTTAAGTTATTTGTATCGTGAGTTGTGTTTATCCACCAAGTATGAGCAGACATTTATTTGCGGGCTTCACCTATTGTTACAAGTCTGGGCTTAGGACAGATTTCCAGCAATTGCTCCAAACGTGATGATACAAGGCAGACCTATAGGGACGCCGTATGCCGCAAGGTTTAGACCTTTTGTAATTGTAATTTTTGTGTTGTGTTATGTTATTTGACCCACGATGGCCACATCTAACTATTTCATAATAACCTCCAATGTAGGTGGTTGGGTAGGGAAACTTTCAAGGTTGTTAGGAAAGACATTGATTTTTATCGTTGTGCCTTTGATCGGATGAAGCGTTCTAATGTAAGTGGATGTTATAAAATCTCCTTTGTAAGACACTGAACTCTAATATTTATTGTGCTAACTTTGTTGTCTTTGTTGTGTAGATTGTGTGGACTCCCTACACGAATGAGATAATGTAAACGTTACCTGTAGTGTGTTTGCAAGGAGCAGGGTGTTGGAGAGCGGTAGTTCCGCTGCTTTGTACCAACATAGTGGAGTGATCTCAACCAGATAGGGTGATGCGGCAATTTGGGATGCAGCAACATGTTCCTTCTCCTCCTCGGCAGCTAGATCATGTGCATGGCATTACATAAAAGGGGAAGGCTGGGGAAAATTGGAACCAGGTCTATCAGCCACTGATCAACATTTGGCAACGTCGCACAGATTTTGTATATACAAACCTACTGTAAAAGGGTTTACTTGCTGAAAACTCAGACTACATACGGTGGTATAATCTAAACACGCGCCGATGGATAACCCAGAAACATGTTGTGTTGGAACGCTCGGTATGGTTAAGTTACAATATTACAAATATGTTACATAGTCTATGCGTTAACTAACCCCTCATGATTTACTTTATATTTCATAATTGCAGGTTGACGTAGTGGAGAATATCCACTATATGGCATCGAAGGAGGCAGGGATGTCGACTCAAGGCCCTGACATGTTGCTTGACCAGATCAGGCAACAATCCGTAAATGCTATGCAGTTGATGGGGCAAGAGTACAGGGTTTTGGAAGCAAGACAGTTTGCGCCAGCTCCACTTCAGGAGGCACCTGTAGTCAAATTTGACATTAACATGCCTGGGACACGCAACGAATGTCAAGGCATTACCAGGGGTCGGACACAAGAAGAACGAGTTGCCTACACTCTCCCAGAGATGCCCCCTCGTCAGCAGGGAACTTACTTTGTTCCATCACAATCTGCCCCTAATAATCCGTGGTCAATATATCAGTTTCCTTCCTAAACAGAGTTTGCTGGGGATGAGCAATTCTATGCCTACACTCCTCCAACCAATAACCTTTACGGAGGCCCTAGTGGATATGTTCCATCACTGACATAGTCACCAATTGCCTTTTTCAGAGAGCTGATTACACCAAAGACTCCACTTGTGACGCATAGGGGAGAAGGGTCTTCACGTGCCTTTGACCAAGGTGTAGACCTTAGTCTACACTTGTCTGCTACAGCTACTAATATTAACTTGGCGGATGACGAGGGTGAAAGGAATTGTCTCCAAGAAGGAATCCAATTCGGGATGCCAGGGGCCGTAGATGGCCATGCATACTTTCCCCCGAGCAAGACCGCACACACCATCGTCGTAGGTAGTTTGATGTGTTTGTCTTACCCTCGAATGTTGATCCGTTTTGACCATGCTGGGAAGTTTAGTGCAGTGTTATTTTACAAGACAGTTGGATGTAATGTTGGTGTACCTTATGTAATGTTACATGTGATATGTTTGTCTTTAATGTGTTTGTTATATTATATGAACCAAGTACAACTTATATTATAAGAACGAGTTAGAATCAAATTATATGAACAAAGTTGAAATGACTCTATCATTATGATAACGCATAATACATTAAAGTGGAACCTTAGTCTACATTACATAAGGGGATCATTATTAGCAAGTTACGTAGATCTCAGGAAGTACTACCACTAGCGTTTGTTGGACATCGACGGCGGTTATGACCTTCTTTCCAACATTTTGTACACCTGGGTTGAGATGTTTGGGATTCTATACAGTCCATCTCATTTCTAATTCGGGATGACTTTGGACAACCTTTAGGTCGTATCCTGCCATAGTCGGGAGTTAGGACCCAACCATGATCGGTGACAGGCATATCATCATCATTACCAAAAGGGAACCAACGCGATGAGTAAGCGTTAATAACGTTATCAATGGTATACACCGGGTGGATGAATTGAAAGTAATCGATGCTCACAACTTGGCATGCCGCAATCACATGCGAGCAGGGATAGTGATACACCTAAAACTTCCCACAATCACAGCTTGGTTTCTTAGATAAAACGACAGTATATTTTCTTCCACCCCTCTACTCCAGAGGGTCAAACCCTTCTTCCACCTCAAACCGGGTATCATAAACATCATACCGACGAACCGAGTGAGTGCTAGCGCTAGTCTGGTTCTTGGTCAGGGAGTCAATCAACCTCTTAGTGTACCTCATGCCTTCCCCAAACTCTGCCCTGGCACGAGCACCCCGCTGAACAAAGTACTCAACCAATCGTGAATACGTACATTTAACCAACGTTGTGATGGTCATGTTTTGAGCCCCTCTAAAGACCTTGTTGACACATTCAGCCAAGTTGGTTGTCATGTTCCCAAACCTGCGCCCCTCAATATCATATGCCATGCTCCACTGCTCTTTAGGAATTTTATCGATCCACGTTGCGATTTCTGGTTTCACCTCTCAAAATCTTTGCAATCTCCTGTCGAACACCGCTTTACATGGCGTGTATCCCGCAACAACACATATTAATCACGTTTGCTATGAGGTGTTTACGTATAAGACAGAAGTTATATCAAAACTAACCCATTTTCAGCAAATCTTGCTTTAGCGCAATGTTCTTAAACTTGTGGTTGAAATTACTGGCTATGTGTTGGATGCAAAACACATGGTGGGCGTTCGATGGTTGCCATCCGATCTGTGGATTTCCAACAGCTGACTTGATGCTTTGGTGGCGGTCTGATATAAGACACAAACCAGTCCTTTGCATCACATGGCATCGAATTTGCACCAAAAACCAACTCCATGCCTAGAGGGTCTCACCTTCAACTATGGTAAACACAACAGAAAGAACCGAGTTATTTCCATCTTGTGTTGTAGCAATCAACAAAGTGTGTCGTTACTTTCCGTATAAAAAAGTGCCATCAACCTGCAACATAGGTTTGCAAAAGGCTAGTGCATCAACACATGGTTTAAATGCCCAAAACACCCGTTTAAATGTACGAAATCATACATCGACCTCAGTGCTAGCAAAAATTCAGTCGTCACCATTTCAAACGCGGAACCCAGGAGGCAATTACGCATATGGCTAAGCCAACGTGGCAATAAACGATAAGATTCATCCCACTCTCTAAACACCTTAACAATTGCCTTTTGCTTAGCCTTCCATGCCTTACTATATGAGCATTTATATCCAACCTGACTGCTTATCCGTTCTTGTATCAATGCGATAAAGATAGACAGATCTTGGTTAACCATTCCTGCATAAAACATTACCAATAAGAATTACATAAGTGTGAACGACAAACCCACTTTAATTCATTATAATCATCAGACTATGCATACCAACCTATTATGCATGAAGATATAAACTCTGAGTCCAACTTGGCATAATCTTGGGAAAGTCTTACATTTACACAGGTATGAGACCCTCCCTACTTACTAACAAGCCACGAGTTTGTCTTTTTTGACAACATTGCCCTCATCCTATATGGGCAACCATCGAAATGGTTTGGACACCGAACAGTAAAATATGTTGGCTTTGATTCAATGACTGTGTATGTTTGATGGACCCTCATCGAGTATTGTTTCAACGTAATTTACACCGCATTTTTAGAGCTAAATTTTAGCCCAACATACAGTTCATCCCCAACACGCCATTCAGGATGGTTATCAAACCCCACCATATCATTCTCCGTAGCTGGGTGATCCAAATTTACATTATTGTAAAATGGCGAGGAACTCCAAAAGGCTTGGCCGCTTGACCCTACAGTGATAAAATAATTGACTTTTAGGGTGTCAAGCGTTTGTTTAAGGTAAAATACACATTATGAGTAATACATACTAACCAATTAAAGACGGACCAACACGACGTGCATTTCCTAATTGTAGGGTCACCGATAATGACTCAAAGTCACCTTCAACATCGGTGTCCGCATCACTATCAATCGGAATATTGCCTTCATCAAATTCTTTATCATCACTTTCAAACTCAAGTTCCTCATTTAAATCCAAGTTATCATCAATAAGTAAATCATCATTTCTTTCATCTGCACCTAAAAAAATAACACAACTTTCATCACTGTGGATCCTAACAACAAATAAAGCCATGTACCTAATTGGTAAGATGTTCACCTTGTGTTAAACACTGCAAAGGGGCTTCCGCCTCATTCGAATCACACCTCCCAACATCAACAAAAACCTCGACTACAACCATGTTAGATTATTTTTTAAAAATGTGCAACACCGACTCCAGCTCCTCATCATCAGTTAATTGAAAACCAGAAAATTTATTTTTTCTTACCAATAACTACCCTGCAAGTTAGCTGAGTAATTACAATGTTACCTTTCAGTTTCAACTTACTACAAATTTTAGCTTTTAGCTCCTTAAAGGTAATGTCACGCCTGATTTGAATCAACTTTGTGTTTCCTTCAAAGGTATAACCTTCTGGCCCTTCGTATTTTCGCCCATTTGTATAAATAACCATCATGACTTTGGATGCCATCTCTGTATATTTGTTGCAAAATTTTTTATTGCAATTCTCATAATTGCTGGAGAGGAGACGCAATGGAAGTTGGCTTATATAATTTCTATTTCGTATTTGCATATCACGTAATGCCATGTGGCATTGTCTGATTGGCGCCACGTCCAGCTAATACGTACATTGGGAATACGTAACTTATGTTACGTATGCTGGAAATACGTAACTCATGTTACGTATGCTGGAAATACGTAATACATTACGTCCTTTCAAGTTACGTTATGTCCACTCATTTCGTAAATCAATACTACGTAATGCTCAAACTTGTGCCAAGTGTCGTCCCTTCATGCATTACGTTTTTGAGAAATACGTAACACTATTACGTATTTTGGACCATCATGTGTTACGTATACTTAGAATACGTAATCAGTATTACGTTAATTCACCGTACGTAACGTAATAACTGAAATGACGTTTTCTACCCCAGACATTCAATTTTTTTAAAAACCACCCCATTTTTATAATTAATTTAAAAAATGACCCTAAACTGGCAAAAATCCCTGGATTTTGATCTAAACCAAAGCACCCAACTGCTCAACTGATGGTAATCTCCTATTCATGTGAGCTTGCATCTACATAATGTTTTGGACCTGTATCAAGTTAGTTTTTCTATTTGAAACATTACCTGATTGTTACTATAAAGATAAGGATATTGACAGAACCATTCTGGTGAATGTGCATAATGGAGGGGTATATTTACAAGATCCTAGGCTTTTGATGTAAGCTACACATGACATATCACAGAAGTGAATTAGTCTATTACTTTCAAACTAAAGAAAATTCTTTGCAAAGCATTAGGACAACAACAACTATTAATATATATGCTAATGTGGAACCAAAACAGTGAATGAAATTCCCTTCACAGTGCCGTGGCAGGGAGGAGGAGGAGACACAGTGGCACTGTGGAGGTGACAGGTATGCATTTTAAAAATATTTTAGTTTAGTTTCATAAGTTTATGGTGTTTTATTTAAATTGAGTTGAAGGGTGGAAGAAGACATGGTTTTAAGATTACCAAAAAGTGTGTTTGAAGTAGTGGTGGAGAACATGCTTCCGATATCCAAGCTTATGGATTTAAATAACATAAAGATATGGTCTTGTTGAGAGAATTTATAGGAAGTTGTTATTTAATTTTGGCACAGTATTTAAAAGTATTAATGCGTAGTGATAATTTAGTTTGCTAGTTTAGTGTCATTCTGCTGCTTAATCTATGTTTTACTTGATTGTTTTCTTCAGATATTACCTCACAAAAAATAGTGTGAAAAAATTGTTTAAAATGTATTATTTAGATAAAATTGTCTAGTATTATTTTATCTATTTCTAAAATGTACCAGATATAAATGTAACACCCTAAATATATTATACAAAACTAAAATATTTTTTAAATTGTACCAAAGTTGATGAAAATTTCAAACTTCCCAACCCAAACTTCAACACTTTTAAAACATATCATACCTAAGTAAAAAAAAATTAAAATTTATTAATAAACTTACCACCAATATTATGAATAAAAGGGGTCATTTAGGAGAAAAAAATAACTATTACGAAGGAATCTTTGTTAGACTTATGAAAAATATTTTAATATCAGTTTGGTAGATGGAACTAAACTGCAACTTAAAGTAAAATTAGATTTTGAAAAATCTTTAAGAGATATTTTGGGATTGGAATCACATTTCCATGATTCAATTATATGCAATTTTTTAATTATATATCCATGGCACATAGGTATTCATAGTATAACTAGATTGGAATATCTTACTCAAGACTTCGTTATAAAAGATTACTTATAAATTGAACTTAAAACTCAAGCAACTGCAGTATAACTAAAACATTAAAACTCGAGCAATTGTAATAACTAAATTTATTTTTTGTATTGAAACGATTAGTTGGTATATTATAAATAGATAGATGTATTTTTCTTTCTGATCTTCAGAAAGCACTCATGCGTACCTGAATTTTCATCATTGTACAGTAACTTCTTTTATGATGATATATAGCTTCAAAGTGAATAGCAGAGTTGACTTAAGATATGTTATTTACCAAAAAAATTGTGGAAAATTTGAAATCTAAGCTACAAAAAGAAGAGTATGAAGTAAGTTTGAATATTCAATTGAGTGTGTGTGATAATGTATCATCTATTAGGGAGAATGAGAAAGAAGATAAGGAAAACCAAGTGAGCAATGTTGTTCTTCAGAATTCAAAGGAAGGTTGTACCCCCTATCCTCCTTCATCAGCTCCAGGTTTAATATTAATGGAATTGAAGCAGGCGAAATTGAATCTTAACAGAACTACAAATGATATTGCTGATGTTCGGGCTTTAGTTGAATCACTCAATAAGAAGTTGGAGAAGGAACGAATCTCACTAGAGAAAACCCATGAGAGGTTAACTCAGAATACTTCAAAAATATCTTCTCTTGAGGAAGAGCTAAACTAGACAAAACTAAAACTGCAAGTGGCGAAAGATAGTGGAATTGAAGGTGGTTCTGGTGATCCTTTGGATATTACAAGAGAGCTCCAATGATTGAGTTCCAAGGCAGACCATTTCAAGAAAATGGGAGAGGCTGCTAAGTCAGAAGTCATAAAAGCAATGTTTGAGATTGAACAGACTAAAGCGATGATAAAAACTTCTAAAATTAGGTTGGTTGCCGCCTGAAAAATGAAGGAAGCTGTAAGAGCCACTGAAGCCGCTGCCCTTATAGATATCAAGGCTTTGTCACATCATGAGAGTTCATCTGAAGATTTTATACAAAAGCATGATGGAGTTACCCTTTCCTTTGAAGAGTATAATGCTCTAACCTGCAAAGCGTGAGAGGTGGAGGAAAATTCTAAGAAGAGAGTTATAGATGCTATGCTTCTACTTGATGAAGCAAATGTATGAAAAATGGAAATTTTGAAAAGGGTCGAGGAAGCAACAGAAGAAGTCAAAACCAGCAAGAAGGTCCGCGAAGAAGCTCTAGAAAGGGTAGAGGCTACAAATAGAGGAAAGCTAGCAGTTGAAGAGGATTTAAGGAAATGCCTACCTGAATTTTCATAATTCTGCAGTAACTTCTCTTATGATGATATATAACTTCAAAGGGTATAGCAGAGTTGACTTAAGATATGTTATTTACTTTGTAAGAGGTTCAAACGTGTATTGTGGATGAGACAGTTCTCATCACAACCTATGAGGGGAACCATAATCATTCACTTCTACCAATAGCAAAATCTATTTTGATACTCAAGCATATAAGAAAAACTGAGGGAAAAGATATTACCTAACTGTTGACAGGAAGAGCTATCACTCTCCACGATTTGCATTGAAAACCGAGGGAGGTTGAGAACCACCGTCAAAACCTGAGAAATAATGAATGAAGGTGAAATGGAAAGCTAAGAAACTATATTCTTCTACAACAAAACCAGATGGAGGTCACACGTTACCGTTTGTCAGAGTCAGAGGTCGTCTCTTCCTTCACACGGTAGAGTGGGCCTCTCGGAGGGGGAACCTGAGAGAGAGGCTCTCGAAGGCCGAATATTGGGATGACGAAAGTGAGGGAGGGGAAAGGTAGAAACTGAGAAGGGAAGGTCAAGGAGGTGGAAACTGAGGGAACTAAGAGAGAGGGGTTTTTGGGGGTTAGGGCAGAATCGAGAGTGACGGAGGGGAAATGTGGCCCTCGCATAAGTTATTAGTTTAGCGACGACATTAACCCGTCACTATCCTCGTCACTAAATAACTCATTTAAACCTCGATAGCGATGACACAACCTAAGCGACGACAAAGGACCGTTGTTATATAGATCATATCATATAGCGACCGTAACTGCGACGGGCTAAAGATAGTTAGGTGGAGGGCACGTTAGCAACCGTAACATCACTGTCGCTAAAGTCAAATTTTTGGATTCCCTCCAAATTTTTTGAGGGAAACTAAAACTAGCGACGGTGGACAAACACGGTCGCTACATTTTCTCCATGTACCGATGGTAAGGGCGGTCGCCAACTTATGCTCCAAACTAAAAAAAATTAGAGGGAAACCAAAAAGAAATGAGGCAAAAGTTAGCGACGGTCCTAGCGACCGCGTTTTGCAAAATAGAGCGACGGGGACTGGACGTCGCTAACTGGGTAACTATTTGTTAGCAACGGTTTAAGGTTTTTGACATTAGCGATGGAGTGAATTGCGTCATTGACTTTTACAAATGTAGTGACGAATAAAATCCATCGCTATACTTAATAATTCAAATCGTCGCTGATGCATCAAAAGATCTAGCGACTATGACTTCTACCGTTGCTAAAGTTTGGCGCCAACAAAAAATGTTGGAAGGAAACAAAAATTGGAAGGAACTAAAGATAGTGACCACCACAGCGACGGTGAGCATTGTAGCGACGGACATAGCAATGAAGGTTTACCAAATTTAGCGATGGAATTTTCGTGGTCACTGATGTGGTCACTAATTCTTTTTCTATTGTCCCTTTTGCATTGCGGTCGCTATGACGGTCGCTAACTAGCGACAGAGTACACCAGTCGCTACCTGCCTGTGGCTATTAAGGGTTTTTCTAGTAGTGAATAATCTTACACCTTGCCATGTGCCCAGCCCTTATTGGATCTCCTATTCCGCTTACATTCTATGCAAAAACTCAAGCCTAGTGAGCAACAGACCAAGATTCCTGCACGCTGATTTTTATATCACTCCCATGATGTTATGCTACACATCATTAAGTCTCCACCTCACTTTTCCACTCAGATTACATGTAACTACTTCATTAAATAATAGTCACTTCACATAATATTATATACTTATATCCTTGCATCAGCTATATTCCATTCTGCCCACTACTTCATTCACGGCCAGAGCTTATCAAATTCTTCTCAATTCAAGTTTTAATTCATGCTACTTCTTCAGCCAGAGAGAATGGCCACATGATGTTATATCATCATGCATATGCCATGACATTCCATGCTAACATACCATAACATATGCATGCATACCTATGTATCACCATCTACCTCCACCCTTCTAAAATTTTCACTTCTCCTTTTCTCTTTGTTCCCAAAACCTGTGGTCAATCTTCATCATCCAGCCCCTCTATTTCAAGTTTCTTACATGCCATGGACTCCTAAAAATAAACTTCATCTTCCTTGTCTTAGGCTCTCAAGACCGTGAACCACCTAGGCACTCCAAGGTGGGTTTTGGTCAATTTTCCTTTTAAGCTTTACTCTTAATCTTTCATGGTTCACATTCTGCTTTTGCTTTGAAATTAAATGTTGGGACCTTTCTTTTAAAGCTGAAACTGTGGCTGCCTTCACCATTCTAAACCATGCATGTTTGTTTTTCTAAAAATCCAAGAGCTTAGACGGCGATCGGAATATGTTGGAAACGATCGGCGGAATTTTCGGCAAACTCTTCGAATTCCTTCTTCGGGCAGCAACAAAATTTAGAGGTAAGGAGGACTTTGCCTTGTTTGATTGTGGTTTAAATTGTTCCATAATATCGCTTAAGTTTCTGAGGACCACCATTTCAAATTTCATCGTGATCCAACGGTTAGTTTTTAAACTATGAAATTTTTCGTAATCGATGACTCAATTTATTTTTAAATTAATGAGTATTTTATAAATTTAATTAGCGTAACTTGGTGTTCATGTACTCAAAGGGGTATAATTTAGTAATTAAATTATTATATGATATTTAAATTTACTTAAATGAATTTCTAGTTATAAATATATTATACAGTAAGTAGACAAAAAGTATTTTTAGAAAATTTTATATCTTGACCTCATTTTGATAACACATGAATTATACTTGTTAAATAAGAATGCCAAGATAAGATATAAAAATTTTGAAGTATAAAATAATATTTAATTGTGGGTTTGACGATTAATAGTCAAGAACGTTAAAAATAATTATTATTATATTTTAGAATTTATCAAAATTATCGACACCTATATAGATAAGTTATTTAAACGCCAAAAGTGTGATTTTAAGTAGCGTATGAATTATTAAAAATATTATTGTTAATTTAGAAGTTTCTGGTTTTGAAAACCAGAAATTGGTGATTTACTCTGATCGTTCGAGGAGCGTTCGAGCTTCAGGAATCAAGGATTCCAGGTAGGGGAGCATTTATATCTTAAATGTATAGATTATGAACGAATGAGGGGATGCAGCTTGATTTATGAATTAATTGTGATTGCGTGATTTATTAATTGTGTTATATCCCCTTTAGATAATTATTTCTGATATGAATTGAGGTCTTGATACTGTTCATATATGTTGTGATGATTATGGTGATGAGTTGCGTTAGATTACAATGCTTGTGGTGTTCTGAAATTAATATTTTTGATGATATTGAATGGATGATAAATTGATGGTGATTGACGATATTAATTGATGATTACTAAGCTTGAAGTAGCTTAGTGTATTGTGATTGATTGTTGCATGCTATGCTTGTTAATGTATCGAGTTGAAACCCTTGGTGATGGTAACTAAGTGGTAGCCCCTGATGATGGTAATCAGGTGGTCTGTTGATGATTGATAATTATCTGGCATAACATTTGCATTCGAGCGCACACCGGACTGCAGGGGGCCTGTGATGTCGGCCTAGATAGGAGGGCGGCCTGATGATAAAGCACAGACCCTATGGTGGTTTCTTCATATTCCACAGCCGCCTTTGAGTTGGACTCAAGGTCGGCCCGTAACACCAAGTTGAGTTACCATTATCACTGAGAGTGACTGGTGTTACATTATGAGCGAGAGTGGTTTGGTACCTGTAAAATGGACGAATCAGCTGGGAGTTAAAATATATTATGTTGTGTGATTCCCATCGTTAGAGTCAGATCCGTATGCATATGTATACACATATAAATATTGTGATTCTGAATGTTGTTGGATAGCTTATAGTAAATAATGATTGTGGTTTATTACATTGAGATAATGTAATTATACTAAATGACAGTGTGTGTGGTAATATTGGTGATGAATTATTGATTGTGTTGGAACTGGATACTTGATTAATAAATTATGTTGAATCCAGTTCAGTACCTGATGTAGGCACTTCTTCTAGTCTCTTGAAGAAGGGTGGATCTAGGGAACTCTCCCTCTTCTTGCCTCTTTAAACCTTGAGCTATCTTCTTGCTTATGAGAAAACTGAATGGAAACCAAAGGGAAAAGACTCATTATTCAAAATTGGAAACAAGGAAATGAGAAGAAGAAAGTGGAAATGGATGGATCGAAGGAGAAGGATGGAGGATGGAATTGAGGGAAGGAAGGGGAAGCCATTCCAAGAGGAGATAATTCCCTTGGAACTCACCACCAAGAGGGAGGAATTCCCCTTGGATAAGAGCTTGCTAGAGCTCACTCTAACCTAGAGAGAATGGAGAGCTTCTTTCACTAAAAGCTCACTCAAGAGTGTGTAATTCTCAAAATGGCATTCAAGTGTGTCAATTTACAAAAGGAGAGCACCTTATATAGTGCTTCAAAGAATTCGGCCAAGTGGTTCCCTTATGGGCCTCTCTATGATGTCTAGGCCCAATAATGCAAATGGACAAGAGTATGGCCTATACATGGCCCAAAGTGAGTGTACATAGCCCAAAAGTGGCCCAAATGAAACCTATAAGCCTAGAGATAGTACAAGTAGAGTATGAGTAGATCCTCAAGGAGTCTTCATTGGGCTTGGGCCCACTCAAGGAGAGGAAAGAAGATAAGGCCCGATGGATGCTTTCTTTGGCCCTTTTGGTCTTGGCCCTTGTGAGAGGACCTTTGTATGCTTCAAATCCTTTCTCTAAGATGGTGTGAGGGTCTTCCATTAGTGTGTCCTCATTATGCTTCCCCTCTTCGAAAGGATTTGTCCTCAAATATAAGGCATCATCCTCTTCATCTAAGTCAGAGGGAGATAAATCTAAAATGTTGAAGGAAGCACTCACTCCATACTCGCCTGGTAAATCAAGGACATAAGCATTATTATTCATTTTCTTAATGATTTGGAAGGGCCCATCACCTCTAGGATCAAGTTTGGATTTGTGTAAGTTTGGAAATCTCTCCTTTTAAAGGTGTAACCAAACCAATCTCCAACCTTAAAGGTGATATCCTTTCTCTTTTTGTTGGCACAACGAGCATAGTGTTCATTCTTAGTTTGAATTTGGTTTTTAACCTTCTCATGAAAATCTTTTATAAATTTGGCCTTTGCCTCTCCATCCATATGAAGGATAGAATCAGAAACCTTAATAGGCAAAAGGTCCAAAGGAGTGAGAGGGTTAAAACCATAAACAACCTCAAATGGACTATGCTTAGTTGTGGAGTATTGTACCCTATTATATGTAACTCAATATGGGGCAAACACTCATCCCAAGATTTAACATTCTTAAGCACTAAGACCCTAAGAAGTTAAGAGAGGGTTCTATTTACTACCTCTGTTTGTCCATCCGTTTGAGGATGACAAGTAGTGGAAAAGAGAAGCTTCGTTCCTAGCCTTGACCAAAGAGTTTTCCAAAAATAGATTAGGAATTTGGTGTCCCTATCAGAAATTATGGTTTTAGGAACACCATGAAGTCTTACAATCTCTTTAAAAAAGAGTTTAGCAATATGACTAGCATCATCTACCTTGTGACAAGGGATGAAGTGAGCCATCTTACTAAACCTATCCATAACCACAAAGATAGAATCCATTCCCCTTTGGTCTTAGGCAATCCCAACACAAAATCCATAGATATATCAATCCAAGGTGCAGTGGGTGTTGGTAAAGGAGTATATAAACCCCTAGGCGAAAGTTTTGATTTTGGTTTTCTACATACTATACACCTAGCACAATGTTTTTGGACATCTTTTTTCATTTTTGGCCAATAGAAGTGTTCATGTAATATGGAAAATGTTTTATCTCTTCCAAAATGGCTCATTAAGCCTCCCTCATGGCTTTCTCTAAGTAAAAGATCTCTTAAAGAACTTCTAGGAATGCAAAGTCTATTGGTTTTGAAAAGATAGCCATCTAAAATGTAGAAGCCTTTATGAGATGAAGATGTGGAAGATGAGTTGAAGATTTTAGAAAAATCAAGGTCATTTGGATACAAAGACCTAATCTCATCAAGCCCAATAACTTTGGCTCCTAGGGAGGTAAGTAAAGAGTGCCTCCTAGATAAAGCATCAGCCACAGTATTGGATTTTCCATTTTTATAGTTGATGACATAGGGAAATTGTTCCAAATACTTAACCTACTTAGCATGCCTCTTATTTAGCTTATGTTGCCCTTTAATGAATTTGAGGGATTAATTATCACTATGTATGACAAACTCTTTGGGAATCAAGTAGTGTTCCCAAGTTTATAGGGCTCTAATTAAGGCATAAAACTTTTTATCATATGTGGGATAATTGATGGCTGCCCCATTAAGATTTTCACTAAAGAAAGTAATGGGGTGACCTTCTTGTAAAAGCACAGCTCCTATACCCACATTAGATGCATCACACTCAAGCTAAAATGTTTTAGAAAAATTTAGAAGTGATAAAATTGGAGCATGGTGAGGCGATCTTTGAGATCTTGAAAAGCTTTTTCTTGCCTTGGCCCCCAAATAAAAGGAACATTATTTTTCACCAATTCATTCAAAGGGGAGGCTAAGGTAGAAAAATCCTTCATAAATCTCCGATAAAAACTTGCAAGACCATGGAAACTTCTTATGTCACTCACATTTTTGGGCGTGGGCCACTCTTGGATGGCGTTAACCTTTGAGTGATCTACCTCTACACCTTTTGAACAAACTACAAATCCAAGAAAGACAATGCTATCCATGCCAAAAGAACATTTTTCAAGGTTTACATAAAGATTGTTTATTCTTAGGGCAAGCATAACTTGTCTAAGGTGGTTTAGATGAGAGGTCATGGTCTTTGAATAGATTAAAATATCATCAAAATAGACCATAACAAAATGCCCAATGAATTCCCCTAAAACATGATTCATGAGTCTCATGAATGTGCTTGGTGCATTAGTCAAGCCAAAAGGCATAACTAACCATTCATATAGTCCAAGTTTGGTTTTAAAAGCGGCTTTCCATTCATCTTCTTCTTTGATTCTTATTTGGTGATAGCCACTTTTAAGATCAATCTTAGAAAATATTGTAGAACCACTAAGCTCATCAAGCATATCATCAAGTCTAGGTATAGGATGCCTATACTTGATGGTGATGTTATTGATGGCCCTACAATCGGTGCACATTCTTCATGAACCATCTTCTTGGGAACAAGTAAAACAGGTAAAGCACATGGACTTAAGCTTTCTCTAATCCAACCCTTAAAAAGTAGTTCATTCACTTGATTCTCAATTTTAAGGCTCTCCTTAGTATTGCATCTATATACAGGCCTATTAGGTAAACTAGCACCAGGAATTAAATCTATTTGATGTTCAATGCCCCTAAAAGGAGGTAAGCCTTTTGGGATGTCTTTTGGAAAGAGGTCTTTGAATTCATTTAAAATATTTTGAATCCCTTTGGGTAAAGGAGGAGGAAGATTGCCTATTGAGCACAAGGAAGTGCTAGGGATGTCTTTTGCATACATGATTAAGCATGGTTTATGTGAAAGCATAACATGTTTCACATCATATTTGGTGGCCAAAAGGTTGGCACTAGAGTCATCATAGACAACAACTCCTTTTCCTTCATCTTCTTTTTTATTTTTCTTAGTTTTTCCTAGATGATTTGAAGAAGATCCTAACTCTCTATCTCTTTTAAGCTTCATTTGTAGTTGATCTTTAGCTACTTGTTATGGAATTAGGGGGTGTAAAACTATCTTCTTACCATCTAGTTTAAAAGTGAGGGTGTTAATGAACCCCTCATGGGTGACCTTCCTATCAAATTACCAAGGTCTTCCTAGCAAGATATGAGTTTCCTCCATAGGTACTACATAACAATTAACTTCATTTTTATATGTGCCTATGGTGAAATTTATTAAGACTTGCTTATTAACTAACATCTCTCCCTTTTCATTAAGCCATTGTAACTTATAAGGTCTAAGGTGATCTATTAGTTCTAAGCCCATTTTATGCACTAGTCTTTGACTTACAACATTAGCACAACTCCCACTATTAACAATGAGAGAACATAATTTGTCATTTATGTAACATCTTGTATAAAAGATGTTTTCTCTATGTGTAGTATCATCTAGCTTAAACATGACTACCAAGTAATCTTCTAATCATGTAAAGCTCACCATCATCCCCTAAAATATGCTCACTGTTATATGAATCACTACTTGAGTCATCACTTGAAGAGTAAGAATCAGAATTAGACTCTGATTGACTTGAGTAGGTTCCATTATTTTTCAAAACCATAGTTCTTTTTGTTGGACAGTCAGAAGCAATGTGACCTCTGTGACGTCCTTAGTAATTTTCCGAATAAATTTTTCACGTCTAAGAATCATTTTTTTGAAATTTGTAATAAGTCATGTAAAAGTTGATATACACGGAATATTATCATACATACTAGTCGTGAATAATTAAAGTCATGAAATATTTATATAGCGGAAATGATTTAGAAAAATACAGTACATGATACATTATATTATTACAACCCATTAAATTAAAAAGAGTCAAATTCCAAGCAATAATTCACATAAACTCCATTCGTGGCATCACTCTTCATTCTGTGTAGCATTCACTATAAAAATTAATGTAAGAGTGAGACAGAATTATAGAATAAGTATAAAATAAATAAAATTACACAAACACAACCAACCAAGGTATAATGATGTGATGAATATGCCAAACAAGTTCGTTTATAATTAATAAATCTTTAATTAGTCAAATGATGTCATGCTGGATCCATTTGGTTTGGTGGGAATACTGCAGTAAAAAGTCTCATAGAGACACAAGTAGGACTTAGCATAATGCCATGAATCCCTACACTCCATGGCGCTCAAGTACCGAAGTACACAAGTAGGACTTAGCATAAACCATGAATCCCTACACTCCATGGCGCTCAAGTACCAAAGTACACAAGTAGGACTTAGCATAACCATGAATCCCTACACTCCATGGCTCATAGCGAAAATAGGGCTTAAACTCATCATAGAGTAACCCCCACCAGGGTAGGCAATCATGGAACCCCTAAATTCCATGGTGCGTCCAAATGCTTATGATGCATGAATGCCTTTAATTCTCTTTATCAATTTAACATACCATGATATCAATATTTCCATAATCACTTGGAAAACCACAAGTCCTCAGAGGACACAACACATATGATAATTTTTTGAATCATAGATTTACTGTTTCAACAACATATCTCAATAAACCACAAGGCATTCATGTATACAATAATTTAGTCATTCATAATCATTCATGACAAAGATATATACACTGTATGTCATGTATAGGACACTCAATAACATCCATAATAATCCATAGTTTCTCAATAATTCAATAATAAATCATTACTCATATGGAAAATATCATTTTCATCCACAAAAGCCATTATGAGTAAATTTCAAAATTTTTCAACAGCAACATATGTTAGTAGAACAGCCATAACATGAGCAAATCAAATCCTTTTTAAGTTATTCCACTTTCTGTAGTTCCATAATAGAATTACATACAACTTTCATGAAGACCATAATTTCAAATTCCAAACAGAAACACCACTTATCCACAGAATACAAAACTACCTCAAAGAGAGTTTTCAAAACGTACATATGTTAGTATTTTCAACGTTTTTGGAGCTACAAAAATAATTTTGGCATGGGACCAGTTCTAAATTACTCATAACACCAATATATAAAACTTTCATGAAGACCATAATTTCATATTCCAAACAGAAACACCTCTTATTCACATAATACAGAACTGCCTTAAAGAGAGTTTTCAAAAACATACATATGTTAGTATTTTCAATGTTTCGGGAGCTACAAAAATAATTTTGGCACGGGACTAGTTCTAAATTACTCCTAACACAAATATCTACAACTTTCATGAAGATCATAATTTCAAATTCTAAACAGAAACACCTCTTATCCACAGAATACAGAACTACCTCAAAGAGAGTTTTCAAAACACACATATGTTAGTATTTTCAACGTTTCTGGAGCTAAAAAAATAATTTTGGCATGGGATCAGTTCTAAATTGCTCCTAACACAAATATCCACAACTTTCATGAAGACACCGATCACTAATTCTCACCACGAAATTCCCTGTTTTAAAAATAAGATTCATATTTCATTGTTAACAGATTTTCAGCATGAATATACTTCTGTATTTTGGGCATATCTAGAGCTACAAGCATCTTTTTAACTTGAAACAGATTTTTGTAGAACCACAACATAAATATCTACAACTTTTGTAAAGACATAAAAGGCTGATTATGCATGTATAATTCTCAGAATATTAATATATACACAAAACATAGGATAAATATTCCACACGAACATGCCGTAGTATTTTGGCTATAACTTTTGCTATACATATCTAAATCAGTTGATTAAGGTCTCAAAATTCACATAACAAAAGGATCTACAACTTTGATGAAGAAGTCAGAATCAAATTCATACGTTTTCAGCTTCAAAATTGAGCAACAAGATACAAAAATAAAACTGGAATCCTAGGACAGCATACAATTCTACCCATTTCATAATTATTCACAACCCTGTCCCCTCGTACTTGGATTGAAGATAGTTGGCTGATTGAAAATGATCTCCTTGCTATCCTAGCTTCAGATCGAAGGGCCTTGATGGAGAAGAGTAAACGAGAGGAAGAAGATTTACTGACTTTGTTCTCAGGAGTTCTGGTCTTAACAGAGGCAGTTAATAATGCAAAGACAAGTGGGGAACATCATCCTCGTGAGTGGATTTTTAGTGGGCTGTTAGTGGATTGATTGTGGAAAAATAATGGAGGTTGAGATAAGAAAGTGAGCTCTATAATGTCCACTTCTGGCCGTCCACACGCTAGGGTGAATAATTGGATCAGATATATTAAAATATGCATAAGAGGGCAAAATTGGAGTCAAAAGTTAATTCTAACACTGAATACCGATTGAAATTCTACTCGGTCAGCCTCTAGACCGACTAGAATTCTACCCAGTCAACATATATGCCAACTGGAAATTGTCAGTAACGTGAAGAGAAGGAAATCCGAGTCCCTCTCGCTCAAGCGAAACCCTCTCTCGCTTGAGCGAGTGCCATACATTGCACTGGCAGAGGAAAGTTTCGCTCAAGCGAACTCCGACTCGCTTGAGCAAGACACACAAGCCTCACTTATTCCACTCTCACTCGCTTAAGCGAGGAATTCATTCGCTTAAGCGAAATCTGACCAGAGGTCGTCATTCCCAAAACCGACCCTTCATCTACTCGGTTTTACTCGGTGAGACTGTTCTATAACCGACTCCTTCCATTGGGTCCTTCACCCAGCTAAGTTGCTCCTGGACTATCTTTATATTGCCAAGCATATACCCACTCGTTTAACTAGGCTTCTCAACACTTGGGTTTTCAATCAGCAAGTCCCACTAAAATTGACTCCCATCACTCGGGTTTTCCCTTGACAAAATCTCTCAAAACTGACCCATTATTCATTCAACCAACTCATTCCAGGGCCAACTCACACTCACAGCGTCTGTCACTCGGCTATTTACTACGAAACTGGCTCATCTCAATCAATCGTCCACTGAGTAAAATCAATTAAAACTGACTTATAACACTTAGGTTTTCACTCGGCACAAATCCATCAAAACCAACTCAAGGCACTCAGACCTCTACTCGGCAAAATCAATCCAGCCCGAGTTCTTTCTCTCACTCAGACTTCCACTTGGTAATTTCATTCCAAATCTGAGTCTCCACACACACACGGTTCCACTCGGTAAAACTTTTCAGAAACCGATTCTCCCCTATAGTTGTTCACTCACTCGGAATCTTATTTCAGGATTGACACATCACCTGACTAGCTTTCACTCGGCATCTCATTCCCAAAGCTGACCTCTTTTCTTCTTCACTCACACGAAGTTATTCCAGTGCACATCTGGACAATCATACACCGTGTGTCCCCAGTCGGAACCCTACCACTCGAAAATATATTTTCCTCTGTACTTCACTCAAAAATAAAGGCACTCAGTGAACTTTCATTCAGAATTGCAATGTCTAACCATGATTGACTCGGAAATGAGTCATTCAGAAGCATTTGACTCGGAAACGAGTTATTTCGAAAATACTTGACTCGGAAATGAGTCTTTCTAAGGCGTTTGACTCGGAAATGAGTCATTTGAAGGCATTTGACTTGGCAGTGAGTCACTCAAGGTGAGCCACTCGGATTCTTTCACCCAGAAGTGGTTCTATCAGTCCCACTTCACTCATAAGTGCCTCTGAGACAAGGATTCCACTCGAAAGAAACCCTCTCGACTGTGTTCCACTCGGAAAACACAACCTTCACTCGGTATTCTCAACCTTCACTCGGAATTTTCAATCTTCACTCGGAAACAGATCTTTTATTCACTCAGAAGTCTTATTTCTGACCTATTTCACTCGGAATTGTACTAAAAAATTCACCACATTATGAAATTATTAAGACTCCAGCTCGGACAGAATTCGTCCAGTACACTACTCACTTGTCTCGCTTGAGCGGAAGGCTAGTTCACTTGGGCGAAATTGGACCAGTGGCTAATTACTTCACCCTCGCTCGGGCGAAGCTCAATTTGCCTGGGTGAATTTCCTCCAGAAACTAATTCTCTGGAGCAGGGGGCTCTCGCTTGGGCGAAATTCCATCTGGCTTGAGCGAGACCACTCAGACATAAGCAGAATCAGTAATTCTTTACACCTTCACACCTGAAATCTCACTCTAGACCAACTGATTCTCCACTAATACATCATACTCATCACATGAGGCATATAAAACTCGCTCTAAGCATTCTCACTCGGAAATTGGATACTATTAATAATGACCTAAATTAAAAATAATTACACATAAGATTGAAATTTTTGGGATGTTACAACCTCTACCAAGGCATTTTAAACATTTAATGGTAGATGATCTAGAGGATTGTGGTTTAGATGTGGATTCATGTTTGTCTCTTTGATTCCTAAAGACTTTTCCATTTTTATGCAACTCACTTTGAGGTTTAGAAGATAAAGTGCCACTTCCCTCTCCCTAGGGTTTCTATTAATCTTACCCTTATTATCTTGTCCTACCCATTTAGGTTTATAGGCTCTATTTTCCCCACTATAGGCTTCTCTCTCTTTGTATTGGCTCTCTACCTTAGTGCATTGGTGAAGTAGTTCTTCAATGTCTACATGTGGAAGGAGTTCTACTCTATTCTTAATGTTCCTATTAAGGCCATGTAAGAACCTATGCATTAGGGTTTCCTCATCTTCTTCTAGGTTTGCCCTAATCATAGCTATCTCTAACGATTTGTAGTAGTCTTCTACACTTTTTGACCCTTGGGTGAGTCTATTTAGCTTTGTTAATAGCTCCCCTCTATAGTACCTAGGAACATAACATTTTCTTAAAAGAGCTTTTAAATCCAACCAATCATCTATTGGTGGAAAATTATCTTTCTTTCTCTCCTTACACACTTGAGACCACCATACTAAGGCATAGTTTTGGAATGAGAGGGTGGCTATCCTAACCTTCTTTTCATCTTTTATTTGATGTGAGTTAAAGATTTTTTCTACTCTCATTTCCCATTCTAGATCTATGTCACTTTTTCCTTAAAATGGGGGTATTTCTAATTTGACTTCTCTTAAGCCTATATCTTCTCTTTTATGCCCATGGTGCCTTCTTTTCGTAGGCTCCTCTTCACTATCACTATTATTATGCCTATGATTTCTTTGATTTCTATGTCTAGTTCCAGGGTTTTCATTATGCTCAAGATTTGTTAACCTAGCATTGATGTTATTCAAGCTATCCATTATGTTATGAAGCATAGTTTTATTCTCCCTATCACTAGAAGACATCTTTTAATGTTGTCAAAAAAATTCAAGACACAAACAAAGGATGTGTAGACAAGCTAGTCGAAGATGGTGAATGCAAAAGAAGTGAAAGAAAACACACAACAATTCTAAAATATGAATACTAGTTTTCTATCCTAAGGGAAAAACAAGATCCTAGGTTGTCTTTTACTTTGTTAATCCTATGTTGCTTATGAAAGTCCTAGGTTGTCTTTAACCTAAGTTGATTATAATTATCCTAGGTTGTTTCTAACAATTAACTAACCCTAAAGAAGCTAACCAATTCAGTTTACCAAGTAGTTAACCTAACAAAGTTAGTTCAACTAACTAACCAACTCCTAACAAATCCTAACTAGAAGTAGTTATTTAGCTATGGAAGTTGTAACAAAGCCTAACAACCCTAACCAATCAACTAATTCAGTTATGATCTAGTTATGACCTAAACTAATTTTGGTTATGATTAGTTGAAGTAACTAGAATTAGTTCCAACCACTAACTAACCTAATTAGTTAAGACAAGCAACTAACTAACAACTATTAGTTATAACCAACAACTAAGTAACTAACAAAATAACAACCAAATGCAAATGCTCTAGCTCTAGCTGAAATTACCAAGAGTAAATGAAAGTTAATAGTGTCCAAAGTCTAATGTCCAAAGGTTTGTCCAAAATACAAGACAAAAACCTAATACACCAAGCCTAAGAATTTGAAAATTTGCCTAAATTCTACTAGTTACAAGGCTTTGCTTCCTTTACACTTTTCTTCAAGATCTTCCTTGATGTGTAAGCTCCACTTACCTAGCAAAACAAGAGAAACCAAAACACTCCAATGAAATTGTTAATGAATTTAAACAAAAAGATGAAACCTCACAAGTGTATCTCTCAAGTAACTCCTCACAACTCTTACCCTTTCTTTTGGTGTCAAGTTCACCCAAGCAATTTACACTTTCACCTCAAGTGTTCCAATTTGCTACCCTCAAGGTTTTGAGAAGGGAATTATCAAGAGTTTGAAGAAAAGACAACTTCAAAGACAAAACTTGAGAAAGAACAATGATAAACTAAAAATGATTAAGAAGAAAAGGCTACTCAAAGTGGAAAATGCTTTTGTATTTTTAAGTGACAAGACACTAAAGCAATAAATGTCCAAAGAATAAAGGCTATACTATGAATAAGGATTTTGAAATTGAAGACACAACTAGACAAACTAGAAACTAAAATGCAACAATAAAAGGAAAGGACAATCTAAACTTAGAGACTCTAAAGTTGCAATCACAAATAAGCAAGTAAGGTTCACTGGAAACTAAATGGAGACTTAGGCAAACAATTCATTTCAAGTACAATGGAATTTCAAAAATTGTTATTGAACTTGGTGTCTTACTTCACACTTTTCTTAATAAGGCTTCTTTTTCTTTTGCACACCCTTTTCAATTTTTAGGAGTATAGGGCTTTTGTTTTCTTTTTCTCTTTTGAAGACTTCCTTTTCTTTCTAATGCCTCTTATCTTTTTTTTTGTTTTTCAATCCACAACACCACTTAAAATAATTCGTAAAATCGAAATGAAGTTTGCCAAAACAAGTTCAAATGTTTCTTTTTGCTTAAGGGAAAACACATGCAACCTTCTTCCAATAAGAGTGGAAGGACTTTGTTCAATTCTTTTTTGACAAAATTTTCTTTAATGCAACAAAATGAAAATGAAAAATGAGATGTAGTCCTAATGTGCATCCACAAACAAAATTAACCTAGAAAGAAACTAAGAATGGAAACTAACAATCCTAACAATGAGATGACTTTTGGAGTGTCTTAAAGTGAGACCTCCTAACAAGATTAAAATGGAACCTTAGGAGTTTAGTCAAGATGCTTGAACTAACTCCTAAAACACATGGTTATGCACTTGCTAAAAAGGAGAAAACAATACAAAACCTAGGACATTAGACAAGGTTCCACATGGCACATAACAACTAACTCCTATTTGGCTCTAACTACTAACTAACAATTGAACAACTTCTAACAACTAATCAACAAACTATAACCGAAATACCTAAGTTCCAATTCTGAATTTTAACAACACAAACAACAAGAAACTGAAACTCAACAATCAATATGCAAGAAATTGAAGAAATGACACAACTAACACAAAAGCTCAAAAGACTATCAACTTTTTATGACTTTTCTATTTTAACATGGCAACAATAAGGCAAGTAGATGATATGAACAACGAATTCCAGCCAGTAAAACAAAGCTAAAACTAAAACTAAAAGAGGAAGAAGAGTAGGAAAAGAACCTCCCAAGCTCTAAGATACCAAATGATGTAGGCACTTCTTCTAGTCTCTTGGAGAAGGGTGGATCTAGGGAACTCTCCCTCTTCTTGCCTCTTCAAACCTTAAGCTATCTTCTTGCTTATGAGAAAATTGAATGGAAACCAAAGGGAAAAGACTCACTATTTGAAATTGGAAACAAGGAAAGGAGAAGAAGAAAGTGGAAATGGATGGATAGAAGGAGAAGGATGGAGGATGGAATTGAGGGAAGGAAGGGGAAGCCACTCTAAGAGGAGATAATTCCCTTGGAACTCGCTACCAAGAAGGAGGAATTCCCCTTGGATGAGAGCTTGCTAGAGCTCACTCTAACCTAGAGAGAAGGGAGAGCTTCTCTCACTAAAAACTCACTCAAAAGTGTGTAATTCTCAAAATAACATTCAAGTGTGTCAATTTACAAAAGGAAAGCACCTTATATAGTGCTTCAAAGAATTCAGCCAAGTGGTTCCCTTATGGACCTCTCTATGATGTCTAGGCCCAATAATGCAAATGGACAGGAGTATGGCCTATACATGGCCCAAAGTGAGTGTACATGGCCCAAAAGTGGCCCAAATGAAACCTATAAGCCTAGAGAATCTAACTAAGGAGTATAGTACAAGCAGAGTATGAGTAGATCCTCAAGAATTCTTCATTGGGCTTGGGTCCACTCAAGGAGAAGAAAGAAGATAAGGCTCGATGGATGCTTTCTTTGACCCTTTTGGTCTTGGCCCTTATGAGAGGACCTCTGTATGCTTTAAATCCTTTCTCTAGGATGGTGTGAGGGTCTTCCCTTAGTGTGTCCTCATTAGTACCTGTCATTTAATATATATATATATATATATATATATGCTTACCCCTAGTTGTGGTTAATTTCTTTTTAGTGGATATGGACCGAGGGGATACTGGGTGATTGCTCGGTTGAAGTTGTATGGTCTTGGAGACCCATATAAATATCTATATAAATGTACACCTTTTAGTATGGTATCACCTTGGCCGGCTCTAGCGTGTGCTCATTTTGGTGTGTATATATATGTTTAGTGGATTTAGGTATCTAGTGGCTTCAACTAGAAGCTTAGGCACATTTTGGACGTACTATGTGATATGATGACGAGGATGTTTTGGGAGTGGTGACATGGATTGTCCCACCGCATGGAAATACATATGTATAATGACAATAGTGTTGTGGTATGGTCCCAAAACCCTGTTTTGAAACTGAAATTAATTCATGAAAAATTTCATCGGGTTTTCGGACCTTGTTTTCTAAGGAAGGATGTTTTATTAAATCATAGAATTTTTAAAAGAAATAAAAATAATTCCTTGAAAGAAATTTGATTATTTAAAAATAGAATTTCATAAGAACTAGAAATAATTATATTCTAAGGAAAATAAATAAATAATGGAAATAGTAAATAAATTTCTTATAGAGATTTTATTTGTTTGTCATGTTCGTTGTTAGTCCTCAAATTTACAATAAATTTGTTAATAAAAAGTGTGTTAAAATTAATAAAAATTTGTTCAAACTATTATAAATTTAGATTTTAATTATAATAAATGGAAGTTATTGGAAATTATCTACCTTGATCAATTTTCTATAATTTTATAGTGAAAAATTAAGGAAATTCAAGAGAAAATTCAAGATCTGGAGAGCTGATGCATAGCATCAACTGCACGCATAGCGTGGGAAGTTCTGATGCTAACGCTATGCGTCACACCTAGGTGTAGCATCAGAAGCTACGTGGACTCCACTTCCAGGTGGCCAAGCACTCTACCAAGTGTCCCATAATTGACTAACCCACCAGCAGCTAATGTCCAAACGCTATTGGGAGATAGAGGCCATATCATCTGAGCACTATTTGATTAAATTATTCTTAATCATGGCCACTTAATCATGCATTTAATGGAGGCTGAGTCAGGAACCTAACGCTACGCGTCAGAGTCCTTGTTCAGCCCTATAAATAGGTCATTCCCAAGGCATTCTAACATATCCCATTCGACATCCAGTAGCTTCTTTTCTCTCTTTTCTCTCGAGTTTGAGTGTTCTTTTGTGAGTTTGTAGTCTAGATTAGTTTCTAAATACTTGAGAGTGTTGTGTAGTATTGTGATCATTTGTATCTGAAGTGTTTCCACGCCTTCGTAATGTCAACCTCTATAAGTGTTGTTTTTGCTTTTACCATGTGTAACTAATTTGTTTATGTCGGAATTAGTGAACTAATCTATTGAGTATGATGTTATGAATTCGACCTCTGCATGTTTATGATTCAAACAGCCATGTTAGTATTTCAATCTTTTATTAGTATGAACGTCAAATGGGAGAATGATTTTTATACGTATTGAAACTTGTTTTATTAGTGTGAATGTCAAACGGGAGAATGATTTTTATCCGTATTGAAACCTGTTTTAATGAAAGTAAAAGTTGAAATACCCTTAATATACCAATTACTAGGGATAGAGTTGGTAATTATTGTTGTGTTTAGGCCAGGACTTAAAGCAAGTTTTTACTATGAAAGCATCTGATGGATCAGACTTTACGGTAATTATTTAGAATTTATATCACGAGGGATCGGTTATAATGATTTTAAGCTACAATGATATGAACTTGATGATTAAATATGCATTTCTTTAGTTTCTTCATTATGTTCTAGAAAGGGGATCCAAATTCCAACATAATTTGTCAATCTGTGTTTTTACTTCAAGTATCTGAGCTATTCTGAATTACATCTCAACTTTTTAGATAGATTTTATATTTACCAACTTTTTACCACATGAACAAATCAATCATTAAATTCTATGAATATTGTATAAATTGTGTATAAATTACTATTTTTAAATTTAGAAACTTTTACCATAGTAAATAAAGAATTACTGCGACTACTGAATATTCAATCCTTGTGGGAACGATATCTAAATTTGAAAACTACAAACGATTGGTGCGCTGCCTTTACAAAAGCCTTCACATTCGTCATATGCTCATCATAGTTTGACACAAGATGGTAATCATTTCATAGTTCATATTAAATTATAATGGTTCAATCAAGCCAACATGATTCAATTGTCATACAAATTCATCATAGTCCATATAGAGTCCAAATAGTTTGATCATCATACATGTTCATTACAATTCATATCAGGTCAATTTAGTCCACTTCAAGTCAATCAAGGCAAGTCGTATTGAGACATTTTAAGTCCTTAATCTAAGGGCAATGCTAAATATTACTTTAAAATATCATAGTTGTTTATTATTAAAAAAAGTAGGAGACTCCTTCTACTATTCTTATGTCCTTTATATTATATTTCTATTTCACTCCTTTTTACCTCTTAAAGCTTGATCTTTCATGAATAGTTAGTGTCCACTTTGAATTTGAATTCTAAAACATATTAATACCATCATAATTTAGTATGAAACACAAGATTTGAAAGTTCTTATAATTAACAACCAAATAAAATTACTTCAAAATGAAAAATCTTCTATAAAAATTTCAATACTTGTTATTTTAATGAGGTATGAATATATATATATAAGTATATCATCATTAATAAAAATAAAAGTATTCTTACATCAAATAATCATTAGAAATTTTATTTATAAGAATTACTATTTTGAATAGTAATGGTAAATAGTAAATGGTATCAATCAATAGTAATTCATAATAATAATTTACTATTTGTAATAGTAACTTACTATTTGCAATAGTAGCTAACTATTTATAATAATAACTTACTGTTAAGAATAGTAACTTGTAATAATGCTATTAAACCTAGTACAATAATAGATTTAAAGTGATATAAAAATAAACTTAATAACCATAAAAGAGTACAAAAGAATATTATTACCTCATAATTTTAATGGAATCTCTTTTCGCTAGAAAATAATTTCTTCTCTACACCTACTATTCTTGTAACACCCTCAGTTAACTAAGATAATCTCTTCCACTAGATGTAAGAAGTTACAATTTTTAAGAAAATATGGTAGTTTTTTTAATATATATACAAGATAATACATGGTGGAGGGAAAGCAATATATATATACACAAAGCATTATATATATACACTGGTCAAGTCTGAACTACACAGCTAAAATAAACAAGGGGCACGCAGGCTCCTTTAACAAAAGACAAAACATAAAAACAACAAAACAATCTCAACCACAAGGACCTCCACCAAGAAACTCGTCGTCAGACCACAGGGATGCAGGTGGGTCAGAACCAGATGCCAATCTAGAATAGTCTGGAGGAGCGGAGCTAGTAGATGATATATCACTAATGTTGCAGATCCTCTGATGCCTACGACTAACATAGGCCTCATAAGCTTCCGCTAATAAACTCTGGCCCGCAGCTGACATGCCAATGTATTCCTCAATCTCGCTGCACATGTAACTCTTGTAAATGTGTCGAAGACAGCCCTGAGAGTGGTCCCACTATCGTCTCACTAGATACCTCTCCATCGGCGTCATAATCAGAACTCCCGACATCATAGGAATACTATCTACCCTGTCAGCCTGATGAACTGCAAGGGGAGCTGCTGGCTGGATCTGCTATGGTAAAGCTGGGAGTATTACAGGGTCCACCAAGCCTGCTGGCATGTCCTCAAGGGGATACTCCTTTGGGTCCTCCTCCTTATCCTTCTCTATGGGGAGCGGGACATACTCTGGCGTCGGCTCCCTCCGGACTACGTCATCCGTAGTTGGTACTGCTGGAGCCTCTGTAGACTGAACGGGAAGCAGGGCCATGAGTAAAGCTGGTAGTAGATGAAAGCTAAGAGGGTCCGCTAATAGAGCTGCCTCCCTCTCGGACATCTCCTCGAGTTCTGCCATACTTATGGGTCAGGGTGGATCGCTATACCTCCTAACTGAACTCCCTATAACCTCTACATCCTGGTCATAGGGTCTCTCTACGTCCTATTATGGTGGTGGTGGTGGTATATCTACTAGAGCATCCTCTGGAATAGATGCTAACCGATTGGGACCTGCTTGGTCCTCCCTACGTGCTGCTCCTCTGGTACGGTATACATGCCTGACTGGTGGTCTGGAGCAATCAACTGTAAAGGTGAGTCGCCATCCCCGTACAATCGGGGAGTGTCATTTATGACACTTGCCCCATATATTTCCAATCAATATCAATCAATTCGTTAAGCTCTCTTTGGGAATTCATATATGTATATTTCTATGTTGTCTCACTGTTCTCATTTCTTACAGATCCCCATACTCATTTATCAATTTACTACATTAATACAACGAGATAATCATAGTTTAATGAAATGTATGAATGTCATACAATTAATATATGCTAGTATAATGCATGCTTCTCTGTCAAAGACAAGACATCACCAATCATATTTTCCACCTTATTTCTCCCTCCCACTAGAGCGATCGGAGCTCTCCTCGTTCTGATTTTAACAAACGGGGTAAAGACACGAAGTCCTCTCATCACAAAATGGCCAACATAATCTCTACAGAACAGGCACTCCACGGTCATAGAAAATCCCGCCTCTTGTCGAAGTATATCAGGGTTTTCTGCGGGCTGTCCGGCGACTAGCGCGAATCTGATGCCACTTGGAATTCCCACTTCTGATATACTCCCTAGACTGCCCTCGGGTATCGAGGCGCGGTAGATTCTTCAGTGTACCCCTCACTGTTATGCTTTAGGGAGTTTCTCAATGCCACCCTTATTCACCAGATATGATGCATGATTCGAATATTATATTTATTCTGGGGTGGTACTTTAGTAAGGTCCTCCTCCTTATTTCATTTCTAACGTCAAACCTTTCTCTTAACATTAAATATCATTCCACTTTTCTTTTCATTTAACAAAAATTACAATTCATCTTCCCAACTCTTAGAAATGAAATGAGGTTTCATAACTCAACATTATGGGTATTTTGTCCCTAATCATTCATTCATGTGTTTCACATCCAATCACATTCGGGAATTCTTACTGATACGAACACCCCACATTCATACATACCATTTATGATTTTCTATGCATCACATAACATTTATCAGGGGAGTGCATTTAAGAGATATATCACTCAAATTCATGTATCTATCAGCACATCACGTCAATCATTTATACTACCACACCAATTATTTCACTCTATTGGCGCTCGCAGAGGTTACACTGTTTTAAGAAATTAAGTAGTATATGGATCAAGTATTCCAGCTGCACGGTAGACTTTTAGGTAAAATTATTTTTACTCTTTGTAATTTGATCAAGTAAAATGGGTCTATCCAAATATCATTTAAACATATCGTTATTAAATTCTTACTTGATTTTTTAATTACTCTTGTTAGTTATTCTTTTTCGTTTACTCTTAGATACAACTTGAATTTAATAGTTTCCTTCCACTCAATAAATCATATATCTCTTTTTACCTTATCTTAGCTGCTTATATTATTTACCTTAGACGTTATCTTATTAGATTAAATAATTCTTTCTTTAATAATTCATTTAGTTAACCCATTTTCTTTAACCATAGTCAATCCTTTTTCTTTTAGACTTATTTACTTCAATTACTTAAGGATCTAAAACCTCTTTAAAGCAAGGTAGCTTAATATTACGTAGTCATTACTTAATCTAATCAGTCCTATTTATTGTATTATATACCAAGGTTTTGTATGACCAAAATTCTATCACTTGGTTGTTAACAAATCTAATCTAGATCAAAGTTTTTCTTTTAATTCCTTACTCCTACTATAATAATTTATTTGATTTTCCACTATGTTATTATCCAAGAATTTTGGTTCTAGCTTCATAAAAAGGATGAATTCATTAAAATTATTCTTAAAGCCTTAGTCAAAATTTAAAGTTCTAATTTATTATCTTTTATTTCCAATTACTTTAAGCCTTCTAATATCACTAATTCTTAGATTTACTATTTCTAATAAAATTGCCTCCTTAGAGTCCATTCTTTTTCCTAATCTCAAAAGCCATCACTTTTTTTCCAAGTGGTCTCTAAAGTGGTCAATAAAGTAGTCGCTAATATTTGTTACTAATGTTTTCTTATTCTTAGTATCCGTTATGCAAAAATTCACTTGTTTCATCTCCTTCAAAATTTTGTTTTGGCCTAAGTTATAAAGATTAAGTTCTTTTCCTTTTCCTAATTATTGAAACATAAAAGTACCTTTAATTGACTTACTTTTGGAAACTATCCAAAATAAATAAACAAGAGTATAATTCTTCACCATCAATTCTTCAAGTTAATTTCTCCATTTTCAATTTATAAGTCATATAAAGAAAATATTTCAAAAATCTAACTTCTAAATTCTAACCTTTTTCAAGTGACTAAAACAAAAGTTTTATAATTATCCAATTTAAAATTCTTTTACCGAAGGCAATACTTCTTAAAATAATTTGATACCGATTTAAGGAATACTTAATTATCTAATAGCGGGACTTACCGGAAATATGCTATAAATTACATAAAAATTTCCGGATAATAAAATTTAATTACAACCATATTGAATGTAACCGAGCCCTCCTAAACGCTAATTTTTACTAATCTTTTTTCTGCGTATCCAATCGCAATAAATTTCACTTGAATATACGAACATCGTATCGTGTCAAATAAATTTTCAAAAACTAAATTGATTTAAAAAAATGTGACATTTTGTCGCTGGTTACAAAAATTTCTATGGTTTAAGATCCAACCGTTGGATTGCGCCGAAATTCGAAACGTACGCTCCTAAATACTCAAGCATTATTATAGCACAACCATAATTCAAATCAAATGGGATGGAAACCCCCTTTACCTCATCTTGAAGCCGCTGTCCAGAAAAGGATTTTTGAGATTTGTCGAAAAGTTCTTCCGATCGTTCTATCGTGCTTTGATCGCCAATTTAGGCCTCCGGATCTTAAAAAAATGCATGCATGGTTAGAAAAGGAGAGGGACAGACACGGCTTCATCTTCAATGGCAAGGGTACAACACAAGAAATTTAAATTAAAATTTGAAGTTGGCTCCAAAAACTCAAAAATAACAATCAATGGAGGAATTTTGCCAAACTCACCCTTATGTGGTCTAGGAAGGTCACGGCCTTAGAGTCGTAAAATTTGAGTGAATGGCTAAAATTTCTAGTTCCTAAATCAAAAAGGAAATATCATAAATTTCCAAGTCCCAAAACAGAATTTGATTGTAACTTTTTCAAGAACAAAGATAAGAAGGAAATGTTACAATTTTTTTACATAGAATGGCCTTGATGAGTGGCGGCTTTGGTGCAGCTCCAAGGTGGGAGGATGAACTTCAATCCTTCAAGGCCATGACATGTAAATAAAAGGAGATGGAATTGATTGGTGGTGGCTGGCCATGAATAGTGAAGCAAGGAGAAAAGGTGATGGAATTTAAGTTAGTGTAGGTGGATGGTGGTGAGGTGTGCTAGTGAAGATGGAAGAGAATGGGAGTTGGGTGGCTGAAGTAAGATGATTAGAGGAAGAGAATGATGGCTGAATCTTGGGCTTCTGAAATGAGGAGAGATTGTGGAAGATTGAGTGTTGGCTGAAGGGTGCAATGATATGGAGATAAGGTGAGATGATGGATGGTGTAGGTGTGATGATGATGCCTACACTTGCATGAAATTCTAGTGGCTGGAGTGAGAGGTGGGAGGGCTGAGTGGGTGAGGAGGGCACTGTGGTGACACCTGTCCATAGGGCGTCCAAGGGTGGTGAGGTGGTCGAAAAATCGGTGGCCGGAAAATTAACTTGTCAAGCAAGAAACCGAAGTGCGCAAGATTTTTATGAACTGAAAAATAGGAATGTTACAATTAAAACTGGGATAATTCGTGGAATCAAAATTAGAGAAAACTTACAAAATGAACTTTTTAGATCTTTTTTTTATCTTTAAATCAATATATCATACACGATGATCCGATATCGGTAGCCCAAGATACGCTTAATTTACGACAGGCTGTCCCGAGTGCCTTCGAATCAGGTAAGGGTTCAGAAATAAATTTTCCAAGAATTCTCCTTTGAGAATTAGGCCTTGGGACCTTCATAAAAATTGTAGAGTGCTTTGATATGGACCCATAGCAAAAAGAACAGAGTGATTTAAGTAACGGACGAGAAACATATATGAATTTTCCCATAAATAGCCAACATAAAAATGAGACAATTTATGAATCATAAAGATTCATTAAAATGTACTGATCTGGAAAGAAGTAGCCTTCAATTTCTTCACAAAAAACATAGATAATTTTGTTACGGAGATTTTAACACCAAGTTTGCAAGAATCTAAGGTTGTATGCAACAGTTATGAATTTTTTCCGAATCAGGTGCAGGGAAAGCGCCCTATTAATAAAATTTTAAGATGAATCTACTAAATCCTTGATTCTGAGGTTGACAGAGTGAAGATCTTTTCGAAACAAAGAGATCAAGACCTAAATTGTCCCATTCCAAGGTCGTATGCAAAAGTTGGCTCCAAAACACTGAGGATATGTGAGTCGAGTCTTAAAATATCTTTCGAAGGAATTGTTTTATGGAAACCGATAATGGTAGAGTCCGAATCGGGTCTCGACCTCTTCACGAAAAGTTTATAAAACTTCAAAACGAGTCACCTGAGACTGACCGAATCTCCATTGGACATTTCGAAGTATATAAACGGTCAAACGTGGGGAACGTTAAGGAATCTGGCTTGGGTGGTTAGGCCGAGTCAGGTGTCCTTGATTTTTCATGAAACGATCCTAAGAGGGCTAGTTTCCTCACTAAACTACCAGTCTCGAGTCGAATAACCCGAGTCCGACCTCAATCTGGGTTCCACAGCTCAAATTTGAGGAACCGGGCAAAAATTATTATTAAAATAATAATTTAATTATTTTCTTAATTAACTTTGTTATAAATACTTTTTATGTTTTACACTCATTACTAATAATGTTAAATACTAAAATAGTTATTATCTATTTACTCCACATTTTCTCAATTAACTAAAATCTTTAATAATATTATTTGTTTAACCATTAATATTCAAATAATATATCATTTAGTAATCACTTCATTAAAAAGGGGGTTTAGTTAAATATTATGAAATTTTAGACTCCCTAAATCATAAGTCTTAAAATTAAGTCCGGTTACTTAGATAATTCTAAACATCCTAATTCAAAATTAATTATCATTATTTATAATTATCAAAACTAAGCATCATTCATAACTTGTCTAACAATAAAAATATATTTAGAAATATAGTTATCTGAGTAGTAGATAAATTGCCAATCTAAATACATTCATTCCTTCACATAATTCATCATAAATCAAAAATCTCCTCTAGGAGTCGTACTAACACCAATTTTTCTCACTTGTTTACTTTACTTAGCTGATCAACTCACTACTTACCTCCTCTTAAGTCTCACTTTCTCACATTGTCAGGGTGATTTGACGATCAGGCCTAAGCCTCGTTCTCTTAAAATAATCGACAAGGTACTCTCGAAGGTCTCGATGGTTTAGATCTCCATTCTAGAAAATCAGGGCTATTACAATTCTCTCTCCAACACTTTTATTTCCCTAATATTTTTATCTAAAAGTGTGAAATCCTTCATTCCTTCGATGTCTAATTATAAGAAAAAAATTAATTCAATTATTTTAATATATTTATTATTATGCAAGAAGACAAATCTTTCTTACACAATACATTTCATTAAGCATGTTACTACGCATCTTTTGAAATTTTATACATGCACAATGAATTTTTATAATAAATTCTGGCTGAATTATTAAGAGGATTATGAATTTTAAGTTTTGTACAATTCAAAATTCAAAATCTATCATTCTCGAAGTATATAGATATCTTAATAAATCTCACTAATGTTAGAAAGAGTAATATAAAATTAAAATTTTTAAAATCTAAAATTTTTGTTAATAAAAATCTATTGATACCTTTTTGATTCCCTCAAAATTGGTAAAATCAAATTTTTCCTCAAATTGAATATTTTCATATAAATTTACTTGAAATGCAATCCTATAATTTAACTTCACACTCTTGTAAAAATATTTTATTTCAAGTAACTTAATACTAATATAAAATTATTCAAACTATATCATTTTTAAAATATTTTCAAAAATTTACAGAAAGCTTCCAAAAAATCTCAAATAATATGACAATCAAAAAGTTTTATAAGACCATAGTTTAATTCCTTCAAAATTCTTATTTAAAATTTTCAACCTGAATTTAATCATAAATACATAGAAACAGAAATATAAAAACGTAAAAAGAAAGTTGAATAACAGAGATGTTAACCTCCAAAATTTCTTTAAAATAATTTCATAAACTTTAAATACTAATTTAATCATTTTTAAATCTTCACTCTAATTAAATTTCTCAAAAATATTATCAATAAATATTTTAAAATATATTAGTTTATTTCATGATGACCAAAAATAAATATATTTTTATTTTATTAAATTAAAGTGATTTCTTTATAGTGAAAAAGATAATTTCATTTTTTTAAATTTATTCTTATTTAAGGTCAATCTCTACTATCAAATATTAATTGCACAAATGAAAAAACATTAAATGTTTAAAGGTAAACTAAGGTGAAAAAAATACAAAAATGCTTCTAATTTTTTGTATGAGATTATAAAATGAAATACTCCTTTTTTTAGGGACTTATAATATGAAACATAAGTAGTATTTATTGTAGTAAATGATATTAAAGGTATTTAAGAAGATCATAAAATAATTAATTGCATTAATACAAATAATAAATAATTTTGATAATTAATCTTAATATATATGAAATTAGTTACTTTTGTTTTCATTTGGAACCAGAAATACTACTCCCTTTGTTAAGATAATGAGAGAAGTGTTTTAGTGATCTTATCTATAAGACAAAACTCACCTACCTAGAAGCATTCAATGTTTTTCCTCCACTACAAAAAAAATCATTTATTCTTGGAGTTATTTGGTAGAGGTTGATAAAACTATTAAAATATATATAATTTACCTTGTGTTTCACTTACCCCAATAGAGGCCCATTGTAACTTTCCCAATTTTCCTCACTTCTTCACTCTCGCGTACTCTCCGTTTACTCACATTCATGGCTCAACCTCAATCGCTCATTGTGATTTTTCTCCTTTGCTCAACCGTAATTACTCACTCTCTGATCGTTCTCGCTAACTTTCTGTTCACTCTCATTCATTGCTCAACCTCCCTCCCTGTAATGGAATCTTGCTCTCACTCAGTTAGTCTCGCTTAATCACTCAAGTTCATAGATCCTGGTGCTGATATTTTCGTGGAATGATGCACAAAATAACCAGATGGTTAGTTTTAATGTGACTTATGGAAAGTGGACCACTGTCGGTGTAGTATGTATTCAAAAGAATAAATGTCGTTCCCACTACGGATCGTGTTAAATTGATTTCAAACTATTACGACAAATTTGGGCAGCTGTTTTCATGTTGTTGATTTTTAAGAACACAATATACGAAATGCATAAAAAGCAATATAAGTAAGATAATTGAAATGACAGAATTTAGAAACTGGGATTTAGATTCACCTTTCTCACCTTCCGATACACGGTAGATATTCATATAAATGACTTTTTGTAATATGATTCGTTACGTCACAATCTAAATCATTCATATCGATTCCTCGACTACGAAATTCATAAGAATGGTTTTGAGAATGTCAATCCCTTTTGATCGTTTCAAATCCATTCCAGCATTAAGTACGATTGTATTGACGTTCATTCCGTCAACTATTATTCCTAATCAATTGACGTAATGAGTTTTTCATTTAAATCCATTTTTGCAAGTTATTTTCCAACAACAAATGTAAACTTAACTCAAGAAAATGTTGATCAAGTAGATTCAAGCAATGGGCATGAAATGAAAAACCAAGAATCACAAAACAAAATTATCTATTACATGAATATCATACACATGTTCATCTGGATTGATTGGATACCTCCAATCCCAATGAGAGATTTAGCCACTCATGGTAGCTAATACAAGTGTTTACAAAGATCTAGAGAAGATGGGAAAAGGACAACATTAAGTATCTTCTATATTTCTTGCCTTTGCATCTTTTTGCTGGTCTTCGTGTTTGCTTATATATGGTCCCCTCGCTCAACCGAGTTTAACCTTCGCTTGAGCGAAACAACTACTTCAACCTGAAGGAAGGTCCACGTCTTGCTTCACCTGCATGCATGGCTCGCTCAAGCGAGTTGTTTCGCTTGAGCGACCCTCCAAAATATAGATCCCCTGTTCAATAATCGCTCAAGCTAGTCTTCTTCCGCTGCAGCGAGTTCCTCATGTTTTGATTCTGGATCAATTTCACTTGAGCAAAGGGGACTCGCTCAAGCGACTTCATCATTGGAGTTACTGCATGAATTTCGCTGATGTTATTTACTACTGTGCTTGAGCAAAATTTTCTTCATTCTTTTATGGCTCAATTTCGCTTGAGCGAATTAATGGCTCGCTCAAGCGAATCTTCCACCTGATGTATACTACCTTGTATCTTTCACTTGCCCAAGTGAATCTTCTCTTTTGGCTTCAGCGATTTCAGTCGCTCAAGTGAATTGGAATGTCGCTTGAGCAAAATTTTCACCCTTTGCTTATAACTTGGGAATTTCTTGTGAAGCTTCTTTCTTTTCTTTTTCCCTTCTTTCTTCTTCATTTTACCTGAAATTACACCAAAATTTAGGATTTGGTAGTACTTGTTAACCATTCAAACATGTACAATGCTTGGATCTTAATTTATGTCATATTTGGCTTACAAAATAACAAACATTGCACTTTATGTCCAACTTTTGATCAATTTACATCACAAAATCTATATAAATTGGATATCTATCAACTCTCCCCGACCTAGAACTTTGTTTGCCCTCAAGCAAATGGTCAGAAACAACAAAGTGAAACAAAGATCCTTAATTAATGACAACTATATATAAGATGATGGATAACTTCTTATTATTTACAATTGACAGTTCTTGTATCATGCTTCAATTCATCTAACGAAATCCCAAGTTTGAAATTTACTACACAAATGGAAGCAACCACTTTACTGTAAAAACAAGAGATCCTCTCTATTCATACCTTACGGGTGAGTGTTTACTCATTCAATCACTGATCAAGTGTTATTCAACCATTGTATTTCATTTTATTGCATAAGATAACTACTCATACAATCATGGATCAAGAGGTCTTTATAGGCTGTAACTTGGCCTGGATAACAAGGAAATTATGGTTTTTCTTGAAATTCAAAGGACATACTAAGGACAATTAATTATGTCATTCATACTTGTCTCAGCTACCTTTATTACATAATTCCTTTCTTTTCCTTTTTAGCACTTTGAATTGTTACTCCTTAAAAATTTTTCTTTGTTACTTAACTTTCATTTTGAGGACTTTATTTTCTTTTACACCTTTGCTCTTTTTCCATTTCTTCATTCTTTCTTTTATAGAACCAACTTTACCCAACATAACCTGCTTACAACTTTTCCTAGTCCTTAGCATGCATCAAGGTGGGACTTTAAATATAAGCATGTTACAAAGGTTATAGAATAACGTTTTAGCTCAATGGGGTTATGAAAAAAATGGGTTAGATTTCATCATGGGATGGCTTTTTGGCTCTACTTTCCTATTCTACACAAATTTTGCCTTTATCCTGTCCATGTTTGGTTGAGCAATGATCCTTGCCAGAAATTCATGCAATGAAAGATTACACAAGAATCAATGAACTCTTAGTGTTTAAGGTTATACTCGCTCACTTGGTTAATCGTATTGATTTCTTAATTTTTACAAAAAAAGGTCAAACATTGTGAGCTAGTTTCTAACTTAAAATTTAAAAAGATTGCATTTAGCATTCATCACGAACTATCATATTTTTAAAAATAGTTGTCCTTCCCTTTATGCAACCTAAGATTAATCCACATCTTTCTTCACTTTTTCAAAACATTGCATACATTAAAATGAAAAACGTGGCTATTCATAATTACTAACGTATGCAACACAATTTAGTCCAAAATATGCAATTTATACTATAAAAAAACTGAAGTAAACCACAAAGTAAAAGTAACTGAAGTAAATTGCTAAATGTAAAAGATACGTAAACTAAAGAAATTTTTTTAAAATAGTAACAAAATAAACTGAACCACAAGGTCTGATCAATCACGCGACATTAAAATATCGGTGACTACACGATCGAGCTGCTCTTCAAACTCTCTGTCCTTCGCATCATGCTACTTCTGAGCCTGTGTGTCAGCTGGTTGTGACTCTGGTGTAGAATAAGGTGCTGTGACTGGTACCTCTACTGATTCAGATGATGGTGCTGGTGATGGTGGTGGTGTAAGTGCTACCGGCTCAACTGTAGCTACTGGCCTCTCCTCCTCCGGGAAGACAGGACTGTCCCCAGGCCAAGTAACTTGATCAATGAACTTATTTGGATGCATAAAAGGTCCTACAGGATGGCTCCAATAACTGGCACGGTAGAGATAGGTCAGACCCCTGTTAAGGGCTGCCTGCTGTCTCTGGATGTGGGTGAGATGAGCAAGGAGAATAGGGTCGGTAGTGGGAGGTGGGGATGGTGGTGGTGGTGGTGGTACTGATGATGTGATTAGAGGTTATGAGAATGGTGGAGGTGGTATTGATGATGGCTCTCCTGCTAGTGGTGCGGTCTCGACTCGGCAGTTTTGGTCAATAAATCTTTTATCAATTGAAGGTCGAATGGGGATGGTAGGCTCAATATCTACCCCCTGAGCTGCACATAATTTGTTAATAAAGGCAGGGAAACCAAGAGTTCCTTTTGGTTTTGCATCAGCGATAGTGGTCTTGGGATTTTGCTGAGCAAATCGAAAAATCTTATAAGAAAGGATTTGGGCTATGTCCATTGAGATATCTGGATCCAGGATGCATAAGAGGAGCTCACACTTAGGTATAGGTAGGTCTGAAATATGAGCGTTTGGAACAATATTTGCTAGGAGAAACATTGTCTAAACTCTCATCAGCATTGTCAAGTCCTTCCGAAGTAACCTGGTTGGATGCTGATTTGCCCCTCTCTGCAAATGGTGATCTGGGAGACACAAGACAGACTCCAACTCATGAATAGAGTAGACATATCGTTCCTTCTTCAATCTTCCATATGTACATAGTTCACCTTCCTCCAAATGCAGAATCTGAAACATCTTTACTTTATTAGAAATAAGACTGAACAAGGAAAATTTTTTTCCAAAATAAACCAACGGAACCAGGCATAATAGAAGAAGGTAAGGGAAGGTAAGGGAATAAAACCCAATTATAATGCAAACAGCGGAAGAAAGAGCGCCTAAGCGAGCCCCAACACAACGCTCACTCGCTCAGGCGAGGGCCAACACGCTTGAGCGAGACAGCCCAACTCGCTCGGGCGAAGTACCATTCGCGTAAGCGAAACCAATTAAAGACTTTCCTTTCCTCTCCTACTCGCTGGAGCGGACACTTAGTCACTGAGGCAAGTAACTCCACTCGGGTTTTCCTTCACTTGGAATCAGAATCTAAGTTCACTCGGAAATGTCTTATTCTCACGACTCCCTTGTGTATTCTCTTACTCACACCCATTTTATTATTGGGGATTCACAACTAAGACTCACTCGGAAGTTGACTCCGATAATCCCTCCATTCGGGAATGTTTTCCGTACCCATCTATTGGGAATATAGTCTACATCACACTAAAGCTTTCTCACCAAGTCAGATTCTACCTAAGAATCGTATAACTTCACTCACTCGGAAATACTCTAATTTCCCGCCACTCGGAGTATAGATAAATTCCTCTACATGCAAAGGACCTTGCAATACTGAAATCTACTCCCTATTATCTAGAGTATACTCTCTCTCTAGTAAGTTTACTACAACAGGCTTATCCAAATTAGCATTGCCAATTCAATCATCAGGGAACATTCACTCGGTTGATTTCCACTCAGAATCACCAAAACACTCTTAGTCAGAAAATTGTATCAAGGGAAACCTTTCGCTCCATAACCCGTTAACCAATGTACATTACCCGAACATTCATACATAGCATAGGATGAACATACAGTATAATGTATATATATATATTAACGTTTACATGCACATTGTCATATTCTTCACCCGGAAAGTGTTTAGTTCAAATATAATTAAACAAGGACCAAAATGTGAGCCGGCTAAGGCTATGACTGAACCTTATATACAATATATACATATACACATATAATTCCACAGTACACAAACGCTTCACACGGTATGCAGCTTTCCCATCATTCGCCATCTCGTGTGATGTTCACTGAAAAAAATAGCCACAGTACGGGTGAGCTTTTACATATAAAGCGACAGTTAGTGACTCGGCATCAGCATCAGTGCACACACACGTGTTCACTCGGGTTGCACTCAATTTAAATTAAAGCCATGCTTACTATGATATTTTCAATAACATACACTCACATACATATTACGTGAAGTTCATTTTCATTCATACAAAAGCATGCATCAACTCATTTGGAATTCATTCGTATCACTCCGAGTCATACAAATTGTACTATTCTAATTAACGTTGCATCTACATGCATGCCTACGGATCTGACTTAGACAATGATTTTCCGTTACAGGTTCCCTTACTGGCCTCTCATCCATTAGCCCTTCCCGCGTGGTACCGGCCTCCCATTGACGTCTCGAGACTTAACTCTAGCTCCCTCGGCTACCAAAAGCTCTCACAGGATCTAGCCAAGGGTCTATAGCTGGAGATCATTTCTTTGGGGTTCCTGACCTTCCACGGGTCACCCCGTTCCTATACATGCAGCTTATGTGTTTTATCAGCGAGCATCCTCGATTATCTGACACATTCCTCGTAACCATTAGAGTCATAACCGATCCAACATAGTTCCTACATTCACTCGTCAATCGTACCAGCATACACAGCAATCGAACAGTTCATGTTTATGACATCCCAGATGAAATCAACCGACAGCCACACATATATATCCTCTCGGTATTAACAATAATAGGAGCATGCATCACACGCATTTATGTGTAAATGACTATCAGGACCCAGCATAATAACCCTGAACACATGCATATAAATGTATAACTATTACAGGAATCTAGTATCACACATATGGTATCCAAGAATTAACAATCATGCATTGCATACAATCATCATAAACACATTCGCACACACGTAAGGCAACACGTTCATCCGGTACTGTCCATAAACCATGCATTTGACATGCAAGCGCCCGCTACCTACTGAAGGGACTCGAGAAGCTCTTTTGTTTCCCGACGTTTGGTCCGATGCTCTGTTTGCTTCGTTCGGTATTCTCACTCGTTCAGTCCCCCCTCGTACACAGTTGTACTCTACAATCGGCTCGGGGACAGGAAGCCATTCTCCTCCTATTTCGACGATCGTCCTTCATCGACTGAAGGAAACTCCAAATCCTCTACAACACCGTCATCGCGAGCTTGCAGAACAGAGAACAAAGGAGAAGAAGAACGAAGAAGAAGAAGAAAAGAGAACGAAGAGAGGAGAAGTAGAGGAAGAGGAATTAAAATGAATCAACAGTAATGGGCTCCCAAATATATATGCACCGAAGAACGAAGGAAGTAGGGTGGGAAAACGTGAAGCAGCAGCTTCCACACGTGGGACATACACACATAAATCACAATTAATTAATCATTAGTCTAATTATTAAGTTTAAAATTAATTAATAAGAAATTCATACTTGTACAATTATTTTTAGTTTAGTGGCTTAATCTCATTCGGTAATTAATTTTTAAATCGGGATGTTACAATTCTCCCCCTCTCAAAGAATTTCGTCCTCGAAATTCAAACGGTATCTTACCTTAGACACAACTCAGGGTATTGCTGCCTCATGGCTTCCTCGCGCTCCCAGGTATAAGAAGTACACCCGTTCTGCTGCCACGCTACTTCAACCAGTTATACATCCTTGCTCCTCAAGCGTTTTACCGACCGGTCCACAATTCTAGTCGGTATAGCCACGGTGGTCAAATCCTCTTTGATCTCCACTTCATCATCCGGCATTTCGTGAGTGGAATCGGGTAGATACTTCCTTAGTTGAGATACATGAACCACGTTATGCAATCGGGATAGGTGAGCTGGTAATGCAATTCGGTATGCCATGGAACTGACTCGTTCTAACACTTTGTAGGGTCCAATATATCGGGGGTTCAACTTCCCACTTTTCAAGGCTCGCCCGACTCCTTTACGCGGTGAAATCTTTAGAAACACCCTATCCCCGACTGAAAACTCCAATGGTTTGGTTCGTTTATCATGGTAGCTTTTCTGCCTATCCTAAGATGCCTTCATCCTTTCCCTAATTACTTCGATCTGTTCTGAGGTTTGTTTCACAATTTCCGGCCCTAATAGTAAACTTTCACCCGTTTCCGACCAACAGAGTGGGGTTCGGCATTTTCGACCATACAACGCTTCATAGGGTGCCATACCAATACTACTGTGGTGGCTATTAATATATGTAAATTCGATTAGGGGAAGGTACCGCTCCTAACTACCACCATGCTCCAACACACACGCCCTCAGTAAGTCCTCCAGACTTTGTATCGTTCGCTCGGATTGTCCATCCGACTGGGGATGATAGGCAGAACTCAACCAAAGCTTCGTGCCTAATTCTTTGTGCAGGCTTGTCCAAAACCGAGACGTGAATCTAGGATCCCTATCCGACACGATAGAAGTCGGCACACCATGCAGTCGGACAATTTCACAGATATAAATTTAGGCTAACTTCTGTAACGGATATCTCATGTTCACAGGCAGGAAGTGTGCAGTTTTCATCAATCGGTCAACAATGACCTAAATGGCATCATAACCCACTCGAGTTTTAGGCAATTCCATTACAAAGTCCATAGCAATTGAGTCCTATTTCCATACGGGGATCTCAAGTGGTTGCAACGCACCATACGGTTTCTAGTGTTCGACCTTCGACTTCTGACAGGTAACACACCGAGCCACATATTCCGCTACATTTCTCTTTAATCCGGGCCATCAGAATTGTAGTTTTAGATCGTGGTACATCTTCGTAGTACCCGGGTGGATACTTAACAGGCTCTTGTGGGCTTCATCAAGCACCATCTTCCTTAATTCACCTTCACTCGGCACATATATCCTATTCTTCACTCAGAAAATTCCATCCGATCCCTCGGTCAGAGACAAGTCCTTACCCTTGGCCTGAGTCTCCTTCATTTTAGCCAAGTAGGGATCTGACTTTTGTTGTTCAAATACCAGTCTCAGGAACTCATTGGCAATCTTCAACGTACCGAGCGTTATCCTCTGAGACGAAGGAACGTCAACATACAAATTCATGTCTCAGAATTGCTCCAATAACTCCACCTCCTTCACCATCATCACTGCCACATGGAGGGATTTCCGACTCAATGCGTTGGCTACAACGTTCGCCTTACCCGGATGATACTTCAGCTCAAAGTCATAATCCTTTAAAAACTCCGTCCATCTCCTCTGCCTCATGTTTAGTTCTTTCTGGTCGAATAAGTATTTGAGACTCTTGTGGTCGCTGTACACCTCAAATTTGGAACCGTACAAGTAATGCCTCCATATCTTTAATGCGAATACCACAGCTGCCAACTCTAAGTCATGGGTCGGATAATGCTTCTCGTGCGGCCTCAATTGTCGAGAGGCATAAGCTATCACTCGGTCCTTCTGCATTAACACGCACCTCAGGCCGAGTCCCGACGCGTCACAGTAGACCATGAAATTCTCTTGCAAATTTGGCAATGCCAACACTGGAGCGGTTGTCAACTTAGTCTTTAACTCTCAGAAACTGCTCTCACACTCGGAACTCCATGTGAAAGGGGTATTTTTCTGAGTCAACTTGGTCAGTGGCAACGCAAGCTTAGAAAAACCTTCAATAAATCTTCTATAATAGCCAGCTAAACCCATGAAGCTTCTTATCTCTGAGACCGACTTGGGTCTCTCCCATGCCATTACAGCTGCCACCTTCGAAGGATCTACCGAGACGCCTTCTTTAGAAATTACATGCCCGAGAAAGTGGATCTTATCCATCCAAAAATCACACTTCGAAAGTTTTGCAAACAGCTGTTTCTCCTTCAATATTTGAAGTACCGAACGAAGGTGTTCTTCATGCTCCTCAGGGGTCTTGGAATAGACTAAGATATCGTCAATAAAAACTACTACGAATCGGTCTAAATATGGGTGGAAGATGCTGTTCATGTAATTCATGAATATAGCAGGGGCATTTGTCACACCAAACGGCATTACTACATACTCGTAGTGGCCGTACCGAGTCCTGAAGGCAGTCTTAGGAATATCTGAGTCTTTCACCCGGATTTGGTGGTATCCCGATCGTAAATCAATTTTTGAGAAGACTGTAGCACCGCGTAGTTGGTCAATTAAATCGTCAATCCTGGGTAGCGGGTAACGGTTCTTAATCGTGAGCTTATTTAGCTGTCGGTAGTCTATACATAGCCTCATGTTGCCATTCTACTTTTTAACAAGTAACACCGGTGCGCCCCATGGTGAGACACTCGGTCGAATGAACTGTTTTCTGAGTAACTCATCCACTTGCTTTTTCAACTCAGCCAATTCTGTTGGGGACAGTCTATAAGGTGCATTGGAGACCGGCTTGGCTCCAGGAATCAAGTCTATAGAGAATTCAACTTTTCTGTTTGGAGGGACTCCCGGTACATCCTCCGGAAACACCTCAAGAAATTCACAAACAGTCGGAATATCGTTCACTCGGGTTCTACTCTCTCCCTCAGTTAAGCAAAGCATCATAAATATCTGAGCTATACCTTGTACCATGTAGTCATCATTGATCTGCCTCAGAAAAATTATTCTTCGGTTCTGACAGTCCACCAATACCTTGTTGGCTGAAAGCCAATCCATGCCCAACACAATGTCAAGGTCTTTCAAAGGCACACATACCAAATCGAAGGTGAAACTCCGATTGCCCAACGTAAAGGTTACATCTTTACACATCATTAATGTCAACACTTTAACGCCGGTCGGATTAGCTACCTCCAAAGTCCGATTCATATACACAGTCGGTACTTTCAAACGTCTCACACAATCGTCAGCAATAAAGGAGTGGGTAGCTCCAGAATCAAAAACTACATTAAGTGTATATCTACCGAGCGAGCACTTACTTTGCACCAAGTCATTTGCTTATGCAGCTTCCTCAGCGTTGATGGCGTAAACTCTCCCAGTAGCCGGTTGGTCAGCATTTCTTTTCCTGTCGCTTGGGGCAAACATCATGTTTCCTCGAGTTCCATTACCTCTGCCCCCAGCTCCGCGGCCACCATTTCCACGGCCTCTCCCCCGGAAGCCTCTATGATGCATGTTGGCGTTTGATTGGTGTAATTGAGGACAGTCGGGGTGAATGTGCCCCTTCTCATTGCAATGAAAACATATAACATCTCCTCCACTATCACAATTCTGAGCAAAGTGGTCGCCACCACATTTGAAACACTTGCCATATTTTGGACGTCCACCAGTCTGACCCCCTTGGTTACCCTGACCTTTATATCTAGCGGAGGATCCACTTCTTCCAACGCTACCTGATCTCTTGAAGCGTGACTGTTGAGGCCTCAAGGAGGGGTCTGCCTTACTGCTCTGGCCCGAGTGGGCCTTGTCATCTTCTTCGAAAATCCTGTATTTATTCACCAGCACCTGGAAGCTTCTAATTTCCTGGTGTCTGAAAGCTCTTTTAATGTCCAATCTCAGTCCGTTCTCAAATTTGAGGCATTTGGAACTCTCAGTCCCGGGTTGTTGGAAGGGCGGATAAAACAGACATAACTCTTCAAATCTGGCTGCATATTCTTCTACAGACATGGAACCCTGTTTCAGTTCCATAAATTCCAGTTCCTTCCGACTCCTCACCGTGTCGGGGAAATATTTTTCTAGAAAGCACGTTCTAAAATTCTCCCAGACTAGTTGGATGCCCGCGTCAGTCAGTCGGTTTTTGGTGATTTTCCACCAATTTTCTGCTTCGTCTCGCAGCATGTACACTCCGCATTCAACTTTCTGGGCCTCAGTACAATGAAGGCCCCCAAAAATTCTCTCCAAATCTTGAGTCCACTTGTAAGCTGCTTCAGGATTAAATCCCCCTTGAAACTCACTCGGCTTCCTCTTCAGGAAGCGATCCAGTACTTGGCCATCTTCAGTTCAAGGCTGGTTCTGCCTCTCGAACACGTCAGCAAAACACTGGAAGGCCGTGGCTATGGCTTCCATGCTATGACGACTCACCATGACTTATCCTGAAATCAACACCCCTTTCAAGGATAAGTTTACAAAATTTGCTTACTACCGATCGGATTTCAGCCCAACATTCAAAAACTATAACACATTATCATACAATCCCTTTAACATCACGTAATTAATCGGACAGCATAGGAACAATCCTCTACCCTCAGAACAACATCTCATAAACACATGGCTATACAATGATACTTAATTAAGCATCAAAGCCCTCAGATATTACAAACAATTCATGACAACTTGTCACAGGGTACATTACCGCTTACTAGGAGTAAGCATACCTTGGCCTTGGACCTTTTAAGTCCGCTCTGATACCAAACTGAAACATCCTTACTTTATTAGAAATAAGACCGAAAAAGGAAAACTTTTTTCCAAAATAAACCAACGGAACCAGGCATAATAGAAGAAGGTAAGGGAAGGTAAGGGAATAAAACCCAATTCTAATGCAAACAGCGAAAGAAGAAGCGCCTAAGTGAGCCCTAACACAATGCTTACTCGCTCAGGCGAGGGCCAACACGCTTGAGCGAGACAGCCCAACTCGCTCGGGCGAAAGTACCATTCGCGTAAGCGAAACCAATTAAAGACTTTCCTTTCCTCTCCTACTCGCTGGAGCGGACACTTAGTCGCTGAGGCGAGTAACTCCACTCGGGTTTTCCTTCACTCAGAATCAGAATCTAAGCTCACTCGGAAATGTCTTATTCTCACGATTCCCTTGTGTATTCTCTCACTCATACCCATTTTATTATTGCGGATTCACAACTAAGACTCACTCGAAAGTTGACTCCGATAATCCCTCCACTCGGGAATGTTTTCCGTACCCATCTCTTGGGAATATAGTCTACATCACACTAAAGCTTTCTCACCAAGTCAGGTTCTACCTAAGAATCGTATAACTTCACTCACTCGGAAATACTCTAATTTTCCGCCACTCGGAGTATAGATAAATTCCTCTACATGCAAAGGACCTTGCAAGACTGAAATCTACTCCCTATTATATAGAGTATACTCTCTCTCTAGTAAGTTTACTACAACAGGCTTATCCGAATTCGCATTGCCAATTCAATCATCAGGGAACATTCACTCGGTTGATTTCCACTCGGAATCACCAAAACACTCTTAGTCGAAAAATTGTATCAAGGGAAACCTTTCGCTCCATAACCCGTTAACCAATGTACACTACACGAACATTCATACATAGCATAGGATGAACATACAGTATAATGTATATATATATATAAACGTTTACATGCACATTGTCATATTCTTCACCCAGAAAGTGTTTAGTTCAAATATAATTAAACAAAGACCAAAATGTGAGCCGGCCAAGGCTATGACTGAACCTTATATATAGTATATACATATACACATATAATTCCACAGTACACAAACGCTTCACACGGTATGTAGCTTTCCCATCATGCGCCATCTCGTGCGATGTTCATTAAAAAAATAGCCACAGTAGGGGTGAGCTTTTACATATAAAATGACAGTTAGTGACTCGGCATCAACATCAGTACACACACACGTGTTCACTCGGGTTGCACTCAATTTAAATTAAAGCCATCCATACTATGATATTTTCAATTACATACACTCACATACATATTACGTGAAGTTCATTTTCATTCATACAAAAGCATGCATCAACTCATTCGGAATTCATTCGTATCACTCCGAGTCATACAAATTATACTATTCTAATTAACATTGCATCTACATGCATGCCTACGGATCTGACTTAGATAATGATTTTCAGTTACAGGTTCCCTTACTGGCCTCTTGTCCATTAGCCCATCCCACGTGGTACCAGCCTCCCATTGACGTCTCGAGACTTAACTCTAGCTCCCTCGGCTACCACGAGCTCTCATAGGATCTAGCCAAGGGTCTGTAGCTGGAGATCATTTCTTTGGGGTTCCTGACCTTCCATGGGTCACCCTGTTCCTATACATACAGCTTATGTGTTTTATCAGCGAGCATCCTCGATTATCCGACACATTTCTCGTAACCATTAGAGTCATAACCGATCCAACATAGTTCCTACATTCACTCGTCAATCGTACCAGCATACACAGCAATCGAACAGTTCATGTTTATGACATCCCAGATGAAATTAACCGACAACCACACATACATATCCTCTCGGTATTAACAATAATAAGAGCATGCATCACACGCGTTTATGTGTAAATGACTATCAGGACCCAGCACAATAACCCTGAACACATGCATATAAATGTATAACTATTACAGGACTCTACTATCACATATATGGTATCCAAGAATTAACAATCATGCATTGCATACAGTCATCATAAACACATTCGTACACACGTAAGGCAACACGTTCATCCGGTACCGTCCATAAACCATGCATTTGACATGCAAGCGCCCCCTACCTATTGAAGGGACTCGAGAAGCTCTTCTATTTCCCGACGTTTGGTCCAATGCTCTGTTTGCTTCGTTTGGTATTCTTACTCGTTCAGTCCCCCCTCGAACACAGTTGTACTCTGCAATCGGCTCGGGGACAGGAAGTCGTTCTCCTCCTATTTCGACGATCGCCCTTCACCGACCGAAGGAAACTCCAAATCCTCTGCAACACCGTCGTCACGAGCTTACAGAACAGAGAACAGAGGAGAAGAAGAATGAAGAAGAAGAAGAAAAGAGAACGAAGAAAGGAGAAGTAGAGGAAGAGGAATTAGAATGAATCAACAGTAATGGGCTCCCAAATATATATACACCGAAGAACGAAGGAAGTGGGGTGGGAAAACGTGAAGTAGCAGCTTCCACACGTGGGACATACACACACAAATCACAATCAATTAGTCATTAGTCTAATTCTTGAGTTTAAAATTAATTAATAAGAAATTCATACTTGTGCAATTATTTTTAGTTTAGTGGCTTAATCTCATTCGGTAATTAATTTTTAAATCGGGATGTTACAGAATCTCTCCAAGGTGATCATTAATTGTGTCTCTGGTATTGGAAACCCATTTGCCTCTAATCCAAGCTCTTCCATAGCGCCTTCAACCCACCAGGCATTTGCATAAAACTCCTTTACCACCTCCGGATCATATTTAACTCTTGGATTAGTGATTCTCAGCCACTTTCTTTGCCTTATTTTGTTCAAAAATTCATCACATTCTCCTTCTCGTAGGTCGACCCTTCTCTCCGGTAAGATAGTCCAATGCTGAATGTTATCGAATCTCTTTTCTTTTTCCTTATTTTTAAATTTTTGTTATGTTGGAGGAGAAGATTTAGATGTCCACTTCCTCTTGCCTCGGTCCCTGTATTTAGCAGCTCTTTATTGTCCTTTCTGTCTTTCACTTGCATTCTTTGTGCAAACCATTTCCTGAAAATAAATTAGGCAAAAATATTGAGAATCAGGGTATTTGTAACATCCTGAATTTTATAAAAAATGATTAAATATGAGGAATAAATATTAAATAATTATAAATAGGTTAATGAGTGTCCCAAAAATATTAGAATAATTAAATTAGGATTTATTATGGATATTTATGATTTATTGAGGCTTTAAGAGTTAAAATTTATACCCGGTTAAAATATAAGTGTTAGACCAAGTATCTCCGATTGAGATGTCGTTGATCAGGGCTGTTAAGAATATTATTGGGAATCCGAATACGTCTTCAGAATAATTTTTGGATTTAGTGTTGAGCCCAAACTGAGATCCTGTATGTTGTAAAACAGAAAAATTTTAATGAAGGGAATAAAATTAAAACATAAAACCCTACTCTCCCTTCTCCTCTCACGTTGGTTTTTTAGCTCCCCTTGGCAAACACTTCTTTCATTTTCTCCTCCCATTCTCTTCATCTTTTACCTCTCTAAACCTATCAAAAATGATGGTGCCCCTACTTCCTCCCTCCATTTTCGTTTTTCCCATGGAGCTTGAAGGAGATGATGTTAATGGAAGCTCCTCCCTCTTCTTCCTCAAATTTTTGTCACCCTCTCCCTCTCTTAGAAGCCCATTGTGATTTCTTGGCTTAAGGTATGTCTCCCTCCATTTTAATGAGCTTGAGCCTTAGGTTTTGATTTTCATATAATTGGGAGAGTCTTATATGTATAGGTAGATGTTGGGAAGCCATTAATGATGTGAAACCCTAAGGTGGGGTGTTTTTAGTGTGAGTTTTATGAGGGCTTTGGAGGGTACACGAAAGTGGCAAATGATGGAGTAGGAAATGATGAATATAAGTGCTGGTTATTGAATTTTTATGGAAACCCTAACTTTAGGAATTTGAGGAAAGTATAAAATGTGAGTAGGAAGTGTGTTTAATGATGTTAGGGAATGATATTGATGAGGAACAATGGTCATTAATGATGATTGATGAATATTAATAATGGTGATTAAGTTTTGATGAAACCTTAGCCCTAAGAAATTAAGGGAAATGAGTAATGATGCTAGGAGAAATGATTTTAAGTGTAAACCCATGATAAATTTTGTTTGGGTGTTGTTAATGATGATGTTTGTTGGGTGATTTTAGAGGAAAACCCTAAGTATAAAAATTGGGGCTTTTGACTTAATTGATAGTTAAAAATGATTTAGGCTCTTAAAATGAGTTTTTGGGAAGGATGAGATTGATTATTGGTTAATGATGATGAATTTTGAACTAAGATAGTGACGTTGTGCTTATGATGGTCATTGTTAGTGGAATGAACGAAATGAACATAGTGGGTTGATGAGTTATTGAGCCATGATAAATAATATATGAAATTGTTGATTGATAATGGTTTGAAGGGAGCTAAGAGGCTCATGATGAATTTGAATGGCAAACGATAGTTTAAGTGACGGTGAAAGAGATGTTGTTGTTGTTGGGTATAGTTGGCCCTTTAAGATATAGAGAATCTTGGTTTTGGGAATGGAATTCCCAAAGCCTAACATAATGGTATGAATTAGTATTTTAGCAAGTCTAGGACTTGATATTGGGCTTTATGATAAGCTAAAAAATGTTTAGAATTATGAGGAATGCCTTGAGATGGCTTATTAATTATATGAATGCATATGTATGTTGTGTAGATTGTATTCCGGGTAATGCGACGGAACATTCGGAGCATTGGAATCGTGGTTCTTCCCTTAAGGTAAGAGAGGATTTTACATTCAAATTGCATGAGTTATATAATTAATGATTATTATATGTCATGATACTCATGCTTGCCTTGCCATGTTTATAGTGAAATGATGTGAATGGCAAATTATTGGCTATTGGTGATATATATATGTATATATGAATTAATGATGAATGTTTAGTGCCCTTTAATGGGATAATGCACCGTTGATGAATAACCCATGAGGGGTTGAAATATGCATACACCATGTGAATTTAGAATTCCATGTAATTTCGATGAATGAATATTGGAAATAAGAGGCTAAGGCCAATAGATGACATTATATTGATAGGGAAATTACTTAAAATGTAAAACTAGGTGTTGACATTAATGCATAATTGAGGAACTAATAGAGCCAAATAGAGTTTTATGAGGATTGAATGGCATGGGATAGTTCTAATAGCTTCCATGTATAGTTTATGACTTGTAGGAATTGAAGTGGGCCAATTCTAATGAGAATAGGCCCTTGAGTTGCATAAAAGTGCCTCAAAATGAGTAAAATGTATTTATGCGCATACGTCACTCCTTTTAAAGGATTTCTAAGTAAGGCCAGTGGCCACGCTTCACAAATGGTGTAATTTAGTTGGTGTCAAAATTTGGTAGCATTTGGAGTTGATATAAAAAATTTAGAAGGGTTGGAAGTCCAAAATTATGCATTTTCTGCATAATTTCTACAATCTGATAGGCCGTAATTGATTAGATTATCAGTCTAATCGATTACGAGGATTCTATTTCTATAGTAATCGATTGGCTTAATCGATTATAAACCTGTACGCAGCTCAATAATCGATTGCGTTCGAGGGCGTAATCGATTAGAGACCAAACAGAATCAGTGTAATCGATTGTGTTCAAGGTGAAATTGACTATGTACTAAAACAGAAACAAGGTAATCAATTACCCTAGTCTCGTAATCAATTATGCACAACACCTGATACATTGTACCATCTACAAAAGCAGTGTAATCGATTAGCTCCTACCCCGTAATCAATTATCACTAGCTAAATTGATTAAATCAGCTTAGGATTTGCATTTTTACTTCTTTTGAGTACTTATCTTGTACTCCTTTGACCTTTAGGCCTATTTGACAATTAAATAGGGTATTCTGAAACCTTCTTCCAATCCTATGCATACTTTTGGAATAATTGCGAGCAAATTCACTAGGGGTACATGTGTGGTTTGTCTTAGTAGTGATTGGGGAATGGCTTAAGGCCTTGGCAAGGTATGTGTATGCCCATGCTATGTTATGAAGACATGTATGCTTCCCCTCTATTGACATATTATGAATCTTGATGAAAAGTAAATGATATGATTGCATGACACACCTTGATTGACGATGGAACTAATAAGGGCACAATTGAATGGCAATGAGTTATTATAACTTAATGAATTTTGAAGAAATGTCAACGGTAATTATTATTATTGTTATGACATTATGTTCGATGCAAGTGAAATCTTGTATATGTAACTTGAATTGTATTGGCTAGCATGTGATGCTATGAACTTGAAACGTATTTGTTAACATGCCTTGTTGAACTCCATGCGTGGATTAAAGTAAGAATGATATTATTGCTATTGAGATGTCAAGTATATGAATGATATGCCTTGAGGGGCTTTGTAAATGATTGTATGTTAATTATTAAAAGTGCCAAATTAAAATATATCCCTATGTGGGAGGGTGAGATATCCTTGCGAGGTTAAGATTGGATATGCATCATTGCATTGTTTCATTCATGGCGTGGCATAGCATTGAAATTATGTGGTTGCGATCACAATGAATAACCTTGCTGGGTTCCACGAAGGGGGTACCCGACGTGATGATGTTATGATATTTGATGAATGAATAACCTTGTCGGGTTCCACGAAGGGGGTACCTGACGTGATGATGTTATGATATTTGATGAATGAATAACCTTGTGAGGTTCCACAAAGGGGGTACCCGACGTGATGATGTTATGATATTTGATGAATGAATAACCTTGCGGGGTTCCACGAAGGGGGTACCCGACGGGATGATGTTATGATATTTGATGAATAAATAACCTTGCGGGGTTCCACGAAGGGGGTACCCGGCGTGATGATGATATAATATTTGTGAAATGAATAACCTTGCGGGGTTCCATGAAGGGAGTACCCCTTGCGAGGCAGGAAACCGACATGATGACAATTGATATATAGATTTGTGAAATGAATGATATGGTGGTTGTGATCACCTAATGGTAAGAAATGGATCCATTGCATATGCATTAAATAGTTAACATATGAATTAGCCATAGATACATGGCATTTGAGGTAGAGATGACCAAAATGAGATGAGAACCTCTTGAGAGAGTGTTAATTGATTAAAGATTTAAATGGCTTAATGATGATGACTATGAATGCCTATAATGATGTAGGGTTATGTGATTGTGTATGTGCTTGTGCTTGTGCTTGACATGAATTATGGACAATGAGGCTTGTATGCCTAACATGATATCTTGATAATGGTTATTAAATAAATTAATGATTTATTTACAAAGCACACATATTTATATGGATGTACACATAATCACAATGCATTTATATTCATCATTTTGAATGTATAACTCACTTTCCCATGTTGTCTCCTTTTTAGCATTGTGATGCAGGATTATCATGGGATGAGATCGTTTCTTGAACTAAAGCTTTCAAGGAAGGTAAATAGTTGTAATGGAAAGCCTTGGCCGGAATGACTACTAATTATATTGTGATAAATGAATTGTATATGATGATAGTTGATAACCATCGATTGATGATATTGTATGGATGACAATGTATATGGATGATGTATTGATAATACATAAGCTAAGATTAAAATTCATGATGGGAAATGAATGATATTTGGATGCTTGCTTGGTTGTGACCTATTAGGCTTATATGATGTGGTTGCATGGTTGTTTGAGCCTTTTTCCATATCTTCATATATGGAACTAGGCGAGTGCCCCGTATACATATTCTTCTTCCGTTGTAAACTCAAATTATTTTGTATACATATGTGGGGGTTTTTATTAGCGATCCAGTTTATAAATTATTAAATCTCACTCTTTGATTTTCTGTGGTTCGGGTCTTGATGTAATCGTTATGGTGTTTTAAAATTATTTTAAACGTAAAAAATTTACTCACATTTTTATTAATTATTATCTTGATTACATCGGGATTCGAGTCCAAAAACTTGGAGTGTGACAGTATTAACATGTAAGTATCAGTGAAAGCATGTGAATCATGTAATACTAAAACAGAGCATTTGAAGTAAGTTCCTATCAATACAATTTGTCATTAATACCTAAACAATTTATTTGTATAATTTCACTCAAAACACCATTATTATTTATCATTGATATTCAAAATTGAAAAAGACAAGAGCACCACTAGTATTATGACATAGCAAAAATATTCATTGAAACAGAGTACGATGTCAACAGCTAATGTGTGTCAATGAAAGTGTCCACAAGGTTATTTCAACATCACAATGAAAGTTATTCATCTTTAAATTTATCACATCTAGAAATTTGAGTTTCTAAGCACATGATAAATTCAAGTTGGTGGTACCCAAAAATAGATCATGAACAACATTCCATTGTTATCATCTCTACAACTTCCATTGTTGATTCAAACAAAAGGCAAACTTAAGGTAAACACCTTTTCAACCTAATATCAACAGCCCCAACACATTTATGCTAGAAGAAGATGACATGCTACCTAGAAGGATATATATATTCAAGAGATGAATAGATAGCATGTTTTCTAGAAAAGAAAAAGTGTACTTACCTGGTGATGCTTGGAAAACTTGAACCCTAGAAGAAAGAAAGAGAAAGAAGCGGTGCCCAACCCTTGAAATCGAAAACGGAAATGGAGGAAATATTATGGGGGAGAGGTTTTTAAGAAGAAAGGGAATTTGTAACTGCCAAATGAGTTTAAAAGCTTTTTAAAAACCTCTACCGCTTAAATTCTCTCGAGCGAGCTTTAGTCGCTGCTGCAAATTTGAGTTTCTAGAATTGAAGGAAAAAGAAGACAGATGAAGGGTTTTAGAGGCTTTATTTCGCTTAGGCGAAGATAATTCGCTACAGCGAAATAAGAGGGGAATGGCACCTGATGCTTAAATAATTCCTTCGCTCAAGCTATTTATGCTTCGCTTAAGCAAAATATTGACAGTATCAATTCTGGATAAAGTTCACATGTGCGAAGAGACAGCGCTTAAGCGAGTAAATCAAATTTACACTCTGGAAGTATTTCGCTGGAGCGAATTGATATCGCTTAAGCGATTTTGTTCCAGTGTCTAAATCTCTGCATCTCTCCTGGGCGACATTTAATTCACTTGAGCGAATATTATAGTTACTGCAAACTTCAACTTTTTTATAAATTTTCTGCAACATTCGTTTGAGTGAGTTAAACGTCGCTTAAGTGAATTTACTCCAGTAGCTAAATTAACATTTTACGCTTGGGCGAGTTGCAATGGCTTCAGACGAGGTTTTATGAAGGTGATACTCGCTTGAGCGAAGTAAATATCGCTTGAGCGAGTTAACTTTGGTTCAAAATTTGCATACCTCACTTGAATTCTTGCTCTTTTTTCAATTTCACCATTCCATTTTTTCAATTACCTGGGTTTTGACATGCACTAAATATGACATAAAATCAAGACTAACAAACAAAGAAATCCACACACACAACAAGTCCTACAAAATTCACACTAAAAGATCAACAAAACTGGGTTGCCTCCCGGTTAGCGCTTGTTTAACATTATTAGCTCGATGCTTGATTTACTTTTACACTTCATGAAAGTGGATTAGCATGTCTATCTTCTCCACACCTCCACCCATATAGGGTTTAAGTCTTTGCCCATTAACAGTCCAAGTTCTTTCACATTCAGGATCTTTAAGCTCAACTGCACCATAGGACTTAACTTTCTTGACTGTAAAGGGTCCAGACCATTTTGATCGTAGCTTGCCTGGAAAAATTTTCAACTTTGAGTTAAATAAAAGTACTGACTGACCTGGGTAGAAGCTTTTCTTCAAAATCGTTTTGTGATTATAAGCCTTCATTCTATCTTTGTAGATTTTTGAAGACTCATATGCTTTCAGCCTCCATTCTCCCAGCTTTTCAAGTTGAATTTTTCTCTCCTTAGCAGATGCTTCAGGATCAAAATTAAGCAATTTCATTGCCTAATAAGCTTTGTGCTCCAACTCTACAGGGAGATGACAACTTTTTCCATAGACCAGCTGATAGGGTGAAAATCCAGTCGAGGCGTTAAAAGTTGTTCTGTAGGCCCACAAAGCATCATCTAGCTTTAAAGACCAATCTTTCCTACTTTGGGAAACTGCTTTTTCTAAAATTCTTTTGATTTCCCAGTTAGAAACTTCCACTTGGAATTAGCCTGGAGACTAGAAATTCAAAGCTTATCATCCTCCAGGTCTTATAATTGGAGACCAGGTAGCTAGAGTTAAATCAAGATCTAGAATTCATGATTAATCCATAATTGCTTTGGTTTCAGAGATAGAACCAAAGAATGTGGTAGAAGCATTAGAAGACACTGATTAGATCATTGCCATGTAAGAAGAGCTGAATCAGTTTAAGAGAAACAAAGTCTAAAACCTTGTTCCAAGACCCAAAAATAAAAGTATCATTGGAACAAAATGGTTCTTTAGGAATAAACTTGATGAAGACGGTAAAGTCATTAGAAACAAAGCCAGGCTTGTAGCTCAAGGCTACAATCACTAAGAAGGTATAGACTTTACTGAAACCTTTACACTTGTAGCTAGACTGAAGGCTATCAGGATACTTCTTACATTTGCTGCATTTAAAAGATTTACATTATATCAGATGGATGTAAAGAGTGCTTTTCTAAATAGTTTTATAGAGGAAGAAGTTTATGTAAAATAACCCCCTAGTTTTGAAGATGTGTCTTTTCCTAACTATGTTTTTAAACTTAGTAAAGCACTATATAGTCTGAAACAAGCTCCAAACACTTGGTATAAAAGACTTAGATCTTTTTCATTTCAAAAGGTTTCACAAGAAAAAAAGCAGACACAACTCTATTCAGAAAAAGCTCTCAGAAACACTTTATTATTATGTAGATTTATGTGGATGATATTATTTTTGGTGCTACTGATGAAAGTTTATGCAAAGATTTTTCTAAAATGATGCAAGCTGAATTTGAAATGAACATGATGAGAGAACTTAAATTTTTCCTAGGCTTGTAAATTAAATAGACCAATGATGGTATTTTTATTAAATAATAGAAGTACACCAAGGAGTTGCTTAAAAAGTTTAACATGGAAGATGCCAAGCCTATGAGCACCCCTATGCATCCTAACTGTATAATCAATAAAGATGATTCTGGTACATCAGTGGATCAGACCTTGTATAGAGGAATGCTAGGTTCACTCTTGTAGCTCACATCCAGCAAACCTGACATAATGTTTAGTGTTTGCATGCGTGCAAGATATCAATCAGACTAACCTTGGGTTGTTCTATAAGAGAATAGACTCCTTCTCTCTATCTAGATTCTGTGATGTAGATTTTATAGGTGATAGAGTGGATAGAAAAAGTACAAGTAGTGGATGCCACTTCTTAGGGAAAAGTCTGATATCATGGGGAAGCAAAAAGCAAAATTCTATTGCACTCTTAATAGTAAAAGCATAGTACATGTGTGCAGCAGGCTGTTGTTCCCAACTTATTTGGATAAAATATCAGCTTGAAGATTACTCAATTAAAGAAAGAAAGATTCTTGTATACTATGATAATACAAGTGCAATAAATCTTTCAAAGAACCCTATACAACATTCCAAAGCCAAACACATAGAAGTAAAATATCACTTTATCAGAGATTATGTGTAAAAAGGAATTCTAGACATGAAATTTATGGACACAGATCATCAATAGGCAAACATCTTCATAAAGCCTTTAGCTAAGGTGAGGTTTGCTTTTATTAAGCATAATCTAAACTTAAGAAATGTCTGATGCATGTAATGTTTGATGCTTAATATGTCTAAACCCACACTCACTTCTACATATTTCTGAGAGAAAATGACTAAGTCTTTTGGGATTTATGTTAACTATCAAAATGTTTTATATTTCATTGCTTTTTATTTTAAAACATAGAACATGGCAGCAAGTAATGCCTTTTTGTGTAACTGTCATCTGAACGTGTATTCTCTCTCTTCCTTAGTAGTCAGTTTTTACTCTTTAAATATTGGACTTTTCATTTGCATTTCCCACCTTTTGCTAAAACCTTTTCATCTGTCTTTCAAAAAACCTCTTTTTTTTTCTAAAACCTAAAACCTTTCTTCTTTCTTAAGCATCTGCAATGGCACTCAACATTTCATACATTATGGAGTCCTCCTACTTCCATCTTAAGCAGCATAAAATGGAAGGAAAGGACGTCACTGAGGAGCTTAAAGGAGTTGGTTGGACTACTTTCTGTATGGATAAAGAACCATACTCTTCATCCTTGATTTTAGAAGTCTAGAAGACTGCCTCTGTAAACAAATCAAAATGCATTATGATGGGAAAACTAAAAGGGAAGATTGTTGAAAATTCTAAAGATGTTGTGGCTACTGTGACTGGCTATCCATCAGTAAGAGAAATGTTTAGAAAGAATTTTGAATATGAATGTGTATCAAGTCTAGAGATAAACAAGGCACCTTACGGGACTACTCACCCAGCCAAAGCTATTTCAGGAAGTCTCTTTCCAAAAGTGAAAATGCTTCACCTGGTGATGAAGCAAGTGTTCTGCCCTCGTAAGAGTGCTAAAGACACTGTCACAAAGCTGGATAGATTCTACATGTATTTCATACTATAGAAGGAGAATGTCAGCCTCCCAAACGTCATTATTACGTATCTAATCTCCTCAGTTAGAAAGAAGCAGAACAAGGTACCTTATATAGGAGTACTGATGAAGGTCTTTGCCCTAGAAAATATGAAGACTCGAATAATGCCAGATCTGGTAAAGCCTTTCTCTCTAGTAAGCAAGCTGCCAGGCTTCTAACCTCTGTTTGATCAATTGGTGGAGAAGACTTCTCCTTCACTTGTTAAAAAGAAAAGGTCTGCTCTTGCTGAAGTAAGGAAGAAAAAAATTGAAGGTTTTCTTTTTAAAGAAGCTCCCAGGTAGAAGAAAAGGAGTGAGAGAATGAAGTGTGCTGCCAAGAAAGCCAAAGATATGGTTCTAGACTTCTCTGACGAAAGTTCAGATTCAGCCTTGGAAGTAAAGCCTTTAAGAGTCATCCCCCTTCTTCACCACCAGAAAAGAAGTCTGATCCCAAGGAGTCAGTATAGTCTTCAGACACTGATGATGATCTCACTAAGTCAACTTCAGAATAAGAAAGAACCTGTTTTTTAACTTCAACAACCTTAACCTTAGCCTCAACCTCAATAGACTCCTCAGGCAACCCCTCAGCAACAAGTTTTGCAAGGTTCTTAGGTGACCCCTCAACAAGTATCCTCTCAATAACAGACCTCACATCCGCAAAAGAAAACACCTTAGTAGCAACAAACTTCAACCAACTTATGTCAGAAATTCATCAACATCTACACCACCCTGTATCCTAAGGTATCTGTGCATGGATGGTCTAGAACCAAATGGACAAGGAAGGTCAATGAAAGGAAGACTAACTATTACCTCAATGAAGACACATCATGATGAACTCATGAAGTGTGAAGGATATCCAAACTTCTCTAACTACGTAACCTTCATTTCTGGGCAACTGAAGAAATTTCCTGAATATGATGTGAAGAAATGGAATCACATAGATTGGATGAATCGATTTTATGAGCTTGTTGGACAGATCAAAGTGATAAAGCCAACTTTGTAGCATCTTGCCTTGTTTGTCAAAAGGCTAAGGTCGAGCATCAAAGACCATCTGGTTATTTGAGACCTTTGGAGATCCCTATTTGAAGGTAGGATAGCATAGCTATGGATTTTGTTTCTGGACTACCCAGAACTTATGCTGGAAATAATGCCATATGGGTGATTGTTGATCGGTGGATGAAGTGTGCTCACTTCTTGCCCATGAATATAAAGAGTTCATTGGAGAAATTAGCCCAGTTGTAAATAAAGGAGATTGTTAGGTTGCATGGTGTGCCGTCTAGTATTATATCTGACCGTGATCCTCAGTTTACTTCTCAATTTTAGGGAAGTTTGCATGATAAGTTAGGTTCTAAGTTGAAACTTAGTTCCGCTTATCATCTTTAAACTGACGGACAATCCGAAAAGACGATACAAAGCCTTGAAGATATGTTGAGGGCTTGTGTTCTTGAACATGATGGATATTGGGAGAGATTCTTACTGCTGATTGAGTTTACATACAACAACAGCTATTATAGCTCTATTGGTATGGCTCCCTATATGGCATTTTATGGTAGAAAATGTAGAACGCCTCTATGTTGGCTAGAGACCGGTGAAAACTTGGCTTTAGGGTAGAAGATTGTTCAGGAGACTACTGAGCAAATTAAACAGATACAAGAGAATATGAAGATTGCTTAAGATAGACAGAAGAGTTATTATGACATGAGGCATAAACCACTTGAATTTCAAGTTAGTGATCATGTATTCCTGAAAGTCTCGAGTGATAAAGGGATTGGAAGGGCGTTGAAAAGTGGAAAGTTAAGCCCTAAGTTTATTGGACCTTATGAGGTTTTGGAGCAGATTGGTGATGTTGCTTATCGAATTGTACTTCCTCAGCATCTCACTAATCTACACAATGTGTTCCATGTATCCCAGTTGAGGAAATATGTCCATGATCTTCTACATGTAATTCCCACGGACGATGTTGATGTACGAGAAGATCTATCCATTCCTCTTGTTTTTGTTCGTATTGTTAAGCAATCCATGAAGAGATTACGGAACAAGTTGGTGCCTTTGGTAAAGGTCACTTGCAAGCATGGAAATATGGAGACGTCCACATGGGAACCTGAGGACGATATCAAAGAACGATACCCAGACGTGTTCAAATCTGGTATGTTAAATTTTGAGGATGAAATTTTCTTTACAGGTACCTAACCGTTTGCCCACAGGTGACACCAACGCTCTCAGCGTCAACAGAGGTGCTCACGGGCAGCCCGAGTCCCACTCGGAGGTTACCTTGAGTCCCACTCAAGGATTTCAAAGCGTCCCATGCTTTTCAGTAAACCGATGGTAGTGTCCCACACTACGTGCTCCCAGCACAACGCATCCCATGCGCCACACGCGGATCCATCGCACAACACAGCCTTCATACGTACAATTTTTTACTAAGCCACACACACTTCACATACAGTCAGTAATACGCATTCGGAATTCAACATATTAACCTAACACACATACTTCCATACAAACAGAAACATAGCTCAAGTAGATGAATACAATAACACACGCGTCCCATGTGATCGGTGTCAACCAATATCAGTTTCAATAAAGTATTCCAATCAACACAAGCATAACATGCAATCGGTATTCAGCAGCATCAGGATTCAAACAACGCATGCATCAGTATGAATATTATCAGATCCACTACACCAATACTTAATCACATGCAATCAACATTTTATATTTATATCAACTCACAGGTCACATAAACCACACGGTTATCATCATCAATCACTCAACACTCCCTTTCCATGCAATCATTCGACATTTTCCAAGCTATCGGCATGCATCTCAAGGACGATACTAAACATGCAACGTTCACCCTCACTCATCATGCACCCAGTATTACGCACTCTACATGCAAGTATATCATACAACAGAATACTATACAATAATTATCAACACCCGGAACCCGTCCATAACCCATGCATTTAACATATAAGGTACTCCCCTACCAACTGCGAGACACCGAGAGACTCCTCAGCCTGGGCGTTGGTCCTTCTCCTAGCTGCTTCGCTCGATACTTCCACTCGTTCAGGGAAGAAGAAGAAGAAGAAGAAGAGAGAAAGAGAAAGAGAAGAAGGGAGAGGAGAAAAATCGAAGAGGGAATTCTGAAGAATGAATGGCAAGGGACCATCGACCACTACATATATGCATGCACAAGGAATGGAAAGGTGGGGTAGGGGAAACGTGAAGCAGCAGTCTGCTCACGTCACCCAGTCCCATCAGCAACAACCAATGGCTAATCCTACTTAAATCAGCACTCAATTGATTAATTAAGTTAATGGTAATTAGTTAAGCAATTTCCTACCTCTGAAATTATTATTTTAATGGCTTTATTTCACCTGGTACTTCATTTAAAATCGGGATGTTACAGTTCTCCCTCTCTCAAAAGAATTTCGTCCTCGAAATTCACTCGGTGACTCACCTTGGTAAATAACTCGGGGTACTGCTGCCGCATTGCATCCTCGCGTTCCCAGGTATAAGAGACATACCTGTTTTGTTGCCACTCGACTTCAACTAGTTGCACGTCCTTACTCCTTAAATGCTTTACCGATCGGTCCACGATTCTAGTCGGTACAGCTACAGTGGTTAGGTCTTTCTTGATTTCCACTTCGTCATCAGGCATTGTGTGGGTAGAATCGGGTAAGTACTTCTTTAGTTGGGATACATAAAACACATTATGCAATCGGGATAAGTGAGTAGGTAACGCTATTCGGTATGCCATGGAGCCGACTCGTTCTAACACCTGATAAGGCCCAATGTATCGGGGGCTCAACTTCCCACCTTTCAAGGCTCGCCCGACTCCTTTACTCGGTGAAGTCTTCAAAAACACTCTATCTCCGACTAAAAACTCTAGTGGTTTGGTCCGTTTGTCATGGTAGCTCTTCTGCCTATCCTGGGACGCCTTCATCCTTTCCCTTATCACTCGGATTTGCTCTGATGTTTGCTTTACAATTTCTGGCCCCAATAGCAGACTCTCACCCATTTTCGACTAGCAGAGTGGGGTTCGGCATCTTCGACCATAAAGTGCTTCGTAGGGTGCCATACCGATACTGTTGTGGTGGCTATTGTTGTATGTAAACTCGATCAGGGGAAGGTACTGCTCCCAATTCCCACCGTGCTCCAACACACACGCCCTTAGCAAGTCCTCCAGGCTTTGAATCGTTCGCTCGGATTGTCCATCCGATTGGGGGTGGTAAGCCGAACTTAGCCAAAGCTTCGTACCCAATTCTTGGTGCAGGCTGGTCCAAAACCGGGACGTGAACCTAGGGTCCCTATCCGATACGATAGAAGTCGGTATACCATGTACTCGAACGATCTCGTGAATGTAAATCCGAGCCAACTTATGCAACGGGTACTTCATGTTCACAGGTAGGAAGTGTGCACTCTTCGTCAGTCGGTCCATAATGACCCAAATCGCATCATGGCCCGCTCGGTTTTTGGGCAATCCCATGACAAAGTCCATAGCAATTGAGTCCCATTTCCACATGGGAATCTCCAGGGGTTGCAATGCACCATACAGCTTCTGGTGCTCGACTTTCGACCTTTGACAGGTGATACACTAAGCCACGTATTCTGCCATATCCCTCTTTAATCCGGGCCACCAGAATTGTGCCCTTAGATCGTGGTACATCTTTGTGGTACCCGGGTGGATACTGAGTAGGCTCTTGTGGGCTTCATCAAGCACCATTCTTCTCAATTCTCCTCCACTCGGCACGTATATCCTGTTTCTCACTCGGAAAATTCCATCCGGTCCCTCAGTCAAGGACAAATCCTTACCCTTGGCCTGCGTCTCCATCATTTCAGCCAAGTAGGAATCCGATTGCTGTTGCTCATACATGGATTTCAGGAATTCATAAGCGATTCTCAGCGTACCGATCGTTATTTTCCGAGAGGAGGGGATGTCAACATGTAGGTTCATGTCTCGGAACTGTTCCAACAACTCCACTTCCTTTACCATCATTACTGCTATATGAAGGGATTTTCGACTCAACGCGTCGGCAACAACGTTTTCCTTACCCGGGTGGTACTTTAGCTCGAGATCATAATCCTTTAAAAATTCCATCCATCTCCTCTGCCTCATGTTCAGCTCTCTTTGGTCGAATAGGTATTTGAGGCTCTTGTGATCGCTGTATACTTCAAATCTGGCTCTGAACAAATAATGCCTCCATATCTTCAATGCGAAGACTACGGCTGCCAGCTCCAAGTCGTGGGTCGGGTAATGTTGTTCGTGAGGCCTCAATTGCCGAGAGGCGTAATCTATCACTCGGTCCTTCTGCTTTAACACACATCCCAATCCGAGTCCTGAGGCGTCACAATAAACCACGAAGCTCTCTTGAAAGTCAGGTAATGCCAACACTGGAGCAGTCATCAACTTGTCCTTCAGCTCTCGGAAACTGCTATCGCACTCGGAACTCCATACAAAAGGAATGTTTTTCCGAGTTAATTTAGTCAGGGGCAAAGCCAACTTAGAAAAACCTTCAATGAATCTTCTATAATAACCAGCCAGGCCCATAAAGCTCCTTATCTCCGAGACCGACTTGGGTCTCTTCCATGCCATTATAGATGCCACTTTCGAAGGGTCCACCGAGACACCTTCTTCGGAAATCACATGTCCGAGGAAGTGGATCTCATCCATCCAGAAATCGCACTTTGAAAGTTTTGCAAACAACTGCTTCTCCTTCAGTACTTGAAGTACTATTTGGAGGTGTTCTTCATGCTCCTCAGGGGTCCTAGAATAGACTAGGATATCATCAATGAAAACGACAACAAATTGGTCTAGATATGGGTGGAAAATGCTGTTCATGTAGTTCATGAAGACAGCAGGGGCGTTTGTCACACCGAACGGCATCACTACATACTCGTAGTGACCATACCGAGTCCTAAAGGCAATCTTAGGAATATCCGAGTCCTTCACCCGAATTTGGTGATATCCCGATCGTAGGTCGATTTTTGAGAAGACTGAGGCTCCACGTAGTTGGTCGATTAAGTCGTCAATTCTGAGCAACGGGTATCGGTTCTTAATTGTGAGTTTGTTTAGCTGTCGGTAATCTATACATAGTCTCATGCTGCCATCCTTCTTCTTAACAAGCAGTACAGGTGCACCCCATGGTGACACACTCGGCCTAATGAATTGTTTTCCGAGTAACTCATCCACCTGCTTCTTCAACTCGGCCAATTCCGTCGGGGACATTCTATACGGTACACTGGAGACTGGCTCGTCTCCAGGGATCAAGTCTATAGAGAATTTGACTTCTCTACTGGGAGGGACACTCGGTACATCCTCGGGAAACACCTCTGGGAATTCACAGACAGTTGAAATTTTGTTTACTCGGGTTTTACTCTCACCCTCGGTTAAACAAAGCATCATAAACAGTTGAGCTATACCTTGTGCCGTGTAGTCCTCATTGTGCTGCCTCGGGAAGATTATCCTTCGATTTCTATAATCCACTAACACCTTGTTGGCTGAAAGCCAATCCATGCCGAGCACGATATCAAGGCCCTTCAGAGGCACGCACACAAGATCGAAGGTAAAACTCCGATCGTCCAACACAAACGTTACGTCCTTACATATCGTTGATGTCAACACCTTAGGGCCAGTTGGGTTAGCTACTTCCAAAATCCAATCCATATCTACAGTCGGTAATCGCAATCGTCTCACACACTCGTCAGCCACGAAGGAGTGGGTGGCTCCAGAATCAAAAATTACACTAAGTGTATATTTACCGAGTAGACACTTACTTTGCACTAAGTCGTTCGCCTGCACAACTTCCTCAGCACTGATGGCGTAGACTCTTCCAGCAGCAGGTTGGTCGGTGTTCCTCCTCCGATTGTTTGGGGCAACCATCATATTTTCTCTAGCCCTGTTGCCTCCGCCACCCGGTCTTTGACCATCGTGTCCATGGTTCCTCTCTTGGAAACCTCCCTGATGCGCATTTGTATTTGCTTGACGGAGTTGGGTGCAATCAGGGCGAATGTGTCCCCTCTTATTACAATGGAAGCATACCATCTCACCATCATTGTTGTAGTCTCGAGCATAATGATTTCCTCCATACTTGAAACATTTTCCGTTCCCCATAACTAGTCGTCTTTCTGTTGGTTCCGACCTCCAAATATGGGAAAATGTCTGTTCCTACCAGCGTTGTTTGGCCTCTTGAAGCGGGATTGTTGGGGCCTCAAGTAATGCTTTGCTCTGCTGCTCTGGCCCAAGTGGGCCTTGTCGTCTTCTTTGAATATTCTACACTTATTCACCAATGCAGGAAAACTCCTGATCTCTTGATATCTGTAGGCTCTCTTAATATCTGACCTCAATCCATTCTCGAATTTGAGGCATTTGGAGCTCTCAGTCCCAGGTTGTTGGAAAGGTGGGTAGAATAGACACAATTCTTTGAATCTAGTCGGATACTCTTCCACAGTCATGGAACCCTGTTTCAACTCCATAAACTCCAACTCCTTCCGACTCCTTACTGTGTCAGGGAAGTACTTCTCTAAGAAGCATGTCTTGAAGTCATTCCAGGTCAGCTGAGTATCATCGTCAGGAAATTGGCTTCTAGCTATCTTCCACCAATTCTCTGCCTCGTCTCGCAGCATATACACTGTGCATTCTACCTTCTGGGCCTCGGTGCAATGAAGGCCCCCGAAAATCCTTTCTAATTCCTGAGTCCATTTATAAGCTACCTCGGGGTTACGTCCTCCCTGAAATTCACTCGGCCTCCTCTTCAGGAAGCGATTTAGCACTTAGCCATCCTCTGCTCGAGGCTGCCCTGCCTCTCAAACACGTCCGTAAAGCATTGGAATGTTGTGGCTATAGCCTCCATGCTTTGACGATTCGTCATGACCTATCCTAAAATTCACACCCCTTCAAGGATAAGTTTACAAGGTTATATTCTTCCGATCGAAACTCAGTCTAACATTCAGTAACTTTAGCTCATTATGCTATTTCTATATGTTATACAATCAGTCGGACCAGGAGGAAAATAACCTCCTATCTGTAAATCAATATTACAATATCAATCAGGTTCAACAATTGCTACAATAATGATGACCACTCGGTCACAATGCACACAACCGCTTACACTCGGTAAGCATACCTTGGCCTTGGACCTTTCGGTCTGCTCTGATACCAAAATGTAACACCCTACTTTTTAATTAAATAAATAAGATCAACAGGGGGAATTTTCCAAATTTTAAAGTTAATAAACCGTACATAGCCTACTCAGAGTAACAAATCTGACCCATCGAGGAGAAGAGGGAGGAAGAGAACAAGGGAAAAGGACTCTCGCGCAGCGAAGGGAAGAAACGCCTAAGCGTAACTACACTCGGTATCGTATCGTTCCACTCGGTATCTTCCCGCTCGGGTTTCAGTATATGGTTCACTCGGGAGGGTCCATCTCTTAATTCACTCGGATTGACCCTAATGCACCCCAGTTCCTTTGAGACAGTATATCACACTCCCCATTTCCCCTCGATTGGTTACAAATATGTATAATGGCAACCCGTAAATGATTCCCCAAGCCGCTTACTCGGAATTTATGAAGACTTCTCACTCGGAAATACTTAGTCACTCTTCACTCGGGAAACGTTAACAGTTATTACGCTAAGGGTATCAGGGTCGATTCTCGCTCGGTACCCGAATCTTTCCTACTCTGATTTTTCCTCTAAGTCGGGAATCACTCGAATTTTTCCAGCTATTTAGTAATTTATTATAATGGATCCACTTAGAGTCTCGGGTGTCTTTCTATGGTTGGTAAACCCTCACTTGGCATCACACTGCCTCATTCACTCGGGATTACCTAGTCTTCCTTTCACTCGGATGGAGTCACTAACTCCCTTCCCACGCCATCACTCAACTCCATTTCGATTTAGAGTCACACTAACCTCTCACCCACAACAAATACGCATGCATAGGTTACTCGGATTCTCATGCACAATATAGGGTTTCATGCATCATAACAATTATAATTAATTACAGGCACCACATCATGTCCTCTACTCCAAAGGGTTCAGGTTCTAATAAAAGGAACTAAGGCTTAACATTAGCCGGCCAAGGCTTAACAAAACACATAAACAGAATATTCATAACATCCGCCTCCATGGTGCATCAGCACCCCATTCGGTATTCAGCTCCTCATTCACTCCTCATTGCGATAGATGTTCACTGAAAGATTGCCACAGTAGGGGGGTGAGTATCTTAAATATTAAGTGATAGATACTGATTCAGGTTGTCCACAATTATACAGCTATATATGTATATATCTACAGTCATGCATGGCAACGATCAAAGTCAAAGCAATACCAATCAACCAGGACACACGTCAAACTCTTACCGATCGGAATCCACCAGTTATCACTCGGCCTTATGCACGTATCAATTTGATAACATTAACATACAACAATCAATGACATAATAATACCTACGAATCAGAATGCACCTGTTGAACATTTCTCAGTCAGGGTTCAACAATTCCCACTCGGCTATACATACACAACTTTTAATAATATTAACATGCATTCATAGAACATATCTCAATCAGCATCAACAGCATGTGCACACAAAACAGTTTGCTCGGTTATATATATTCATCATCTCATTAACATCGTCACTTGCATAATTCATTTTAAACAGCATCGGTAATCAATATACACAGGGTATTTCACTCGGTTCCGTATTCGTGTGTAATCGGTTTTGACGTTGCAACGTAGGCTCCCAGCCTTTTTATACATAGCTCTCAGCTATCCATTCAGCTCCCAGCTGCTTGGCTATTTTACAGGTACCTAACCGTTTACCCACAGGTGACACCAATGCTCTCAGCGTCAACGGAGGTGCTCACGGGCAGCCTGAGTCCCACTCGGAGGTTACCTTGAGTCCCACTCAAGGATTTCAAAGCGTCCCATGCTTTTCAGTAAACCGATGGTAGTGTCCCACACTACGTGCTCCCAGCACAACGCATCCCATGCGCCACACGCGGATCCATCGCACAACACAGCCTTCATACGTACAATTTTTTACTAAGCCACACACACTTCACATACAGTCAGTAATACACATTCGGAATTCAACATATTAACCTAACATATATACTTCCATACAAACAGAAACATAGCTCAAGTAGATGAATACAGTAACACACGCGTCCCATGCGATCGGTGTCAACCAATATCAGTTTCAATAAAGTATTCCAATCAACACAAGCATAACATGCAATCGGTATTCAGCAGCATCAGGATTCAAACAACGCATGCATCAGTATGAATATTATCAGATCCACTACACCAATACTTAATCACATGCAATCAACATTTTATATTTATATCGACTCACAGGTCACATAAACCACACGGTTATCATCATCAATCACTCAGCACTCCCTTTCCATGCAATCATTCGACATTTTCTAAGCTATCGGTATGCATCTCAAGGACGATACTAAACATGCAACGTTCACCCTCACTCATCATGCTCCCAGTATTGCGCACTCTACATGCAAGTATATCATACAACAGAATACAGTATAACAATTATCAACACCCGGAACCCGTCCATAACCCATGCATTTAACATATAAGGTACTCCCCCTACCAACTACGAGACTCCGAGAGACTCCTCAGCCTGGGCGTTGGTCCTTCTCGTAGCTGCTTCGCTCGATACTTCCACTCGTTCAGGGAAGAAGAAGAAGAAGAAGAAGAAGAAGAAGAGAGAAAGAGAAAGAGAAGAAGGGAGAAGAGAGAAATCGAAGAGGGAATTCTGAAGAATGAATGGCAAAGGACCATCGACCACTACATATATGCATGCACAAGGAATGGAAAGGTGGGGTAGGGGAAACGTGAAGCAGCTGTCTGCTCACGTCACCCAGTCCCATCAGCAACCACCAATGGCTAATCCTACTTAAATCAGCACTCAATTGATTAATTAAGTTAATGGTAATTAGTTAAACAATTTCCTACCTCTGAAATTATTATTTTAATGGCTTTATTTCACCCGGTACTTTATTTAAAATTGGGATGTTACAGGGGACGCATGATATCTGCTGATATTCCCTTGGATTGGGAAAATTTCAAGGTTGAGTTCTTGAAGAAGTATTTTCCAGATAGCTACAAAAGTAAGAAAGAGCTCGCGTTCATGGAGCTAAAGCAAGGTGGTATGACTATGGAGGAGTATGCCTTCAAGTTTGAAGAACTTTGTGCATTCTATCCGCCCTATCAACAAGAGGATACTGAGGCTTCCAAATGTGTGAAGTTTGAAAATGGGTTGAGGCCTGAGATTAGGCGGGCTATTCAGCATCAAGAGATAAGAAGTTTCCCTACACTTGTGAACAAGTCTCGCATATATGAAGAAGACGATGTGGCTCCTTCGAGTTATGGTAAACATGAGCCTAAGTTGAAGGGCCAATTCTCTAGTTTTAAAAAGCAAGGTAACTTCAAGAAGGAGAAGTTTATTCATGGTGGATCCTCCAATACAAGAGGACGTGGTGCTTTTAGAGGTGGTTATGGTAGTGGTAACCAAGGTCGTGGAAATGTCCAAGGCCTAACTTGCTTTAAGTATGGTGCTAATCACTTGGCAAGGCATTGTCTATAAGATGAGGTGGTGTGCTACCAATGCAATCAACCAGGGCATATTCGCCCTAATTGCCCATTGAATGCAAGGAATGCTAATGCTAATACTCTTGTGCGTGTGAATCCTAATGGTAACTGTGAAGGCCATGTTGGCTTTGAAGTCCGTGGTCGTGGAAATGTAAATGGTCATAATGGTGGCTGAAATGATAGACGTGGTGGAAACCACCATGGTGGAAGAAATGGCAGTGGTTGAGGCAATGGCCATGGTGGAAGAAATGGTAACCGTAATGGTAGTGATCAACCACAAGCTGTTGGTAGAGTCTTCACCATCACCGGTGAAGAAGCCGCACAAGCTGAAGATCTTGTCCGTGGTGAGTGTGAAATCCTTAGCACTTCGGTATATGTCATATTTGATTCTGGTGTAACTCACTCATTTATTTTTGAGGACTGTATGAGGCACTTAAGGGTGCCTGTTTGCATGATGAGGGGTTCTATAATGGTGACTACACCGACCGGTACTTGTTTAACATCAATGACTCGATGTGAGGATGTTAAGATAACTCTTGAGGGTCAAAAATTCATTGTATCCCTCGTGTGCCTACCCATGAAAGACCTGGACATTATTCTAGGCATGGATTGGTTATCCACTAACAAAGTCTTGGTGGATTATCATAACAAGACGGTGATTTTCCCGACTTTGAATACTAAAGGCTTTGATGTCCAAGGTATCTCTCAGCTTCTCATAATGTTCTGCATGGTTAATGGGAATGGTACTTCCCAATCTTGTGAAATCCCTATTGTTTCAGAGTTTCCCGATGTTTTTCTGGATGAGATTCCTGGATTACCTCCTCCATGAGAAGTAGAATTTTTTATTGACCTCATTCCTGACACTGAGCCTGTTTCTAGAGCTCTTTATAGGATGTCTCCTATAGAGTTGGCTGAATTGAATAAGCAACTTGAGGAATTACTTGAACGGGAGTTTATTCGCCCAAGTGTGTCTCCTTGGGGCGCTCCTGTGTTATTGGTGAAAAAGAAGGACGGGAGCATGAGATTGTGCGTTGATTATCGCCAACTCAACAAGTTAACTATCAAGAACAAATATCCTCTCCCTAGTATTGATGACCTTTTGGATCAGTTGAAGGGTGCCGTTGTGTTATCCAAGATAGACTTGCGTTCCGGATATCACCAAATTCAGGTGAAGACTGAAGACATTCCAAAAACTGCTTTCTGAACGTGATATGGACACTATGAATATGTAGTGATGCCATTTGGAGTGACAAATGCTCCTGTGATTTTCATGGATTACATGAATCGCATCTTCCACGAGTATCTTGACCAATTCGTCGTAGTGTTTATTGATGATATTTTGGTATACTCTAAGAGTCATGAAGAGCATAAAAGACATCTTTGTCTTGTATTGTCTATTCTTCGAGAGAAAGAATTGTATACCAAGCTCTCTAAATATGAATTCTGGATGAGTGAGATTTCTTTCCTTGGTCATGTGATTTCGATGATGGAGTTGTCATTGATAGATCAAAAGTTGAAGCTGTTATGGCTTAGGAAAGACTGACGCCCGTGACGGAGATAAGAAGTTTTCTTGGTCTTTTCGGTTATTACCGGAGGTTTATTGAAGGATTTTCCCGCTTAGCCTTCCCCTTGTCGAAGTTGACTCGTAAGAATTAACCTTTCGTGTGGACCCGAGAATATGAAAAAAGTTTTCAAGAGTTGAAGTTAAGGCTTACTACCACACCGGTGTTAGCACTGCCCAATTTGACAGATGATTTTATGGTGTATTATGATGCGTCTAAGCTTGGTCTTGGATGCATGTTGATGTAAAAGGAGCATGTGATAGCCTATGCGTCGAGACAATTACGACCGCATGAAGTTAATTATCCTACACATGATCTTGAATTAGCGGTGGTGGTGTTTGCTTTGAAGTTATGGTGACATTACTTATATGGTTCTAAGTTTATGGTCTTTAGTGACTATAAGAGCCTTAAGTACTTGTTTGACTAAAAGGAACTTAATATGCACCAACAGTGATGGATGGAGTTTCTAAAGGATTATGAGTTTGAGTTGAGGTATCATCCCGGAAAGGCAAATATGGTTGTCGATGCTTTGAGTCAGAAGTCATTGCATATCTCTATGATAATGGCGAAAGATATGGAGTTGATTGAACAATTTAGAAATTTGAATGTAGGCATGGAGACATATACTCCAAAGAAAATGTCACTTGAAATATTGAAGGTCACAAATGACTTTCTTGAATATGTGAAGGTACAACAACCAAATGATGAGTATCTGATTAAGATGAAGAAAATCCAAGAAAACGGGAAGAATTTGTTCCTAGTGGAAGGTCAAGATGGCATTTGGTCTGTGAAGGGCCGAATTTATGTTCCCTCAAGTGGTGGTGTGAGGAAATGTGTACTTGAAGAAGCTCACAAAAGCATGTTGAGCATTCATCCTGGTTCCACCAAGATGTATCAAGATTTGAAGAAGAATTTTTGGTGGCCTGGTATGAAGCGCGATGTGGTAAACTTTGTAGCATCTTTCCTTGTTTGTCAAAAGGCTAAGGTCGAGCATCAAAGACCATCTGGTTATTTGAGACCTTTAGAGATCCCTATTTGGAAGTGGGATAGCATTGCTATAGATTTTGTTTCTGGACTACCCAGAACTCGTGCTGGAAATGATGCCATATGGGTGATTGTAGATCGGTTAACGAAGTGTGCTCACTTCTTGCCCATGAATATGAAGAGTTCATTGGAGAAATTAGCCCAGTTATACATAAAGGAGATTGTTAGGCTGTATGGTGTGCCGTCTAGTATCATATCTGACCGTGATCCTCGGTTCACTTCTCTATTTTGGGGAAGTTTGTATAATGAGTTGGGTTCTAAGTTGAAACTTAGCTTCACTTATCATCCTCAAACTGACGGACAATCCGAAAGGACAATACAAAGCCTTGAAGATATGTTGAGGGCTCTTGTTCTTGAACACGGTGGATGTTGGGAGAGATTCTTACCGCTGATTGAGTTTACATACAACAACAGCTATCAGAGCTCTATTGGTATGGCTCCCTATGAGGCACATTATGGAAGAAAATGTAGAACGCCTCTATGTTGGCTAGAGACCGGTGAAAACTTGGCTTTAGGGCCGGAGATTGTTCAGGAGACTACTGAGCAAATTAAAAAGATACAAGAAAATATGAAGATTGCTCAAGATAGATAGAAGAGTTATTATGACATGAGGCATAAACCACTTGAATTTCAAGTTGGTGATCACGTATTCCTGAAAGTCTCGTGTGATAAAAGGATTGGAAGGGCATTGAAAAGTGGAAAATTAAGCCCTAGGTTTATTGGACCTTATGAGGTTTTGGAGCGGATTGGCGACGTTGGTTATCAGATTGCACTTCCTCCGCATCTCACTAATCTACACAACGTATTCCATGTATCCCAGTTGAGGAAATATGTCCATGATCCTCTACATGTAATTCCCATGGACGATGTTGATATACGAGATGATCTATCCATTCCTCCTATTTTTGTTCGCATTGTCAAGCATTCTGTGAAGAGATTACGGAACAAGTTGGTGCCTTTGGTGAAGGTCACTTGGAAGCATGGAAATGTGGAGACGTCCATATGGGAACCTGAGGACGATATTAGAGAACGATACCCCAACGTGTTCGAATCCGGTATGTTAAATTTCAAGGACAAAATTTTCTTTTGGTGGGGTGGATTGTAACATCCCAAATTCTTAAAATGGAGAATTAATTAAGGAAATAAATATCAAGTAATTGAATGTGAATTAATTAATGTCCCAAAATATAGGAAATAATTAAATTAATATTTTTGGAGACTGTTGGTAATTTATTGGGACTGAATAAGCTAAAAACTGACCCGATTAAAATATGGGTGTAGGACCAAGTATCTTCGATTGGGATGATATTGGTCAGGACTGTTAAGGATATTATTGGGAGTCCGAATATGTATTCGGAATAATTTTTGGATAAAGTATTGAGCCCAAACAGAGTCCTGTTTGTCATAAAACGATGATTCTTTTAATGAAGGATTAAAATTAAAACCAAAAACTCATATTTTCCTTTCTCTTCATGTTAGCTTGCTGAGCAAATTGAGAAAATACACTCTTCTTCTCCTTCTTTATTTCCCTCTTCCTTTCTTCCAAAACCTTAAGCAAGGGTAGTGATCTTCTTCTTCCCCCTATTTTCGTTCAAGAAGCTTGGAAGGAGGCCATTGGAGCTTGAAGTTTTCTTCCTCTTCCCTCTCATTTGTACAGCCCCTCTCTCCCCCATTGATACCCATTTTCGTTTTGGGTGTGGTAAGCCATTTTCACCATTTTTATTTTGTTTAATACTATGGGTATGTGTTATTATGGTTTTGGGAGGGCAATGTATATGAATGGGTGTTTAACGAGAGCATTTAATGTATGAACCCTAATGTGGGTTGTCATAAATGCATGGTTTAAAAGAAATAAATGAGGTGGATGCATTTATAGTTGGAAGGTGATGAAGATTAATGATTATTTATGAATGTTGTTAGGTTTTAGGTGAAACCCTAACTTGGAAACTTTGGGAAAATGATAAATGTGTGATGAATAATATATTTGAGAGCAAATACATAATATTAAGAATATAGATGTTGGTAAATGGACTAGTTTTAGGTGCGTTGGGCTATGGTTGTTTGTAGCCTTTAAATCTAATGAATGTGGCTTGATGGGAAGGAATTCCTGAAGCCTAACAAATGATGGAAATGGGTGTCTAAACATTTTTTATACATGTTATGAAATTGTAGATATAATCATGGCTAATTAGAATTGAATTTATATCTTGAATGGTTGATTGATTGGGATTTTACATGCATGGTTAATGTAGGATCCATTCCGAACGACGAGGCGGGAACATCGTATCACTCAAAATTCTTCTCTTAAGGTAGGAGAGGAGTCTTTATGTTCTAAATGCATGAATTTGAATGGTATTTGATTGCCATATGTGTTGACATGCATGTTTTCCTTGCTTGAAATGTTAAAAAGATTTGTAGTGTTGTGCATGATGTTGATGATGTGTTTTTGGCAACATGCTTTGATGCATTTAGAATAATCATGGTGTGTTATATGGTGGTGTGAATTGTTTGATAATATGAGGTTATACTCATGTCCACCATAAGTGTATAATGAGTGTTGATGATGTTTGATTGAGAATGAGTGTAAATGAATAACATGCCTTGGTTGATAGTGAATGATTAAGGTCATTGTATTGATGATGGAATTGAATGATGTGAATAATAACTATTGAAAAACATATAGGATGCATAGAGTGAGAAATACATATGATTAGCATTTGCATCCATGGCATACTGCATAGCTGCCGGTGTTGGAATTTTAGGGGATTCCCCCAGTTGGCCCAGTGGGAGGGCAGCTCTATGCACGAGCGATTTGTAATTCCCCTGTGACTCGGTGAGAGAGTCACGAAGCTGCCCATGTTGTGCTACGGGGAGCCACATGTGGTTGACCCTTGTGGGGGGTGGCTCTTGATGAGCAAGTGTCCCTGGGGGTCCTTGGGATCACAGTTGCCATGATATGACTCATGGTTGGCCCGTAACACCATATGTCGAATATGTTGTTTACCGCGGTCATGGTGTGAATGACCGATGTTGCAAAACGGGTGATATGGTTTGGTACCAGTAAAAGAATTGATTGAATATATGCAATTTAAGGATAAGTGTACATGTTTTACTACTACAGTAGGGGTATGGTTAGATGATCATACTTGAAACCCACATTTGGAGTTTATATTCCCACAGTCAGATCCACAATTGATGAAATAATCCGTTGTGCATATGCATTAGCTTAAAAGCATTTGCATATAGCAATGAAGTATGCCAAAGGTGATGAGATATGATGATGGTTATCTTAAGAATGAGAAATTATATTAAGACAACATAAAAGATGTGAATACTAAAATAACAATGTGAGTAAGATGATGAATTGTGTGATAGCCCAATTATTAAAGGACTAGATCATGTGTGTGATTTTATACTTGCTTGATTTACAAAAATGATTGTATATTATGATGATGGTTGATGATGAGTTATATGTGAATGCAAGTATACATGTTGTGATACATATGCACATGATCACATGGTATTCATATTCATTCTTTTGGAATGTATGACTTACTCTCCCATGTTGTCCACTTTTTAGATTTGTGATGCAGGTCACTCATGGGAAGAGTAAAACTCTTTTGAAGTATGTTTTGTAGAAGGAGGTAAATAGATGTATAGGAAGTGCCTTGGCCGACAAATCTAGACTTTTATATAGCATATAGCATATATGTATGCTTATTTTGCCATCTAGAATGTAATTAATGATTTTGAGGGTCATGTAGGAAAATTGGACCTTGGTGTGTATGGCAAATTTTCATTAATGACCCAAATGATGTAAGATGATGAATTATGATGTTTGTTGATGTTAAATTTTCATGAATGGATGGTGTATTTCATAACTTGTAGTGTGTTATGAAGTTTATGAGAAAATGATTTCAAATGTTATGCATTGAACAAATGGTAATTGATTTTAAAATGTATAGACAATTGGATGAGATTGTAAATGTATGGTTGAATGGATATAATGGATTAGAGTAGGCTAAAATGACATGAATTGAAGTTTGGTATGTTAAGTTGTATGAATTTTCCCTGTTCCTCATTTTTCTACATAACTCACTTAAGCGAGTGGAAATCTTGCTCGAGCGAGATCCTTGTGAAACAGGGGTGTGGCCACTGGACAAAATTTACCCAAGCGAATGGCATTTCACTTAAGCGAGTGTTGCATGGAGTGAATCCTGGGCGAAATTCGCTTAGGCGAATTGGTGCTTCGCCCAAGCGAGATGACAAAATGGATCAGGTGGTGTTACTGGGCTATTTTTGCTCAAGTGAAATGGCCAGTGCTTATGGCTCGCTCAAGCGAGCAAAGGAAAAATGGGTTCTGGAGCGTTTTCGCTCACGCTTGCTTGCCTCGCTTAAGCGGATCCTGAGGATCTCGCTCAAGTGAGATGGGGCTCGCTCAAGCGAGGTGGCCCCTGACACTTCTTCCTTCCTTTCACTCAACATCCTCCCTGGCTCGCTCAAGCGTACCACGCAGACTCGCTCAAGCGAGTGTGGCTCTCGCTGAGCGAGTGGAGCCCTGTCTCATCCAAATGTTTTGGCTTGAATTATTTTCACTCTTAATTACATTAAATCTTCTTTTGCATCAATCTTAAAAATAATTTGGACACGTCATGAACGCTTAAACTTCATGAAATCCTTTCTCTTTAAATCCAATCATGTAACATCAATCTAATTAGTTCTTTCGCTATTTTTATTAGGAAATTTCTCATGAAATCGTTTTTAATTTACCCTTTCATATCACTATATATGAGAGAGGTTTTTCATAGATCCGGGGTGTTGAATTAAAGCTTCACTACTTTATTTCTTTGTCTAATAATGATCTTTAAAATGCGAAAATTTTACCCGTATTTTTTTTCGGGGTCGTCTCACAGAAACCCTTATAACCTTACCATTGTCAGCAATCCCAACTTTGATAGTTGCAGACTCCGTATCTTACCCACTACACCTAAATTTGTCCCTCTTATGCCCATAGAAAGACTATTACCCCACCATAAACTTCTATCACCAGATGACATTGCCATGCATCAGGTTCTAGTAGCTAAACAGGCCTTTATTGCTAGAGATTTGAGGTTTGGAGTTGTTGCTCTTGACTCTGATCCCCTGAAGAACAAACCCAATTCTCTTCCATGGAAAAAGATCTTGGTTTGTCCAGACCAAATCCAAGTTAAGGAGACATGGATAAATTTGGGAAGATTGAAGAAGCCTATGCCTCCGAGGTACAAGCCTCACTATAAGGGTCCTCTCAGACCTCGCCAGCTTCTTGAAGCCAACCCTCATAGCATCCTCTCTGCTCCCAATCTGAACGAAGCTCATGCGGAAGCTCTTTGGTGCCATTACCTATGGACCATTCAAGAAGAAGGATCTTCCTCCTTTGACTCCTTTCCTAAAAACCCTCTTTTTCTCTATCGTCACTCTGTCATTTGTTTCACCTCACCTTTTATTTTCGTCATTCAGACTCATTATTTTATCTTTATCCCCTCTACAACATCTCTTATTTTCAGCTCTTCTCACACCCGAGACTTATTATTGGGATCTCTGTGATGCCCTTCTTTTGTTGATATCAAAAGGGGGAGATATGTTAGAAGTCTTTTGAGCTGGGGAGACTTGTTAAAAATTTTATGTGTGTTGACAAGTCTGATGAATGTTTCTTGATTTATCAATGAACAATGCTCTGTTCCAATTTATCTTCTCTGATATATCTGCATTTATCTACTCTAATGCATCTGATTGCTTTAATATTTATTTTTATTTCAAGATAATCAGTAAATGGCTTTTAAGTTCTGGGCTTTATAAAATTCAAATTATCTAAAAATTTGAAGAATATCCAAAATTTGCTTGCTCTGATGTTTTGTATATATTGATTTGTTAATAGACTTCATTTGTGAAAAAACTTGATGTTTGCTATCAACAAATAAGGGGAGATTGTTGAAGAAAAGTCTAAATTAGAAAGAAATAATAAGTCATTACTTGATAAAACCTCAAAGTTACGCGCTATTATCAGACCTTGGATTTGCTAATAACAAACATTAATTATTGGTCAAAAGAAGTCTGCTCTCATGTAACCTAACCTATTTGTCTAAGTATTTCAGGAACTGCACAGGTTGTAAAACATAGGGAAGTTTGTATCAACAAAAGTCTGATCTAACTTTGTTAGATCTTAAAAAGTCTAATAAACATTCAAGTGTTTTGATGAATATCAAGAGTCAGACTTTTAGGCATCCTTAATTAAACAATGAAGAACGTTTCTCCAAAGGCCAAACCACAACGTTCGTAAATCTATTTTCATGATGCCTTGGAACTCATGCACTTATCAAGACAAATATGCTTATTATCAAAAAGAACAAGAAATAAATTAGCAGATCAAGCAACTTAGTGCTCGAAGATCTCAACACAACCCTCTATGTAGAAATACAAAAAGTTGGTATAAGTCAGCATGTGTGTCAGTTCAATTTTAAAGGATTACAACTTTATCTTCTTCTCTCTATTCCAAACAAATAAATCAAGAAAATAACTTTTTTTTTCAACACTACATAAGGAACTAATTTTGTGCAAGAACAAAAGAACCCATGTATTAGACTCTTCATACACCTTGCTGGAACAACAAAACTCTGATACCTCTCAAAGCTCAAAGCTCACAACTACTTCACATGATTTCCAACAGTTATATCTCCTTTTAAAAGCTAGCAATGGTCACCATTTGCTTCCTATAAATACTCTTCAGAAGATTAATGGAAAATATAGAGACGTGCAACAAATGTACAAAGCGTCATTTTGTAAAAAGATCATTGCCTTCTCTTTCTTTGTAATCAGTCTTTAAGTCTTTCAAAAGACAAAGCTCTTCTTCGTGTGTTTTGCCTCTAGCTAACCTTGATCTTGTGTCTTTTTAACTTAGTGTATATTATCTTCATTGTATATCTTAAAACACTAAGTTCTGTGTTTCAAACTCCTTTTGTAAAGTTTGGTGTGTCACCAGCCTTAGTTTTTAGTGTGGGAAACACTGTTGGCTGGAGAGACTTTTGAAAGAATGCTTGGGTTGTTGAGCTAGGAATGGCTTGTTGAAAGAATACTTGGGTTAAGCCATAAATGGCTGGTGTCAAGAATACTTGGTGCACCGATAGCCAACCGCAAGTGCATGGGGTATCGCAGTAATAAAAAATATCGTTCCGACAGAGATTGTGCCCAACTACTAGTTATGGCGGTAGTTCAATTATCTAGAAAAACCCGTTGACAATGAAGAATTCACAGTAAATTAATATAGCCATAAAAACGTGACAGTAAACTTAATTCTTTTCGGATAACCAAGTTTGTGAGAGACTCTTGGGAGTTAAGGGGTTCATGTGAAACGTAACTCAACTAAATTAAATCTTTTCTCAATTATAAAATTCTGATTTCAAGGGGTATTTTCCTCAATTAATTAGCAATTTCCTCTCGGAACCTTACTAACACACCCGATTATCAAAGAACAACATTCAATTTGTTAATCAGATTCATTAAGTGCAGTGAAAACCCATTAATTCCTCAAGCAATTTTAGTTACTTTTGTAACCTAAAATCACAGGTTCATTTTCATGCTTTCTAACGATCTCTAATCTCTCAATTATCCGATACGCCTAAGATCAATTAAGTTCATCTCTAAATCATTAAAAGTAATAAGAACTCATGAAAATGAATAGAAAACAAAACTTCATAATTAAGAAAATCAGAAACTCAATTTTGATACATGAACATAATTCCCCCTAATCCCAAGATTGGAAGTTTAGTTACCCATAAACAAATAAACAAGTTTAAAATGTAATTAATTTCAATCATCACATACATCATCAAAAGATTTCCTAGAAATACAGAGAAGAAGAATACAAGAAAGTCAGAGAATAGATCTCACTCTTAAATCCCTAGAAATCTTGATCCTTCGATGTTGTTGATCTTTTTGAATCCTTGCCTTTTTCTCTTATCAAATCCCTCTCCAAAATATCTCTTTTTCGTCCTCTCTTTTCCTTTGCCAAGGTGTCTTCAGAAGTACTCAGAAACTACCTAATTCATATCCTAAAATTTAGCAAACTACGCTTCGTAGGGACAACCACGACCAGTGGTGGCCAACCACAGGCAATGGTTCGGGGTCTGATGGTCCAAATCTTCCAGAACGCATTTCCTCCAAGGCACCTGATGACAACCACGGCCAGTGGTGGGGAACCACGGCTAGTGGTTGTCTCTTACTCTTTATTAACTTAGCTCCAGTGCCAACCACAGCCAGTGATGGAAGACGACGACCAATGGTGGCCACTGCCATTTGTTTGTCTTCATTCCAGTGCTATCCACAGCTAGTGGTTGTAACCACTAGCAATGGTTTGTTCCAATATGGCCAGATCACATTGCCAAGGTTTCCAGAAACTTCTACTTTCATCCAAGTTACCTTTTCTTATCAAAAGAATAAACTTAAAACATCAAGAACCCTGTAAAACACAAACATTCAAGTAATATATACGGAAAGGAATTAAAAATTGAGGGAATAAAGAGCAAACAAAGGTAAAATTAACCAAAAACTACACCTAAAAACACTCAAAAACTAGCTAACATGCACACTTATCAAATACCCCAAACTAAAACATTGCTTGTCCTTAAGCAATCATAATTTTCATACAAACAGACAATGAAAAGCAGCAAGCCCAGACAAACTTGAGGAATCTTGTTCTTGTTTATTTTGTTTTTGTGTTTTTGAGTGATTGCATAGACCCCCAGAATAAAACCCAACCAACAATCAAACCATGCTCACTAAGATTGAACTATGGGTACTCTTTCTCACCTTCCACTCAGTGTATGTACTTATGTTTCAATCAGCCCAAATCACAACATTCTAAGCACTACCATAAGCTTGGAAATTGACCACAAACTCTATAGTTATCAAGAAAACATGCATTGGTCGAAAGGTCTTTCAAAGGGTTATAACGGGGCTAAGAGATTCACAACATGGGAATGGAAACCAAGAAAAGGGAAATACAAATGGCTTAATATTTTGGGAAGAGCAATATCACAAGGCAAACCTCATTCCAATAACTATTACAAGTTCTGATTATAAAGAGTATAATTCATTTATTTTTATTCATTGATTTCATTCACTATACCTTTTTTGTTCTTTTATTTTGAATTCAACTCCTTATTTTTCCTTACAAACACCCTTTTTCTTTTTTTTCCTTTACATTGTTGATCCCCAACTATCATGGTTTTGTTTCTTAAATATTTATCAAACCTCATTTACTTTACCTTACCTTATTGCCTCTTCTACATATAAATCAGAAACCATTATCTGTTTAGGCTTTTGAAAGAATAACACATTTCATGGCTCAAAAAGGGGCAACTAATGGATCATGCATTTGACAAATTTTGAGGCTTAAAGAAATAAAACCTAATGCGCCTTTTTATTCTAAGCATGCATTCACAAACCATTTTGAATTGGTCAAGAGCCAAGTTCTAGAGCGCCTAAAAATGCTTGAATCACTCAAAGAAGGAAACACGGGCGATTAAAATCTTATGAACTGAACACCCTATTGGCTTAAAAGCTCACATTGGTAATTAGCCAATCCAAAGAGGACATAGCATCATGAATTTGGATTATTCTGGCTAGACTAGCAATCATGTTTATTTTTATTATTTATTATAATGTCTTTTTTTACAAGATTCCATAAGCTATGTTCAACACTAAGCATATCTAAATCATCCATCATAAAAATAATAGTAATTGCCATCAACCAATCAATGTTATCCTATGACACATAAACAAGACACAACTCAATCATGAAAATTAACAATAGCAAAAGCAAAGCTTAAATAAAAACAAGGACAAAGTAAAGTAAGGTTAAGCTTTTGTGTACCTACCACCCCAAACTAATGAAGGACATTGTCCTTAATGTCTGATATGGAGTGAAATAGAACACAAAATCTTAACCAGTACCTATCATAGAGAATAAGGGGGAAAATGACCCTATTGGTAATGCCAGTCATACATGGCACCACCCGGGCAGAAATCTTAATGATTTTTCTCAGTAGACATCTGCTGAAGCAAGGCATACATCTACTGCATGGAAAAAAGTTACTCCTCATGGGTGTGAGAGGGCTCACCCCGCTCTGAAGGCCCAGTGGGTAGGGGTATCTTGGTGGAAAGTGGAGTGTGGTCATATGTATCTGTAAAAAGAAAAACGCCTTGCCTTCCAAACTAGTGAAAGTAGGATCAGGTAAGGGGTGAGAAACAAGTAATCCAGATATAACCAAACAGTGCACATCATGTTCCTTAACAATCCCCATATTAATCAATTCAAACATATCAACCCTCTTCTTAGGCTGATCAATGAGATTATCATGGTCCAAATCTATGCCCACTGTTAACCCGGCGATGGGGTCTGAACCGTTCGTTTCTACCACTAGGTTGTTAATTGGCAAGCGCACCAATCATTTGTAGTTTTCAAAATTTAGATATCGTTCCACTGGGATTGAAAGTCCAATAACAACAGTAATTTTCTATTCACTATGGTAAATGTGAAGAAAGTTATAGACAAAAGAATGATTTATATACAATTTATACAGTATTCACAGGATAGCATGATTGAGTAGTTCATGAGCTAAAAAGAAAATAAAAATCTATCTAAAAAGTTGAGTTGTAATCTAGAATAGGTAAGATACTTAAGATAAACACAGATAAACAAATTATGTTGGAAATTGGATCCCTAATCTAGAATAACAATGAGGAACTCAAGACATGCATATTTAATCATCAAGTTTCATGTCATTGTAGCTTAAAATCATTATAACCGATCCCTCATGATATAAATTCTAAGAATTCACCGTAAAGTTTGATCCCTCGTGAGCTTTCTCAGTAAAAACTTGCATTAAGACCTGGCCTTATGGCAACAATGGTTAACAACCCCTATAGAATTGAGATACCAAGGGTACTCCAACTTTTACTTTCGTCAAAACAAGTTTCAATACGGCATGAATAATCATTCTCCCGTTTGAGATTCATACTTATAAAATAAGTTTCAATACACATGAAAATCATTCTCCCGTTTGACGTTCATATTAATAAAAGGTTGAAATACTAACATGGACTTGAATCATAAACATGCAGAGGTCGAATTCACAACATTATACTCAATAGATCAGTTCACCAATTCCAACATAAACAAATTAGTTACACATGGTAAAAGTAGAAACAACACTTACAGAGTTTGACATTACGAAGATGATGGAAACTTAACGATACAACGATCATAATACACCACAACACTCTCAAGTATCTAGAAAACTATTCTAGAACTACAAACTCTAAAAGAAATACTCAAAACTCGAGTATAGAAGAGAGGAAAGAACTCTGAATGTAGAGAATGGGATGTCATGAATGGTGTTGGATGGCCCTATTTATAGGGCTGAGCAAGGGTGCTGACGCTACGCGTCAGACCCCTGACTCAGCCTCCATTAACGTAGCTGGTAGTGGCCACCTTGGAATATTATATTCAATCATGCTTGGCCATGTGTCCCTGTCTCCACTGCGTTTTAGCCATTTGTGCTGAGTGGAGTGGCCAATAATGGGTCACTAAGTGAGTGCTTGGCCAGCTTGGCTGTGGAGTCCACGCAGCACTGATGCTGCGTGTGTCTATGACGCATAGCGTCAGCATTAAAAGTAGCTATGGACGCTACGCGTGGGACTGATGCTACGCGTCAGATCCTCCAGTATAATTTTCTCTTGAATTCTTTACTTTTTCACTGCAAAACTAGAGAAAATTGATCAAGGGCAGATTATTTCCAACAACATCCATTTATTGAATTAAAACCTAATTTTCTAACAAATTATCCAAATTTTTATTATTTTTATGAAATTTTTGTTAAAAGATTTATTGTAAATTTAAGGACTAACAAATACCTCCAACTTGAGACATTGCTCGTCCTCGAGCAAGAGAGAAAAATAATAAATAAAAATTTGAAATCAAATTTTTGAGTTAGTCCGAGAATTTATCACAAAAAGTAATTACACAATTTACCATTTTGAAATAATCAATTATAGGCATCTAATGTAACAAAGGTTTAATGATAAAATTCTTTACAATATTTTATTAACATATCAAGCATAATTTCAGGCTTACCTCTCCAAGTGTTTATCTCAATGCAATTGGTAACCTGTTTCACTCAATCAATCATAAAATCAAATGAATTTAATTTTGATTTTCATCTAATCAATGGTTAGTTATATAGAGTTAATTTAGAAATCACAAGGTCTTTTCACGGGTTATAATGAGGCTTGACTTACAAGAATCAATGGTTTTTCTTGGAATTCAAAAACCTGAAATCATAAAAGAGAATTTTATAATTTTTAGGCTTTCTCTTGGCCCAAACTTCTCATTTTCTTTTATTGATGAAAAATAAATACCCCGAACTTGATTCTTTTCACTATTTTTTACTTTTCTTTTTCATACTTTATTTTCTTTTGAAAAGAATCAAGTTGCTTATTTTCACTCCCCATTTTTGTGAGAACATTTATTTCAACTGCTCTTTTAATCAATCAAGTATAGGGAATGGTTAAAAAAAATTTAGGTTTTAAGGGTACCAAAGAATTTATTTTAGGCTCAAATTGGCTTTCAAAGGATAAAATAATTTTTACCAAGGTAAGCTGTTTGGCCCAAGGTTTCTTTTCACCAATAAATGTGCCTTGATCATTTTCTTGAATTCTCTGTACAAAAACATAAATCAAAGATTAAAGCAAAATTAATTCGAATGAAATTATGTCGATTAAACCCTCAAGTGTTTAAAAAGATCTCTCAACTTACCGGGTTATTGAAATTTGCTTGATAGTTAATAAACTTATTGTAATTAAATTTATCAAAATTCCTAAGTTATAAAAGAATTAATAATTGATTTTATAAAATTGGTTTTATTGTGTAAAAATGTTAAGTGAATAAATTAACTTTCTAACAAAAATTTGATTAATTTATTAAAAGATAAATTTTTTTAAAAAAAAATAATTGAAAATAACAAGAAAAGAATGGGTTGCCTCCCATTGAGCGCTAGATTTAATGTCTCCAGCCAGACATTACCTCTGATTAATCAGGTGGTTTCTCAATTTCGGTTGAGGAACCACCTGTCTGTTTCTTCTTCCTTCTTCTTCTCCAATGCTTGATTACTTGTCTTTCATCATTCAAGGCATCGGTTAATTTAAAACAATTTAATTGATTGGGAAGAGATATACCTGGTTCGGTTGAAGGGTAAACTTTTTCCTCATCATTCGTCCTAAGATGTTCATGAGCACTGAAGTTTACCTCTTCTTCATAAACTTTGACTGCAACCATTCCTTGATCAACATCTACTCTTATCTTTGCAGTCTTCATGAAAGGTCTTCCAAGGATCAGGGGGATCTCAGTATCCTCCTTCATATCGAGTACCACAAAGTCAACCTTGAAGTGGTACTTATCAACCTTTACCAACACATCTTCCACAATCCCAACAAGTTTTTTGACAGAGCGATCCGCAAACTGTAAGTTTGTCTTAGCTTCTTTTAGCTCAAATTCACCAATGCGCTTTATTAAATCTAGGGGCATCAGATTGATGTTCGCCCCTAAATCTAACAGAGCATTCCTGATGTTGATATTTCCAATGGTTATAGGAATAGTGAAACTCCCCGGATCTTTACATTTTTTTGGGGTTACGATGGTAATACAGTTTGTTTCTTGCTCTTCACTCACTTGCATATTTTTTTCATTTTTTTCATTTTTTTCTATTTTTTCACTTTCTTTCTCTTCTTCTTCTTTCTTTTTCTCATTCTTTTCTTTACAATCAATTTTCACAACTTTACAATTTTCAGAAGAAACAGCATTACATTGTTCCCTTGGGTTTTGAGTGTTTACAGTAAACCCAAAACTTTTCAATTCAGCTATTTCCTTTGCAAGTTGACCCATTTGTATGTCTGATGCTTTTTGGGCAGCTTCATTTGTCTCCATAAATTACAATAACTGTTGGATAGATTCCTCAATCCTTGTCAATCTTGCATTGTCAATTTGTGATTGTTGTAGCTTAAATTGATTGTTAGGAGGTCTGTTGGAAGGTCCAGCATCTTGTCTCCAGCCAGAATTCTGATTCTGCCATCCCTGCTGAAAATTTTTAGGAAAAGAATTACCATAATTGAAAGGAAAGTTACCCAATGGTATTCTTTGATGGTTCAGAAAATTGGCTTGCTCTTGCTCATTTCTGTCAGGGGCACAATAACCACATGGTTGTTCACCCATGCAATGCATACATTGTTTCACTTGAGCGGGGGGTGGTGATGTTACTTGAGCAATTTGAAGTTTCTCTAATTGCTTGCTCATGGCTTCAATTTGTTGGGTCAGCAATTTTTGCTGAGCCAATACTGCATCATTCACTCCCAATTCGAGTATACCTGGCTTCCTTTGTACATTACCTCTTTCATGTTTTGCTTGGCGGTCACTAATAGACATTGATTCCAATATCTCAATTGCTTCCTCCACAGTTTTGTTCATTAAAGAACCACCTGCACAAGCATCTAACATCATCTTGAACTGAGGTAATAGACCATGGTAAACGATTCTTACCTTTTTGGCATCATCCAAGTTGTGGTTTGGACACTTTCTCAATAGTTCCTTGAATCGTTCCCATGTTTCTCCTAATGATTCATCATTATTTTGAAAAAAAGAATGTATGGCTGTCATGGCTTCAAAGTATTTTGAAGGAGAATAAAATCTTTCCAAAAATTTTCTTTCAACATCAGACCAGTTTGCAAAACTACCTGGTGGACAAGATTTAAACCATTCTTTAGCTTTACCAATCAATGAAAAAGGAAATAATCTCATATAAACAGATTCTTCTTGATTGGGTTCAAAACTAATTGTGCTACATAACTCATAAAAAACAGTTAAATGTTCATACGGTTCTTCATGATTTAAACCAGCAAATTGATTATTTTGAATAATATTTAAAGTAGCAGGTTTAATCTCCACTGGTACAACAGGTCCTTGAAACATTCCTGAAACTCGAGGTGGACCATTAATAGCAGCAAACTGTCCCAATGTTCTTCTTTCAGCAGCCATATTTGAATTTTCAAAAATTTTAGAAGTAGAAGAAGATTTAGTTTGTGTTTTAGATTTCAAAGACTTGATTTTCTTTACAAACCTTTCTATCTCAGGATCAAAATAAATTTTACCTGCAGTAGATCGGGTTTGCATACACAAACTAGACAAAGAAAGTTAGTGTAACAATAAGTAAAAGTAAACAAAAAAAAATTAACTAAGGTAAAAAAATATTTACCACGGTAATTAAAAATTTACTGTTTTACTGAAACAATTCAATCCCCGGCGACGGTGCCAGAAAACTTGTTAACTCGGCGATGGGGTCTGAACCGTTCGTTTCTACCACTGGGTTGTTAATTGGCAAGCCCACCAATCGTTTGTAGTTTTCAAAATTTAGATATCGTTCCACTGGGATTAAAAGTCCAATAACAACAGTAATTTTCTATTCACTATGGTAAATGTGAAGAAAGTTATAGACAAAAGAATGATTTAAATACAATTTATACAGTAATCACAGGATAGCATGATTGAGTAGTTCATGAGCTAAAAAGAAAATAAAAATCTATCTAAAAAGTTAAATTGCAATCTAGAATAGGTAAGATACTTGAGATAAACACAGATAAACAAATTATGTTGGAAATTGGATCCCTAATCTAGAATAACAATGAGGAACTCAAGACATGCATATTTAATCATCAAGTTTCATGTCATTGCAGCTTAAAATCATTATAACCGATCCCTCGTGATATAAATTCTAAGAATTCACCGTAAAGTCCGATCCCTCGTGAGCTTCCTCCGTAAAAACTTGCATTAAGACCTGGCCTTATGGCAACAATGGTTAACAACCCCTATAGAATTGAGATACCAAGGGTATTCCAACTTTTACTTTCGTCAAAACAAGTTTCAATACGGCATGAATAATCATTCTCCCGTTTGACATTCATAATAATAAAACAAGTTTCAATACACATGAAAATCATTCTCCCGTTTGACGTTCATATTAATAAAAGGTTAAAATACTAACATGAACTTGAATCATAAACATGCAGAGGTCGAATTCACAATATTATACTCAATAGATTAGTTCACCAATTCCAACATGAACAAATTAGTTACACATGGTAAAAGTAGAAACAACACTTACAGAGTTTGACATTACGAAGACGATGGAAACTTCACGATACAACGATCACAATACACCATAATACTCTCAAGTATCTAGAAAACTATTCTAGAACTACAAACTCTAAAAGAAATACTCAAAACTCGAGTATAGAAGAGAGGAAAGAACTCTAAATGTAGAGAATGGGATGTCATGAATGGTGTTGGATGGCTCTATTTATAGGGCTGAGCAAGGGTGCTGACGCTACGCCTCAGTGTGACGCTACGCGTCAGTCCCCTGACTTAGCCTCCACTAACGTAGCTAGTAGTGGCCACCTTGGAATATTATATTCAATCATGCTTGGCCATGTATCCCTGTCTCCACTGCGTTTTGGCCATTTGTGCTGAGTGGAGTGGCCAATAATGGGTCACTAAGTGAGTGCTTGGCCAGCTTGGCTGTGGAATCCTCACAGCACTGACGCTACGCGTGTCTGTGACGTGTAGCGTCAGCATTAAAAGTAGCTATGGACGCTACGTGTAGGACTGATGCTACACGTCAGATCCTCCAGTATAATTTTCTCTTGAATTCTTTACTTTTTCACTGTAAAACTAGAGAAAATTGATCAAGGGCAGATTATTTCCAACAACATCCATTTATTGAATTAAAACCTAATTTTCTAACAAATTATCCAAATTTTTATTATTATTATGAAATTTTTATTAAAAGATTTATTGTAAATTTGAGGACTAACACCCACATATCTAGCAATGAGGTTTATATAGCCAACAATAACAATCTTACCATGGCTAGCATTGCCAACTTGAGAGAACTGGCTACATAACCACTTGGTAAAATCAATGTGAGTAATATGGAGCATAGAATGGAGAAACAATACCTTAGGTTGATGCATAGTACCTGGACTATCTTATCGCCCAAAAATGGACCAGGCCATGAACTGCTGTAGGTAACAGAAAACGGGGTGATGGATGGTGGAAGCTTTGGAAGTGGAAGCATTATAACGGCCTTTATGAGAGATAAGAGCCTAAAAATACTTAAAATTAAACTCCTTTGGGATGCTAGCAACACCCCCTGGAGGAAAATTGTAAATAGTAGCCACTTTATCCAAATTCAACCTAAAATTGCTCATATATGGGTTCAAATAAATCAATGAAAAAATCTCACCCTATATTTTGACACAAGCGTAAGGTATCCTCAAAAATTCCTAGTTCATTAAGGTGTCTTTGTAGAAAAATCTAGAAGGAATAATTTCCCAATTCAACAATGATTTCAATCTCATCTTTTGCCCCTACGATGGGCACTCAATATTATCAAGATCGGAGTAGTTAGAAGACTTACCTTTAGTCTTCCTTTTCTTGGAGGAAACCTTTGGTGCCATGGAGCTGAATATAGAGTTTAGAGAAAAACTATTAAAACCATACAAAGAAGGTTAAATGCATTTTAATCCAAAACATAAAATTATGCATTGAAGCATATGAAATAGCACATGTATATATTGTCACTCTTTCATGGTGTCTACGAGAGAATATTATATATATGGACAAATAGATACCATGGAAGATGTACTAGACCCAATACATAACAAAACTACGCAACAATTCATGCAATATTCCTCTTTGGCATTTTATCAAACACTTGGTGTACACAAAAGAAATGAATTCTAAGTGTCACATTCTCAATCTTATAATCATCCCATGAAAGAAAATACCTCAAGAAATCAACCAATTGCAAGAAACAATCATTCAATCAAAGTTCCAATCATAACCAAAGATCATAAAATGCAAAACAAAACAAACAGGGTTCACAACAAAGGATGAACAATAAGTATAGTTCACATAGGATTTAAGCATACCCACTTGGTTTCTAGACATTCATAAACATCACAGAGTATTTAGGGAGTGATCACATGCATCATGTTTATCATTTTTACACAAAATCCTTAAATTTTTAATAAACCCCAAAAACCAAATAAAAACTTAATACCATGAGAAAGTGTGAGTTGCTTACTTGATTTAGAGAAAAGAAATGATGATTCAAGTAGCAAGATGATGATGATGAACAAGGATAATAGCGGGTTGAGTTTTTCAAATAGATTAAGAGCTTTACTTTGTGTTTTCAAAGGGTAAGAGTGAGAGAACCAACAATGCAATGCATAAAAAAAGGCATATGGCGTGGGGTGTTTGAAAAATGACATTTCACCACGTAGGGTCGAACCACGGCCCATGGTTCGTTCTATTTGGGCCAAAAATGTTGCACGTAGGGCCTGATGGCAACCACGGCTAGTAGTGGGAAACCACAACCAATGGTTGCCTCTATTTTGTGCCAAAATTTCATGCAATCAAACAAGGAATTTACTGGGCCTAACCATGGCTAGTGGTTGCAAACTACTGCCAGTGGTTGACATTGTTTGGGTTCTAGAAAAAAACTTAGAGCATGGGAAAATTTTTGGTCCAACCACTGCCAGTGGTGGATATCCACAGCCAGTGGTTGGCACTATTTTACACCTAGAAAACACTTAGACATTTCATGAAAATTCTTAAGACAAACCACAGTTGGTGGTGGCAATCCACAGCCTGTGGTTGGCATTGTTTTGAGTCATAATTTAAGTGAAAAGCACCAAGTATGGCACACATTCACATGATTAAAATCAAAACATGCATCACGATAATCAAGAATTGTGCCTTACTCCATAACATAGCAACATCAAATCCTTGTTTATTTGTTTTTCTCTTTATTTGCTTTTTTTACTTATTGAAACATGCAAAGAAAACATAGAGAGACAAATAATTATGGGGTTACCTCCTTACTAGTGTTAAGTTTAACGTCTTCAGTCGGACACTTTGTACTGTTTGGATTCAAGACTCTGATACATCAAGCAAATCCAAGACACTTACTTATTGTATGGGTTCACATGTCAAGTAGTGCTTAAGTCTTTGCCCATTTACCTTAAATGGACCAAACTTCTCGCTCCATAGACAGCTCTAAAAGGAAAGACCTTTGTTACTCTAAATGGTCCCGATCACCCGGACCTCAGCTAGATTGAATGAGAGTGAAACAGTAAAACCATATCACCTAGATTGAATGCTCTCCATAGGATGTGACGATCATGCCATCATTTAGTTTTTTCTTTATAAATCCTGGCATTTTCGTATGCATGCAAACGGAGCTCTTCAAGCTCGTTTAACTCCAATTGTCGATGTTCACCTGCAGCCTTTTGATTAAGGTTAAGAGTTTTAACAGTCCAAAAAGATCTATATTCCAACTCAATAGGTAAATGGCATGGCTTCCCATAAACTAGCTTAAATGGTGTGGTTACAATGGGAGTTTTATAAGCTGTTCGATACACCCATAAGGAATCATCTTACTTAATAGACTAATCCTTACGTGACATATTTACCACTTTTTGGAGAATGTTCTTGATCTCCCAATTGGATACCTTAACTTGTCCACTAGTTTGAGGATGATAAGGTGTAGCAACCTTATGCCTCACTCCATACATTTTTAAGAGGGTCTGAAAAGCTTTCTAAATAAAATGAGAACCTCCATCACTTATTATACATTTAAGGACACCAAACCTTAGAAAGATTATCTTTTTGAAAAGCTTAATAACAGTCTTGGCTTCCGAATAAGGTGAAGCAATGGCTTCCACCCATTTGAACACATAGTCAACTGCTACTAAGATAAAATGATTTCCAAAGGAAGAGGGAAAGGGTCCCATGAAATCAACACCTCACACATTAAATAATTCAACCTCTAAAATGCTATTAAGTGACATTTCATGTCTCTTACCAATGTTATCTACTCTTTGGCAAGCATCACAAGTCAAGACATACTTACGCACATCCTTAAAAAGGTGTGGCCAGTAGAACCCAGCTTGTAATACTTTTGAGGCTATCTTAGATGTGCTCATGTGGCCTCCACAAGAAAGAGAGTGGCAATGGTTTCAGGATGGCATGGACTTCATCCTCAGGAACACAGCTCCTAATCAAACCTTCTGCACATTGTTTGAAGAGGAAGGGCTTATCCCAATAGTAGTGCCTGACATTTATAAAACACTTTTTTTTGTTGAAAACCAAGGTCAGGTGATACAATGCCACATGCAAGAAAATTAACAAAAAAATCCACATACTAAGGAACTTATTGGATACTAAGACTCAATAGTTGTTCATCCTGAAAAGATTCATTGATAGGAACAACACCACCCATCTCATCTGTTTTAGATGACAACCTAGACAGATGGTCAGTAACAAGATTCTCAGTCCCCTTTTAATCCTTAATCTCTAGGTCAAATTCTTGCAATATTAGAATCCACCTAATTAGCCTAGGCTTTGCTTCTTTTTATGTAATAGATACTTGATGGCAGAATGGTCAGTGAAAATAGTAACATGTAAACCTACCAAATAAGATCTAAATTTATCAAAAGCAAAAACAATGGCTAACATTTCCTTTTCATTTATGGCATAGTTTACCTGGGCATCATCCAATGTTTGACTAGCATAGTGGATTACATGAAGCTTCTTATCTTTCCTCTGCCCAAGTACAACCCCCACTGTGTGATCACTAGCATCACACATCAACTCAAATGGGAGTTCCCAATCGGAGGGTTGTACAATAGGAGCGGAGATCAGAGCCTACTTAATCCTGCAAAAAGCTTCAAAACAAGATGAGTCAAAAACAAAAGACACATCCTTACCTAAAAGGTTTATAAGAGGCTTCGTGATCTTGGAGAAATCTTTAATGAACTGCCGGTAAAACCCGACATGCCCAAGAAAACTCTGGATGCCTTTCACATTTGTAGGTGGTGGCAATTTTTCAATCACTTCCATCTTAGCCTTATCGACCTCTATGCCTCTCTTAGACACCAAGTGTCCAAAAACTATGCCTTCCCTGACCATGAAATGGCATTTCTCCCAATTTAAGACCAAATTAGACTCTTCACAATGCTACAAGACTTGCACAAATTGGTTAAACAGTTATCAAAATCCAAACCATGCACTAAAAAATCATCCATGAAAACTTCCATCACATTTTCAATCAAATTAGAAAAGATGGCCTGCATACACCTTTGAAAAGTTATAGGTGTATTGCAAAGGCCAAAAGGCATTCTCCTATATGCATATGTCCCATAAGGGCAAGTGAAGGTAGTTTCTCTTAATCAGATGGGTGGATGGGGATTTGATGAAAACCTAAGTACCTATCCAAATAACAGAAATAAGAGTACTTTGTAAGCCTCTCAAGCATCTGATCAATGAAAGGAAGAGGGAAATGATCTTTTTTAGTGGGGCTATTTAACTTTCTATAATCAATGCATATATGCTAACCAGAAACTATCCTAGTAGAAATCAATTTATGCTTATCATTTTCTACTACAGTCATCCCTCCCTTTTTTGGCACAACATGAACCAGACTCACCCATTTACTACAAGTAATAGGGTATCTGACTCCAGCATCAAGCAAATTTAAAATCTCTTTCTTAACCACTTCTTGCATTTTTGGATTTAGTCTCCTAAGTGGTTCTACAGTGGGCCTACTCTCATCCTCTATAGTTATCCTATGCATGCAAAAAGAAGGGATAATCCTTTTAATATCATCCATGGTATACCCAATAACTTTCCTATACAACCTAAGCTGTTTTAGAAGTTTGTCAGTTTCCATAGGATTCAACTCAACACTCCAATGACAGGATATGTAGAGTTTAGGCCAAGAAATTCATACCACAGTGAAGCCGGTAAAGGATTCAATTCCACCTAGGGGCTCACCACTTTTTCATACATGACCTTAGTATCATGTTTTAGTGGAGCTTCTCCATTAGAGAAATTTGATGTTCCTGTAGGCTTAACCATAAAAACAGATTCAAGTAGGTCATTAGGGAAAATTTCTTCCTTCACCACTTGGTTAACAAAATCTACATTACAACCAACATCATCATTAAAAGGTTTTTGTAAACCATTTTTCAAGTTAAAATCAACCTTTTGGTCTCCAACAATCAGAGACAACCTTTTATTCTTGACATCTATTACTACATCTGCGGTTACCAAAAATGGCCTGCCTAGGATTTTGGGGATCATGGAATCCTCATCCATTTCTAAAACAACAAGGTTGGCAGGAATAAAAAACTTTCCTACTTTGATAGGAACATCTTCTAAAATACCTATAGGATATTTAATAGACCTATCAACAAGTTGTAAAGACATCCTAGTAGGCTTCAATTCACCCAATCCCAATTTTTTAGAAACAAACAATGGCATTAAGCTAACACTAGCTCCTAAATCATATAATGCTCTATCTATTTCCATATCACCAATCATGCAAGGGATAGAAAAACTACCCGGATCCTGAAGCTTGGGTAGTAGCTTCCTTTAGATCAATACACTGCACTCCTCAGTAAGTGCAACTATACCATCTTCCTCTAGCTTTCTTTTGTTAGACAAAATGTCCTTCAAAAACTTTGTGTAGGTGGGCATTTGTTACAAAGCATCCGTGAAAGAAATATTAATATATAATTTTTTCAAGACCTCAAGAAACTTACCAAATTGTTTGTCTAACTTGGCTTTGGCCAAGCACTGAGGAAATAGAATGGGAGGCTGGTAAGGCTTCACCTCTTTCTTCTTCTCACATGGTTTCTTCTCCTCAATCATAGGATGAGATGGAGACTTATGTAATTTAGTTTCCTTCATAGCCTCATCTTCGGTCATGCCAACTGGACCATCATACTTAGTACCACTCCTAAGAGTAATAGCCATGGTGTGATTAGATGGTCCCGCCCTAGGCTTTCTAGGAAAGGTTCCTGGTATTCTTATGGAAGAAGAGGCCTGTTGAGCAATCTGATTCTCCAGCATTTTGTTATGGGTGGCAAGAGAGTCCATCTTCGAAACCAAAGTCTTGATGGCATCGGAGAACTCGTCATTTTGCTTGAGTTGAGTAGTTACAAAAGTTTTCATCAAGGACTCTAATTTGGATATTTGTGGAGTTTAGGGTCCTTGTGGTTATCTGTAATTACTATGGTTGCCTTAGAATGGAGATGGTTTATTTTGGAAACCAGGTGTACCCTATGGTTGAAAACAATAATGGGCCTTTCTTAAGGATTGAACGCGGTTCTCCGTACGTTAGGTGCATTAATAGAGTTCTGACTGGAACATATTAACTAATTGAAGGAAGATCTTCCTTGGAAAACTTAATTTGATTCTTGTTAATTAAAAGTTAAAATTGTTAACATAAAATAATATCTTAAACCCTCAGAATCCTAAGATACTCTCGACTCTATTTTTCTTACCCAAGGTTAATATTTTTTACTGCATGGTAAATAATTTTTTTACTATAAGGTAAAAAATAAATTTTTACTACAAGGTAATTAATTTTTACTATAAGGTAAATAACTTTTACTATAGGGTAAAAATTATTTATTGTAAATGGAGGTAAATATTTTTTTACTGTAAGGTAAATTTTTTTACTGAGGTAAATTTTTTATTTTTTTACTGTCTATCTTATTTTGTCTTAAATACAGTGTGTTTGACAACTTCAAAATTATTTATCTGGATAATTAAATATCAATATACTGGTACTTAGAAATAGTCCATGTGGAGACGATAATCTTTTATATTACGTGACATAACCTGTGCGCTAACGAGTACTGTCAAGTTTTTGGCGCCGCTGTCGGGGATTGTGTCCCAATATCGGCTGTATTGAAATTCGATTAGATCAAATATTTTTTTTACGGTTGTATATTTGCTGTAATATTTTTCTTTTTAATTTTCATCTTTAGTTAATTATTCTATTTTTATTGTATTTTGTGTTTTCCTTTGCTGTTTTTAATTTTTTTTAGTTTGTTTGCTTTGTTTGTCCTTTATTTTCTTTTTATACAACGAAGTCATAGTGTCAATTTAAAACTAGAGTGTGACCCTGAGATAGAACACACCCTTAGAGCTTTAAGAAAACAACAAAAACAACAAAAATTAAAACAAATAGAGACCACAATAGAGCCTTGAGAGATTTTGCTGCTCCAAGCACAAATGGAAGAGGGTCTAGCATCCTTAGACCCACAGTACAGGCAAACAATTTTGAATTAAAACCTTCACTACATTTTATGGTTCAAGAAAACCAATTCGGAGGATTACCCTCCGAAGATCTCAATCTTCATTTCTAATTTTTTTCTTGAATACTATGACACCCTAAAAATGAATGAAGCCACTAATGATGTCATCCGCTTAAGACTTTTCCCTTTCTCCTTAAGAGATAAAGCGAGGGCATGGTTCTATTCACTTCCAGAAGGTTCCATCATAACATGGGAATAATTGTCTAGTGCTTTCATAAGTAAATGGTACCCAAGAAATAAAACTAACTTGTTAAGAAAATAAATAATAAATTTTACACAAAAAGATGATGAGTCATTGTGTGAAGCTTGGGAGAGATATAAGGAAATGTTAAGAGAATGTCCCCATCACAGGATAGAAAGGTGGTTGATAGTCCATATCTTCTATAATGGACTAAATTCCACACAAATAGATCTCCTTGGATGCTGTAGCTGGTGGTGCTTTCATGAGCAAGAATATAGATGAAGCTTAAAATTTGATTGAAGAAATAGCTCAGAACACTCATCAATGGAACTCTAAAAGAGGTTTACCCGTTAAAACCCCAGGTAAGTATTATGTTAGTACTCTTTCCTTACTTTCTGCCAAAGTTGAAGAATTAACATTAAAACTTGATAAGTTAAGTGCTACTAATGTTGTTTGTGAAGTTTGTGGTGCTTTAGGACATGCAACAAATTTCCATTTAGCAATGACCTTGAATCAAGAACCTAAGATGCAACAGGTGGATGCCATTAGAAATTTCAATAGAAATTTTGGGAACAATTTTAGAGAACCACCTGGCTTTCAAAATAGAGCTCCTAACACTCAAGGAATGCAAGGTAATTATAGGCCTATTCAAGGATCCTATATCCTAAAGAAATCTAGGCTTGAGACACTTATGGAAACTTTTGTAAATACTCAAGCAAAACAAAATAAAGAGTTCTCAGATGCCATCAAGACTCTGACATCTATTTAGAGGATGTTCCAATTAAAGTAGGAAACTTTTTCATACCTATTGATTTTGTTGTGCTTGAAATGGAAGAAGACTTTATGATTCCTATCATTCTAGGTAGACCATTTTTAGCAACTGTAAGTGCTATCATTGATGTGAAAAATGAAAAATTATCTCTTACTGTAGGGGATTAAAAGGTTGAATTCAATTTGCAAGATGCCATGAAAAAATTGTTAGGGAATCCCTCAGGGTCAGGCAGTAGAAACACAAAGGATTCCCAAAAAAGATTACAAAAATATATGTCTCAAGGCATTATGCAAAATTAAAATTTTGATTTTTGGTTTACCTCTTGTAGACGAAAAGTGAGTTCCTTCATCAAAGTAATTGTAGTTTCACCCTTAGGAGTCCACATGAGCACTCCAACCAGAAACCGAAATTCTAAATGCTAGTACGGAAATTCAAGAGTAATCTAATTTCTGAGCTGCAGCCTATGAGCATCTCATGCTCTATATATAGGATTAGGTCTTAACCTGATGAGCTCTCATTAAACATTGGGCTCCTGACTCATTCTAAATAAGTTAGGCCCAAAATAAAACTATCCTCTGGTAGGCTTACTTTATGTGTGTGACCCTATAGGTAAAATATTCAGTTATATTAATAATAAAATATTTTATTATTAATATAAAATAATAGCGGCATCTAGCAATACATCATTATGTCTAAATATTGTTTATCATCGACATGACCTATAAGTGATAATTATTTTATATATTTATTCCTTTTGTCACGATATCTAATTGGGCCCAAGGCATGGTCGTCATCATCCTTGTATGGCCCAATTCATTTTACTTGATACCAGAGTAGACTTTATGGAATAAATATCTAATATTTATCCGTCCTAGCGTGGCCATGCATTTTGTTAGTCTCACTCCATCAAGTGGCCCTTAGATATCACTTATATCATATAGGAGAGACAAATCCCGTCTACATCACTCATATCCTTCTATATAATTTGTCCATTGCCTAATCATAATCTTTATGGTCATCTTATTATAGATAATGTTTGATTGTATTAAAACAATAAACTCCTTATGTAGGAATCGTAGTGACTTCAAGTCGAAGGACTATATACCATTATCATATTGAGAACCATTTATGACACTCATGTAACGATCCATGCAACATTCTCATGGTGGGCTATCCAGTACAACATTACTCTTAATGTGTACCCGTGTAAAGACTTGATATCATATATCCATGATTTGTGAGATTAAATCATCAATACATTCACACACTAATCTTAATGTATTTATATGTCCCCATGTAAATACTTGATTAGGAACATTTTAGGAATAATTCTCACATGACCTATTATTCCAGGATAAATAGTTTTAAAACAATCTTAAATTTGAAAATACTAATTTTATTGATAAGTTAAAATTGATACATTAATAGCTCGTAGTGCATACACTAACGAAAACCATTAATCGATGTTGTATGCTATAGAGTAGATTTTGTTGAATAAGTGGTGAAGGAAGAGGTAATTCTAAACCTCCCTCATGACCAACTTGAATTTGCTTTATCTGATGATTTTCCAGGCACTTCACAAATGAACATTGTTGATTCCTTGATTGAAAAGGAACTAATTCTAAAGGTAGAACTTAAGCCACTACCACCAGTGCTCAGGTATGAATTTCTTTTCCCTAATTGTACTTATCCAGTAATTGTGAATGCTAATCTGAATCCTGAAGAAAATGAAAAACTTCTAAAACAACTTAGGTTATATAGAAAAGTAATAGGTTATTACCATGGATGACATCAAAGGGATTAGCCCTTCTTTATGCATGCATAGGATAATTATGGATGATGAGAGCAAGCCTTCAATTGAACATCGAAGAAGAGTAAACCCTAAAATGCAAGAGTTAGTGAAAGCAGAGGTACTTAAGCTCCTAGATGCAGGGGTCATATACCTTATTCCAAGCAGTGAGTAGGTGAGCCCAATGGAGGTAGTACCTAAGAAAAGAGGGATGACAGTGATAAAAAATGAAAAAAATGAACTAATCCTAACTAGGATAGTTTCTGGATGGCGTATGTGCATTGATTTTAGAAAATTAAATAAAGCCATAAAAAGAGATCATTTTCCCCTCCCCTTCATTGATTAGATGCTGGAGAGGCTAGCTAAGCACTCTTATTTTTGTTACCTTGATGGGTATTCAGGGTTTCACCAAATTCCTATTCACCCTTCAGATCAAGAGAAAACCACATTCACATGCCCTTATGGAACTTTTGCTTACAGGCATATGCCTTTTGGTTTGTGTAATGCACCTACAACATTTTAAAGATGTATGCAAGCCATATTTTCTGATTTGATTGAGAATATGATGGAAGCTTTCATGGATAATTTTTTTGTGTATGGTTTTAGATTTGATGATTGCTTAACTAATTTGTGTAAAGTTTTACAATGCTGTGAAGAAACCAACTTGGTGCTTAATTGGGAAAAATGTCATTTCATGGTAAGGGAAGATATAGTACTTGGCCATCTGATTTTTGAAAGAGGTATTGAGGTGGACAAAGCAAAAATTGAAATCATTGAAAAATTACCACCTCTGAAAAATGTAAAGGGAATTAGAGGTTTTCTTGGACATGCTGGTTTTTACTGAAAGTTCATTAAATATTTTTCAAAAGTAGCAAAACCTCTAACTCATTTTTTAGGAAAGGATGTGCCATTTGTTTTTGACTCTGATTACTTTAATGCTTTTAATAAAATTAAGCAAGCTTTAATTTCTGCAACCATTGTGCAACCTCCTAATTGGCATTTAGCATTTGAGCTAATGTGTGATGCGAGTGATCATGCAGCTAGTGTTGTTCTTGGGTAAAGGAAATATAAGAAACTCCATGTCATTTACCATGCTAGTAAAACATTGGATGATGCTCAAATTAACTCTCCCACCACTAAGGAGTTACTAGCATTTGTCTTTGGATTTGACAAATTTAGATCATATATGGTAGGTTCAAAGGTAATTGTTTATATTGATCACTCTGCTATCAAATACCTGTTACAAAAGAAAGATGGAAAACCTAGGTTAATTAGATAGATTCAGCTCCTACAAGAATTTGACCTAGAAATAAGAGATAAAAGGGCACTAAAAATGTTGTAGCTGATTATCTTTCTAGGTTATAGGTTGAGAAAAATGAAATGGATGAAGAAATGTCAATAAATGATTCTTTCCCAGATGAGCAATTATGCAATATGAGTGTGAAACATATTCCTTGGTTTGCTGATTATGTCAATTATCTTGTCTGTGGCATTTTACCCCCTGATTTAAGTTTTTAGCAGCAAAAGAAGTTTCTATTTGATGTAAAACACTATTACTAGGATGAACCCTTGCTCTTCAAATAGTATGCTGATGGGATAATAAAAAGATATATCCCAAAAACTGAGGTAAATGAAATCCTTTAACACTATCACTCTTTATCCTATGGAGGTCACATGAGCCATACCAAGATTGCAATCAGAATTTTCCAAGCAGGACTTTATTGGCCCCATATTTTCAAGGATACAAAAAGGTTTGTTCTTTCTTATGATGTGTGTCAGTGTACAAGTAATATTTCCAAAAGAAATAAGATGCCTTTAAATAGTATTCTAAAAGTTGAATTATTTGATGTTTAGGGTATAGACTATATGGGACCCTTTCCTTCATCCTATGGAAACAAATATATTTTGGTTGTTGTTGACTATATATCTAAATGGATTGAAGCAATTCCTTTACCCCACTCAGATGCTAACACTGTCATTAAGCTTTTCAAGAAAATAATTTTTCCAAGGTTTGGGGTTCCCAGAATAGTCATCAGTGATGGGGGATGACAATTCATTAAAAATACTTTTGAAAAACTTTTGAGAAAATATGGGGTGAAACACAAAGTTGCCATACCCTATCACCCCCAAACTAGTGGGAAGGTTGAAGTTTCAAATAGACAAAGCAAAGCTATTTTGGAAAAGATTGTAAATTTTACTCGTAAGGATTGGTCTCTTAAACTAGATGATGTTATTTGGGTATATAGAACTACTTATAAAACTCCAATAGGGACCACACCTTACCGGTTAATTTATAGAAAACCCTGCCACTTGCCTATTGAATTTGAATATAAATCTTTTTGGGCAATTAAAAAATTTAATTTTGACCTAAAAGCTATAGGTGAAAAGAGCTTGTTGCAGATAAATGGGCTAGAGGAACTAAGACTTGATGCTTACGAGAATGCTAGGATTTAAAAAGAAAAGACTAAGAAGTGACATGATATGAAAATTCTGCGCAGGTCTTTTAAGGACGGAGACATGGTTCTTCTGTTTAATTCAAGGTTTAAACTATTCCCTGGGAAATTGAAATCAAGGTGGACTGAACCTTTTCAAGTGACAAAAGTATTTCCATATAGAGCGGTTGAAATTTGGGATGAAAGTACTGGTACCTTCAAGGTAAATGGTCAAAGGCTAAAGCATTACATAGCTGGAGACCCAATCCAACATGAAAAGGTTCAAAGCTTGCTTGAACCTTACTAAAGAGGCAGAGGAAAAGTCTGGCTGAAGACTTTAAACTTAGCACTAATGGGGAGGTAACCTCATGTTTGTTTTCAATAATTTCTTAAGAAAGGTATCTTTTGTCAAAATGCTGGTTTGGGGTGACTACAGGTAAGTTTGCTTATCTTTTTATCATCTATTTTAAACATTAAGGACAATGTCAAATTATGGTTTGGGGTGGTAGATAAGAAAACTTAACTATTTGGTTTGCATTGTCTAACTGTTTTGTATTATGTGATTGTTATGTTTTTCATGTATGTGTGTTTTCCTTGTTTTGTTTGTCATCTTGTAGTTTACCATGATTGCATGATAATCAACTTTGAACAAAAAGCTAAAAGTATCTAAGGACCCCAAAATTTGGTTAAAATTTTTCAAAAATTGTTTGTTTAAATGTTGAACAAATGTTTAAGTGAACTTTATTTGAATTAAACTTTCTTTGAAAAAGGACTTTCCATGGTGGGATTTGAGCCTAAAAGGGTAATTCATCAAAAAAATTCAAACCCGCATTTTTCTTGATTGAGTGAATCTTATAGTCATTAATATTCTAGAACTTGTTTTTCAACCGATTCAAAATGGTTTTTGATTGCATGTCTTGGGATGATAAAGGCACAATTAGGTCTTATTCTTAAGCCTCATAATTTTTACACAATTTGACCCCTAGTTGCCCCTTTTGAGCCTGAAAGTGAAATTTTTCTTTGCAACCCTTCAATGATTGATCTTCTCTTAATGGTGAAAAAGTTGGAAATTTAGTGGAGCAAAGAAATAAAAAAGACTTAAGAAAAATATATTATGGGATAAAAAGAAAAGCAAGAAAATAAAAAAAAATCAAAAGGATGATATTGAATGAATTACAAAAAAGTCCATAAAAGTTCAAAAATTTGCTTTGTTAATTTCTGAATTTATGATGGTAATTGAATCCTTCATGACTGTTTAAGCCCTTTTGTGCTTCATTTTTCTTGAAATTTCTACCTTGACAATACAACCCATGGCCCCGTTACAACCTTTTGAAAGACCTTTAGACTTTGACATGCTTTCTTTCTAACTGTGGAGTTTATGGTTAATTAACAAGCTTATGGTAATATTCTTGACTATGATGATTTGAGTGATACACAAACCTTGAACACTTAGAGTGAAAATTGTGAGAAGAGTGCCTCATGTCTTGGAATTAAAAATTGAACCACACAAGAAAATTAATTTTTGGCATTTGAATAAACTTGTTTTATTTTATTGGGTTCCTAAGTTTACTAAGCTAATTGTTTTCTGTATCTTATAGTGTGATATGGTAATTGCTTGAGGACAAGCAAAGGTTTGGTTTGGGGTATTTTGATAAGTATTTTAGAACACAATAAATAAGATTTAATTCATTTAGAATTTTAAATCATTTTACACTGTATTTTCCTAATTTTCATGATTTATGCTTTCTTTCCACTATATTCTGCTCGGGTATTTTTATTTTGCAGGAGTTGATACAATTGAGACTATTGAAGACATATTTTTAGAATAAATACATGTAAAGAAAAATGGATGACAAAAATTCAGATTTTGAAAATTAGTTACATGCTATTAAATTTTTACAAATTTGGAAAGCAATTTTAAACTCATTTTTACATTAACTTCAAAGCTTGAAAGGTTTACCAAAAATTTTTTTACTATGTAAGCTTTGAAATCTCCATTTGTAAAAATTTAATATGCAAAATTAGAAAGCTAAAAGGAGCCAATGGTCATGCAGCAAAGGAAATGCCAAGTTTTTAAATTTTTACTTCAAATAATTTCATGACAATTTTGGTTTCACTTTGCCTAGATACATTTACGTTTTTGGCTTCTCCAAAGGCAAGCACTAGTGCAGAAATAAGATTTAACATCGGTTTTTTTTGGACATTTCACATCAGTTTTCAAACCAATGTGGATTTAGCCATTGTAAAATATAGGGACATCTCACATCGGTATAAAAACCGATGTGAAAAAGGGATTTAACATAGGTTTTTCTAAAAAGCAGATGTGAAATCTCACTTACCACATCGGTTTTTAAAAAAAACTGATGTTAAACATCACCTACCACATCAATTTTTTGTAAAACAGATGTGAAAGATACAAAATTAACAACGGTTTTTGTTACGACCGATGTGAAAAATGGCATATCTAACAACAGTATATATAAAAACCGTTGTGAATTATGGGACCTATAACATCGGTTTTTTTAAAAACCGATGTGAAATCTTGGATTTTTTTTACTTTTTTTAATTATTTTATAATGATATATTATTTTGTTAAAAAACCTGGACAAGTTAATTTTCAATAATCATCCTGAATATATTCAGTTTTCATGACAATTCCTGGATACGTTTATACAACACATCAAAAACAAATATATCAAACATCAATTAAAATCATATATGTCAATTAGTCATATATAACACCAAATAACATTGTTTTATACATGGTTTAGGTCAGAATTTAATACATAATATAGACAAAATTTAAGCACTTCTGTTGATCATAATCTAGCCACTTGAAGAAGATATGTTGCCCAACGCTTACGAACCACATCAATTTCATCAGAAGTGAAAGGTTCCTTGTTGCTAAACACCTACAAGTATGTGATGTCAGAATAGGCATTTAACTACTAGAAAGTGCTTCCTTCTTTAAACCATTTCAATACCTATCTCTAATCATCCTTAATGTTCCCTATTATGACATTGAGCATCTGCCCCATTACATAATAACCACAGTGGTTGCTGCCCGATGATTGCTTATTAGCCTGAAATATTTGGAACAAGTAAACTTTGCATCAAATTCTTAACCCTCATCAAGTCATGTCTAGGAATAAAGGCAACGTAGAGTTAATGTAACATTGAGTGACTTACCCTTAGGATTATCCATTCAACCTTCTTCCTAATCATATGCCGTGACCCTCCCAAAACATTACAAGCATCCAAGGCTCTATAGTATAAAAATAATCAACAAGACTAAAAAATGATATCAACTATCTAAACATTAAAGGATTCTCAATAACACCTATAAGTTAACAGAACACTTACAAGTTAATAGCACCCTCAATGTTCCATGGTTGTTTCCATAATGAGCAAAAGAAGACAACAACATTTTGTTTGGGACAAATAATAATCAATTGCCAATGGTTCCTATCAAATTACAAAAGAAATAAGGAAGTTTACAAAAAAACGCATGTATAATAAAACTTGAAATCTTAAGGTTGTACTAACAATTTATAATATGGAGCTAAAAAAAAGCCATGAGAACTTGTGGATATCCTATGTTGAATATATGCCCGGATTTGATCTATACTATTTCCTGTGTCTTGGATGTGCTTAGGCTCAAGGAAGCTATAATCATGACATCCATTAATATTGCAAAGGTTGTGCAAATACCTATAATATATAAACAAACATAATTGGATCACAAATATATATTTGCTTTAGACATATAAAAAATTAACTAGTAATAAACTCACATCAACCATAATTGGAGCATGGATATGTTTAGCATCTCTTTTCCCATTAGAAATTCTAATATATCCTGTTGGGTAATAAAGAAAGAGATTGGAGAGTCTTTGCCTATGGCACTAGCATCTAGTTCCAATTGTATTGTTTCAGATCCAAGATTCATTGTTACAAAACACAACCTCCCAAGTGGATCACTATACTCTTCTGTTTCTTGTAAAGGTTGTTTTTGTGTAACTTTCTTAACCACATCAACATTCGCCTAATAAATCATAATTAAACTGGTATAAGTAGTAATAAAATCATATATAATTAGTAGTGGATGTAATTAAACAGGTATTATTATATGGAATTTTATACCTCATCCTCCGATATAATTTTAACTAGTCTTCTGGGCCACAAGATGAAGTGCTTAAAGGCTTCCCCCACTGTATATACTTCATCTCTGGGAATAGGTAATGCAACATCTGCTTCCTCAATCCTATCAATCGATACCCTCATATGATCATCACTTATTTGCTTATGGTGGATGGTAGACCCAAAATTATACATATTGCCAACTGCCCAAGGTAAACTGTTTTCTTTCCATGATACATTTGACGGTAACATGTTCCTTCTTTACATATAGGACATGCCTTATGTCCTTTAACACTATATCCGGATAAGTTACCATATGCTGGGAAGTCATTTATAGTACAAAATATCATGGCACGTAACTTGAAGTATTCACAAGAGTACGCGTCAAATACATCTATGTCTTCCTCCCACAACATTGTCAAGTCTTCAATCAAGGGCCTTAAATATACATCTATGTCATTCCCCGGTTGTTTAGGGCCTGAAATCAATATAGACAACATGATATACTTTCGTTTCATGCATAGTTGAGGGGATAAATTATAGACAACCAACAAAATAGGCCATGAACTGTGTATACTGCTTAGGCTACTATAAGGATTCATTCCATCAGTAGCAAGTCCAAGCCGAAGATTTCTGGGTTCATTGCTAAAAGTAGGAAATAACTGATCAATCTTCTTCCATTGCAAAGAATCTGCTGGATGACGAAGCTTTCCATCTAGTTTCCTTTCTTCAACATGCCACCTAAGACTTTTTGCATCATTCTTGTTGGCAAACAATCGTTTGAACCTTAGAATTATTGGTAAATACCATAAAACTTTTGCAAGAGGATTTTTGGTACTCACATCATTACCTAATTCACCATTTTTCACCTTATATCGTGATTCACCACATACAGGACACTCATGCAGCTTTTCATACTCTCTTCTATACAAGATGAGGTCATTCGGGCATGCGTGTATTTTTTTATACTCCATACCCATAGGACATATAACCTTCTTCGCTTCATAGGTACGATTAGGTAGTGTATTCCCTTCTGGGAGTATTTCCTGTTGCAATAATCTAAGTAATTCGGTGAAACTTTTATCAGTCCATCCATTCTTTGCCTTCAAATTAACTAGCTTTAACACTGCTTCCAGTCGTTTCAGTTTACACCCTAGATACAAAGGCAAATCCACATCCCGAGTCAAATTATCATACACGTGTGCTCTTTTAAATGATTCACATCCAATGTCACATATCATGTCTTCCAACCCATCATTCATTTGTTTATTCACTTCTTCTGTTTCAGACACACTTGGTATCAACATCAATTCCCCATGCCACGTCCATGTTGTATAATTCTTGCAAAACCCATGACATATGACATAATCTCTAATTTCCTCAACACTTAATCGTTTTACATTCAAACATTTCATACATGGACAATAAAATCTCCCATTATTATTAAGAACATTTCTCTGAGCAAATTCCAAAAAAGCTTCCACCCCGACTGCATACTCATTACTTATCCGTCTAGCATTAATCCAACTCTGATCCATTGGTACTAATGTTCTAAAATTAACAACAAAACATCAATGGACATTAATGCCCCGATAAATCACGGTATGAATTAAGCAACATATTAAACAACCTAAGTTACTAGGCCAATACGCAAACTAAGTTACTAGTAAATATGAAAACTAAGTAAATAGGTCAATTAACAAACATGTTAAAAGCAAAAATTATTGATCCACCTCAACCTTAACTATATACACCACCTATTTTAACCACAAAAAAGAACCATATCCAACACAACTCAATATCCAACACACCTTCATACACACCATTTTTAACACAAACATACCAAATTTTATATTTAGGTTCTCCTAGGCATTTTAAGAAACATGTTCAAGGCACTCAACCTCAACTATACATATACACATGGTCAAAGCAAATAACCATTTTCAACACAACTCAAGTTCAACTAGGCATTTTAACAAACATGTTAAGAGCAAAAATTATTAGTCCATCACCATACACACCTACACATGTTTTAAGGCAAAAACCTATTTTAAACACAAAAAATAAACCATATCCAACACAATTGAAGCTCACAATAATAGAGTTAAAGATGCAGAGTTTAAGAAGCTCACAATAATAGAGTTGAAGAAGATAGAGAGAAGAGGGTTGAGAGAGGCACACGGTGGGAGAAGGTTGAGTTGAGAAACTTGAAGAACTCGTTGCTGTTGCAAAATGGAAAAGGTTGAAGTTGAAGAATGTTGCTGCCGTGCAATGGAGAAGGTTGGAGTTGAAGAATATGTTGTTTTCGCTGAATGGAGAAAGGTTAAGAGTGTCACGGAAACCTATATGGTATACTATCACGGAAAACAAAATTTTAATTTTGATAAGTGTAGCCCGCGTGATGCTGTTTAATGAATTTTTTTCATCTTCCACAATGGTTTTATTAAAAATCGATGTGGAGCCCACATGAATTAATCCTTCCACAATGGTTTTATTAAAAAGCCGAAGTGAATATTTGTATAAACTAATAAAATATATGCTATATATGAGTGTCTTATATTTTAAGTGCCTAATATCTAAAACACGTGCACGTGATCATTAAAATATAGAAGCTTGGACTCTACAAAAGACCATACAGGTGCAGAAAACACGTACACGTTCAGAAACAGAAAACCATACAGGTGCGGAACATTCAAATATTACCTTTATAAGAGTTTGAAGGGAATACCACATGGAAAGAGATGGGTATTATGCTGCAAAAGACAATTGTTTCAAAACTTCAATACACATTATTTTGTCACTACATGCACCATTAGATTGAGAATACGTGATCTGCTTCCTATAATGAAGTGTTTTCTATTTTATATTCAATTTATTCTGATGTGTCATTACCATGTGAAAAAAGAAAAGCTTTCACTTTCACAACGGTTTTCTTAAAAACCGATATGGGCCCCAACTTAAAAAATCATTTCACAACAGTTTCTTTAAAAAATTGACGTGGAGATCATTTTAATAACAATTTTAACATCGGTTTTCTAAAAAAACCGATGTGAAATCTCACTTCTCACATTGGTTATAAAAACGGATATGATACCTTTGGCGTAAAAAATTGTTTTCGATTTTAATAAATCATGCACTTTACACATCGGTTTTTAAGGAAACCGATGTGCAAAATCTGTTTCTAAAAGTTACACATATTTTCAAAATTGCCACCGCGTAATTATATCACTACGGTTTTTAATAGCTGATGTGAGATTTTATATTCCACATCAGTTTTTCTTAAAACCGATGTGAAATGTTTTGCTAATATTTTCAAAAATGCCACCGCGCTAATATTTCACAACGGTTTTAAGTAAAACCGATATGAACATTTGTATATATTTTCAAAAATGCCACCGCATTGATTTTTCACATTGGTTTTTGTAAATCCGTGGTGAATTTGACGTTGTGAAAGGGTACTTTTGCACTAGTGAAGGAAAATGCTTCAATTTGTTAAATAAACATGGTCTACAAGTGTAGAATTGTTTCAACCATTTTTTCTAGAACATGTCCCACCAAATAGTTTCAAGACAACAATTCTTCTAATTTGGCCAAATGGCTCACGGTTTTGACAATTCAAAGGCAAGGAATTTGCAATTTTTTAATCAAGGCATTATGGTCCATTATGCAAAGTTATTCTCCATAATTTCAAGAAGATACCCCACCATGTTTTTCAAAGCAAACAAGCCTCCAAAATTGCAAGAGATGTCATGGTTACAACCACCCTATTATGCAAGGATTTTGGCTTAAAAATTCAGCAATGATTTTCCAATTGGCAAAGCACTCTCACGGTCATGGAATTCTAAATTTGGACTCCATTTTGTTGTATTTAAATGAAGAAAAATCAGCCAAGGAGAAGCTCCCTTTGCCAACGTGAAAGTTGTAACATCCCAATTTTTATATAAATATCCATTTAGGGGAAATGAATGACTATTATTTATAGGTGGAAAGATTAATGTCCTAAAAGTATGAAAATAACTTAATTTGGATTTATTATGATTTTTCATAAGTTACTAAGCCTCATAAGCTAAAATTTATACCTGGTTAAAATATGGGTGTCAGACCAAGTATCTCTTATTGAGATGTCGTTCGTCAGGGTTGTTAAGAATAATATTAGGAGTCTGAATATTTATTCAGAATAATTTTTAGATAAAGTATTGGGCCCAAATAGAGATCCTGTTTATTCTAAAATGGTAAATTTTAATGAAGGGGGTTAAAATCAAAATAAAAACTCCCACTCTTTGTAATATCCCGATTTAATAATTATTTACCGAATGAATCTAAATTGCTAAAATAGTAATTCCAGAAGTAGAAAATCATTTGTTAATTATATTCGGTTTAACTTGAGAAATAGTGACAAATTAAATAAGCTTAATTGGTAAGAGGTGGCTGTTTGCGATTGGTGAGTCCGTCCACGATTTCCCACCCCACTCTCCTCTTCCTCGCGCACGCGCATGCCTTTACATATATGTGCCTTGGGTCATTAAAGTTATGCATTTTCCTTCAGATTTCTCTTCTTCTCTTCTTCGCTCTTCACTCTCCTTCTTCTCTTCTTCTTTCTCTACTCGCTGTTCCTGCGAGCTCGCAACAATGGTGGCTGAGGATCGGGGTCCTCCTTCTTCACTCAACGAGCCAGAGAGAGTGCAGGTGTGTCTTCCTCCTGCAAGCAACCTGTCTCCTTCCTTGTTCCTTCATTCCTTCGTCGACTTCCTCTTCTTGCTCGAAACTGCCAAGCCCCAGTGGAGATCTGCACTGCGAGGAGCTTCAAGGGGGTCGGAGTGTTCACAGCGTTGCGATGGAGCCCTTCTAGGGAGCGAGCCGAGAGCGGGACGTCTTGGGCCTCCCCTGCTCTTGCATGCAGATGTTAAGGGTGATTCAGTGTTCCTCTAGAATTGAATGTCACGTTGACCGACTGAGAGCTTCAGTCCAGGTAGGGGGAGTATCTTCTATCTTAAATGCATGGGTTATGAACAGGTTCCAAGTACTGATGCTTGCTATATCCTTGCTCTGCTTGTGTGTTGTGTTGCTTGCGAGTGTGTATAGCCCAGTTGCATGACGAGTGAAAGATGAGTGTTGCATGATTAGCATCTTCCTCAGAAATGCAGGCGTTGTTGAGCCTCGTTACCATGGAACCCGATTGCATGTTGTGTTGTGTTGATGAAAATGCTTTATTGAATCTGTGCATGTTCATAGGAATGCATGTGTTGATTAAGTTCTGGTACTGTCATATACTGATTGCATATTGTATCTTGATTGATTGGAATGCTTGCATGAGCCTGTCATTCTTTGTATAAATACCTGCGTTGATTAAGTCTTGATGCTGCTGTGAACCGAATGCATGTTAACTTGAAGTTGATGAAAATGCTCATAGAAGCTTGATACTGATTGATATTGACTGTATTAGAATCACATGTTGTTAATGGAACGATGATGATGATTACATGGGAGCTGTGTGTGTTGAATTAACAGGCGGAGTCCTGATGATATGTATTACCGACTGCATGTGAAAGATGTGTGATTGAATAAGAGGATGTGTGCATGAGTTAAATGCTGTGTGTGGAGTACTGTTAATGTCCAGCATTGATTGCATGAGATGTATGTGCCATTTGAATGCTGATGATGTATGATGCCGATTGCATGAGATGCATGTATGGCCGTGTATATGAACTCTGTGTGTGTGTGATGAATCCGCGTGTGGCGCATGGGATGCGTTTGTGCTGAGAGCACGTAGTGTGGGACACTACCATCGGTTTTTAAAGCGTGGGACGCTATAAAATCCTTGAGTGAGACTCAAGGTAGCCCTTGAGTGGGACTCGGGCTGCCTGTGAACACCTCCGTTGGCGCTGAGAGCGCTGGTGTCACCTGTGGGCAAATGGTTGGGTACCTGTAAAACGGCCAAGCAGCTGAGAGCTGATTTGATAGCTGAGAGCTATGTGTAAAAAGGCTGAGAGCCTACGTTGCAACGTCTAAACCGATACACACGAATGCGGAACCGAGTGAAATAATATGTGTTTATTATCTGTTGACAATGTTGGAATTGGTTGCGTATGCGAAGTGTTAGTGAGATGATAAATGTGTCTGTCCGAGTGAATTACTCCGTGTGAACCTGCCTTGGATGCTAAGTGAATCCTGTTTCATGAAAATATATATATATCAGTGTTATTGAACTGTTAGGTGTGTAGCCGAGTAAAAATTGTTGAATTCTAATTGAGAAATATTTAACATACGCGTTCTGATCCATGGGTATTGTTATTAAGTCATTGATTATCGTATGTTAATGTTGTTGATTGATGCTACTCTGACTATAACTGTTGCCATGTATAATTGTGTGTATATATATATGTATTGTCGTATAATTGTGAGGCACCCTGAGTCGGTATCTGTCATTTAAAATTTAAGATGCTCACCCCTGCACCATTTTTCAGTAAGTATGCAGGTTGGATTCTGAAGTGATGATAAGGTCTCAGGTCCGAGTGAGGGGTACTCCGCCCGCAAGTGTTTATTTTGTATGTGTCATATTCATCAGTTGTAGCCTTGGCCGGCTCGTAATACAGTGTGGTGTAATGAACATGAATATATATATATATATATGCGTATAGGTAATTGAGTTATCGTGACCCGAGTGCATGTTTTTATATGTATGTATCATGTGATAACAGGTGCTGAGTAATGAATGACGTTAAGGTAATGGGTATTCCGAGTGCATGATTCTGTACGTACAATATGTTGTATACGAGTGGACGTAGTTGGGGAGCCAACTCTGAGCGGAACTGCATATGGCTATGCCTTCTTGTTCGAATGATGATACCTCAATGAACAGTAAAATACCTTGGATGAACCTTGTCCATATCCGATGGAGAAACTACCTTGTGTCTGTGTTGGAGGGGCGTTGTGTTGACCTCGCTTAGGCGGTGTCATACCTCGCCCAAGTAACTAGGACAATTCGCCCAAGCACGTGGAACCATGCTGAAGCGAGCAGATATCAATGTGAGACTCCGCCTATGTACCTCCCTCCTCCGTTGTTGCACTATTATGTCTCGCTGGGCGGTGTTGTACATCGCCTGAGTGAGTGGGCGTTGTGATGTAGTCCGTCCAGGCATTGTTGTGCCTTGCTGAACTGGACGGCGGTGTAATTACTTCCTCCTTCCGTGGTTGCATTGTTATGCTTCGCTCAGGCGGCGTCGGATCTCGCTTGAGCGAGTCAGTGTTATCTTAGTCTTCGCCCAGACGTTGTCGTACCCCGCCCGAAGTATGGGGGCAATTCGCCCAAGCGGGAGGACTCACGTTGGAGCGAGTAGTTGTTGGAATGGGACACCGTTCAATTACCTTTCCTCTCCGTCGTGATGCTAATGCAATCCAGACACCGGTGTTGACCCCTGATTTGGGCATTGTGGTTGAGTCCGCCCAGGCGTTGTCATAAATAGCTGAGTTGGGCGGAATAGGTTCAGGCCCCCCTTCCTCCATAAATTACTCCTGCTTATGTACATCTCCCTTCTTCTTCCCTTGCCTGTCCTCCGAAGCTGACGCCCAGCATTCTCTGAGAAAGGGTCAGTCCGTAGGAACGAATAGACGCTAATGTAAGGTTCACTTGAAGAGTTTCACGTCTGATGTTGCATTGCCACACATCGTTTAGGCGGTGTGAGACCATGGTTGAGCGGGTCATCTCGCCCTGGAGTCCGCCCAGAATAAACATACCCCGCCTAGCCAAGTAGGATGATTCGAACTCCGCCCTTCTACGAGTGCTACGCGTGTGAACGTATTAACATCTTCCCCTTATCTATTTCCTCCTATTGAGTGACCAGTGTTACTCGAGGGAAAGCTTTCCTTGTGAAATTCCCTCCATCCGCTGCTGCATTACCATACTCCGCCTAGGCGGTATCAGACCTCGGTGTCGCGTAATCCGCCCAGACACTGGCGTTGCGTAATCCGCCCAGGTGCTGGTGTGTTACGATAAACCCAATGAGCCGGTTCCAGTCTTAGCCTTCTGTTGTTGCCTTATGCGTGTGGATGATCTCTCATTTCCCTTGTCCTTCCTTGTACTCCGCCCTTTGTGTTATCCGGTTGCCTTATAGTCGTTGGTTACTTAATTTTGGAAAAATTTTCCCCGTATTGGTTCTTAATTATTTATTAAATTAGGGTGTTACACTCTTTACTCTCTTTTCACGCTGGCTTCTTCTCCTGGGGGCAAACACACTTCACTCTCCTTTCTTTTCTAAATCCCGCATTCATCTCCATCTCCTTCTTCTCCAAAAGCATAGACAAAGTTGGTGTCCCTTCCTCTTTTCTATTTGGTTTTCCATTATGCATGAAGGAGACCTTGGTGGTTTGAAGTCTCTCCCCTCTTTTCTTCCATTGTCGTGCTCTCTCTCACTCCCTTGGTACCCACTCTCTTTTCTTGGTTTGAGGTAAGTCTTTCACTAATTTTAATGAGCTAAAGCCCTAGGTCATGGGTTGTAGTGGTTGGCGTATTGAATGGAAGCTTTAAATACGAAAACCCTAAGGTGGGTGACGTGAATGTGAGTTTTTATGAGCCTTTGATGGGGTGCGTGAAAGTATGGAAAGGAATATGATGAATCATATGCATTAATGATATTTGTTAGGTTTTAATGAAACCCTAACCTTTAATTTTGGGGGAAATATAGAATATGAGTAAGATAGGCATTTAATGATGATGAGAATGTCATTAATGATGAGAGATTGCCATAGATTATGTGAGTCATATGTGTATATACATGTATTTGTATCATAAGAATTGAGAATAATGCTTGAATGGATGATTGATGTGGTCCTACAATTGATTGATGTAGGATTTGATAGCACTTGTAAGGCGGGATCATCAAATCCGGGAGAATACTTCTCTTAAGGTAGGAGATGAGTGTATTTTATAAATGTATGAATGTTTATGTGATGATAATGTATGTATTAATGTACATTTATATATTCTTCCTTGAATGGGAAAGTTATCCCTTGTATGTGATTGTGAATGGATGTTGATTCCTATTAATGGATTGATGATGATATGATATAATTGATGAGAATATAAGATTAAAGAATCATTGTTGATATGTACTCATGTTCCATGTGTAGATTGACTTGACATGATAGTTGGCTAGTATGATCTTGATGACTTTGAATGGTATGCCTTGGAGAATATGATGTATGTGATTGTGTGTCACTAATTATGAAAGTAAATGAAACCTATACCCCTAAGTGTGTGGGAGAGTACCCTTGCGAGGTTAAATCTTGCACAAACATCATTTCATACATAGCATGCATGGCATATCATTTGAATATGGTTGCGATCACAAAGGAAAGTCTTGCGGGACTAGTATAATGATATTAAATAATGGTTGCGATCACTTGGTACTTTGAAATGAAAAGAACCTGTGGGTTTCTATGAAATTGAGTTGGTGGTTGCGATCTCCTGGCAGATGGAATGAAAAGGCACAGCAGGACCATTGAGAATGAAACATGTGTGGTTGCGATCATAAAGTAAGGATCCTGTGGGATTCCATGAGAAGAGAGTACCCCATACGTGGTGGGAAACCAATAGAAATTGAAATGAAAGGTGGTTACGATCACGAATAAAGACTTACGGGGTTATGAAAAGGAAGTACCCCATGCGTGGCGGAAACCAATATGAATTGAATAATTATAGTGGTTACAATCACTCGATGAAATTAAAATCGGATCCGTTGCATAGGCATTTTAAACACGACATATGAATTAGCCATAGAAGCATGACATTTGAGTGAAGTAGATTGAGAAAAGTATACCCTATTAAAATTATGGTGAAACGGATATGGAATCCATTTTTGGTCACTAACCATACTTACGTTACTGATTGGTGTGATCCTTTATGAATTTCATGAATTGTTTCAATGGATATGATGATATCATGAATTGATGATATGGTCTTATTTGATATGTCCTTGATGATGGACTTGATATGTGTATATATATGTACATGAACATGTGTGTTCAATGGATTTTATAAATCAGTTAGTTTCATTGTTATTTGAACTCCTTGATAGGAGAAAATGTTGATTTATATTCATAGGTATATTATCATAATTGTGGGATTCTTCATCATTGAGAAAGTATACTCACTCTCTATGTGGTCTATCTTTTTAGCTTTTGTGTTGCAGGGTATGACTATGGAGTGAGGCACTTCATGTGAGGAGAAGTTGTGTGAAGGAAGTTCTTTTTAGTAAAGATGCCTTGGTCGGCATGATTTGTGTTTATAGTTTTGTATATGTTTTTTAGGTGTATATATGTAAATACCTTGTGTGGCCATAATGCAATTTAAATAACTTATGTGAATGATGGCTCATTGATAATTGAGGTCCTAGAATGGAAACAAATGCCATAGGATCATTTTAATTAGTGGACAATCATTCTGTGATACTTTTGATGGTTTTGGATGTCTAACTTGGGAGACAATGCATGAATGATGAACTATAATTCTTGAGGAGTTGTAATTTGATGATTGATGAATGATGATTGAGTCCAATAATGCATTGGGATGATTGGCTAGATGATGAAACCTAAATATATTGAAATCTAGGTAATTTTCATGTTTGTATGAGGAACTAATAGGGTCAAGTGGAGTTTTGTGAGGTTTAGATTGCATGAGATAATTTGAATAACACTAATGCATAGTGTGTGACTTGTAGAAACTGGAATGGGTCAATTCCATTAAGAATTAACCCTTGAGTTGCACAAAAATGCCTCAAAACAGGCTAGTCACATTTATGCACATAAGTCCATCGTTTTAAGGAATTTTTGAGTACGGCCAGTGGCTACGCGTCACAAATGGTGTGTTTTAATTAGCGTTAAAATTTGGCAGTAATTGGACTTCATATAAAAAAGTTAGGAGGTTTGGAAGTTGAAAAATATGATTTTTCTGCATAATTACTGATAAGAATCGATTCAGAACAGTGCATGAATCGATTCAATCATCACTATTTTTACTTTTCCTAATTCTAGAATCGTTTGACTCGATTCACACCTGGGGGTGAATCGATTCAAACCCCACTATTTTTACTGCTCATGAAAATCCCCACGCATGAATCGATTCATCCTTTTATATGAATCGATTCATTCTCCTGAATCATGGACCCATGTACCCTTAGCACGCATGAATCAATTCATCCTTTTAGGGGAATCGATTCATTCCCCCAATTTGTGAATTCCAGCACTCCAGAAACGCATGAATCGATTCATGCAAGGGGATGAATCAATTCATACACCTGTTTCCATGAAAAATTCATATTTTTGGATGCTGTTCGACATTAATGTGACATGGTAGCTTCAAACATTCTTCTAGCATAACTTAGCAATCTTTTTATGCATCTTTGACACTCTTCTTTGATTAATTCATATCCTTGAATTAAAATGCGCACTCTGCTATTCATTAAACCATATACCTTCTCATATCTTCATATATGAGCTAGGGTTTCGTATAGGTTCGGGGTTAGTCATTTAAAAATATAATTATGGTGCACTTTATCCCTGTTCATGTTTTAAAAACTTGAAAAAGTTACCCTCACTTTTATTACCCTAATTATTAATATTTATAACTTATTTACTAGATTAAGGGTGCCACATTGGGTGGTATCAGAGCATAACATGTATTTAGTGAATCATTGTCATTGATGCTTGATCTTGTATGAATTGATTGTTATTAATACTTGATTTATATAAGTATAGCCAAGCTTTCTTCATATTATTCTCTCTCAATGATGAATTCTTATGATTGTGTGAATGCTCATGACACTATAATATGATGATATGCCTTTTAGAAGCTTTAATATGAATTGATTGATTTTGGACTCCATGATGGAGGGCCATAGCTTATTTATATGATTAATTGCTATAGTATGAGACTATAGTCATGTTTATGAACTAGTTCACTAATGTTGGATGAATTTAATGTTATGGTTATAGATCCCGTGGTGGCTCATCGTCGTCAAGATAATGATGAGGCTATATCTAGAGCTTTGAACCGTTTTGCCAACCTTCTCAAGTCGTAAAACCAAGATAGACAAGAAACGGAAAGGCAAGCTACTCTTACTGCTCAAGGCATTCAAGGCCTTGATAAATTCTTGAAGTGGAAACCCTTTGAATTTCGTGGTGGATTTAGGCCCTAGCAAGCCTATGTTTAGATTCGGGATGTTGAATGGATCTTCGATAATTTCGAATACACTGAACTCCAGAAAGTGAAGTATGTTATTTTTATGATGAGAGATGAAGCTAAGACTTGGTGGAGACTCACCAAGAGTAGAATGGTTGTTGCTGCTATTCCCTTGACTTAGGAAAATTTTAAGCTTGAACTCATGAGAAAATATGTGTCGGAGAGTTATAAGAGCAAGAAGGAGCTTGAGTTCATGGAACTTAAGCAAGGCACCATGATTGTGGAAGAGTATGCTTCCAAGTTTGAAGAGTTATGCGAGTTCTACCCTCCTTATCTGTAAGAAGGGACTGAAGCCTCAAAGTATGTGAAATTCAAGAATGGTCTGCGCCCTAATATATAAAGGGCAATTTGTCATCAAGAGATCCAGAGTTTCACGGTGCTTGTGAATAAGTGCCACATTTATGAAGAGCATGCACCACCTCATCATTCAAAATTTGACTCTAAGTTAAATGGTCAATCTTCTAAGTTCAAGAAGCATGGAAGTTTCACGAGGGGACGTTTTCAAAGAGGTGCTCACTCTAATGCCCAAGCTAGGAGCGGTAGTCATGGTAACACCTTTAGCCGGGGCAATGCAAACGCCAATGGGCCAAAATGTCATAGGTGTGGTGGTCCTCATTATGTTCGTGAGTGTGTTCACCGTGAGGGTGTGATATGCTTTAATTATGAATAAGTGGGACACATTCATCCTGCATGTCCTTTGCACACAAGATGGGTTCCTATGCAAGCTAATACTCTTAATTATGTTATTGCTTCCGCTTATGTGAACCGCGGAGGCCACAATGGTGATTGAGGACGTGGTAATGGAAATAATGGTGGCCGAAATGGTGGTCGAGGTGGCTATTATAGTGGAAGGCATGGTAATGGTTGTGGTAAGGACAATGGTGCTCAAAATGGTAATGGTGATGGAAATGGTGGAAATCACCACTAAACTCCTAGAAGAGTATTTGCTGTGATCGGTGAGGAAGCAGCACAAGTGGTGACTTGGTTGAAAGTAAGTGTGAAATATTCGGTAATTCTGTACATGTTATTTATGATTTGAGTGCTACCCCTTCCTTCATATGCAAAGATTGTATACAACGATTGAGATTGTCGGTAAACTTAATGAAAAATGCTCTTGTGGTTTCTACCCCAACTGGTGCTTGTCTTAAGTCAGTTGCTTATTGAGACGATGTTGATATGCTCCTAGAAAGGAGACAATTTATTACTTCTTTCATATGTTTGCCAATGAGAGGTTTGGAGATCATTCTTGGCATGGATTGGCTTTCTGCCAATAAAGTCGGTTGACTGTCAACAACAGACTGTTATCTTCCCTTCTCCAAGCATTGGGAAATTTGATATACGAGGTATAGCTCAACTTTGCATACTATTGTCTCTTGACGATGGGACTAATGGTCCCGATCCTTTTAATATTCTGGTGGCGTTGGAGTTTTTGGATGTGTTTCCTGAAGAGGTGCCCAGTTTTCCACCTCCATGGGAGGTTAAATTTACTATCGATCTTGTTCCTGGTGCAGAGCCTATTTTTATTGCTCCTTATAGGATGTCTCCTATGGAGTTAACAGAACTTAAAAAGCAAGTCAAGGAGTTACTTGAGAAGGAAATTTTTTGACCTAGTGTATCACCCTGGGGAGCTCCTGTTTTATTGGTTACAAAGAAGGATGGAACCATGCGGTTGTGTATTGATTACCACCAATTAAATAAGATGACAATAAAGAATAGATATCCCTTGCCTTGTATTGTTGATTTGTTGGATCAATTGAGAGATGTTGTTGTATTTTTGAAAATTTATCTGTGTTCTGGTTATCATCAAATTCTGGTGAAAATCAAAGACATTCCCAAAACTGCTTTTAGGACGCGATATAGCCATTATGAATATGTTGTGATGCCATTCGGAGTGACTAACGCTTCAGCTGTAATCATGGATTACATGAATCATATCTTTCATGAATATCTTGATCGATTCGTGGTGGTATTTATTGATGACATCTTGGTATATTCCAAGAGCCGTGAGGAACATGAAGAACACTTAAGACTTATATTGAACATTCTTAGAGAGAATCAATTGTACACTAGGTTCTCTAAATGCAAATTTTGGTTGGCAAGTGTCCAATTTCTTGGACATGTGATATCTGAAGAAGGTGTTTTTGTTAACCCTTTTAAAGTTGAGGCTGTTATGGCATGGCCCAGGCCTACATCTGTTACAGAGATTCGAAGTTTTCTTGGTCTTGCCGGTTATTACCGAAGATTTATTAAAGGTTTTTCTCATCTTACTAGGCCTTTAACGAAATTGACAAAAAAGAACCAACCTTTTGTGTGGAATGTTGAATGTGAGAAGAGTTTTAAAGAATTGAAAATGAGACTCACTTCTGCACCTATTTTTGCATTGATTGATTTACAAGAAGATTTTGTGGTGTACTGTGATGCTTCCAAGCATGGTCTTGGATGTGTTTTGATGCAAAAGGAACGTGTTATAGCTTATGCTTCATGCCAGTTGAGACCTCATGAAGTTAATTACCCACTCATGACTTAGAGTTGTGGCGATCGTATTTTCTTTAAAAATTTGGCGTCATTATCTCTATGGTTCAAGATTTGTGGCCTTTAGTGATCGTAAAATCTTAAAATACCTCTTTGATCAAAAATAATTGAACATGCATCAATGGAGATGGATGAAATTCCTACAGGATTATGATTTCGAGTTGAAGTATCATCCAGGAAAGGCTAATGTGGTTACGGATGCTCTTAGTCGGAAGTCCTTGCATGTGTCAACCATGATGGTCAAAGAACTTGAGTTGATTGAGGAGTTTCGTAATTTGAATGTTGGGACCGAGATTGAATCTTCAAAGAAGATGTGTTTTACAACCTTGAAGGTGTGCAATGAGTTCCTCGATCTTATGAAAAGGAAGCAGGTAGATGATGAGTATCTAGATGAGATAAGGAGATCTCAGGAAAGTGGATGGAGCTTATTCCTTGTGAAAAGTGATGATGGTATGTGGCATGTGAAGGGCCGAGTATATGTATCTTTCTTTGGTGATTTAAGGAGCATTGTGCTTAAAGAGGCTCACAAAAGCATTTTTAGTATCCACCCTGGTGCGACCAAGATGTATCAAGATGTAAAGAAGAATTTCTGGTGGCCCGAAATGAAACGTGGCATTGCTAGTTTTGTGGCTTCGTGCCTTATTTGTCAGAAGGCGAAGGGAGAACATCAGAGACCTTCTAGTACCATAAGACCACTTGATATCCCCGTTTAGAAGTAGGATGCTATTGCTATGGACTTTGTGTCCAGTTTGCCAAGGACAAGATCTAACTGTGATGGAATTTGGGTGATTGTTGATCGCTTAACAAAGAGTGCACATTTTTTATCGATTAGCATGAAAAGTTCCTTACAGAATTTGGCGTAGCTATACATTAAGGAGATTGTGAGATTGCATGGTGTACCCTCTAGTATTGTCTCTGATCGTGACCCCCGTTTTACTTCCCAATTTTTGGGAAGCTTGCATGAGGCGATGGGTTCTAAATTGAAGTTGAGCTTGACTTATCACCCTCAGACGGATGGACAATCCGAGAGGACTATTCAGAGTCTTAAGGACTTGTTGTATGCTTGTGTTTTGGAGCACGATGATTCATGGGAGAAATATTTGCCTCTAACCAAATTTACTTATAATAACAGCTTTCATCCCAGTATCGGTATGGCACCATATGAGGCGTTGTACAGAAGGAAGTATCAAACTCCTTTATGTTGGCTTGAGGTTGGTGAGAGTTTGACCTTAGGGCCTGAGATTGTAAAGGAGACCACTGAACAAATTAAGATGATCCAAGAGAAGATGAAAATCGCTCAAGACCGACAGAAGAGCTATTATGATAAGAGAAAGAAGCCACTTGAGTTTCAAGTTGGTGATCATGTATTCTTGAGGGTCTCACAAGGGTATTGGAAGAGCTTTGAAGAGTAGAAAATTAAGCCCTAAATTCATTGGACCTTATGAGATTTTAGAGTGAATCGGTGATGTCGCTTATCGGATTGCACTACCTCCATATCTTGCGAATCTGCATAATATGTTCCATGTGTCATAGTTCAGGAAGTATATTCACGACCCCTTGCACGTGATCCCTATTGATGATGTTGATGTGTGGGATGACTTGTCCATTCCTTCTGATTTTGTTCGTATTGTCGAGTATTCCATGAAGAATTTATGGAACAAAATGGTACCTTTGGTAAAGGTGGCATGGAAAACTGGAAATGTGGAGACGTTCACGTGGGAACGTGAAGATGATATTCGGGAGCGGTATCCGAAGGCGTTTGAACCTGATACGTTAAATTTCAAGGATGAAATTTCTTTTAGGTAGGGTGGATTGTAACATCCCAATTTTTATATAAATATCCAATTAGGGGAAATGAATGACAATTATTTATAGGTGGAAAGATTAATGTCCCAAAAATATGAAAAAAAATTAATTTGGATTTATTGTGATTTTTCATAAGTTACTAAGCCTCATAAGCTAAAATTTATACCCGGTTAAAATATGGGTGTCAGACCAAGTATCTATGAATGAGATATCGTTGGTCAGGGTTGGTAAGAATAATATTAGGAGTCCGAATATATATTCAGAATAATTTTTAGATAAAGTATTGGGCCCAAACAGAGATGCTGTTTATTCTAAAACGGTAAATTTTAATGAAGAGGGTTAAAATCAAAATAAAAACTCCATTCTTCATTCTCTTTTCACACTGCCTTCTTCTCCTGGGGGCAAACACACTTTACTCTTCTTTTTCTTCTAAATTCCCTCATTCATCTTCATTTCCTTCTTGTCCAGCATCCTAGACCAAATTGGTGTCCCTTCCTCTTTTCTATTTCATTTTCCATTGTGCATGAAGGAGACCTTGGTGGTTTGAAGTCTCTCCCCTCTCTTCTTCCATTTTTGTGCTCTCTCTCATTCCCTTGGTACCCACTCTTTTTTCTTGGTTTGAGGTAAGTCTTCCACTAATTTTAATGAGCTAAAGCCTTAGGTCATGGGTTATAGTGGTTGGGAAAGTGTTTAGATGAACATAGGTATTGAATGGAATCTTTAAATATGAATACCCTAAGGTGGGGTAAAGTGAATGTGAGTTTTTATGAGCCTTGGATGGGGTGCACAAAAGTATGGAATGGAAGGTGGTGAATTATATGCATTAACGATGTTTGTTAGGTTTTAATGAAACCCTAACCTTTGATTTTGGGGGAAATATAGAATATGAGTAAGATAGGCATTTAATGATGATGAGAATGTCATTAATGATGAGAGATTGCCATAGATGATGATTTATGATGGTGATTGGGGAACCATTAATAAGAGAAACCCACTTAAGGAGTTGGGTGTGAAATTGATATGTATGGGTGACTTGTGTTGTTGCCTTTTATTCATAATGAGTCTTAATTTAAGGGAAGGAATTCCCGAAACCTAATAAAGTAAAAGAATGAAGTTCATAAGCAATTACTACATGATGAGAGTCATATGTGTATCTACATATATCTGTATCATAAGATTTGAGAATAATGCTTGAATGGATGATTGATGTGGTCCTACAATTGATTGATGTAGGATTTGATAACACTTGTGAGGTGGGATCATCGAATCTGGGAGAATACTTCTCTTAAGGTAAGAGAGGAGTTTATTTTTTAAATGTATGAATGTTTGTGATGATAATGTATGTATTAATGCACATTTACATATTCTTCCTTAAATAGGAAAGTTATCCCTTGTATATGATTGTGAATGGAGGTTGATTCTTATTAATGGATTGATGATGATATGATATAATTGATGAGAATATGAGATTAGAGAATCATTATTGATATGTACCTATGTTCCATGTGTAGAATGACTTGACATCATACTTGGCTAGCATGATCTTGATGACTTTGAATGGTATGCCTTGGAGAATCTGATGTATGTGATTGTGTGTCACTAATTATGAAAGTAAATGAAAACTATACCCCTAAGTGTGTGGGAGAGTACCCTTGCGAGGTTGAATCTTGCATGAACATCATTTCATACATAGCATGCATGGCATATCATTTGAATGTGGTTGCGATCATAAAGGAAAGTCTTGTGGGACTAGTATGATGATATTAAATAATGGTTGCGATCACTTGGTACTTTGAAATGAAAAGAACCTGCGGGTTTCTATGAAACTGAGCCGGTGGTTGCGATCACCTGGAAGATGGAATGAAAAGGCCTGTGGAACCATTGAGAATGAAATATGTGTGGTTGCGATCACAAAGTAAGGATCCTGTAGGATTCCATGAGAATGGAGTACCCTATGCGTAGCGGGAAACCAATAAGAATTGAAATGAAACGTGGTTGCGATCACGGATAAAGCCTTGCAGGGATATGAAAAGGGAGTACCCCATGTGTGGCGGGAAACCAATATGAATTGAATGATTATAGTGGTTGCGATCACTCGATGAAATAAAAATTGGATCCATTACATAGGCATTTTAAACACGACATATGCATTAGCCATAGAAGCGTAGCATTTGAGTGAAGTAGATTGAGAAAAGGATACCCTATTGAAATTATGGTGAAATGGATATGGAATCCACTTTTGGTCACTAACCATACTTACATTGCTGATTGGCGTAATCCTTTATGAATTTCATGAATTATGTCAATGGATATGATGAAATCATGAATTGATGATATGGTCTTATTTGATATGTCCTTGATGATGGACTTGATATGTGTATATATATGTACATGAACATGTGTGTTCAATGGATTTTATAAATCGGTTGGTTTTATTGTTATTTGAACTCCTTGATAGGAGAAAATGTTGATTTGTATTTATAGGTATATTATCATAATTGTGGGATTTTTCATCATTGAGAAAGTATACTCGCTCTCCATGTGGTCTATCTTTTTAGCTTTAGTGTTGCAGGGTATCCCTATGGAGTGGGACACTTCATGTGAGGAGAAGTTGTGTGATGGAAGTTCTTTTTGGTAAAGATGCCTTGGCCGACATCATTTGTGTTTATAGTTTTGTATATGTTTTTTTTAGGTGTATATATGTAAATACCTTGTATGGATATGATGTAATTTGAATAACTTATATGAATGATGGCTCATTGATAATTGAGGTCCTAGAATGGAAACAAAGGCCATAGGATCATTTTGATTAGTGGACAATCATTCTGTGATACTTTTAATGGTTTTAGATGTCTAAATTAGGAGACAATGCATGAATGATGAACTATAATTCTTGAGGAGTTGTAATTTAATGATTGATGCATAATGATTGAGTCCAATAATGCATTGGGATGATTGGCTAGATGATGAAACCTAAATATGTTGAAATCTAGGTAATTTTCATGTTTGTATAAGGAACTAATAGGGCCAAGTGGAGTTTTGTGAGGTTTGGATTACGTGAGACAATTTCAATAACACTAATGCATGGTGTGTGACTTGTAGAAACTGGAATGGTTCAATTCCATTAAGAATTGACCCTTGATTTGCTCAAAAATGCCTCAAAATAGGCTAATTGCATTTATGCGCATAAGTCCATCATTTTAAGGAATTTTTTAGTATGGTTAGTGCCTACGCGTCACAAATGGTGTGTTTTAATTAGTGTTAAAATTTGGTAGCAATTGGACTTCATATGAAAATGTTAGGAGGTTTGGAAGTTGAAAAAATGGATTTTTCTGCATAATTACTGATAATAATTGATTCACAACAGTGCATGAATTGATTCAATCGTCACTGTTTTTACTGTTTCTAATTCCAGAATCGTTTGAATCGATTCACACCTGGGGGAGAATCGATTCAAACCCCACTGTTTTTACTATTCATGAAAATCCCCACGTGTGAATTGATTCATCCTTTTATATGAATTGATTCATTCTCCTGAATCTTGGACCCATGTACCCTTAGCACGCATGAATCGATTCATCCTTTTAGGGGAATCGATTCATTCCCCTAATTTGTGAATTCCAACACTCCAGAAAGGCGTGAATCGATTCATGCAAGGGGCTGAATCGATTCATACTCCCGTGTCCATGAAAAATTCATATTTTTAGATGCGGTTGGGCATTAATGTGACATGGTACCTTTGTGCAATTACTTCAAACATTCTTCTAGCATAACTTAGCAATCTTTTTATGCATCTTTGACACTTTTCTTCGATTAATTCATATCCTTGAATTAAAATGCGCACTCTGCTATTCATTAAACCATATACCTTCTCATATCTTCATATATGAGTTAGGGTTTCGTATAGGTCTGGGGTTAGTGATTTAAAAATATAATTGTGGTGTTCTTTATCCCCGTTCATGTTTTAAAAATGCGAAAAAGTTACCCTCACTTTTATTACCCTAATTATTAATATTTATAACTTATTTACTGGATTAAGGGCGCCACAAAAGTGCCCAACTTAATGTTCCATTATGCTTTAATTTTGCATGATTAATTTAGCTTTAATAAGTGCAGAATTTTTTATACTTGCGGGTATATTAGTAAGTTTAAGTAATTGGTAGGATTGACCGATTCACTAATTACTGGAAAGCTTTCGAATTAATCCTAAGATTTTGAAATATTTTTGTGACCCCAATAAAATTCAGGAAAGTAATCAAAATTCTTTTAAGGAATTAAAAAGGGATTTTCACAAAATGATAATGGACCTTTCTTAAGGATTAAACATGGTTCTCTGTATGTTAGGTACATTAATAGAGTTTTGACTGGAACATATTAATTAACTGAAGGAATATCTGCCTTGGAAAACTTAATTTGATTCTTGTTAATTAAAAGTTAAAACTATTAACATAAAATAATATCTTAAACCCCAAGAATCCCAAGATACTCTCAACTCTGTTTTTTACCCAAGGTTAATATTTTTTACTGCATGGTAAATAATTTTTTTACTGTAAGGTAAAAAATAAATTTTTACTGTAAGGTAAATAATTTTTACTGTGGAGTAAAAATTATTTACTGTAAGTTGATGTAAATATTTTTTACTGTGAGGTAAAAAATATTTACTGAGGTAAATTTTTTACTGTAAGGTAAAAAATATTTACTAAGGTAAATTTTTTTACTGTAAGGTAAAATTTTTTATTTTTTTACTGTCTATCTAGCTTTGTCTTAAATACAGTGTGTTTGAAAACTTCAAAATTGTTTAGCAAGATAATTAAATTTCAATATACTGGTACTTGGAAACAGTCCCTCTGGAGACGATAATCTTTTATATTACGCGGCTAAAGCACTTACGGGTGTTGTCAAATACCTGTTCCCAACTTATCAAATTTAACAGATAATGCTTCTACTTTAGCAGTAAGAAGGGAAATAGCATCTAAAGAGTACTTACCTAGAGTTTTGGTCGGCAAACTCCGTTCTGAAGACCACTGGTTATGTTTTGGGCAACTTCCTCAATGAGGTTGTAACCTTCCTCCATGTTCTTACTCATGAAGGCACCGCCAGCTGCGGCATCTAAGGTTACTTTCTGGTTCAGAGTGAGCCCATTATAGAAGATATGCATGGTCAGCCAGCGCTCAATTCCATGGTGAGGGCATTCCCGAAGCATTTCTTTGTACCTCTCCTAGGCATCATATAAAGTCTCATTATCTTTCTAAGTGAAAATAATGATCTGCTTCCTCAACTAGTCTATTTTGCTCCGTGGATAGTATTTGTTGAGGAAGGCATGAGACAGGTTCTCCCATGTAGTGATTGACCCCTCCAAGAGTGAACACAACTAAGCTCTGGCCTTGTCCCTCAAGGAGAAAGGGAAAAGCCTTAACCTGATTGCATCGTTCAAGACCCCATTTACCTTGAGTGTATCAGAATATTAAAGAAAAATTTGTAGATGCGAGTTGGGATCCTCAGATGGCAATCCTCCAAACTGATTTTGTTGAACGATAGAGAGCAAAGATGGCTTCAACTCAAAATTGTTCGCCTTAATGTTGGGCCTTGTGATGCTAGGAATTCTACCCATCGCATTTGGCGCTGTAAAATCACAGAGTGCTCTATTGTCCTGTTCATCCATTTGAGTGTGACTTGTTGAGCTCAAAGCTTGATGCTTACTCTGCTCTAATTGTCTCTTAACGGCCCTGATCTTTCGTAGAGTCCTTTCAATCTCTGGATCAAAAGTATGCTCAAAGCTTGTGTAACACCCCGATTTTCTGGACTCAAATCCCGATATAATCTAAATAATTAAACAATAAAAATACGAATAAATTTTTCACGTTCGAAATAATTCCAAAACACCACCACGACTACATCAAGACTCGAACCACAGAAAACCCAAAGGGTGAGATTTGATAATCTATAACTGGATCGGTAAATAGTTTTTCCATAACGGTATATAGAAATAACAGAGTTTACAGTGGAAGAGGAATGTGTATACCAGGCATACGCCTAGTCCCATATATGAAGATATAGAAAAAGGCTTAGCAAAGCATGTAACAACGTATTATAAGCCTAATAGACAACCATCATCTTTTCACATAATTTCATGAACATACAATGCCTAAGATATATGCATATACATATCTATATGGTCATGCATCATACATCTCCAATATTCATAATCTATAATTGACCATATCATTTCAACCCTCGATTTATGTATTTCCTGTTAGGAATCCCTAGTGTATGAGCAGCGGAAATACAAGGATTCCCATAGGATTTGCAAAGCGCCGTGTTTCAAAGCATAAGACGAACACAAAAAAAATTGCGTTTTAGGATTACCTCTTGAAGAATATCGAAGCAATCGTAGCCTCGTCCTTTAGGAGTCCACACAAGTACTCCCACCAGAAATGCTACACCTTCCAAATGCTAGTTTGACGGCGTGTAGCTTTTGCAACTTTTGCGTATTTTTATGTCTCTTTTGGGTAGCCGCCTATGAGCATCTTATGCTTTATTTATAGGCTTAGGTTTGACCTAATTTGCTCTTTAAAGAGTGGGCTCCTTACTCATTCTAAATGAGTTAGGCCCAATAGTCTTATTTTAGTCCAACTAAAATAAAAAACTATTTTCTGATGGGCTTACTCTATGTGTGTGACCCTATAGGTAAAATACTCGGTTATATTAATAATAAACTATTTTATTATTAATATGAAATAAGAGCGGCATCTAGCAATGCATCATTATGTACAAATATTATTTATTAACAACATAACCTATAAGTGATAATTATTTTATATGTTTGTTCCATTTGTCACGATATCCTAATTGGGCCCAAGGCATGGTCGTGTCATCCTTGTACGGTCCGATTTATTTACTTGATACCGGAGTAGACTTTATCCAAATAAATATCCAATATTTATTCTTTCTAGCATGGCCATGCATTTCCTTAGTCTCACTCCATCAAGTGGCCTATAGATATCACTCCTGTCACATAGGAGAGACAAATCCCATCTACATCACTCACATCCCTTTGCATAATTTGTACATTGCCTAACCACAACCTTTATAGTCCTCTTATTACAGAAGACATTTGATTGTATTAAAACAATGAACTCCTTATGTAGGAATCGTAGTGACTTCAGGTCAAAGGACTACATATACCATTATCACATTGAGAATCGTTTATGACATTCATGTAACGATCCATGCAACGTTCTCATGGTGGGTCTATCCAGTACATCATTACTCTTAATGTGTACCCATGTGAAGACTTGATATCATTTATATCCATGATCTGTGAGATCAGATCATCAGTACACTCACACACTAGTCTTAATGTATTTACATGTCCCCATGTAAATACTTGACTAGGGACATTTTAGGAATAACTCTCATATGACCTATTACTCCAAGGATAAATAAAGGTTGTTAAACTATTTAACAAAAAATGACGTATTCAAAATGATGCAAACCTATATAGGATTTTAGTGCATATTTCCAACATTTCCAACACTTGTACATACTTAGAGGATTAATAAATCAACATCCTATTATACACCAGATTGGTAAAAATCCAATACTTCCAATATCGATACATTATCCATATATATATATATACATTATTCACAGTCCATCAATCAATATCAGTGATTAGCAATATCATAATATCCATTTTATACACAACTCCATAATTTACAAACGCTGTCGGCCAAGGTATTCCGTTACCACTATTTACCTTCCCAAAAACTTTACTTTATAAACATCCTCATCCCATGACATTTCTACATTAATACTAAAAAGTAGACCACATGGGAGAATGAGTTATACATTTCAAATGACAATATGAATACAATTGAAATTATGTGCATATATATCAACATCATGTATGCTTTGCTAAACACATCAATGATCATCATGAATTATAAATTCAACAACATATACATATCTCATGTTTATTAATCAAGTCATAGCAAAGCAGGCATATACACATCTATCACAACGCCACAATGGGCCAACATCATCAGTATTGACCATTTAGGTCTTTTCTCAAAGCCACCATGGGCTATCATCATTATCATCAATTATAATATTTATGCCCTTCATTATACTAGGCCATAACATACACATCATCATATTCAATATTGTTTCATTGTATTTATGTCTTTTATCAATTTTATGTGGTCTTTTAGGTACTCAATTACCCATCTCATCAACACCATATCACAATCTCAATCGTCATCAATCATCCTCATATTCTGGTATATCTCTATGCTATATGCAAATGCTCTTATGGCTAATGCATATGCACAATGGAATAGATAACAAATATGGATCCGACTGTGGGAATAAACACCAAATTGTGGGTCAAGCATGATCACATACCATGCCCCTACTGTAGTATTATAATGTGTACACATATATCATAATGCATGCATAATCACCAATTTTTACTGGTACCAAACCGCATCGCCCATTTGCAACACCTGATCATTTTCACCATGACCGCGGTAACAACATAATCAATATATGGTGTTGTGGGCCGGCCATATCTCATATCATGGCGACTGTGCTCCAATGGACCACTGGGGTCAACTGTTCATCAAGAGCCACCCCCCACAAGGGTCGGCCATATGTAGCTCCCCGTAGCAATACATGGGCGGCTTCGTGACTTACACACTGAGTCACAGGGGAAATAACAGATTGCTCATGCATTGAGGCACCCTCCTACTGGGTCAGCCGAGGGAACTCCCCTAACGTTCCAACATCGGCGGCTATGATATGCCATGGATGCAATGCAATGCAGATCAAATGCATTTTTTACACTGTGCATCCTAAATGCCACTCATCAAATCATCATCATAATCACCAACACCACCATACACACCTTAGTGGATTTTATCATTGTTGGTTTTAGCCATTGTTTTCCAAGTCTTATATGTGGCATTGTTATCTCAATATATCATTTATTATACATGCAAGTCAACACTTGCAACCAACCACAACAGCATCACAAACATAATAAATTATCATTAACATTCATTAATCTTTCATCAATACCACCACATAATCATTTAGTGGATTTTCATATCATTTATCATTACCATTGTTTCATCTATATATTGGTGTGGCTTTCACAACATTTCATCAATATAATTAAAATCCATACATGCAAGATCATATTTGAATCATACACAATGGTATACGACGATTCATTAATAATAACGATCATCCTTTACTCAAGGAAAGGATTCACAACATCATTCATCATTACACATTACAATTATCATCTCTGATTCATCGGTTTATAATAAATACTAAGTCATTTAACTATTCTCTCATTGGTTTCAAAATCACTCTAGGGTGTATCTCATAACCCCATCATCAAATCCTCATTATCATTCTTTCATATCCCATCCTTAGTGGTAAAAGTATCATAAATAATTCATCCCAAATGTATCAATTAATTCCAATCAACACCATGTCATGCCATCATTAAATACCCTATACACATTTCCTCAATTATCTCACAATGTAAAGAAATGGGGTTAAACATCAGCCAAGACAAGAAAATAACATAAAATCTCACACTAGGCAACTCGCTCAAGCGAGACCCGCACTCGCTTGAGCGAGATTGAGATGGGTCGCTTGAGCGCCCCCAGTTTCCCCTCGAGCAGGAAAGGTTTTAAGCATCAGGCCCGATTTCGCTTGAGCGGGCCACTCCCGCTTAGGCGAAATTCCTCTAGTGTCTTATTTTGTCACACGCTCACTTGAGCGAGGCTTCCTAAGGCCAACTACTCACTCGGGCGAAAATACTCCAGTATCGGTCCCTCTGCTTGCTCACTTGAGTGAGACTCCACATACATCATCACTCGTTTAAGCGAGGTCCGTCCAGAACCATTCCTCCATCTCACTCGCTCAAGCGCGACCACACCCACTTGAGCGAGATTCGTCTAGTAAGCATCCCCCCTTACACTCGCGTCTCGCTTGAGCGAGACCTCTTCTCACCTGAGCAAGATTACGCCAGAGGCTATCCACCTGATGCAGGGGACTCTCGCTAAAGCGAGATCATCAGGACACGCCCAAACTTAAGTTTTCCACTCCACTTTCATGTCACAATCCATCTTATACATATGGTTGGCCTAATTTAACACCTTACATATGTTTAATCATGTATTTAGGCCTATCCCAACAAGCCATACCTCTTTATTTTTAATCCTAATTCTTTAATTACATAAAGGGGGTTTTAAAACACTTCTCACCACTACCCCACTTATCTTTTTGTATAATTATCACAACAATACTTTACACCTCAAATAATTTATCTATTCATAGATTTTCATTAACAATCAATTCATGTCCAACCAAGGGACAATCAAGCACTCATCTCTATTTCACATCTATATATATACATATACAATTCTTTAGTAATCAACAAAAGCCAAGCCATCATTTATCATATCATCAATTCAACATTTAACACATTTATGGCAAGGAAATGCATGAGTTCATACATATACATAATTAATAATTATTCATTCATGCAATTTTAAATGCAAACTCCTCTCTTACCTCGAGAGAAGAACCGCAATCCAAATGCTTCAATTATTCCGCATCATCGTCTGGAACACAATCCTATCAACAAACATATATTTGTACATGAAATTAATAATCCATCATAAGGCATCATTTTCTTAAAACTCATTATCAAGTCCTAGACTTATCTAAACTCCAAATTTATACGCTTATGTTAGGCTTCGAGAATTCCTTTCCCAAAACCAAGACTCTCTAAGCCTCAAAGGGTTAAACAAATCTAACAACAATAATATCATGGTCCTTATCCATAAGGCATCCAATATCTCATGTGAATCACTCAACCATCATCACAATCCATTCAAATCCATTATAAGCCTCTTGACTCTATTCAAGACCATCATCAATCAACAAACTCTTAAGATATTTATCATGGCCTAACTACTCATCTACTCAAGTATCTCTTACCAATGGTTTTTGACTATTATTATCATAATAACCACATCTCATATTCACTCTCAACCCAACACCTCAAATCATCATTCCTACATGCATGCATATATCATCAACCTCATTAATCAATCTCAATGATTCTAAAAATTCACCCCTTTCATATAAATCATCCTAGAGTATTCAAAATAATCAATTTAGCCAAAAACCCCTAAATCACCACACTTAGGGTTTTTTATCAAAATCAACTAATCAATAATTTCAACCCATTTCTTAAATCCATATGAATATCATAACCCTTATTCTCATATACTCACAAAACCATAATCAAAATCATTTCTTAAACCACCAAGCCTAGGGTTTACATCATTTTCCTCAATAATCTAAGTTTCTAACATTATCATTTCAAACCCAACAACCCAAAACCATAAATGAGATAATGAAGAGGTAAGAAACCTTCACCTTAAATCCAAGCTCCATCAAAACGAAAATAAGGGTGAAGAAGAAGGAAGATGATCTAACCAAGCTCTCAAGCTCCATAAATGCTTCACATTTCCAAGCTCAAGTTTTAATTTTTGGCAAGAATAGAGGTGGAGAAGGTGGTCACAGTTTTGAGCAAGAAGAGATAAAAAAGGAGAAGAAAATAATGAATGAAGTGGAGAGGAAGAATGATGCACGATTGGGAGGAGAAAGGGAGAGTAGTTTTAATGTAAATTGGGTATTACCCATTGGATAAAGCAATGCACCATTAGCCCATTATCCATTGTGTAAAAGCATGAAAAGCAATATGGGGGAGAGAGAGAAGTGGACGGCTAAAGTGTAGAGGGAAATGGGATTTTTAGTTTTCTTCTAATTCCATTTGGCTCCTAATTTCCTCGCTTAATAACATATGTCGAGTCCAATTAATTATCTCTTTAGCACTAAAAATTATTTCAGCTATATCACCTTAACCACAGTAATTTTCTAAACATTCTAGACCCATCAATTATTTAATTTGACCAAATGGGTCCCACATTGTCTGTTAAATCACTCAGTTTCGGTAATTCTCAATTTACCGATAAATCACCTCTAATGTCTAATTAATTTTCCCATAATTACTTGACCATAAATAATTAATTACCATTATTCAATAAATTGTTTTATATAAAATTTAGGGTGTTACAGCTTGCGCTTCTTTGCATAAAAATCCTGCACAAACTCACAAAACAACAAAGAACCTAAGTGTAATTCTATAGAAAAATAAGACAAAAACCAGAAAAATTATGCAGAAAAATAAAAGATTGTATAGTAGGCGGTGTCGTACGCCTTTATGTTGGAATGAGAATGGTTATGTGGTTCATTTAAGACCTGAATTAATTCAAGAAATGAATGACCAGGTAGCGTTGATTCATGAGAAAATGAAGATTGTCCAAGATCACCAGAAGAATTACTATGATAATCGTCATAGGCCACTTGAGTTTCAGGTGGGAGATTGGGTATTTCTGATGGTGACACCTATGAGAGGTGTGGGTCGTGTACTAAAGAGTCGGAAACTCAACCCAAGGTATAATGGGCCGTATTAGATTATGGAGCAGATTGGTGATGTAGCTTAGCAATTGGATCTACCTCAATCCTTAATTAACATCCACAATGTGTTTCATGTGTCACAATTATGGGCATACATTCCTTGTGATTTGATGATTATGCCAGAGGATTCCATTGAGTTAAAGGAAGATTTGACTATGGAGGTGGCACCTATTTGCATTAAGGAATACTAAACCAAATAGATGAGAAGCAAAGAAGTGTCTTTGGTAAAAGTGAAGTGGCAAAATGTAAATGGAGTAACCTATACGTGGGAATTGGAGTCTGACATGAGGCAGTTGTATCCAAATATCTTTTGATAAGGTATGTTGATTTCAGGGATAAAATCTTCTTTTAGGGGGAGTGCATGTAACATCCCTGATAAATTAAAATTGGGAAAGTAAAAGTAAATAATAAATTAAGTTGGAATTAAGAGAAATAGGATTTTGAAATAATATATGGCTCAAAGAAGGTATGCTTGAAAGAAAAGAGAATTTACACTACAACATTTTATAGCTTAAGCCATGACTAAAAAATGCGGCCTAAAGTGAAAAAACCATGGCGTTAAGTTTAGGCCACGGTTTACCCACGGTTTTGATAGCATGGTCTAGGTAGTCGTGGTCTAAAAGAAAAGACCGTAGTTTTCCACCTAAGGCAACACATTTCACATAACCGTTGCCTTAGGCATCACCAAAGGCCACGGTTTTTAGAGACTATGTAAGACCACAATTTACAATTCTAGTTTTAGGCCATAGTTTTAAAAATATGGTCTTAGATATTAAAGGCCACGGTTTGCAACTCTAGTTTTAGGCCACGATTTTACAAATGTAGTCTAAGATATTAAAGGCCATGGTTTTATGACCCATCTTTAGGCTACAATTTTAAAACCGTGGCCATATGTTATAAGATGAATTATGAAATCTGCTTGCGTATCTTACTCCTACCAAATGCATATTTTACAACTACACCCTACAAAAAGTTTTTATTCTAATTTTATTTGAGTACAAAACTAAAACTAGTATGCATGTGTGTATGTGTGTGTATATAAATATAAAGATAAATTAATATTTTAACATATCTAAATAACTTATTCTAATTAGAGAGAGTTAATGAATAGAATACACATAAAATTACTTCGTGTGATTGACATATAAATATAGACTTAAGAATGAATTCTATTATTGAGTTTGACTTTTACAAAAAAAAATCTAAGAAATAGCTAGTACATAACATTGGCTTATAAATATATTGTAACATCCCAATTTTGACATTAGATACCGAATGAAATTAAACCATTAAGATTATAATTTCAAAGTAGGAAATTATTTGTTAATTATAATTAACTTAATTAGTCTAACTTAAGAAATAATGACAGATTAATTATGCTTAATTGTTAATGGTTGGCTGCTTATGATTGGCGGGTCACGTGAGTGGGGCTGCGATTCACGCTTTCCCACCCCACTCTCCTTCTCTTCGTACGCATATACATATGCCCTGTGCCACTGTGGTTATTCATCTTTCTCCACTGCTTCGTCCTCTCTTTTCTTCTCTTTTTCGTTCTTCATCCTCTTCTCTTCTCCCCTGTCCTTGTTCTCTGTTTCTGGAAACCCACGACGACGGTGCTGCAGAAGAGTCAGAGTCTCCTTCGGTTGGTGAAGGACGATCATCGAAGCAGAGGAAGAACAACTTCCTATCCCCGAGCCGATTGTAGAGTACGACTGTGCGAAGGGGACTGAATGAGGCAGACAGAGCATCAGACCAAACGTCAGAAAACAGAAGAACTTCTCGAGTCCCTACAGAAGGTAGGGGGCACTTGCATGTCAAATGCATAGTTTATGGACGGTACCGGATAGACGTATTACCTTGCGTGTGTATGAATGTGTCTGTGATGACTGTGTGCAATGCATGATTATGAATCCTTGAAAGCCATGTGTGTGATAGCAGAGTTCTGATTATGGTTATCCATTTGTATGCATGTATTCAGGGTTGTTGTGGTGAATTCTGATAATTAGTTATACATAAACGCATGTGATGCATGTTCTTATTACTGTTAATACCGAGAGGATACGTATGTGTGACTGTTGGCTGATTTCATTTGAGATATTGTAAACATGAACCGTTCGAGCGCTGTGTATACTGGTACGATGGACGATTGAATGTAGGAAATATGTTGGATCGGTTATGACACTAATGGTTATGAGGAATGAGTCGGATAATTGAGGATGCGCGTTGTTTAAGCACATAGGCTGCATGTACAGGAACGGGGTGACCCGTGGAAGGTCAGGAGCCCAAAGAAATGATCTCCAGCTACAAACCCTTGGCTAGATCCTGTGAGAGTTCGTGGTAGCCATAGGAGCTAGAGTTAAGTCTCGAGACGTCAATGGGAGGCCGGTACCACGCGGGAAGGGCTAATGGACGAGAGGCCAGTAAGGGAACCTGTAACTGAAAATCATTGCCTAAGTCAGATCTGCGGGCATGCATGTAGATGCAATGTTAATTAGGATAGCACGAGTGGTGTGGCTCGGAGTGATGCGAGTAAATTCTGAATGAGTTGATGCATGCTTTTATACGAATGAAAATGAACTTCACGTAATATATATATATGTAAATGTATGTCTTTGTAAGTATCATATTCTGCATGGCTGAAATCCAAATCGAATGCAGCCCGAATAAACATGAGTATAAGTATTGATGCTGATGTCGAGTCACTAACTGTCATTTTATATGTAAAAGCTCACCCCTACTGTGGCTATAATTTTTCAGTGAATGTCTCCCGGAACAACGAGCGAAGGTGAAGCTGTACGCCGAGTGGAATGCTTGTGCACTATGGGGTATCTGTATATATGTAGATATTGTGTATAAGGTTTTGGTTAAGCCTTGGCCGGCTCGTATTTTGATCTTAGTCTCTTAAATCAGAATTTGAACCCTCTCGGGTTGAGAGTATAATAATGCGTTTGTAATTATTTATATACATTCCTATATACGTATATATACTTATGTCATACTGTATGTCTATTCTATGCTGCGTGTGAAATCTGAGTGATATGCCTATATATGTACTTCCGAGCGTGGGAGGTTAGTACGACCTTAGGTAAAAATGAAATTAAGTTGTTGCGGAGGGAAGCGAGATAGTGACTTTACTCCGAGTGATGAAAGGTCTAGAAGTTCCAGGTGAATGAGGTAGTATAAATCCGAGTGAAGAGGGGGTTGACCTGAATCCTTCAGAGTAATAAACTGTTAGAAATTCCTTGAGTGGAGAGTAACAACATGTTCCGAGTGAGTGTTCCGACTGAAGAGTGGCCTATAAGATTATGAGTGAAACACATTGTAGTAAACTTATGGGTAGCTAGAAGATTCTTGGGTAAGACTTAACTTAGTGAGGGGACTTGAGTAAGAAGGATTAGGTGTGCCGAGTGAAGAACGAGTGAAATACCCGAGTGATAATAGACTGTGAAGAATATTCCGAGTGAGATGTACGTGTAGAATCCGAGTGAAATGACTATGGGAATCATCTCCCGAGTGGTCAATATCCGTGGCTTGATGGAATGAAGTTATGAAGTGTGTAGTAAACTCCCGAAGGGGAGCTTGTGAGTATAAGAGGGGTAAGTGCGAATGAATCGTGGGTAAGGACCTTTCCGAGTGGACATAAATTCTGAAATCCGAGGGATGGGAATACCGAGTGGAGTTACTCGCCTCAGCGGCTAAATGCTCACTCCAGCGAACGTGGGCATGAGAAAGGTCTCTGATGGGTTACGCTTAAGCTATGTGAACTTCGCCCAAGCGTGTCGTGTTGTCTCGCTTGAGCGATATTGAATCCCGCCTGAGCGAGTCGGCACTGCTGGGATCGCCCATGTTCTGCACCTCCCGCTGTTTGCCTTGAGGATGGTTGGTACTCTGTCTCTCTCCTTCTTTTTCCTAATTCCACCCTCCTTAACTCACAACTACTCATTTTTACCCTTGCATCTATTCCGATTTTGGAAAAAATTTCCTGGTCTCGGTTTACTCTCAAATTGAACTTAGGATGTTTCATTTTGGTATCAGAGCGGACCTAAAAGGTCCAAGGCCAAGGTATGCTTACCGAGTGTAAGCGGTTATGTGCATTATGACCGAGTGGTCATTATTATTGTGATATTCTATTGAACATGAACGATGTTGAAATATTGAATTGAGGATAGGAGATTATTCCCCTCCTGGTCCGATTAATTATGTGATATATAGGAATGGTATAATGTGCTATAGTTATTGAATGTTGGGATGAAATCCGATCGGTAATGAGTAACTTGTATACTTATCCTTGAAGGGGTGTTAATTTCAGGATAAGTAATGACAAATCGTCAAAGTTTGGAAGCCATAGCCGCGGCATTCCAACGTTTTGCTGACGTGTTTGAGACGCAGGGCCAGCCTCGAGCTGAAGATGGCCAAGTATTGGATCGCTTCCTAAAGAGGAAGCCGAGTGAGTTTCAAGGGGGACTTAACCCCGAGGCAGCTTACAAGTGGACTCAAGAGTTAGAGAGGATTTTTGGGGGCCTTCACTGTACCAAGGCCCAAAAGGTAGAGTGCGCAGTGTACATGCTGCGGGACGAAGCAGAAAACTGGTGAAAGATCGCCAGAAACCGACTGGTTGATGCTGACACAGAGCTGACCTGGGAAAATTTCAAAACGTGCTTCCTAGAAAAATATTTCCCCGACACAGTGAGGAGTCGGAAGAAACTGGAATTTATAGAACTGAAACAAGGTTCCATGTCTGTAGACGAATACGCAGCCAGATTTAAAGAGCTGTGTCTATTTTATCCACCCTTCCAACAACCCGGGACTGAGAGTTCTAAATGCCTCAAATTCAAGAACGGACTGCGATCAGACATTAAAAGATCTTGCAGATATCAGGAAATTAGAAGCTTTCGAAGTGCGATTTCTTGATGGATAAGATCCACTTTCTCGGACATGTAATTTCCATGGAAGGTGTCTCGGTGGACACATCAAAGGTGGCAGCTATAATGGCATGGGAGAGACCCAAGTCGATCTCGGAGATAAGAAGCTTTATGGGCCTAGCTGGCTATTATAGAAGGTTTATTGAAGGTTTTTCTAAGCTTGCTCTGCCACTGACCAGGCTGACTCGGAAAAACGTCCCTTTCGTTTGGAGTTTCGAGTGCGAGAGTAGTTTCCGAGAGTTAAAGAATAAGTTGACAACCGCTCCAGTGTTGGCATTGCCAAACTTGCAAGAGAGCTTCGTGGTTTATTGTGATGCGTCGGGACTCGGCCTGGGGTGCATACTGATGCAGAAGGACCGAGTGATAGCTTATGCCTCTCGGCAATTGAGACCTCAAGAACAGCATTATCCAACCCATGAATTGGAATTGGCAGCTATGGTTTTCGCCTTGAAGATATGGAGGCATTACTTATATGGTTCTAAGTTCGAAGTGTACAGCGACCACAAAAGCCTCAAATATTTATTCGACCAGAAAGAGCTAAACATGAGGCAGAGGAGATGGATGGAATTTTTAAAAGATTATGACTTTGAGCTGAAGTATCATCCGGTTAAGGCGAACGTCGTTGCCGACGCGTTGAGTCGGAAATCCCTCCATGTGGCTGTGATGATGGTGAAAGAGGTGGAGTTATTGGAGCAATTCCGAGACATGAACTTGCATGTTGAAGTCTCTTCGGCTCAGAAAATAACACTCGGTACATTGAAGATTGCCAACGAGTTCCTGAAGTTGGTGTTTGAGCAGCAGAAGTTAGATCCCTACTTGGCTGATCTAAAGGAGACTCAGGCCAAGGGTAAGGACTTGTCCTTGACCGAGGGATCAGATGGGATTTTTCGAGTGAAAAATAGAATATACGTACCGGGTGGAGGAGAATTAAGAAGGATGGTGCTTGATGAAGCCCACAAGAGCCTGCTAAGTATCCACCCGGGTGCCAGGAAGATGTACCATGATCTAAGATTACAATTTTAGTGGCCCGGATTAAAGAGAAATATAGTGGAATATGTGGCTCGGTGTATCACCTGTCAGAAATCGAAAGTCGAGCACCAGAAGCCGTACGGTGCATTGTAACCCCTAGAGATCCCCGTATGGAAATGGGACTCAATCACCATGGACTTTGTCATGGGATTACCTAAAACCCGAGCGGGTCATGATGCCATTTGGGTCATTGTTGACCGATTGACTAAGACTGCACACTTTCTACCTGTGAACATGCTATACCCATTGCATAAGCTAGCCCAGATTTACATCCGCGATATTATCCGATTGCATGGAGTGCCGACTTCTATCGTCTCAGATAGGGATCCCCGATTCACTTCCTGGTTTTGGACAAGCTTACACGAAGAATTAGGTACGAAACTTTGGCTCAGTTCCGCCTACCACCCCCAATCGGATGGATAATCCAAGCGAACGATACAAAGTCTGGAGGACTTACTGAGAGCGTGTGTCTGGGAGCATGGTGGATGTTAGGAGCAGTACCTTCCCTTAATTGAATTTACGTACAACAATAGCCACCACAGCAGTATAGGTATGGCACCCTACGAAGCCTTGTATGGATGAAAATGCCAAACCCCTCTCTGTTGGTCAGAAACGGGTGAGAATTTACTATTGGGATCGGAGATTGTGAGACAAACCTCATAACAAATCCAAGTAATAAGGGAAAAGATGAAGGCGTCTCAAGACAGGCAGAAAAGCTACCATGATAAACAGACTAAACCATTGGAGTTTTCAGTCGGAGATAGGGTGTTTCTAAAGATTTCACCAAGTAAAGGAGTCGAAAGAGCCTTGAAAAATGGGAAATTGAGCCCCGATACATTGGACCTTATGAAGTACTAGAGCCAATCGGTTCCATGGCATACCGAATAGCATTACCGACTCACCTAACCCGATTGCATAATGTATTTCATGTGTCTCAACTAAGGAAGTATCTACCCGATTCTACTCACACAATGCCAGATGATGGAGTAAAAATCAAGGAAGATCTGACCACTGTAACTGTACCGACTAGAATCGTGGACCGATCGGTAAAGCGTTTGAGGAGCAAGGATGTGCAACTGGTTGAAGTGGAGTGGCAACAAGACGGGTATATCTATTACATCTGGGAAAGCGAGGATGCCATTAGGCAACAGTACCCCAAGTTGTTTAATCAAGGTGAGTTACCAAGTGAATTTCGGGGACGAAATTCTTTTAAGAGGGGGAGAATTGTAACATCCCAATTTTGAAATTAGATACCGAATGAAATTAAACCATTAAGATTATAATTTCAAAGTAGGAAATTATTTGTTAATTATAATTAACTTAATTAGTCTAACTTAAGAAATAATGGCAGATTAATTATGCTTAATTGTTAATGGTTGGCTGCTTATGATTGGCGGGTCACGTGAGTGGGGCTGCGATTCACGCTTTCCCACCCCACTCTCCTTCTCTTCGTACGCATATACATATGCCCTGTGCCACTGTGGTTATTCATCTTTCTCCACTGCTTCGTCCTCTCTTTTCTTCTCTTCTTCGTTCTTCGTCCTCTTCTCTTATCCCCTGTCCTTGTTCTCTGTTTCTGGAAACCCACGACGACGGTGCTACAGAAGAGTCAGAGTCTCCTTCGGTTGCTGAAGGACGATCATCGAAGCAGAGGAAGAACAACTTCCTATCCCCGAGCCGATTGCAGAGTACGACTGTGCAAAGGGGACTGAACGAGGCAGACAGAGCATCAAACCAAACGTCAGAAAACAGAAGAACTTCTCGAGTCCCTCCAGAAGGTAGGGGGTGCTTGCATGTCAAATGCATGGTTTATGGACGGTACCGGATGGACGTATTACCTTGCGTGTGTATGAATGTGTCTGTGATGACTGTGTGCAATGCATGATTATGAATCCTTGAATGCAAGGTGTGTGATAGCAAAGTTCTGATTATGGTTATCCATTTGTATGCATGTATTCAGGGTTGTTGTGCTAAATTCTGATAATTAGTTATACATAAACACATGTGATGCATGTTCTTATTACTGTTAATACCGAGAGGATACGTATGTGTGACTGTTGGCTGATTTCATTTGAGATATTGTAAACATGAACTGTTCGAGCGCTGTGTATGCTAGTACGATGGACGATTGAATGTAGGAAATATGTTGGATCGGTTATGACACTAATGGTTATGAGGAATGAGTCAGATAATTAAGGATGCGTGTTGTTTAAGCACATAGGCTGCATGTACAGGAACGGGGTGACCCGTGGAAGGTCAGGAGCCCAAAGAAATGATCTCCAGCTACAGACCCTTGGCTAGATCCTGTGAGAGCTCGTGGTAGCCGTAGGAGCTAGAGTTAAGTCTCGAGACGTCAATGGGAGGCCGATACCACACGGGAAGGGCTAATGGACGAGAGGCCAGTAAGGGAACCTGTAACTGAAAATCATTGCCTAAGTTGGATCCGTGGGCATGCATGTAGATCCAATGTTGATTAGGATAGCACGAGTGGTGTGGCTCGAAGTGATGCGAGTAAATTCCGAATGAGTTGATGCATGCTTTTGTACGAATGAAAACGAACTTCACGTAATATATATGTAAATGTATGTCTTCGTAAGTATCATATTCTGCATGGCGGAAATCCAAATTGAATGCAGCCCGAATGAACATGAGTATAAGTATTGATGCTGATGCCGAGTCACTAACTGTCATTTTATATGTAAAAGCTCACCCCTACTGTGGCTATAATTTTTCAGTGAATGTCTCCCGGAACAACGAGCGAAGGTGAAGCTGTACGCCTAGTGGAATGCTTGTGCACTATGGGGTATCTGTATATATGTAGATATTGTGTATAAGGTTTTGGTTAAGCCTTGGCCGGCTCGTATTTTGATCTTAGTCTCTTAAATTAGAATTTGAACCCTCTCGGGTTGAGAGTATGACAATGCTTTTGTAATTATTTATATACATTCCTATATATGTGTATATACTTATGTCGTACTGTATGTCTATTCTATGTTGCGCGTGAAATATGAGTGATATGCCTATATATGTACTTCCGAGCATGGGAGGTTAGTATGACCTTAGGTAAAAATGGAATTAAGTTGTTGCGGAGGGAAACGAGATAGTGACTTTACTCCGAGTGATGAAAGGTCTAGAAGTTCCGGGTGAATAAGGTAGTATAAATCCGAGTGAAGAGGGGGTTGACCTGAATCCTTCAGAGTAATAAACTGTTAGAAATTCCTTGAGTGGAGAGTAACAACATGTTCCGAGTGAGTGTTCCGACTGAAGAGTGGCCTATAAGATTCTGAGTGAAACCCATTGTAGTAAACTTATTGGGAGCTAGAAGATTCTTGGGTAAGACTTAACTTAGTGAGGGGACTTGAGTAAGAAGGATTAGGTGTGCCGAGTGAAGAACGAGTGAAATACCCGAGTGATAATAGACTGTGAAGAATATTCTGAGTGAGATGTACGTGTAGAATCCGAGTGAAATGACTATGGGAATCATCTCCCGAGTGGTCAATATCCGTGGCTTGATGGAATGAAGTTATGAAGTATGTAGTAAACTCCCGAAGGGGAGCTTGTGAGTATAAAAGGGGTAAGTCCGAATGAATCGTGGGTAAGGACCTTTCCGAGTGGACATAAATTCTAAAATCCGAGGGATGGGAATACCGAGTAGAGTTACTCGCCTCAGCAGCTAAATGCTCGCTCCAGCGAGTGTAGGCGTGAGGAAGGTCTCTGATGGGTTACGCTTAAGCTATGCGAACTTCGCCCAAGCATGTCGAGTTGTCTCGCTTGAGCGATATTGAATCCCGCCTGAGCGAGTCGGCACTGCTGGGATCGCCCATGTTCTGCACCTTCCGCTGTTTGCCTTGAGGATGGTTGGTACTCTGTCTCTCTCCTTATTTTTCCTAATTCCACCCTCCTTAACTCACAACTACTCATTTTTACCCTTGCATCTACTCCGATTTTGGAAAAATTTTCCTGGTCTCGGTCTACTCTCAAATTGAACTTAGGATGTTTCATATATTGTTACTTCCAAGCACCCACTTCCACTTCCGTTATTTGATTGTTTCCAGTAAAAGGTGTTCTTCCTGTAACAAGCTGAAATAAGATTGCACCAACACTCTATAGATCTACCTGCATGTATAATTCAAGATAAATAGAATATAAACCTATTAGATTTAAATGTTTTAGTTATACCCCAATTAAATTATTAGATTTATATATATATCTATATGCTGATTAGGCAGTTATAGACTTATCACGATACATAAATCATACCACTGGATGTGACCAATAAAATAGTATTAGCATATTAATTAAGTTTGAATTCATACTTCTATTATATATAAAGAAACTGAGTTATTTAATGTTAAGAATATATTTTAATCAAAATAACATGTTTGTATTTACCTATATGTTGAATCATAATTAGTATTCCTTTAATCATGTCTCTTACATTTGCTAATAGATCAGATCAAATAAAAGGCCTTAAGGGACATTATCAGCAAATGTTGGTACCCAACATTACCAAGAATATAGCCAATCAAGTGGTTGCCAGTAACTTGCCCAATCATAGCCTTACAAAATAAATCCTAACATATTATACTTCACCATAACACATAGTTCCCAAATTAGTCACATATTTTAGTCCTGGAAGATTAGATATGGAGTACTCCCTCATCATATAAGAATCTAGGAATCATGGACCATGCACTTGATATTTTAATAAACTTAAATTGACCACAAATTAGTGCAGACATTACAAGAAAGGTAATTGAAAGTCATTTTTTAAGAACTAAATTTAGATACCCTAAAATGGGCAACCCATACAATTTAAAGGATTAATGACTTGAGAGGTTACTCATAAGAAATATCAAATTAGTTTTTAGTTTTGACTTTACTCATAAGCAATAATGAAACACCCTAAATTAAATAAATAAATAAAACCTAAAACAGGGAAAATTTTTCCCAAAAACCGAGACCAAGCAGCCGGGCACAATAGAGGAAGGAGAGGAAGGCAAAGGAAATTAAAACCGTTCACTGCGCAGCCCAGCGGAAGACGAAACACGCTCAAGCGAAGCCCACAAAACAACGCCCACTCGCTCAAGCGAGACCCAGCACGCTTGAGCGAGACAGCCAACTCGCTCGGGCGAAGCACACGCCGCTTAAGCAAAGACAATACAAAAGCCTCCCAACAACACACACTCGCTGGGGCGAATGCCTCACTCGCTAAAGCGAGAAGCCACACTCGGTATTTCCCATCGCTCGGTATCCAGAGTTCCATTCACTCGGAAACAACCCATCATATCATACTTAGTCATTTATATTCTATCCTCAAGGGTAACATATACAATCCACTCGGTAAATGAGGGTTATACCACTCGGCACCCATAAACCTTCCTTACTTGGGTTATTTTCTGTTAGGAATCCCTAGTGTATGAGCAGCGGAAATACAAGGATTCCCATAGGATTTGCAAAGCGTCGTGTTTCAAAGCATAAGACAAACACACAAAAAAAATTGCGTTTTAGGATTACCTCTTGAAGAATATCGAAGCAATCGTAGCCTCGTCCTTTAGGAGTCCACACGAGTACTCCCACCAGAAATGCTACACCTTCCAAATGCTAGTTTGACGGCATGTAGCTTTTGCAACTTTTGCGTATTTTTGTGTCTCTTTAGGGTCGCCGCCTATGAGCATCTTATGCTCTATTTATAGGCTTAGGTTTGACCTAATTTGCTCTCTAAAGAGTAGGCTCCTTACTCATTCTAAATGAGTTAGGTCCAATAGTCTTATTTTAGTCCAACTAAAATAAAAAGCTATTTTCTGATGAGCTTACTCTATGTGTGTGACCCTATAGGTAAAATACTCGGTTATATTAATAATAAACTATTTTATTATTAATATAAAATAAGAGCGGCATCTAGCAATGCATCATTATGTCCAAATATTATTTATTAACAACATAACCTATAAGTGATAATTATTTTATATGTTTGTTCCTTTTGTCACGATATCCTAATTGGGCCCAAGGCATGGTCGTGTCATCCTTGTACGGTCCAATTTATTTTACTTGATACCGGAGTAGACTTTATCCGAATAAATATCCAATATTTATTCTTTCTAGCATGGCCATGCATTTCCTTAGTCTCACTCCATCAAGTGGCCTATAGATATCACTCCTGTCACATAGGAGAGACAAATCCCATCTACATCACCCACATCCCTCTACATAATTTGTACATTGCCTAACCACAACCTTTATAGTCCTCTTATTACAGAAGACGTTTGATTGTATTAAAACAATAAACTCCTTATGTAGGAATCGTAGTGACTTCAGGTCAAAGGACTACATATACCATTATCACATTGAGAATCGTTTATGACATTCATGTAATGATCCATGCAACGTTCTCATGGTAGGTCTGTCCAGTACTGTTAGGAAATCCCTAAGCATAAGCAGCGGAAAAATATAAGGGATTCCATAGGATTTGCAAGGTTCCGTGTTTCAAAGCACAAAAACAATTTCGAAATTCATTTTTGATTACCTCTTGAAGAACTCCGAAGCAGTCGTAGCCTCGTCCTTTAGGAGTCCACACGAGCACTCCCACAAGAATCGCAACACTTGCCAACTGCTAGTTTGACGGCGTGTAGCTCTTGCAACTTTTGCGAATTTGTGTCTCACTTGAGTGAATGGCCTATGAGCATCTTATGCTCTATTTATAGGCTTAGGTTTGACCTAATTTGTTCTCTCTAAAAGTGGGCTCCTTACTCATTCCAAATGAGTTAGGCCCAATAGCTTTATTTTAGTCCAACTAAAATAAGACAACATTTTCTGATGGGCTTACTCTATGTGTGTGACCCTATAGGTAAAATACCCGGTCATATTAATAATAAACTATTTTATTATTAATATAAAATAAGAGCGGCATCTAGCAATGCATCATTATGTCCGAATCTTATCAACATAACCTATAAGTGACAATTATTTAATATGTTTATTCCTTTTGTCACGATATCCTAATTGGGCCCAAGGCATGGTCGCGTCATCCTTGTACGGCCCAATTTATTTTACTTGATACCGGAGTAGACTGGATCTGAATAAATATCTAATATTTATTCTTTCTAGCATGGCCATGCGTTTTCTTAGTCTTACTCCATCAAGTGGCCTATGGATATCACTCCTGTCACATAGGAGAGACAAATCCCATCTACATCACTCACATCCCTCTGCATAATTTGTTCATTGCCTAATCACAACCTTTATAGTCCTCTTGTTACAGAAGACGTTTAATTGTATTAAAACAATAAACTCCTCATGTAGGAATCGTAGTGACTTCAGGTCGAAGGACTACATATACCATTATCACATTGAGAATCATTTATGACAATCATGTAACGATCCATGCAACGTTCTCATGGTGGGTCTGTCCAGTACATCATTACTCTTAATGTGTACCTGTGTGAAGACTCGATATCATCTATATCTATGATCTGTGAGATCAGGTCATCAGTACACTCACACACTAGTCTCAGTGTATTTACATGTCCCCATGTAAATACTTGACTAGGGACATTTTAGGAATAATTTTTATATGACCTATTACTCCAAGGATAAATATGTTTTAAAACAATTTTAAACTGAAATATTTATTCTATTGATAAGTAGAAAAATGATACAAATGAAAAAGCATAAAAGCTCATAGTGCATACACCAACAATCTCCCACTTGCACTAGAGCCAATCAGACATTTGCCTAATGCCTAATGATCTAGTGTGCCCCTCATGTTTTTGTTGTGTAAGAGGTTTTGTGAGTGGGTCAGCAATATTCTCATTAGTATGCACCTTACATATCTTTACATCTCCTCGGTCAAGATCTATCGAATGAGATGAAATCGCCTAAGTATATGCTTGGATCGTTGATGTGATCTAGGTTCCTTAGCTTGTGCGATTGCTCCACTATTGTCACAGTAGAGACTTATAGGGTCCACAATGCTAGGAACAATCCCAAGTTCTGTTATGAACTTCTTAATCCATACTGCCTCTTTTGCAGCATTTGAGGCAGCAATATACTCAGACTCTATAGTAGAATCAGCAACTGTCTCTTGCTTTGAACTCTTCCAGCTTACAGCGCCACCATTTAGACAAAACACATACCCAGATTGCGATCTTGAGTCATCCTTATCAGTTTGGAAGCTAGCATCAGTGTAACCTTTTACAATGAGCTCTTCTTCCCCTCCATATATCAAGAATGAATCCTTAGTTTTTCTTAAGTACTTCAGGATATTCTTGATAGCAGTCTAGTGACTTTCACCGGGATCAGACTGGTATCTGCTCGTCATGCTTAAAGTGTACGAGACATCTGGTCGGGTGCATATCATGGCATACATGATTGATCCAATAGCGGATGCATATGGAATCTTATTCATCCGTTCTCTTTCTTCTTTAGTGGAAGGAGATTGAGCTTTTGATAAGCTTATGCCATGAGCCATAGCAAAGTTCCTTTCTTGGAATCTTGCATGTTAAACCTTTTTAACACTTTGTCTATGTATGTATTCTGACTTAGGCCAAGAAGTTTTCTTGATCTATCTCTATAGATCTTAATTCCTAACACGTAGGTTGCTTCACCTAAGTCTTTCATAGAAAAACAGCTTCCCAACCAACTCTTCACAGACTGAAGAGTAGGAAGGTCATTTCCAATAAGTAGTATGTCATCAACATACAGGACCAGAAAAACAATTGTGCAGTCACTAACCTTCTTGTAGACACAAGGTTCATCCTCATTTTTAGTAAAGCCAAATTGTTTAACAGCTTCATCAAAACGAAGATTCCAGCTTTTGGAAGCTTTCTTAAGTCCATATATAGAACGTTGTAGCTTGCACACCTTCCTGGATGCTTCAGGCTTAACAAAGCCTTCAGGTTATGTCATGTACACTTCCTCAAGAAGATTTCCATTAAGGAAAGCAGTCTTGACATCCATTTGCCATATCTCATAATCATGGTATGCAGCAATAGCAAGCAGAATCCGAACAGACTTTAGCATAGCAATTGGGGAAAAAGTTTCATCATAGTCTATACCATGTATTTGCTTGAAACCTTTAGCCACCAACCTTGCTTTAAAGGTACTTATATTACCATCCATGTCAGTTTTCTTTTTGAAAACCCACTTGCATCCTATAGGTTTTACCCCTTCAGGTGCATCAACCAAGTTCCAAACTTGATTAGTGTACATGGAGTCCATTTCAGATTCCATGGCTTCTAGCCTTTTCTCAGATTCTGAACTTGCAATGGCCTCTTCATAAGATGTTGGCTCATTTTGATCCATTAGGAATACATCTCCTTCCTGAGTTACAAGAAATCCATATCTTTCAGGTTGTTGACGTATTCTACCTGATCTACGCAAGTCTTGTGCTACTGGAGCTGGTGTTATCACAACATTTTGTGGGTCCTGCTCCACTTCCACCATTGGCTCTTCAATGCCTTGTGAGTCTTGAATTTCTTCAAGTTCTACTTTCCTCCCACTGATTCTTGTAGAGATGAATTCCCTTTCTAAGAATACAACATTCCGAGCAACAAACACTTTGCCCTCAGTAGGATTGTAAAAATAATAACCCTTAGTTTCTTTTGGGTATCCCACAAAAAGACATTTATCTGACTTGGGCCCAAGTTTATCAGAATTTTGGCATTTAACATAAGCTTCACAGCCCCAAATCTTAAGAAAAGACATACTAGGTCGTTTCCCAGTCCATATCTCATATGGTGTCTTTATGACAGCCTTTGATGGAACACGGTTAAGTGTGAAAGTTGCTGTCAACAAAGCATGTCCCCAGAATGAGTTAAGGAGGTCAGTTTGACTCATCATTGATCGAACCATGTCCAACAAGGTTCTATTTCTCCGCTCAGAAACCCCATTCCATTCTGGTGTTCCAGGGGGAGTAAGTTGAGATATAATCCCACACTATTTAAGATATTCATCAAACTCTAGGCTCAAATATTCACCACCTCGATCGGATTGAAGTGCTTTAATTGTCTTTCCAAGTTGGTTCTCTACTTCATGTTTAAACTCCTTGAACTTTTCAAAGGATTCTGATTTATGTTTCATGAGAAACACAAATCCATATCTACTGAAATCATCAATAAAAGTGATGAAGTAACTAAAACCTCCCCTAGCCATTGTCCCTATGGGCCCACATACATCACTATGTATCAAGCCAAGAAGATCACTCGCCCTTTCACCTTTTCCGGTAAAAGGGGTCTTGGTCATCTTCCCTAATAAACAAGATTCACATGTATCTATTGATTCAAAATCAAAAGATTCTAAATATCCATCTTGATGGAGTTTAGAAATGCGTTTCTCATTTATATGTCCTAGGCGACAATGCCAAAGATAAGTTGGGTTTAAATCATTTGTTTTAACCCTTTTAGTATTAATGTTATAGATAGGGGTTTCGAGATCTAGAACATAAAGTCCATTACTCAAATTTGCACAACAATAAAACATGTCTTTTAAATAAACAGAACAACTATTGTTCTTTATTGTAAAGGAAAACCCTTTCTTATCAAGACAAGAAACAGAAATAATATTTCTCCTTATTGCAGGAACAAAATAACAATTGTCCAATTCAAGGACTAACCCTAAGGGCAAGGATAAAAAATAAGTCCCTACAGCTAATGCAGCAACTCTTGCTCCATTTCCAACGCGTAGGTCTACCTCGCCCTTCATCAACTGCCTACTCCTTCTTAGATCCTGCACATTAAGACAAATGTGAGATCCACATCCAGTATCTAATACCCATGATGTTGAAGTTGACATGTTAATTTCTATAACAAAAATACCTGAAGTGGAAGTCTCACTTCCCTTCTTCTTAAGCTCTTCTAGGTACTTTGGACAGTTTCTCTTCCAGTGTCCCTTTTGTCCACAATGGTGACATTTACCTTCCTTAGCCACCCCGCCCACAGGTTTTAAGGCTGATATACTTGGCTTATCCTTGCCTTTCCAAATCTTCTTGCCATTTCCTACAATAGCCTTTCCTTTGCCTTTATACATGCCCTTTCCTTTACCTTTGCCAGAATTGACCATCATTATGGCCTTGCCCTTTCCTTTAGAAATATTGGGCTCAGCAGTCCTCAACATATTGAGTAGCTCTGGCAATGTTTTGTCCAATGCATTCATGTTGTAATTCATGATGGCTAGCTTAAAACTGTCAGGTAATGATTTCAAAATGAGATCGGTAGCCAACTTCTGAGGGAAGGGGAATCCTAGCCTAGCTAGATTCTCCAAGTACCCAATCATTTTGAGCACATGAGGTCCTACAGAACCTCCCTCTTCAAGTCTGCAGCTAAATAGGGCTGAAGAAACTTCATATCTTTCTTGGTCAGCTTGACCTTGATATAGTTTCCTTAGGTTTTTGATCATATCGAAAGCCTCCATATGCTCATGTTGCTTCTGAAGCTCAGGAGACATGGTTGCCAGCATAAGGCATTGGACATCTAAAGCGTCATCCTGATGCTTCTTGTAAGCATCCTTGTCAGCTTTAGAGGCATTGTTCGCGGGTGGTTCCGGAATCGGACCTTCCAGGACATACTGCTTTTTCTCTTGTTTGAGGACAATCCTCAAATTTCTATACCAGTCAAGGAAGTTAGAACCAGACAATTTTTCTTTGTCTAGGATTGATCGCAACGAAAGGTTTGAAGGTGTGTTTGACGTCATGGTTATCTAAAACAGAAAATATGTAGTAAGTATCATTTTCAAAACATATTTAAATTATGGTCATTTAAATTAAATATGTCTCCCACTATTTCGATTCAAAACAAAATACCCTCCACGAATCAAAAAATCCCGTTGGAAGATTTTCTAGTGGACTAAGATCCATATTTTGCCAAGCGTTAAGTCAACTTTGGCTGATCACCTAATACTTGGTTATTTAGGTAGGAAACTTTTTCCAATTGTATCTTTATACAACTCTTAGTCATTGGGTTAAGTAACCATTACTAACTATTCATCTTATGAATATTTAGCCCAATGTTTACGCCTCTAAGTTATATTCAATCCAATTGAAAACTTAGTTAAGTTAAAGCCCAATAAAACAGTTTGGATATTACCATTATCCCATTGCGTCTTACTAATATAAATAATAGCGCCCTGCTTTGGCAGACCCACTATTTATTGACATTAGTGTTGACGAGTGTACTTATTGGAAGGCGTTTATAACTTAATATTATTTTGAGGGATTTTAATTTATTTTAAAATTACCGTCTTTGTTAAACACTTTAACGTAATAAAATTATCCCCAAAACATGCAAACGAAATTGTGAGATGGTTATGGTCTTCCTAGAAGAAAAATAAATAAATAAATAAACCTAAAGGAACTATATGCCAAGGCTTCATGAAGTCCTACTTCTTGAACCCACCATCCTCTTGGAGTCACCACTCCTTGGTTCCTTTCAAAGACAAAAGCGCTTAGAGTCACCACTCTAGTTTTCTTCTAGATCTCTACTTTGTTGCCTCGATCAAGATTACAAGATTTTTAAAGAAACTCGCTTTACATACGAGTGAAGGGTTGAGAAAAGAAATACAACAGAATGAAGAGAGGCACAACACGTAGGGTGTATTTAAATAAAATAACTAAGACCATAACCATTCACCATGCAACGTGTTAATTAATTAATTATAACCCATTTGAAATAATTTAAAAAAAAATACATTTTTAAACGGGCCATTAAACACGTGGGTCGGTAATAAGGCGCTACGTAGAGAATGTACGGGGGTCCCGCTAATTTAGTACTGTAGTCAGGTTGGTTCCCAGGAAAGAGAGGTGGGTCCGGTGTGACCGCTTAAGTACCAAATCTTTCTTAGCTAGAACGTCCCACTGACCATTAACAGCTCTAAAATTTTGGCTAGGGTTTCAACCACTTTGAAACCCTAATTCCTTGTTGCGAACACTTCACAACGCAGCCGTCAAGGCACATGGAGGCAGCGCCGTCTAGGGTTTCAAAACCTAGAATTCAATTTGCGCTAATGCCAACATGCAATGCCTTTCCATGACGGCCGTCTAGGTTTCAACTCTTGAACCCTAGATTAAGGAACGGCCATGGTTTAACACTTAAACCTTATCACTTAACGCCCCATAACATGAACCATTCATGTTCGAAGATCAACTCAATTGATTCAAAGTTTGTACGATGACTATCATATGAGTAAAACACATATCAAATATAAAAATTGCATAAACTCATACATCATACAAATTTAAACGGCAACAACATACATACTAAAATTGAGAAACTCTATAACATGCATCATATACAATTTATAAAGAATAACTCAAAATTATATGTATCATGCCAAAACAGAGGTCATACCATATACATCATTAATCATTGTAATAATATGCATCATATGCGATAACTCAAAATAGTAACATAATCATGCATGTTCATTTTCGAATCCTAGTTTCACAAAACATTTTCACAAAACAAAATTGCAAAGCTTTAAACAATGAAACGATTTCGCAAATCATATTTTCCAAAAGCTCTTGCAAACGAAAACATATCATCATAAAATATAAACAAATGCCTAAAACACGGTTTTGCAACCTAGGCTCTGATACCACTGTTAGGAAATCCCTAAGCATGAGCAGCGGAAAAATAAAAGGGATTCCATAGGATTTGCAAGGTTCTGTGTTTCAAAGCACAAAAACAATTTCGAAATTCATTTTGGATTACCTCTTGAAGAACTCCGAAGCAGTCGTAGCCTCATCCTTTAGGAGTCCACACGAGCACTCCCACCAGAATCGCAACACTTGCCAACTGCTAGTTTGACGGCATGTAGCTCTTGCAACTTTTGCGAATTTGTGTCTCACTTGAGTGAACCGCCTATGAGCATCTTATGCTCTATTTATAGGCTTAGGTTTGACCTAATTTGTTCTTTCTAAAAGTGGGCTCCTTACTCATTCCAAATGAGTTAGGCCCAATAGCTTTATTTTAGTCCAACTAAAATAAGACAACATTTTCTGATGGGCTTACTCTATGTGTGTGACCCTATAGGTAAAATACCCGGTCATATTAATAACAAACTATTTTATTATTAATATAAAATAAGAGCAGCATCTAGCAATGCATCATTATGTCCGAATATTATCAACATAACCTATAAGTGACAATTATTTAATATGTTTATTCCTTTTGTCACGATATCCTAATTGGGCCCAAGGCATGGTCGCGTCATCCTTGTACGGCCCAATTTATTTTACTTGATACCGGAGTAGACTGGATCCGAATAAATATCTAATATTTATTCTTTCTAGCATGGCCATACGTTTTCTTAGTCTTACTCCATCAAGTGGCCTATGGATATCACTCCTGTCACATAGGAGAGACAAATCCCATCTACATCACTCACATCCCTCTGCATAATTTGTTCATTGCCTAATCACAACCTTTATAGTCCTCTTGTTACAGAAGACGTTTAATTGTATTAAAACAATAAACTCCTCATGTAGGAATCGTAGTGACTTCAGGTCGAAGGACTACATATACCATTATCACATTGAGAATCATTTATGACAATCATGTAACGATCCATGCAACGTTCTCATGGTGGGTCTGTCCAGTACATCATTACTCTTAATGTGTACCTGTGTGAAGACTCGATATCATCTATATCTATGATCTGTGAGATCAGGTCATCAGTACACTCACACACTAGTCTCAGTGTATTTACATGTCCCCATGTAAATACTTGACTAGGGACATTTTAGGAATAATTTTTATATGACCTATTACTCCAAGGATAAATATGTTTTAAAACAATTTTAAACTGAAATATTTATTCTATTGATAAGTAGAAAAATGATACAAATGAAAAAGCATAAAAGCTCATAGTGCATACACCAACAAGTACATCATTACTCTTAATGTGTACCCGTGTGAAGACTTGATATCATTTATATCCATGATCTGTGAGATCAGATCATCAGTACATTCACACACTAGTCCTAATGTATTTACATGTCCCCACATAAATACTTGACTAGGGACATTTTAGGAATAACTCTTATATGACCTATTACTCCAAGGATATGTAAAAGTTGTTAAACTATTTAACAAAAAATGACTTATTCAAAATGATGTAAACCTATATAGGCTTTTAGTGCATATTTCCAACAATCTCCCACTTGCACTTAGAGCCGATAAGGTTAATGCCCAACGACGTCTACAGTGCCCTTATGCTTTTACTACGTAAGCGGTTTTACTAGTTGGTTCCTAACAATTTTGTTGGTATGCACATTGTATATTTTCACATCTTCCAAAGATGGAACTATTTAAGTATATTCTTGAATTAATCCACTTCCTTATATTGTTCTATGGTTCCATTGTCATCACAGTGGAAACTCATAGGATACAAAACATTTGGAATGATTAAATGTAAATTGACTTCTTTTGTAATTTAACATAGCAAAATACTTAGATTTGTTAGTAGAACCAATGATTGTTTCTTGCTTTGAACCTTTTAAGCATACATCGTAACCATCTTGACAACACATATATTTTGATTGCAATCTTAAGTCTTTCAAATTACTCAAAATTGACATCGATGTAACCTTTACAACGAGCTTATCTTCCATTTATCAAGATTAAATCCTTAGTCCTTCTTAAGTGTTTAAGGATACTCTTGACTATAGAATGAGAATATTATTAGTTCTAGAAGAAGCATGTCTTCTGCATGTAATACTAGAACTATAATTGTGCAGTTACTAACCCTTTTATAGTCATAAGATTTATCTTCATTCTTTAATGAAGATTCTAGCTTCTAAAAGCTTGCTTTAGTCCATAAATAGAACATTTGCAGTTCACATACCTTCCTAGATGTTTTAGGCATAAAAGGCCTTTCGGTTGTGTCACATACACATCCTCAAGATGATTTCCATCTTGACATCTATCTACCATATCTCATAATGGTGGTATACTGCTACAATAAGCGGGATCTAAATGGTTTTTAAGCTAATTGAATTTTGTCAATCTTGCTTTTAAAGGTACTTTTATTACAATCCATGTTTAGTTTTCCTTTTGAAAACCCACTTGCATCCTATAGGTTTTACCCTTTAGGTGCATCAACCAAGGTTTATACCTTGTTAATATACATGGAACCCATTTCAAATCCCATGGTCTTATGCCATGTCTTAGAATCTAAACTTGCATTGGCCTCTTCATAAGAAACTTGGTTATTTAGCAATATGCCTCCTTCCTGATTTATAAGATATCTATATCTTTCAGGTTTGGTGACATATCCTATTTGATCTTACACAAGTCTTGTGCTACCGGAGCTAAGGATTTCACAACACTTTGTGGTTTCTGCTCCAAGTCCATCCTTGACTTTTAAATGCTTTGTGATACTTGAATTTCTTCAAGTTCTACCATCCTCCCACTGATTCTTTAAGGGATGTACTCTTATTCAAGAATACAACATTCTAAGCAACAAGCCTTTTATTCTCAGATGGATTGTAGAATTGATAACCCTTAGCTTTCTTTGGGTATCTCACAGAAGACATTTATCTAATTTGGATCCGACCTTGTCAGAGTTGGATGCTCTATAGAAGCATCATAGTTCCAAATTATTAGTAAAGACATACTAGGTTTCTTCCTGGTCCATATCATATATGGTTTCTTTAAGAAAGTCTAAGATGGAACATGGTTAAGTATGGAAATTTTGTTAATAAAGAAACATTGAAGGAGTTAGAGATGTTTGATAATAATCAATAATCAAACTATGTCCAACAAGGTTTGACTTTTCCCCGTAGAGATGCTATTAAGGCATTCCATGAGGAATGAGTTAAGAGGTAATCTCTCACTCTATTAGATAGTTATCAAACTTATAACTTAAATTATTTGCTATCTTGATCTAATCAAGAGCTTTAATTGTCTTGTCAATTTAGTTTTTCACTTCATTATGAATTCTTTGAACTTTTCAAAGACTTTCTAACTTATGTTACATAAATCCATACTCATTGACTTTTCAATTAGTATGTTGAAGTATTGAAAAACATATCTAGTTATTGTTCCAATAGGCCCACATACATCGTTATGTATTAGATAATAGATTACTCATCTTTTCAATGAATGAGGTCTCAATTATCTCTCCAAAAAATAAGATTTACATGTCTTCATTGATTCCAAAATCAAAAAGAGTCCATATAACCATATTAATGGTATTTAGAAAATATGTTTCTTATCCATTTGCCTTAGGAGACAATACTATGTAAGTAAGGTTCAAAATCACTTATTTTAACCTACTTTGGCAGTTGTTATAAATGGGTGTTTTAAGATTTAGGATGTGGAATCCATTACTCAATTGTGCATCAACTTCCATTTGAAGAAATAAAGTTATTTTATAATAAGAAAAACATTTCTTGTCTAACAAGAAATAATATACACAATGTCTAGTTTACTAACTAGCCCAATAGGTAAAGATCTTATCTTTATTGTAGCAACTTTTGCTCAATTTTATTCAGATTTCTCCACCCTTAACAAGTGATCTTCTTCCTTGATCTTTCAAAATTTGAGATCTACTACTAGTATCTGATACTAATGTTAGTGAAGTAAAATGACTTGACTTCTATAACATGACCTGTAGTGGAAGTCTTACTTCCCTTTCTTTTGAACTCCTTCAAGTTCTTTAGACAAATTATTTCAATGTCTTATTTTGGCTAAAACTGGAAACAATTTCCTTTCTTAATCACCTTATAGACTTCCAGACTAACTTGGCCTTAATAAAGTCTGTATACGATCATATCGTATATCTCCCATATATTCATATTGCCTTTTATAGCTCAGAGTTTATGCAGACTCCATAGGGTATTCAAGACCCAACCATAGATGATATATAAGCCAAACATCACACACTGCCGCTTCATCTTTAATGAAGATAATTCTCAAGTCTCAATACCTATCTAGGCATTTTTTTTTAGATAAAGTGTCCTTCCAAAGGACAGATTGCAACAAAACAATATTTGGTATATCATGGTTATTCTAAAATAAATTACATGCAAATCTATCACTTCTATTTAAAACATATTTAAATTTTGGTCATTAAATAAATATGTTGTCTCCCACTATTTTGATTCAAAACAAATACCCTCACCGAATCATAACAAAAATCCCATTGGAAGATTTTTCTAGTGGGTCAAGATCCATATTTGGCCTAATGTTGAGTCAGCTTTGGCTGATCACCCAACCCTTGGTTATTTAGGTAGGAAACACATTTCCAATTGTATCTCATGCAACTCTTGGATGATTGAGTGGGTAACTCTTTACCCTTATTCATCTTATGAATTTAAGCTCAATCCTTACGCCTCTAAGTTATTTTCAATTCAATTGAAAAACTTAGTTATGTTTAGGCCTAATAAAAATAATTTGGATATTACAATTATCCCATCGCGCCTTACTAATATAAATGATAGCACCCTGCTTTGGCAGGCCCACTATTTATTGACATTAGTCTCGACGAGTGTTACTTATTAGAAGGCGTTTAAACTTAATATTAACGCTTCAAGGTTCTTCAATCTGATTAAAGTTACCTAGATAAGTCCAATAACAAATGGTTGGATAATCCAATTATCCATCATCCTTTACTAATATCAATAAAAGCACCCTGCTTTGGCAGAACCTACACTTTATTAAAACTAGCATTGGTGACTGTTGTTTATTAGAATGCGTTTTAGACTGTTCATACCTTTAGGCTTTTCCAATCCAATTGAAAAAAAGTCTATTTGAATAAAACTTAATAATTCTTGGATAATCCAATTATCCAATCATGTCCTACTAAACATAAATAAAGGCACCCAACTATGACATGACCTGCACTTTATTTATATCAAGTTAGACGTTATTACTTATTGGAAGGTATGATTGTCGGGCTTGAGGGATTTCAATTTTCTTATTGTTCATTACCAACTTTTATTAAACGCTTTAACGCAAAATAAAACCCCAAAACATGCAATCAAAAAATTGTGAGATGGTTATGGTCTTCCTAGAAAATAAAATAAAATAAAATAAACCTAAAGGAACTATAGTGTCTTGACTTCATGAAGTCCTACTTCTTGAAACCACCATCCTCCTAGAGTCACCACTCCTTTGTTCCTTTCAAGGTCATATCCATCACCACTCTAGGTTTCTTCTAGGTCTCCACCTTGTTGGCTTTTCCAAGATTACAATAATAAAGAAAACTCGTTTTACATACGAGTGAAGGGTTGAGAGAAGAAATTTAAGAATAGAGTAAGGCACAGCACGCAGGCTGTATTTAAAATTAAATAAAAAAAATCTAAGACCATAACCATTCACCGTTAATTAATCAATTAATAGAGTAATCAATTGTATTTAAAATAAAATAAATTTTAAAACACATAATTAAACACGCGGGGTCATAAAAGGAAAACTACGCAAGGAAGTTTGGCGGCTCTGTTGACCGTTCAACAGACAGGGTCAAGGGGTGTTCCAACCCAAATATTTAGTACTGTAATTAGGTTAGTTCCCAGGAAAGAGAGGTGGGTCCAGAGTGACCGCTTAAGTACCAAGTCTTTCCTAGCCAGAACGTCCCACTGACCATTAACAACTCAAAATATTCGGTTATGATTTTAAACAATTTGAAATCTTTAATTTTGAAACGGCCAAGATTTAACTTTTAAACCTTATCTTTTGACCCTTATAATTATCCTAAAATAGGAATAGTCAAAGTTTAACTTTTAAACCTTATCTCTAGAGTCTCAACAATCATCCTAATTTTTAGGAACGATCAAGGTTTAAATTTTAGACCTTATCTCTAGAGTTCAAGAAATTTTATTTCGAATCCTATTAAATTTGATAAAGATCTTATCTTTAATTTGTAACTTTTACAAATCCTATCAAATTTATTAAGGATTAAATATTTGATTCTAAAATTATTAAATTTAATAAAGATCTTATCTTCTATTTGTAACAATTACAAATCATATTAAATTTAATAAATATGAATCAATTTGTAACTCCTACAAATCACATTAATTTTAAAAAGATCACATATGATGCAAATCCTATTAAAATTAATAAGAATAAATTATTTAAATTTGTAACTCTTACAAATCACATTAATTTTAAAAGGATCACAAACAATGCAAATCCTATTAAAATTAATGAGAATAAATTATTTAAATTTGTAACTCTTACAAACTTTAATTTTAACAAATAATTAAAAATTTGATTTGTAACTTTTACAAATCGAATTTAAAATATAATATTAAAATCAAATATTTTATTTGTAACATTTACAAATAAATAAAATACCATTACGGCTAGGTTTCAACTTTTGAATCTTAGTTTTCATTACGGCTAGGGTTTAACTCTTAAACTTTCTAAACACAATCTCACATGAACAATTCATATTAGAAAAGAGAAAGCATATAGACGTCATTGTATACAACCCTTGATTTCAATTTAATTAAATAAACATAAAGCATGCCTTATAATTAGAACACATATAAAACAATCACCATTGCAACATACAACATGTTCATATAATAAAGCACATCCTAAAAACATATTCTTTAATTAAAATGTTGAAAAGAAATCAATATACATCAAGCAAAAATATATTGATATTAGCTTTCAAAAGGTGCAACCTTTGCAACATATCTCATAAAAAAGCAACCTTTATAACACCCTAATTATCTACAACTAATAAATCCCAAAATATGAGAAAATTTTTCACAAAAACAGTCATGTAACATTTGATGTAGAAGGGAACAGGCAATGGGGAAAACTAAGAACATTCACGCGCATAAAGCAACCTACAGGGAGGCTAAAAGGGTGAGGCCGGCTCGGTGGGCTTATCGTAACACACCAACACTAGGGCGGATTGCACGATACCGTTTATTCGCTCAGACGGGGTCTGACACCGTCCAGGCGGAGCATAGTAATGCAGCAGCGGATAGAGGAGATTTCACACTGAGGCTTCCCTTCAAGAAGTACTGGTCACTCAACAGGAGGAATAGATAAGGGAAATATGTTAATACATTCACACGCGTAGCATTTGGAGGAAAGGCTAAGTTAGAATCATCCTGCTAGGCTAGGCGGGGTGTATTTATCTTGGGCGGGCTGTCCTAGCTACATGGGCGAGGTATAACGCCGCCTAAACGAAATCTGCATAACGCCTCTTTAACACAACTACAAGGTAATTTTCCTCCATCGGGTATGGTCAAGGGTTCACCAAGTAAATCCTCACACACTCACCTTTCACTCAGAAAAATATGAAGTTACAGGGTACAAGTGCGATAATAAGTTATGGAAGAAGGAAGAGTCTGAACCTATTCCGCCCAACTCGACTAATTATGATAACGCCTGGGCGGACTTAGCCATAACGCCCAAATCCGGGGTTCAGCACCGGGGTCCGGATTGCATTAGTATCACAACGGATAGGAAAGGATAATGGTCGATATTTCGCTCGGGTCATTACTCGCTTCAGCGTGAGTTCTCGCGCTTGGGCGGATTGCTTCCCATACTTCAGGCGGGGTACGACTCCGCCCAACGTATCCGACATGAGTCTTTCCTAAGACAATTCTCGGTTCGTTCAGACTTAACTATAACCTGCTCAATCAAACTGTCCCTGCGTGTCTGTTAAAGCACAATTATAAAACAAGGCATCACATAGCACCACACACACAAAACCATACATCCATATGTACATAAGAGTGCATATTAATATTTACAATACAAAATCAGACTTCTTCTTGTTCGTAAGGTTCTATTCATCACAAAACGTTTACATCCGGCATGAGCCAGTCCGGGCTTCATCTAACAACACTTAATGGAACCTTCGAAACGCATCAGCACTCCGCCCAGCATTCCAGCTCTGCCTTTGATCCTCCTCACGAGAGACATTCACTGAAAATGGCCACTGCAGGGGTGAGCTTTTACATGTATAATGATACTCACAGACTCGGTATCAGCGTCAGTACACGCTCCTGCTATCATTCAACCTTTCTCAAGTAACCAAGCTCATACAATTCAACAATATTCGTAATACACATAATTCACAGAGTTTATTCCACATCATTATATATATATTCATGTATTCAAACCATACACATGCACATATACAAATTTATACATCACCACAATCAGCCTTATTTCTATATGCATGCACGCGGATCCGACTCGGGAAAAGACTCTCAGTTACAGCCCCCTTTTTCTTTTGGCCCCTCGTCCCTCAGCTCTTACCAGGTGGCACCGGCCCCCACGGCGTCTCGAGACTCAATTCTCTAGCTCCAACGGCTACCACGAGCCCTATTGGGATCTAGCCAGGGTTGGTAACTGGAAGTCGTTTCCCTTGGGGTCCTTGACCTTCCATGGGTCACCCCCACTCTTACTCATGCAACTAACACATTCATTTATACACATCATCGCGCCATGAACACATTACCGTAGTCATCAAGTAAGAACGGATATCTCCCATTATTCATCATCATTCAGTCAATCACACCAGCGCATGATACAGTCGATCATCAGACTAACAACATTGAGCAATTCAATTAAGAACATGCACATACACACTTTTCATAGTGACAACAAAATAGATCCATCATTATCATCCACGAGCAAACTACGCCATCGTCACGAAGATCACTATCAAAATCTCAAATCATGCATCAGTTTTAGTAATTGTAAGCACATGCACACATGCACAGCATCAGTTCTAATGAATTATAGAAACATGCACACACACACACTTGGCAGTACGTCCATCCGGTACCGTTCTTAGACCATGCATTTGACATGCAAGCGCCCCCTACCTTTAGAAGAACCTCAGAAACCTCTTTCCGTTCTCGTCGTTGGGTCCGATGTCCTTCTCCTGGTTCGTCCGGTCTTCTTTGGCTTTGTCGTATCCTGCGCCTGATTCTGGAATGAAGTGTGGTCTGTTCTTCAGTACTGGAATCAAGATCTCCAGGAGCGAAGAGTGAGATGGAAGAGGAAGAATGAAGACGAAGAGAGAAAACAGAGGATGAAGTGAAAGAGAAGAGAGTCTGAAGAATTGGCAAAAGTGTTCATCACTAAAGGCTCACGACATATATATATAAGTGTACATGTGCATGCGCACAGCAAAAGAAGAGTGGGATGGGAGAGTGCGTGCCCGTCAGTCACGCGCACTCCACCTCATCCCCTGTCCGCCACCATTTTAATATTTTAATGGCTTAAACTCACTTAGTTAAATGCACTTAACAGTTATTTCTAGTTGAAATCAAGTCTTAATGGTTCATTCTTTATTCAGCATTAAATTTTATAACGGGGATGTTACAGTTCTCCCCCACTGAAAAGGAATTTCGTCCCCGAAATTCAGTTGGTACTTACGTAGGTAAACAATTCGGGGTACTGCTGTCGCATGGCGTCTTCGCGCTCCCACGTATAGGAGGTGATTTTGCCTTGCTGCCACTCCACCTTAACCAGCCTTACGTTCTTGTTTCTTAAGCGTTTTACCGATTGATCCACGATTCTAACCGGTGTAGTCACAGCGGTTAGATCTTCCTTGATCTCTACCTCGTCGTCAGGCATCGTGTGGCTGGGGTCATGCAAATACTTCCTTAGTTGAGACACATGAAAAACGTTGTGTAATCGGGACAAGTGAATTGGTAACGCGAGGCGGTATGCCACGGGGCCAATCCGTTCTACTACCTCATAAGGTCCGATGTAGCGAGGGCTTAACTTCCCACTTTTTAAGGCTCGTCCAACTCCTTTACTCGGAGAGGTTCTCAGAAACACTCGATCTCCGACTTGAAATTCCAATGGCTTGATGCGTTTGTCATGGTAGCTCTTCTGCCTGTCTTGTGATGCTTTCATCTTCTCCCTTATCACTCGGATCTGTTCTGTGGTTTGCTTTACGATGTCTGGTCCCAGTAATAGACTTTCACCCGTTTCCGACCAACAGAGCGGGGTTCGGCATCTACGCCCATATAATGCCTCGTAAGGTGCCATGCCAATGCTGTGATGATGGCTGTTGTTGTACGTAAACTCGATCAAGGGAAGGTACTGCTCCCAGTCCCCACCGTACTCTAACACACACGCTCTCAATAAGTCTTCTAGACTCTGAATCGTTCGCTCGGATTGTCCATCCGATTGGGGGTGGTAGGCAGAACTAAGCCAAAGCTTCGTCTCCAGTTCTTGATGCATGGTGGTCCAAAACCTGGACGTAAATCTAGGGTCCCTATCTGAGACGATGGAAGTAGGTATGCCATGCAGTCGAATAACTTCTTGAATGTAGATTCGAGCCAATTTATGCAATGGGTACTTCATATTTACAGGTAAGAAGTGTGCACTCTTCGTCAATCTATCAACAATGACCCAAATGGCATCATGGCCCGCTCGGTTCCTGGGTAATCCCATGATAAAATCCATCGCAATTGAGTCCCATTTCCACACGGGGATTTCCAGAGGCTGCATTGCACCGTATGGTTTTTGGTGCTCTATCTTCGATTTCTGACAAGTGATACACCGGGCCACGTACTCCGCCACATCCTTCTTTAGTCCGGGCCACCAAAACTGTCTCCTCAAGTCGTGGTACATCTTCGTGGTTCCGGGGTGAATGCTGAGTAGGCTTTTGTGGGCTTCATCAAGCACCATTCTCCTCAATCTTCCTTCACTTGGTATGTATATTCTGTTCCTCACCCGGAAGATCCCATCTAATCCTTCTGCCAAGGATAAATCCTTTCCTTTAGCCTGAATTTCCTTCATTTCAGCTAGGTAAGAGTCCGCCTGTTGCTGTTCGTACACGGATTTTAAGAATTCATTGGCAATCCTCAACGTGCCGATTGTCATCTTCTGAGAGGAAGGGGCGTCAACATGCAAGTTCATGTCTCGAAACCGCTCTAACAACTCAACTTCCTTTGCCATCATGGCTGCTATGTGGAGGGATTTTCGACTCAATGCGTCCGCTACGACATTTGCCTTACCTGGGTGGTATTTTAACTCGAAATCATAGTCCTTCAAAAACTCAATCCATCTTCTCTGCCTCATGTTCAGCTCCTTCTGGTCGAATAGGTATTTGAGGCTCTTATGATCGCTGTACACTTCAAATTTGGATCCGTACAAGTAATGCCTCCAGATTTTCAATGCAAAAACTACTGCTGCCAACTCCAAGTCATGGGTCGGATAATGTTGTTCGTGGGGTCTCAATTGTCGAGAGGCATATGCTATGACTCGATCTTTCTGCATGAGTACACATCCTAATCCGAGTCCGGATGCGTCACAATAGACCACGAAGCTTTCTCGTAACTCAGGTAATGCCAACACCGGAGCCGTTGTCAACTTATTCTTCAGCTCTTGGAAGCTGCTCTCACACTCCGGACTCCACACAAAAGGAACGTTCTTCCGTGTCAACCTAGTCAGGGGTAATGCCAACTTAGAAAAACCTTCGATGAACCTTCTATAATAACCTGCCAAGCCCATAAAACTCCTTATTTCCGAGATCGATCTGGGCCTCTCCCACGCTATTACAGCAGCTACCTTCGCAGGATCCACCGAGACGCCTCGCTTGGAGATCACATGCCCGAGGAAGTGGATCTCATCCATCCAAAATTCGCACTTTGAAGGCTTTGCAAACAATTGCTTCTCCTTCAACACTTGGAGTACCGCCCTGAGATGTCCTTCATGCTCCTCCGATGTCTTAGAATAAACTAGAATATCGTCAATGAAGACAACAACAAACCGATCTAAGAAGGAATGGAATATGCTGTTCATGTAATTCATGAAAACAGCAGGGGCGTTCGTCACACCGAACGGCATCACCACATACTCATAGTGACCATACCTAGTCCTAAAGGCAGTTTTAGGAATGTCCGAGTCCTTCACTCGGATTTGGTGATATCCCGATCGTAAGTCGATTTTTGAGAAGACTGAGGCTCCACGCAGCTGGTCAATTAAATCATCAATCCTAGGCAGTGGGTATCGATTCTTGATTGTGAGTTTGTTGAGCTGTCGATAATCTATACAAAGTCTCAAGCTGCCATCCTTCTTCTTAACAAGTAGCACAGGTGCGCCCCATGGTGACACGCTTGGTCTAATGAACTGCTTCTCAAGTAACTCATCCACTTGTTTCTTCAACTCGACCAATTCAGTTGAGGACATTCTGTAGGGTACACTGGAGACCGGTTCGGCTCCAGGGATCAAGTCTATAGAGAATTCAACTTCTCTATGGGGAGGTACACTCGGGACGTCCTCTGGGAACACTTCTGGGAATTCGCAGACAACCGGAATTTCGTTCACTAGGGGCTCATTCTCATCTTTGGTTAGACAAAGCATCATAAACAGTCGGGTTATACCTAGTGCCGTGCCATCTTCAGTGGGTTGTTCTGGGAAAACTATCTCTCGGTTTCTACAATCTACTAATACCTTATTGGCTGAAAGCCAATCTATTCCAAGCACAATATCAAGACCCTTTAAGGGCATGCAAATCAGATCGAAGGTGAAACTCCGATCATACAACTCAAATGCTACATTTTTACATATGGACGATGTGAACACAGTAGGGCCAGTGGGGCTGGCCACTTCTAGAGTCCGGTTCATAGACACAGTTGGTAGCTTCAACCGTTTCACGCACTCATCAGCTATAAAAGAATGGGTAGCTCCCGAATCGAAAACAACATTAAGCGTATTCATTCCAAGTGAGCACTTACATTGTACTAGATCATTTGCTGGTGCAACATCCTCTGCGTTGATGGTGTAGATCCTTCCTGTCGCTGTTGGGCCGGTGTTCCTCTCTCGACTGTTCGAGGCATGCATCATGTTTCCTCTGGTTCCGTTGCCTCTGCCACCAGGTCGTTGGTTATCATTCACTCTGGTCCGATCTTGATATCCTCCTTGACGCACATTGGTGTTTGCCTGGCGGAGTTGGGGGCAGTCCGGACGAACGTGTCCCCTCTCTCCGCAGTGGTAGCATTTCGTATTATTGCATTCCTTAGCAAAATGATCACCGCCGCATTTAAAGCATCCGCCATACCTTGGTCGCCCACTCATCTGTCTCCCTCGGTCATTATGGTTCTGATATCTGGTGAAGGGTTCATTCCTCCTCACGTTCCCTGGCCTCTTGAAACGTGATTGCTGAGGCCTCAGGTGTTGGTTGGCTCTGCTGCACTGGCCCGAATGGGCCCTGTCATCCTCTTCGAATATTCTACACTTGTTCACTAAGGCAGGGAAACTCCGGATTTCATGGTATCTGCAGGCCCTCTTGATATCCGATCTCAGTCCGTTCTCAAACTTAAGACACTTGGAGTGCTCTGTTCCTGGCTGCTGGAAGGGCGGATAGAATAGGCACAATTCTTCAAATCTGGTCGCATATTCTTCCACAGTCATGGAGCCCTGTTTTAACTCCATAAACTCCAGCTCTTTCCGACTCCGCACTGTGTCGGGAAAGTATTTGTCTAGGAAGCAGGCCTTGAAATCGTCCCACGTCAGTTGATTGTCATCTTCGGGGAATTGGCTCCTAGCTATCTTCCACCAATTCTCCGCTTCATCTCGTAGCATATACACTGCACATTCCACCTTCTGGGCTTCGGTACAGCGAAGACCCCTAAAAATTCTCTCTAATTCCTGAGTCCACTTGAACGCCGCCTCAGGGTTCCGTCCTCCTAAGAATTCACTCGGCTTCCTCTTCAGGAAGCGGTCCAGCACATGGCCATCCTCAGGATGAGTTTGGCCTTGCCTTTCAAACACATCAGCAAAGCGTTGGAATGCTGTGGCTATAGCCTCCATACTTTGACGATGCGCCATTCCTTATCCTGAAATTGACATTTAAGGATAAGTACACGGAGCCACTTACTACCGATCTAGTTATTAGTCTAACAATTAATAACTTAGCACATTATGCCATCTCTATATATATAAATATATATTATAATAAACAGTCAATAGGACCAGGAGGGGTAACACCCTCCTATCCGCAAGCCAATATCAATCAGGTTCAACCAATATCACAACAATTTCAACCATTCAATCAAAGACACAAACACCACCGCTTACACTTGGTAAGCATACTTTGGCCTTGGACTTTTCGGTCCGCTCTGATACCAAAATATAACACCCTAATTATCTACAACTAATAAATCCCAAAATATGAGAAAATTTTTCACAAAAACAGTCATGTAACATTTGATGTAGAAGGGAACAGGCAATGGGGAAAACTAAGAACATTCACGCGCATAAAGCAACCTACAGGGAGGCTAAAAGGGTGAGGCCGGCTCGGTGGGCTTATCGTAACACACCAACACTAGGGCGGATTGCACGATACCGTTTATTCGCTCAGACGGGGTCTGACACTGTCCAGGCGGAGCATAGTAATGCAGCAGCGGATAGAGGAGATTTCGCACTGAGGCTTCCCTTCAAGAAGTACTGGTCACTCAACAGGAGGAATAGATAAGGGAAATATGTTAATACATTCACACGCGTAGCATTTGGAGGAAAGGCTAAGTTAGAATCATCCTGCTAGGCTAGGCGGGGTGTATTTATCTTGGGCGGGCTGTCCTAGCTACATGGGCGAGGTATAACGCCGCCTAAACGAAATCTGCATAACGCCTCTTTAACACAACTACAAGGTAATTTTCCTCCATCGGGTATGGTCAAGGGTTCACCAAGTAAATCCTCACACACTCACCTTTCACTCAGAAAAATATGAAGTTACAGGGTACAAGTGCGATAATAAGTTATGGAAGAAGGAAGAGTCTGAACCTATTCCGCCCAACTCGACTAATTATGATAACGCCTGGGCGGACTTAGCCATAACGCCCAAATCCGGGGTTCAGCACCGGGGTCCGGATTGCATTAGTATCACAACGGATAGGAAAGGATAATGGTCGATATTTCGCTCGGGTCATTACTCGCTTCAGCGTGAGTTCTCGCGCTTGGGCGGATTGCTTCCCATACTTCAGGCGGGGTACGACTCCGCCCAACGTATCCGACATGAGTCTTTCCTAAGACAATTCTCGGTTCGTTCGGACTTAACTATAACCTGCTCAATCAAACTGTCCCTGCGTGTCTGTTAAAGCACAATTATAAAACAAGGCATCACATAGCACCACACACACAAAACCATACATCCATATGTACATAAGAGTGCATATTAATATTTACAATACAAAATCAGACTTCTTCTTGTTCGTAAGGTTCTATTCATCACAAAACGTTTACATCCGGCATGAGCCAGTCCGGGCTTCATCTAACAACACTTAATGGAACCTTCGAAACGCATCAGCACTCCGCCCAGCATTCCAGCTCTGCCTTTGATCCTCCTCACGAGAGACATTCACTGAAAATGGCCACTGCAGGGGTGAGCTTTTACATGTATAATGATACTCACAGACTCGGTATCAGCGTCAGTACACGCTCCTGCTATCATTCAACCTTTCTCAAGTAACCAAGCTCATACAATTCAACAATATTCGTAATACACATAATTCACAGAGTTTATTCCACATCATTATATATATATTCATGTATTCAAACCATACACATGCACATATACAAATTTATACATCACCACAATCAGCCTTATTTCTATATGCATGCACGCGGATCCGACTCGGGAAAAGACTCTCAGTTACAGCCCCCTTTTTCTTTTGGCCCCTCGTCCCTCAGCTCTTACCAGGTGGCACCGGCCCCCACGGCGTCTCGAGACTCAATTCTCTAGCTCCAACGGCTACCACGAGCCCTATTGGGATCTAGCCAGGGTTGGTAACTGGAAGTCGTTTCCCTTGGGGTCCTTGACCTTCCATGGGTCACCCCCACTCTTACTCATGCAACTAACACATTCATTTATACACATCATCGCGCCATGAACACATTACCGTAGTCATCAAGTAAGAACGGATATCTCCCATTATTCATCATCATTCAGTCAATCACACCAGCGCATGATACAGTCGATCATCAGACTAACAACATTGAGCAATTCAATTAAGAACATGCACATACACACTTTTCATAGTGACAACAAAATAGATCCATCATTATCATCCACGAGCAAACTACGCCATCGTCACGAAGATCACTATCAAAATCTCAAATCATGCATCAGTTTTAGTAATTGTAAGCACATGCACACATGCACAGCATCAGTTCTAATGAATTATAGAAACATGCACACACACACACTTGGCAGTACGTCCATCCGGTACCGTTCTTAGACCATGCATTTGACATGCAAGCGCCCCCTACCTTTAGAAGAACCTCAGAAACCTCTTTCCGTTCTCGTCGTTGGGTCCGATGTCCTTCTCCTGGTTCGTCCGGTCTTCTTTGGCTTTGTCGTATCCTGCGCCTGATTCTGGAATGAAGTGTGGTCTGTTCTTCAGTACTGGAATCAAGATCTCCAGGAGCGAAGAGTGAGATGGAAGAGGAAGAATGAAGACGAAGAGAGAAAACAGAGGATGAAGTGAAAGAGAAGAGAGTCTGAAGAATTGGCAAAAGTGTTCATCACTAAAGGCTCACGACATATATATATAAGTGTACATGTGCATGCGCACAGCAAAAGAAGAGTGGGATGGGAGAGTGCGTGCCCGTCAGTCACGCGCACTCCACCTCATCCCCTGTCCGCCACCATTTTAATATTTTAATGGCTTAAACTCACTTAGTTAAATGCACTTAACAGTTATTTCTAGTTGAAATCAAGTCTTAATGGTTCATTCTTTATTCAGCATTAAATTTTAAAACGGGGATGTTACAACCTTTATATAATATCTCATTAAAAATGCAACCTTTGCAACATATCTAATAAAAGATGCAACCTTTGCAAAAGGATTCAACCTTTACAATTCTTTTCATAAAACAAATTTTACTTTTATTTTTACATGTTCTTTAAACAAATGTTTGCCCAAAACACAGTTTTGCAACCTGGCTCTGATACCACTGTTAGGAATCCCTAGTGTATGAGCAGCGGAAATACAAGGATTCCCATAGGATTTGCAAAGCGCCGTGTTTCAAAGCATAAGACAAACACACACAAAAAATTGCGTTTTAGGATTACCTCTTGAAGAATATCGAAGCAATCATAGCCTCGTCCTTTAGGAGTCCACACGAGTACTCCCACCAGAAATGCTACACCTTCCAAATGCTAGTTTGACGGCATGTAGCTTTTGCAACTTTTGCGTATTTTTGTGTCTCTTTAGGGTAGCCGCCTATGAGCATCTTCTGCTCTATTTATAGGCTTAGGTTTGACCTAATTTGCTCTCTAAAGAGTAGGCTCCTTACTCATTCTAAATGAGTTAGGCCCAATAGTCTTATTTTAGTCCAACTAAAATAAAAAGCTATTTTCTGATGGGCTTACTCTATGTGTGTGACCCTATAGGTAAAATACTCGGTTATATTAATAATAAACTATTTTATTATTAATATAAAATAAGAGCGGCATCTAGCAATGCATCATTATGTCCGAATATTATTTATTAACAACATAACCTATAAGTGATAATTATTTTATATGTTTGTTCCTTTTGTCACGATATCCTAATTGGGCCCAAGGCATGGTCGTGTCATCCTTGTACGGTCCAATTTATTTTACTTGATACCGGAGTAGACTTTATCCGAATAAATATCCAATATTTATTCTTTCTAGCATGGCCATGCATTTCCTTAGTCTCACTTCATCAAGTGGCCTATAGATATCACTCCTGTCACATAGGAGAGACAAATCCCATCTACATCACCCACATCCCTCTACATAATTTGTACATTGCCTAACCACAACCTTTATAGTCCTTTTATTACAGAAGACGTTTGATTGTATTAAAACAATAAACTCCTTATGTAGGCATCGTAGTGACTTCAGGTCAAAGGACTACATATACCATTATCACATTGAGAATCGTTTATGACATTCATGTAACGATCCATGCAACGTTCTCATGGTGGGTCTGTCCAGTACATCATTACTCTTAATGTGACCCGTGTGAAGACTTGATATCATTTATATCCATGATCTGTGAGATCAGATCATCAGTACATTCACACACTAGTCCTTATGTATTTACATGTCCCCACGTAAATACTTGACTAGGGACATTTTAGGAATAACTCTCATATGACCTATTACTCCAAGGATATGTAAAAGTTGTTAAACTATTTAACAAAAAATGACTTATTCAAAATGATGCGAACCTATATAGGCTTTTAGTGCATATTTCCAACATTTTCCAGTCAAACACCACTCGATGTATTTAATTTGAACACAATCGGGATTGTACTTCACATTCACCACTCGGTATATTTCCACATCTCCCACTCGGAAAACACATAGACCTTCCTTCACTGAGAAGGGTTCTCCACAATCAAATTCCACTCGGAATGTTCCAGCCAGATTCACTCGGCATATGATAACTTACTCACTCGGGGAAACCATTAAGTTAAGTCCCACTCGGACTTGCTCAGATCTTAACCACTCGGGATGTAATATCTCATTCACTCGGACTATACCTGTATCACACACTTAGAATATATTCCAATCTCAACCATTACAACAACTCTTCCCTCGGAAGAGGATCACTCAGCATCTCCACTCGGGCATACCTAGATCTTTCCCCACTCGGAGTTATACTCATATTTTTCACTCGGTGATAATCATCCTTAACATTACTCGAGGGATTCTCCCATTAAATCCCACACAGAAGAGGTTCATCAAGGGGTTTCTCTCAGAATTCTTTTAAGTCTTCCCTACTCGGAACAGAAGCCCAACACTATAGTCTCACTCGGAATCATCAACTTAACACTATTTCACCCATCAACAATTCTCAAATAATTCAATAACACATCACAACCAATATAGTGTATGCTACCAATATAACCACACACATATATATATATGTAAACATGCACTCGGATACTTATCATCCTAACATCATTCATTCACCAACACTTATTACTCGATGCAATTAACACCATACCCATGTAAAGTATTTATATATATATATGTATACGTGTACTTGTCTACAATTCTGATAGGCATTACTCATAAACATATATGTTAATTTTCCTATTACATGAGAGCCGGCCAAGGCTATATTGACCAAACATAATAAATACAATATAAACACTCAACAGTTGGAGTGCACCTCACTCGGACTTAAGGCCTTATCATCACTTCCGAGTCCGACCTGCACATACTGAAAAATGGTGTAGGGGTGAGCTTTTACATATAAAATGACAGTTATTGACTTGGATTATACCTCAATCCTCAATTATACAATTTACATGGCTCAATCCACAATAATATATATACACTGCCAATTAATATAAAAGTCACACAACATCATCCAATCGGAAATTGCATAATAACATACATTCTCAATCATAACATCACATTGCACTCGGCAACAACATCAATACATACATATTCATTCAGTCGGAATTCACTCATACGACATTATCTAGTCAAAATTTACTCAAATCATTCAAATCCATGTGAATCATGTTAGTCTCAATAACAATGCTCTTACACACATGCATGCAGATCCGACTTAAATAGTGATTTCAGTTGTAGATTCCTTCCCGGCCCTTCGTCCACTAGCCCTTCTCGTGTGGTACCGGTCACCTCGTGACGTCTTAAGACTCAGCTCTAGCTCCGTCGGCTACCATGGGTCCTCATGGATCTAGCCAGGAATCTGTGACTGAAAATCATCTCATATGGCTCTAGATTCCTTCCCGGCCCCTCGTCCATTAGCCCTTTCCGTGTGGTACCGGTCACCTCGTGACGTCTCGAGACTTAGCTCTAGCTCCATCGGCTACCACAGGTCCTCATGGAACTAGCCAGGAATCTGGAAGTCATCTCATAGGGTCCCTGACCTTCCACGGGTCACCCTTTTCTCATATATGCAATTCTCATGCAATTTCACAACAAGCATCCAAGCTTACCAAGTGCGTCTCATGCAGCCATTAATAGGTCACAATCGTTTCAACACGGCATATAGATTCACTCAGAATTTCACAGTTTCATCACAGCATCACATGCGTTTGTCATAGTAACTCACAACAAGCAAATCAGGGTAACAATACTACAGCACATCCACTCGACATTTTTAATGAAGTCAGCATGCATTTCAACACAACATTCCAAATGGAAATCAACATATCAACTCACATCTCATGCATTCAGAAATCATCATAGCATTCTCATTCATATACATTTAAACATGAACTGCAAACAGAACTCAGCGAATCACCCCCTTTTTAACTCATGCACTTGGCAATAATGGTAACACTCTTATTTACAAGCATTCAGTCAGCATTCACAGAAATATTAACATGCACTCATGGACGGAGTCACACAACACTAAACAGTTCACAGATACCACAAATCCGGGAGTTGCATGCACTATTACTTAATCACAACACAGCTATCAACACATTTCACATATAACACATCACATTTAAACAAACACCCGGAATCCATCCATAAACCATGCATTTGACATGCAAAGCGCCCCCTACCTGCCGTCGGGGTTCAGAGACTTTTCGAGTTACAATGCTGACGGATCGTCCCTTCTGTTACTCCTCCTCCAACAGCCCTCGAACTCAGCATCGATTCTAGGCCAGAGTTGCTCCTTCCTCCAACGGATTCGTCTCCCCCACAGCTCCAAGGCACTTCCCAGCACAGCCTTCCAACTAGGACACTAACAGCTCTAAGTGGAAGAAGAAGGAGGGGAAGAAGGTGACGGAGAGGAAGAAGAGGACAGGGAGTGAAAACAGGACCGCGTCACTGTTCCTCCCAGAAAAGCTCTCAACTCTCTCCCTGTTCTTTCCAAGCGGACGATGTGAATGAGGGTGAAGAAGAAGAGAAACAGTAAAAAGAAGAGACCAGATGCACGCATGAAGAAGAGCTGTCCAGCGTGAATAATAAGGGAAAGAGAGAGCTGAGGTTATCTTATACCATTAGGGGCACATGCGTCCTTTCGCCTGGCATTATTATTATTATCATTATTTATTCAATCATTTTTAACCAATTAGCAATTAGTCTAATTAATCATTAATCTTAATTCTACAATTAACCCTTAATTAATGGCTTAATCTCAATCAGTAAAAATCAGGATGTTACAAATAATGCCAAACAACCATACATGATAATCAATCAATCATCATACACAAAGACAAATCCTACACATCTCACACTAAACTTTATAAATAACTTTTCAGAACAAATCAATCATGTTGCTGAAGTTTCAGTTCAAGAATATTCATATCATTTAAGATATAGACTGATATGCTATTTAAACAAGAAAATTCTCATCTTGTAGTCTTTACTTTTCAAGATGAAAATTCAATAGTTTATTATCATTTGTAGTTTAAAAAAACTTTGTGATTTTAATATATCTAGTTAATGATTTTATCTACTTATTTTAAAATTAAAATATATGTTGACTGAATAGAATGACCTTCATTAAAATCATGGTAGCCTAAACCAAATAAACCTCTATCATTTTATGGGGAGAGAGACTATGATATGTTGAAATCAAAATTAAAAATGAGGCCAAGCTTTTATCCTTACCCAAGGTCCTGCAAAACAGCCATCATTACATTAAGTAGGTCACAAACCAATGGCTAAAGTAACAATTAATAGGATCCTAATGTAGAAAAAAAACATACCTTAATTCCTTGTCTTTGATAGGCTCCAAAGCAGCAATAATGTCAGCCAATATCTAGATCATGTCATTGAAAATAAAACATTATATTAGAGCCCACGACTCTTGACTAGTATAGCTTATTGGTAAAAACTAAAAAGTAAACACAATGACATAACAGATGTATGAACTTCCAGCATAGCCAACCTATCATTTTCTATAACATCTGCATGTGCCTCTGTGTATAATGCCAAAGTAGTCACCATATTTTGCTTTGATATGTTTCACCTGTAAAAAATCAGCATCAACATTTGATGAACCTAAGCTTGAAGTTTATCATCACTAAGAATACAGCTTGTGTACCTGATCTATATAGCATGATCTTATAAGTCCATAACAAATTGCATTATGAAGAATTTCACTCTTAAAACACTTTGTAACTAAAAGTTTATAGAAATTGCAATAGTTAATCAGAATCTAGCATACAATTCGGTTACTCAGTCTTTAAATCAAATCTTAAATGGTGACTCAAATGCAATGATTAATGAAAATGGAAAAGGGGAAAATGAGATAAAAAAATAATAAATAGGGTATAATTCTTTTTGTAAAATTATTTTTATGAGTACCCAACGTGTAACTACACCTAATTTATATTGTAACTTATTAGTAAAATACCTGGCTAAGAACTAGACCCTGAAGGTGCATCACCAACAAGCTTGAACTCCTCAACTTCCTTAAAGTTCAACTGTGGCTTCTCCAACACCTTGGTTTCATGCACCTTTGTAACCATTACAAATTAAATAACCCAAATTAAATCACCCAAAAATATTAAAAATTAAAACTATAAAATTTTCCCAATACATAGAACTATCAGAGGAAAAAATATTTGGTGTAAGAACAAAATAGAACAAAAATGTTAACATTGTCTTTACCTTTATTTTCTTAAGTAGAAACATAAGTTATCATTTTTGGATCTAGCCTTTCTATTCATTTTATCTATTATATATATTCATGTAGTATCATAACAAAACTTTTCCATCGAATTTCAACGTAGTTACATTTCAACAAAATTCAACCTTAATACTCTAAATTAATCTAAACTAAACTCTCTGATCACGTGTTAAAATCAATCATTGGAATGAATCATTACTGAACTGGTCTGTACCGGGGTTTGAGATCCAGTGTGGGAACCAACCACAAAAGTTGATGATTTTAAATATTTATACACCGGTATAGTGGATATCCGGTATTATAATCTGACCTCTCAATGGTAGAGACCGGTCTTGTTGTCCTGGAGATCCTTCACACTAGAATTTTGCGTTGATAGGGGGCAAAAGGTGGTGCCACCTGCGGGGATTCTCCGATGCTTAAGTTAGTAAAGTGAATGAGAACTCAAAGAACACTTAAGCAATGCAATAGTATGATAAGGTTAAGAACAACGTAACCTTGCATGTGTTAGAGAATATGCTATTTTTAGTTGAACGTGGAAAATGAATCGTTGGGTGCAAGTGGGCCCAGAAGCTCTGATGCCGTGTGTAGCGTATCAATCAGAGTAGTTCAATGTTCAGTGTGTGACAGAGGGTAGGTCAATGATTAGTGTACGATTCTGACACAGGAATGGGGATAATCCACCTTTTTCGTATATCACGCCTGTAATTGTACTTTGCACCTTTCAATGAATGATATAGACATATTCCACTGTGCAGGGTATCTATCCTGATAAGTAATGACTCTATTTATCTTATCGGGGCACTGAGGCAAACGGTTATATGTGACAGAAAAACGAGAATGGATCAAGTATCTGGTATCTCAGATGCAACCTCGAATGACCAGTGAGGGAAAGACTCCTAACATGGTGTCTTTATAGTACGGATATTGACCTGTGATACCGGTTGTCCTTCCAGTGCAGTCAAGATGACGTCTCAACATAGGGGGCCGGTATCCAGACCGGATCAATTACCAAATCAACATAAAGGATAAGGATGTTAAGTTGTAAATTATAGTTTGTTCCTCAGAATTTGAAATTATGAACAAATAAAGAAAAATGTCAAAAAATCCAAATGAAAAAAAAGTGAATCAAGGAGAAAAAGAATCTATTTTTTGTTGTGTTCATCAATGGCAAAGCGAGCGAGATTTTTTATTTTGACACTGTTCTGAGTTCCTGGCACACTAAGTTACAAATTGTATATCAAATTAGAAAATGATGAGGGTATCGAGCCATTAAAAGAATTGTCCAGAAACCTTCTATCAAAACATACAACAAATCACTAAAACAAACAAAAATCATAACAAACAATGATGAGGGCATCCACTATTTTTATGATTTTTACATCTCTTATCTTTTCCATAACAAAAATCATAACAAACAAAAATCATAACACAAACAAAAAAGATACCTTTGATTTTGTGAAACCAGGGCTTGACGGTGAAAAAAGATGTGACCGAGAACAGGGCAAAACTAAGAGTGGAGGATGATGGAGGTAAGGTTAGGGAATCGACAGTGAAGAAGGATGCTTAAAATTGGTGACTTGGTGTGAGAAACAATATCCTCCCTTCACCGATACGAAATAGGCAGATGGGGATGACCATTATCTTTATCGCAAGTTCTGAGAGAGCCATACCCATTCTCGCCAAGAACACCTTTCTCGCGTACGCTATGAATGCCCAGTCCAAAGATTAGGGTTTAGTAAGAGGGATTGAGAAGGCGGATTGAGTGAGACAGAGTAAGAGGGAAAAGGATAAAAAGTGTATGGGAAGGGATCGTTGTTGTAAGAGGGAAAAGGGATCGAGAGGGAGAAGGAAAGGGGATGAGCGCGAGCGGGAGATGAAAAAAATATGAGAAGGAAAAAGAAACTAGTGAAAGGGAAAAAAGTCTAAATTGCTTTTGTCTCATTAAAGACACTTATAAAACCATGGCTTAATACATAAGATATTTAAGAACAGGCCATAGTTTCTTACATTTTAAAATTTTCATAGTTTTTGAACTATGGCCTTTTAGGAGTTGCACTGACAAAACCGTGGCCTCTTCTTAATAGATTACGGTTTCAAAAGGCGGTACAAACCACGGTTTTAGACCACGGTTGGAAAACTATGGTCTTTATATGATAAGGCCATGGTTTTTTAAGTATGGATATGTAAGCGTGGTTTAATCCTTAAAATGTTATAGTGGCAGTGTCCACAGTTTAGGAAATGTGATCTTTTATGGAATAAGCTATGTTTTCCTCTATGGCAGTGCCCATGGTTTAGGAAGTGTGGTCTTTTATGGAATACGCCATGACAAAACCTTGCCCTTTTATATAAACACAAGCCAACAGTCTGTAAATCGTGGCGTATTACACAAAAGGCCACACTTTTATATCAAGTTTTTTAAAGTTAGAAATGTAAAGTATCAATAGCCACAAGGGTATAAGAGTGTGGCCTTTGGGCCATTTAGGCTACATTTTTTCAACCGTCGGTTAGATTGGTGTGGCCTAAACTATAAAATGTTGTAGTGTTAAAATGGAAATTTCAAGAAAATATAATCAGGACCTTGACGCGTAGCATGGCTGGGACGCGTAGCGTTAGGTACGAATTAATGAGCTGGCGCGTAGCGTCATTGGGATGTGTAGCGTCAGTATTGTGACCTATTTTAAAACAAGGACATGCAAACATAAACCCGCAAGCTTTCTTCTTCTATTTTCTTCTCTCCTTCACGCGATTTGGCCTGGGACTTGGGGAAGGCTTTGATCCTTGGTGGTTTTGAACGATTGAAGGCTAAGGTAAGTAATTGGTAACCTTCAATTGCATATTCTTCTTCTCCTTCTCTTCCTTCTCTTTGAAACAAAATTTGCATGGATGATGGGGGGTGTTGATCCTAAGTTTTAATGGCTTTGGAAGCTAAGATTATGAGTTTGGAGGTGTGAGAAAGACAATATGCTAATTGGTTTGATGTTTCGGTAACTGTAGGTGCTGGGTGAGCGATCGATAAAGTGGGCATTGAATTCGAAAGAGGAACCGTGAATCAAGCGACCGAAAGACGTAACCGACACCAAGAACAAATTGTTAAAGTGTGGAATTGAGGTAAGGGGGTGTTAGGGTCGTAATTAATTAGGATTCAAATATATGATAGCTTCGGGAGGCTTAGAAATTTTTAGAAAATATTGTGGATGATGTAGGGTGGTTAAATATAATTAATATAATTTTATAAGTATTTTTTGAGTGTGATTAAGTTATTGTTTGATAAAGAACTATCTCAATCAAGTAAATGTGAGCTAGGAAGTAATGAAATAAATATATAAGTTATATACATGAATAACATCAAATAAATTATGAATTTTGAATGATGTTAGTAATGTGTGGTGTGATATTGGTTAATGTTATTATATATTATTTAATGAGATTAAATGATATGATGATTATGTACATGAATAACATGGCTTGTGATGATGGGCTTGACAAGTAAGTCACCCGAGTGATGATTGCATGTCAGTTTCTGACAATGTATATGAGATATATTGATAATATGCCATGTATGATATGATTGTTATGTGATTATGTGGTGTGGAACGGCCGACGGTATGTGTAGCCCCTCGTTTCTGGCTCTCATGACCTTTGTGCCCAGTTGAGCTACCTAATGGTCAAGTAGGACCCAGTGGTTGAGGTGGAAAGTCAAGCAGGACTTGGTGGACCAAGTAGGGTCCACAGGGTGTTAAGTAGGACCCCCAGCTGAAGGCCGACCTTTTTAGTATCCGGATACTAGGAGTCAGATACATGCGAGTCAGCTGTGGAAAATGTGCACTGATGATTGATATATATATATATATATATATACATATGACAATTGATAAAATGTAAATCATTGCAAAAAACTTAGGTTATGAGCTTGATGAATTATGATGTGTATGCATGTGACTTGTGTGGTTATGAATCTTATGTAAAAAGGTAGAGCAGATAGAAGTATATATATGTAATAATGCAACGAAGTCGAAGAAGTTAATTAGTAATGAGAAGAGTAGGTAGTATATGGTCATTATTCTATCCTATATTAATTATGATATGCCAAACACTCACCCTTGTTGTGTTTGATTTCATTTAGTAACTAGTGACAGGGAGGATGTCAATGCCCCGGAGGTGCGCCGAGCGAAGAGTTGATGCCAAGGATGAATGAATTGATGTAATATATGAATATGTATGTAATAAACTGTTAATTATGTGTGATAAAATAATTATGTTATGCCTTGGTTAATAATTGAATTGAGTTGGTATGTTCATGATTGTTTATGATAATGAATGATGAGATAGTTAGTAGGTGATGTGATGAGGATATGGATAAATTATTGATGATGGTGGATGATGAAGTTATATTTATGTTTAATGCAATGGTTTGATGAATTATGGCATAGAGCCAATATTGTATGACTGGTGAATGCTATGGGCAGGTTCTGCTAGAATGCATGATTGTAGAATGTGATGTGAATGAAAATCTATTTGTGATTTGATTGATTTAGAGAATTATGCATTTAGTGATTCATGGTGGATTTAAGGAACCAAATAGGTGATTTTAAGATCCGGCAGTTTTTGGGACCCCTGAAAGGTACCAATAGGTCCCTTAGGACATTTAGAAATTGTGTGTATTGGCCTTGGGTTAATTGGAACCCATTTAGGATGTTTAGTGCAAGGGTTTTACACAAAAAGGGTTTAAACTACATTTTACGCAAAACTTACGCATATGTTGGAATTTTGGCGAGCGGACAGTGCCAACAATTCCGGAATGGGGAAAACATGTGGCCCGTGAAGTTTCGTGGCAATCGAACCTACAACGGGCCATTTGGGTAGGTTAGAAGTTGGTCGATTGGCCTAAAATCCATGACAGAGCTTCAAATTTCCTTTTCAAAACTTAATGGGTTTTCGAGTTTTAAAGTGTCATATAATTAATGTTTTGGGACTTTTGAGTGAAAATGAATATTCTCTTAAATTAAGATGCGACCAAATTAATTATTTGTGAAAAATTTATTGTAAATTTTATTTAAACGATTAAAAGTAAATGTAAAATAACTTAGGATGTCACATACAGGATCTCCATTCAGGCTCAATACTTTATCCAAAAATTATTTTGAATATAGATTCAGATTCCCAATAATATTCTTAATAGCCCTGACCAACAATATCTCAATCAAAGATACTTAGTCCGACACCCATATTTAATCAGGTATAATTTTAGTTGTTAAAGCCTCAAATAAATTATGAATAATCCTCATTAATCCTAATTTAATTATTTTTAACATTTTGGGATATTTATTAATCCATGTATAATTATTTAATATTTATTCCTTCTTATTTAATCATTTGTGTAAAATTTGGGATGTTACAGCTGCAAGAGAAACCACTAGCAATGTGAAATTTCAATTTAGGAACATAATTAATAATATATAATGTTTTCCACATGTGATGTGACAGTATAAAGATGATACTTATTGATTGAAATATGAGAAAAATCACAAAATCCATTAAGAGTATTATTTTGGATTTCTTTAATTAGTCATCTATTTCCTAGTAGTTAAATTAGACAATTGAAGTCACAAAATCCATTAAAAAAAGGTCTTCGGTATTTTTGTTTGTACTTGTATATTCCCTTTCTCTTTTTTTGTAATTTCCACTTGAATATTCTTTTGAAAAAATTTATACAAGATCTCATTTTTTAATGTTATGATAAGTTCTTAGAAGAAAAATTTTCGTATACAATTTAAATTTGAAAATTTACTTAAAAAGTAAAATTGAAATAGTTGGGGTTGACAACCAAGTATAATTAGTAGAGGTTTAAAAATTATAAGTATTTTATAGAGGTTTATCACAACCACCCATGGTTGGTTAAAACCATAGGTAAACTATTAACTATACATATCTTGTAGAGGAAAGGGGAACTATGGATAATATTTTTAGTGGGGGTTTAAACCCCAAAAGAAAAACTCTACTAAAATATATTTTTCTTGTAGTGCTCATGTTTACCTTTACTTTAGAAAATGCTATGAAAAATTTAAATTTGAACAAAGATAAATTGGAATGTTACAATGTCTTTTTATAAAAATTAATGTATCAATATTTTTTTAATATATATGTTTTGGTTAAAATTGTTTTATAAATATGAATGGGCGAAGTATTTTGAAATAAAACTATTGAAATTCTTGTATTTTATACTATGAAACCGATTTATATATATGATTATGAATGTAAAATTATTTGAATATTACACTATTTACTTTTTAAAAGATATAATTTTAAAAAATATTTATCATTTACTCTTTTTCTTATTATGCTATTACTTTTAAAATAAATTGATATAATTAAGACATGGAATAAAAGAGTAGATAAAGAGCAGAAAGATCAACTATGAAAATTGATGCTAAAATTAAGTTCCAAGAATATATAATAATTTCTTAACTCGTTTTTCAAAATCATGTTACAGGGGAAAAGATTGTTATCAAAAGAGACATATATAATAAAATAAGATAAGGATAACCATTAGATAGCTAGATCGAGGACCCCATTCATAACGGATTTATATCTTTTTAACAATATTGTTAATTTTTTAATATCACTTTGATTATTATTTATTCATTTACGGTAGATCTTTTAATTTTAAATATCAGTAAATTCTAATAATCTTTTAAATATACGTAAAATTATGTTTTTTACTATTATTAATTGTTTGAATATTAAATATATTATTCTTGTATATATTTTTTAGATAATTAATTTTTTTGGTAATAAATGAATTTAAGAAAATTTTGAGAAACTATGTTAAATATTAACTACTTTTAACAAATATTTTTTAAGAAATATATGTGAAAATAATTTGTAAAATTAATTACTTTGCTTATATTTAGGAATAACGTGGTATTTAAAAATTATATAACAGTGTATAATTAAGAATTAACAATTAGAATTATCAAAAACTTCTGAATTGAAAAATAAATAAAAATGACATTTTTGAAATTAGATCGATAGGCTTAAGATTGTTATTTTCATAGGGGACACACCCCTATTTATTAGAATAGATGATACACGGTTGAGGCGAAATTTGTGTTCAAATCATATTAGAAGAGTCATGACATGTTGTATACGCAATATAATGAAGCGTGTCCTTATTATATATCTTTCGGGATTTTAAACAATTATATTTTGTACTAATTAAAAATAATTATAAAATGCTTCTAACTTCTAAGCCGTCTCATCAAAAATCAAAATCGAAGGAAAAGTTAATTTAAAAGATTGTTTAGCAATGAATGATTTTTGTGTGTCATCATGCATGATGCAATATCTTCATAAGTATCACCTTCCGCAATTACGTATAAATTAGTAATAATCTCATCAAATGAGATCCATCAAAAAATGGCAACCACAAGAATGCTGGGCTCAACCCTACTTCTGATATTGTTATCCACTGTGGTTTCCGAACTGTGCAACCCACAAGACAAGAAAGTGTTGCTACAGATCAAGAAGGATCTCAACAACCCTTACTTGCTAGCCTCCTGGAACCCCAGCACCGATTGCTGCAAATGGTATACCGTAACCTGCGACCCTAAAACGCACCGTATCAACTCCCTCACTATCTTCTCCTCCGTCCCAGACACCAATTTCTCCGCCCAAATTCCACCGTCCGTGGGCCTGCTCCCATACCTCGAGACCCTCGAGTTCCACAAGCTCCCCAAGCTCACGGGTCCACTCCAGCCCGCCATCGCCAAGCTCACAAACCTCAAGTTCCTCCGAATCAGCTGGACCAACCTCTCAGGCCCGGTTCCCACTTTCTTGGCTCGCCTCACAAATCTCACATTCCTTGACCTGTCATTTAACAACCTCACCGGTCCAATTCCCGAAGCACTCTCCCAGCTTTCTAATCTCGACGCACTTCACTTGGACCGTAACCACCTCACCGGTTCGATCCCTCCTTCGTTCGGTTCATTCAAATCGAACCCGGATATCTTCCTCTCTCACAACAACCTCTCCGGGCCGATCCCGGCCTCGTTGGGGAACCTCAACTTGACCCAAGTGGACCTGTCGCGAAACAAGCTCGTGGGCGATGCGTCAGCGCTTTTTGGGCTCAATAAGACGGTTCAAATAGTTGACCTCTCGAGGAACGAGCTTTCGTTCAATCTGTCGAATGTTGAGTTTCCGGCGAGTTTGACGTCGTTGGATTTGAATCACAATAAGGTGTACGGAAAGCTTCCCGTAGGATTGACCGCGCTGAATCTGCAGTACCTGAACGTTAGTTATAACAGGTTGTGTGGTGAGATTCCGATGGGTGGGGAGCTTCAGAGTTTCGATGTTTACTCATATTTGCATAACAAGTGCTTGTGTGGGTCTCCGCTTCCCAGCTGCACTTCTTCATCCCTTTGATTCAAATCACACCGATAACAACGTTGTTGTACGCAACTATTATGGTTGATTGTCACGTGTATTTTCGCCGACACTATTCGCATATATTGTCTGTTTTCCGGAGTAAATTAGACTGTAACAATAAAAATATGAAATTAATAAAACGGCTAAACTTATTTAATAGAGTTTTCTTTTGTATATACTATATCGGAGAGAATAATAATGACTAACTAAAGGCCATAAAACCAACTTGATATCTCATGGTAAAATAGGGTAACTTATTATCTATTTACCCTTTCATTTTAATTAGGGGTGGTAAGACGGGTCAATGGTCACGTTAAAATCCGTATAAATTTGTCAAAATATGAGTCGGGTTAGATTGGGTCAAAACATGAAAATAAGTAAAAAAACATTGGCTTAACATGTATTATATGGTCCGCGGGGCAACAGGTCGACCCTTTTTTTCTTTTAAATTATGCATGTTATTTTTATTTTAAATTCGTACTATTTTTAAGTTTTCTTTCTTTAAAAAAAACTTTAGATATAAAAACTAGATTTCATATTTTTAAAACTAGTTTTTTTATAATTAACCCAATTTATTTCATTAAAAGTTTAAATAAATTATATTTGCATTAAATGAAAACAAAACTTTATGATTTATATTTTATAATATTATATTATTAAATTTATAATAACATATATAAATTAAAAAAATAGGAAAATATAACCTCTTTAACATATATAAATTATATATTAATATAATTTATTTTTTTAATATTTTAATGTTGGCCCGAGGGGCCGGGCCGGTTTGGTCCCCATAGGGCCCATTTTTTGATGGGTTAAAATAGACCAAGCTAATTTGGGAAAATGGGCTCAAATCCTTAGCCCAACCCGCCTATTTTTAACAGGTCAGGTCCAAATTGTCATCCCTAATTTTAATAGTTTCAATGAAAGATTAAGAAATGCCAGAGAAAAATTCATAAGAAAAAGTGTGGCCAAAAAATAATTGTATTATTAATATTTGATAGGTATAAAAATGGGGAGAGAAAATCCGATACATTGGTTATTTTGATAAATTGGTGTAAAAATAATAATTTTTTAAATTGTTTATTGAAATAGTTGGTGTACTTTTACCAAATCCTTAATGGGTTGCCCTCAAAAGTAGGTGAGAAATGTTTTAAAAGTACCACACACTTTGATATGGGTAATGACATGTAGAGTTTATTGTTTTAAAAGTAGTAAATATACGCACTAGTTCATTCATTGCAAGTCAAATTAAATGCATGCGGCCAAATCTTAAAGATAAATAAGGGCTAAATACCTATTCAACCCTATATGTTTTGCGTTTGTTTAAAGGTAGTCAATCATATCCTTAAAGAAGATCTAGACATTGTTGAGGAGGTAAAAGAGACTATATTTCTCAAAGACTAGTTTGTCAAGGCAAGAGAGGTGCAACATGATGATAAGAAAGTTATGGGGAAAGGTTCAATTTCAGGGAGTTAGTCCTTCGATTGGCTAACACCAAAATGGAAAACACCCAATATAAAGCTTGCTTCTAATTAGGAAGGCTTGAACAGAAGTCATTGACTTCATTAAAGGTGGCATGTACAAGTTGGAAACTTTGAAGGGGTATCCTATACCTTAATCATGGAATATCGTCAACCTATGCTCCTATTATAGTTAACGTAACTCCCTCAAGATGGTGTACTCTTTTTCCTACCCTAAAAGGTTTTTCCCATAAAGGTTTTCCTTTAGGAAGGTTTTAACGAGGCATCGCATCATCAGTATTATGCACATGTGTTAGGACTTTGGCAAGTGTACCAAATATTTATTGTAGTGTTGATATGGAACTAAGAGTATCGTATCCACGGGGACTTGTTGGAAATAGGCAAAATAATAATCTATACTTGTAAAATTATTATAAATGTATATACAATGTATTCACAAATATGCACAAGTGTTTGTTGGTTTTATGGAAATATTATTGTGATGTGAAAATTATAAAAATGGAAATGATTGTAAACAAAAATGTTAGGGTTAGGTTTCACCCTACTCCCTTTCAAGCATATGTTATCCTACTTAGCATGTTTATACAATTAATCAAGTCAATGTAGCATAAATTTCACTATACCCAATTCCTTAGAGTATAGATCCTAAACCTTATCGTTAATTAAAGATCCCTCTAACAATTAAAGACAATGTTTGCTTTAGGAATTAGCCTTAACAACCATTTAAATTTAACTTTATCTCTAAAAGAAGAAATTAATGGGTATTTCGTTCCTCAACCTGTTCGGAAACCCCAAACACATACATAGATCGTTCTCCTATTTGAAACATGCATTAGGTATATGAAACAAAATACTGACATTAATTAAAAGCATAATTCATACAAGGTATTTATTTGCATAGTTAGAAAAGAGTGAGTTACACCTAAACCTAACAAAAAGGGGGGGTTAGCCACACATTTTCATGTGGGCTAACATAAAACCAAAAAAATACAAAAGATCAATGGAGGGTAAGTAAAACATCCTAACTTAATAAAGACAAACCCGAAAACACAAGGAAATTTTTCACGATTAAATTCGGAATCGGGACAAGGGTTTAGGGACCATACAACTTAATATTAATCATAGGTGGTGATTTGGTGAATTTCTTAAACCTAAATAATTTAAAATTTGTCACAAAGAAGTGAGGGAAACCACCCATGATTCAATAGCCATCAATTAGGTCCCAAACAGGTGCAAATTGGGATTTAACAGGGCATTGATAAATTTCAACATGTGGACATATGAAAGAGTTCATTTTTAGTTTTACAAATAGTGTAATATGTCATAAATATCACCTATTAGTCCTAATTTGACAACCATAAAAAGTTGGGTTCAAAACCCTCTTAAATTTGAATTTTACCGCACAGTGGGTCCGGTATTTCATGCCTCATGAGAGTTAGAAAACTCCAATTGAGGTGAGACCAATTTTCTTACCTCCTTAACATAGTTATCTACAACTTTCATGAAGAAGTAGGAGGCCAAAAATGTCATTAAGATGCCCAAACGGGCCAAAAATAGCAAGAAAAACAGAGTAGTTGGAAAAATAGCATAACAGTGGCCATAACAGGGCTTTGAATCGAGTCAAGCACGTATGAATCGATTCAAGCACTTCCAGAGAGCCTTGAATCGATTCAAAACTCATGTGAATCGATTCAAACACATCCAGGGACCCTTGAATCGATTCAAGACCATTCTGAATCGATTCAAGACAGCAATTATGCAGATTTTGCTCAATTTTTCAACTTCTAAGCATCCTAACTCTTTCATATCAACTCCAAACTCTACCAAATTTTAATACCAACTTATATACATCATTTATGACGTGTGGCCACTAGTCGCACTCAAAAATTCCCAAAAATGAGGGACTTATGCGTATAAACGCATTTTACCCGTTTTAAGTCATTTTAATGCAATTCAAGGGTTATTTCTCAATGGAATTGACCCATTCCAGTTTCTACAAGTCAAAAATCATGCATAGATGCTATTCAAATTATTATATGTCATTCAATCCTCATAATTTGCTATTTGACTATCTCAGTTGTTGAATTATGCATGAAAAACCATATAAATATCACACTTTCATGGCTAAAACACATAGCCTTTGTTATTTCTCATACAACAACAATTCCTGGACATTTCATGCATTAACATAGCATCATATACATGTCCACAATTCCTGGTCATCAACCACATATGCAAATGGTAAGATCATCCATGGTCTTCACTCTCCATAACCTCAAATATGCTTTATTATCCATCATAATTCATCACAAACCAAACCATATACCTCAAAATAGGTTCTAAGCTTCTAATCGAAGCTGTCAACTATCTATTCCATCTAGCAATTTCATATATGCTTACATATACATACATAATCAAAATGGTATTCACAGGAGCCGGCCAAGGCTACTACAAAACAACTATGTGCATCATGTACCATATGTATATACATAATGCTCCATGCACGCTGAGTGATTTCTCATCATTCTCCACTGCGTCCTAAGTACACTGAAAATATATCCACAAATAGGGGTAAGCATACTACATGATAAATGACAGTTATTGAATCAGATCAAGTGTCCAATTCACTAACACATATAAATTTTAATCATATCACATAATCTCATCATATATCATTCATTCTCATATCATCAAATGATCATATCATATCAATGCATTCACATTCCCAATCAAATGCATTCATTATTAAGTTTTTAATTTTGTGTTGCAACACTGGCTCTCAGCCATAACTTAGCTCTTAGTTGATCCGGCCGTTTTACTGGTACCAAACCGTTTACCCTCTCACGTGACACAATCACTCCCAGCGACAACGGTAGTGTCACGGGCTAAACCCCGAGCCCCGCTCAAGAGGTTTGCCTTGAGTCCCACCCAAGGTCTTTTGTGGAATCCTCGAAACCACATAATATTTCATGTTTATTTATCACACAAGCATCCCATGCTTTATCATTTGCATCTCATGCATTCATATATCATGTAAATTTCATGAATATCATTCATATATAAGTATAGCATCTCATGCATATACACATATCATCATCACATATCCTATTGCATCTCATGCATAGGAATCATAACCAATTCATTACATCATATACAATTCATATTCTATACCAATTCAATATCTCACTATCAATAGTTTATGAACAGAAAACTTCATCACACAAATGTCACACATAGTATATATATTCGGGATTTCTCACTAATATAACAATATTATCCCGAATCTGTTCATAAACCATGCATTTAAAATGTAAACGCTCCCCCTACCTGGAATAAATGATTCCAGAAGCTCCTCGAGCTATCGAATATAATCCGTTCGCCGTTCGTAAATTCCAAACCGAACTTCTAGCTCCGAAATCTTCCGAAGCTACCTAGTTTATTGAAATATCATTCATCAAACTTCAATTCTCTAGGATTAACCATCAAAAAGCTATCTCTATTCTCTTTTCTCATGGAAAGCTCATGATTTCTAGAAACCTAAGCTCTTCTTCCATTTCAATGGATTCCAAGTCCTATAAAACTTAAGGAATTGAAAGATTTATGGATCAAATCATGTTTCTACATAAAAGTTCTTCATTTTACCTTGAATTAGAGAGTTCAAACTCTCTCTTTGATCCAAGCTACCTCTTGAAGAGAAGAAGTGAAAATTGAATGATTTCCTCTTCAATTTAGTGATTTACACAAGAAATTGTAAAGAAATGGATTAAAGATAATGATTTAGGATGGAAAGAAGAAGACGATGAAGAAGAACAACACTCCCTCTTTTCTCACGAAAGTTTTAAAAGAATAGAGAAGAAATTCAGCTTTTAAAACATCTAGGGACGCGTCCGTCATTACGATAAATGTTAGGGACGTATCTGTCATTTTTGTAATTGTTCAAATTAATTTCCTATTTGCCTTTAAATCCCTCTTTAAACCTCAATTTAATAATAAATCCTATTTTTAAGATGTTACAGTAAGAGGAAAAGAAGGATAACCGGAGGAGATCCCTCTTATTCAAGCTTCCTTACGACGTCAGAGATCCTCCATGCATTGTTCCAAGCTTTCCATAGATTAAATATTACTACAAAAGTGACCTATAACCTTTTCTATGACCTTTGGGGAGGTGTTGTTATGCCCCATGTAACATCCCAAATTTTATAAAAATGGTTAAATATGAGGAATGAATATTAAATAATTATGCATGGGTTAATGAGTGTCCCAAAAATATTGGAATAATTAAATTGGGATTTATTATGGATATTTTCAAATTATTGAGATTTAAGGAGTTAAAATTATACTCGGTTAAAATATGGGTGTCGGACCAAGTATCTCCGATTGAGATGCCGTTGGTCAGGGTTGTTAAGAATATTATTGGGAATTCGAACATGCCTTCGGAATAATTTTTGGATTTAGTATTGAGCCCGAACGGGGATCCTGTTCATAATAAATCAGAGAAGTTTAAGTGGTAAGTTAAGAATTTAAATGAAAAACCTAATTTTCACTCTCTATCTCACAACACTTCTTCTCCAAGGGCAAAACACACTTTGCTCTTCTCTCACTACTCTCTTCTTCTTCTTCTTCTTCTTCTTCTTCTTCTTCTTCTTCTTCTTCTTCTTCTTCTTCTTCTTAAAAACCTAGAGGAGGCTTTGTACTTTTTCCCCTTCCATTTTCGTTCTCAAGGAAGCTTGAAGGAAGCTTGGAGTTTGAAGTTCCTTCTCCCCTCTTCTTCCTATTTTCGTGTGACCCTCTCCCTCTCTTGGAAGCTTATGGTTGTCTCTTGGTTGAGGTAAGTTCCTCATTATTTTTCATGAGCTTTGTGCCTTAGGTTTTGGGTTTTGGTATTTGGGGGAGTATTTATTGTAAGGGGGTTATTGGGAGAAACATTAGGTATAGAAACCCTAAGGTGGGGTGACTTAAATGTAAGTTTTTATGAGCATTTAAAGTGGTGCTTAAGATTAATGTTGAAAGGTAATGGGAAATTAATAAGCATTTATGATGGTGATGGGTTCTAGTGAAAACCCTAACTTTAATAAATTGGGGGAAATGTAAAATGTGAGTAGAATGTGTGTTTAGTGATGTGAGAGAATGATATTAATGATGAAATATAGCCATTAATGATGTTGGGAGATACTTGTGGATGATGAGGGATGCCATTAATGGAGGTAAGTGGTTAATGGTGATGGTTAAAAGTCATTAGTAAGAGAACCTATAGATAAGTATGGCCTTTAAATGAATAATGATAAGTTTGAACACCAAAACCATGATGGTTGTGATAGGGTAAACAAATGGAATAAGATTGTGATTTGATAAGGCCTTAGGCCATAATATGTGGTTAATTGATGAGGGTCTTAAAAGAAGCTAAAAGGATATATTATGACTTATATGTGATTGGGAGTAATATTGGTAAGGATGTGACATTTTTGTTGTTGGGTTGGTTAGCCCTTTTGAGATCTAGAGGATCTTGGTTTTGGGAAAGGAATTCCCGAAGCCTAACACAATTGTATAAATTGGTGTTTTGACAAGTTTAGAACTTGTTCATAAACTTTACAATGTATAAGTCATTATTTAGAATTTATGAGAAATGCCTTGAGATGGTTATTGATTCTATGAATGCATATGTATGTGATATATAGATTGTGTTCCGGATGATGGTGTGAAATGATCGGAGCATTCGGATTTTGGCTCTTCCCTCGAAGTAGGAGAAAAGTTTACATTCAAATTGCATGAGTAGATTGATAGTGATTGTGTATGTGTTTAGTACTCATGCTTGCCTTGCCATGTAGTTAGTGAGATAATATGAATGGCAATTTGATGATTATTATGAATGGTGTGTGAGAGTATGTGATGATTGTTATGGAAGTATATACATATGTATGTTGATGATGATAAGTATGATTTTAATATGGTTAATGAGTTGGAATGAGAAATTATGAGTATGAATGTGTGAGCAAGTTTTATATGTCTCATATAATGTATATGATATATTGGATGTGATCAAGTTAGCCCAGAATGGGATTTCATATGTTAGGTTGTGAGGATTTACGTTTGCTGCATAAGTCCTGATAATCTTGCTCAAGCGAGAATCCCCTGTACCAGTATTATGGCCTCTGGCCCAATCTCGCCCAGGCGAGTGAGCGTCCAGCTCAAGCGAGACGTGTATGGGACGAGTAGAAGAGACACTGGATGAATCTTGCTTGAGCGGGCGTGGCCGCGCTTAAGCGAGTGAGAGAGGAATCAATACTGGATGTTTTTCGCTCAAGCGAGTGTGAGTCACTCGACCGAGTGTGAGGGATCTGATGCTAGAACAATACTCGCTCAAGCGAGTGACTGGCGCTTGTGTGCCTCGCTCAAGCGAGACGTGTATGGAATGAGAGGATGGCCTCTGGCCGAATCTCGCTTAAGCGAGTGGGTGTCTCGCTCAAGCGAGTATTTGTGGAAATTGATACTGGATGATTCTCTCTCGAGCGAGTGGCCAAGTGTGAGGGAGTCTCGCTCAAGCGAACGAGCGTGGAAACGTTGCTGGACAATTTTCACTCGCGCGAAGGGGCTCGCCTAAGCGAGCTATGTTAATCTCGCTCAAGCGAGTGAGGGACTCGCTCAAGCGAGTTGCCAGAATTGAATGTTGTTTCATTTTCTTGATTTTTATGGTGTTAGGTCCCTTTCCCCTTATATTGTAAGATGGTTGAGGGAATGTATAGGGATATATATAATTATGACATAATATGGTGGTGTTGGATAATGATTAAAACATTGGGATAACTCGTTTATGCCTATAATATATAATGAGAAACATAAATGTTGATCACCAAGGTGGAATACAAAAGAATGACAAATAGGATTTGATGATGGGGTTATGAGACACACCCTAGAGTGATTATGAAATTAAGGAGAGAATGATTGACTGACGTAGTATTGGTTAAAAACCGATGAATCAGAGATGACATCGGTATCACGTGGTAATAAATGATGTTGTGACCATTCCTTGAATAAAAGGAAGAATGTTATTATTGAAGAAATTACAAATTGCCACTGTATTGTATACAAGTGTGATCTTGTATATATGGCCTAAAATTGTAATGATGGATTGTTGTATTGCCATACTAGATATGAGACAATGGTGATGAGCAACGAGATGAAAACCACTAAATGAATGTGTGACAATATTGATGAATATTATGAGATGTTGTAACGCCATTGTGGTTAATTGCAAGTATTGACTCGGGAGTGAAATGACTTAAGGAATGATCAAATCCGAGTAGAATATGCTCCTGTTGGAGTGAATCAGAGTGGAATGACTCAAAAAGGATCAAATCCGAGTAGAATTACTCAGAATGAGTCAGTTCCGAGTGGAATGCTTCACTGATGAAGGTGAATAGGAGTGGAATGACTCCCTGTTAGAGCCATTCCGAGTGATGAATAGCTGACTCTGTTGGAGGATGAATGCTGAGAAGGATTGCTTTCTGATTGCATCTAATCTGAGTGAAGAAGTGCTGATTGAAGTGAATCTGATTGAGGAATGTTTTTTCTGGGCGAAGGCTGAGTCCGAGTGAAATAATCCCAACATCCGAGTAAGCACATCCGAAGGAGAAATGTTGATTGAAACCTTCTGATTGAAGTATGAAGTCCGACTCTCAGTGAATCTAGGTGGTCAGATTCCGATTGGAACAGAAGTCCGATTGTGAGTATATCTGGGTAGTCAGATTTTGATGGGAAGAAAACCGATTCCGAGTGAAAATGTAAAAGTTTCCAAGCCCTAATTGCAAAGAAGGTCAACTCCGAGAGACAAATCCGAGTGACAACTTCGAATGAATATTTGCCAACTGAGCCATTCTTCAATCAGTTTCGTTGTCAATCTTTAATCGGTTTCCGAGTGATAACGACTGAATGAAAGGATTTCTGAATAAATGTGTCCGATTGGACTGAAGAAAGGAAAATCCGTGTGAAATCCTTTTGAAGACGACTCCCAAGTGAGTGCACCGAGCAGCTGATTGCCGAGTGAAAGCCATTCCTGATTGGAAAATAAGGGCAAGTGAGTGCACTGAACAATTGACGACTGAATGAAAATTCTGAGTGAGGAGAAGGCTCTTTCTGAGTGAAAAATGGATATTTCCGAGTGAAAATGGTTGTTACCGAGTGAGATATCCGAGTCAGATGCCTCTCCAGTTTGCACCGAGTGAAGTATCTCCAGTCTGCACCGAGTAAAGTATCTCCAGTAAGAACCGAGTGATACCTCTTCAGTCAGCACCGAGTCACTCTCTTAGTCAACACCGAGTCATTCTCTTCAATTTTCAGTCGGCTTCGGGTCATATTTCACCCACTTTCGAGTGGTCCTTTAACCATTTCCGAGACCCTTTCCACTCAACCTCTGAGTCATCCTTTACCATTACCGAGCCACTCTTTTAACCATTACCGAGCCACTCTTTTAACCATTACCGAGCCACTCTTTTAACCATTCTCGAGCCTTCTTTTACCCATTTCCGAATCATTCCTTTCTCACCCACTCCCGAGTGATGCCTCTTCAGTCTGCACCGAGCCACTCTTCCAATCAGCACCGAGTGACACTTCAGTCAGTCAGCCCTCTTCAAACCAATTCCGTGTCATCCCTCCTCAAACCAATTCCGAGCCCCCATTTTCAACAATTCTGAGACACTTTTCACCAATTCCGAGTGACACTTTTCAATCAGCACCGAGTCCTCTTCAATCGGTTCTGAGTCAATTTTCACTCGGTCTGATTGATTGTTCCAATCAGAATTGCCTTGTTTGTCCCCTCAATCCAATTGCACACTTTTTCACTCGGATTCTCCTCACAGCGACCCAATACCGAGCAAAACTTCCACTCGGCCTTCCATAGGAGAGCTCCTTCCAGAAGAATTCTCACTCGGAAAGGACTATTTTCACTCGGTTTTCTATTGGAAAACCTTCAATCCACGCGGAATTGACTCCAACTATGGATGAATACTGACTGAGAGGCTAATCCGAGTCATTGTCACTCGGGATTCTACCATGCTCTCTCAAATTTCCATCATTTTCCACTCGGATTTCAACCATGCTGACTTGGATTTCCACTATCCAAGTGGATCCTTGAATTATGGGAGGCGGCTCACAACAAGACAGGAAGAAAATGATAAAGAATTCCCACCAGTCTCCTTTGTCAAGATCCAGGTTGTTTCCAACACACTGTCCAAGTTGATCTGCTAATTTCAAAGGGCAGCTGGTAACAAGACAAAGAAGAAATAATAAAAAATCCTCACCAATTGGCAGCCAGGCTGTCTCGGAACTGTTCAGGCAATCAACATGAACACTTGGGGACTCCTATAAATACCCCAACGAAAAAGAAGAAAGGGGGGCAGAAGCTTTCATTTTGAGGTGAGGAAGCATTAAGGAGAGAAAGGAACTCTGAAGCATTTTTTGGTTCCCTCACTCCTCTTAAACATCATCCCATTCCCTTTCACTCAAGGCTCACCCTCTGTCCAACATCTCCTCAAAGACTGTACCTCCTTTCCCATACAACGCCTAATTTCCCTCTCCAACAGCCCCACTCCTCCTTCTCCTCACCTCCACCAACACAAAAACTCCAACCCACATCACACAGCCCCAACGTCCTTCTCCTTTCCCACTACACCGTCCAGCCCCTCCAACACCATACTATCTTCTCTCCCTTCGTAACCATACAGCACCCTACACCAACCGACCTCCTTCAAATCCCATCCTTTCTCTCCCAACACCGTACAGTCCCCTCCAAAATAACACCGTTCCTCTCCTTCTCTATACCGTCCCAACCTCCAAATCCCCACTACGCCGTCCAGCCCCTTTAAATCCTCCACACCGTCCTCCTCTCTGAATCCTCACCACACCGAACAACCCCCTCCAAACCGTCCTTATTCAACCCCTTCCAAACCGTCCTCACTCTTCCTCAACACACTCCATTCGACCTCCTTCTCTCCCAACCGTCCTTCTCCTCCCAACCCAACAGCGTACAGCCCCTCCAACTTACACTGTCCGTCCTTCCCAAATCCATCGTCCCTTAAACCTCACAATACCATCCTTCTCTTCTAAATTCACAGTCCCTTTCCTCCCAAAAAACCGACCCCTCTCTTTTCCGACCCAACACCATCCCTCTCTCCTCATCAACCGACCTGTCCTTCTCCTTAAACTCCAAAACCGTCCAGCTCCTCTCTATTTACGACCTGTCCTTCTCCTTCACTCACCCACACCGTCCAGCTCCTTTCTCAATACACTGGTCCTGGTCTGCCCTTTATTTTTAATACTTGTATTTGTTTATTTTTTGCTAATTTAATTGTTATTCGGTGACTTTATCTTCCTCTTTAATTATCAATTAATTTCTATTGATTGATAAATATTAATAAAAATGAGTAATTCACACATTTTATTTGGATTAGTGTAAAAGTTGTAATTATTATTATTATTGCATTTTTTTATTTTTTTATTTTTTATTTATATTTTTTCTTTTCTTAAAAAATGGTGGAGCAAGATTAATTTGGACGAGACGTCCTGTTAATTTCATTTTTTTATTAAAAAATAGTGGAGCGAGATTAATTTGGACGAGACGTCCTGTTAATCTCATGTAAATATTCCGTGTTTATTTTTGTTTATTTTTGTATACTTAGTCGTCTCGTATATCTTCTTTTCATGAAGAAGTTAAAATAATTGCTGGGCTAATTATAATGCGCGCTATCATATTGAGGTAACCGTTTTTTATAACGGACAGTTGTGAGGTGCTAATACCTTCCTCACCTGTAATCAGACTCCCGAATCATGGAATTTCATTTTTTTATAACCAGTGCTTTAACGAAAGGTTTTTCCTGTTTTTCTTTTCGAAATTAAAAGATCGTTTTGAGGGTCGGCCGTGCCGCCGCGATCCCGGTCGCGACAGATGGCGACTCTGCTAGGGAATTAGAGAGTCAAGCCAGTCAATTTGATAGCGCATGTTTTAATTAGCATACTAATTATTTGACTTCTTCCTTTATTTTATTTTTCTTTGGTTCCTGTTTTATTTGTATTCTATCATTTATGTTCTGTTAATATCTGTGTGATCATTGAACCCTAGGTTAGACGACTTTATTTTGTTGCTCTGTGTTTGTTCTATGTGCAGGATGAGTAAGGTACAGGTATTGGATGCCTCTTTCACACACTACACTCACAATTTGCACACACTTTTGAGTGGGACCCTATACCCGAGCCCAAATAAAACTTAAGATTAGGGGAGGTTGGTAGCGGAGCCATTTGGGATGTACTTCCTGTCTGGTTACCGTGAGAATCTCAGCTAGAGTTCGACTTGTTCATGGTACCTACACCTAGTAGACTTCCTACTATTGTGGTTAACATCATGAGTAAGATCTTGGCTCTAGTGACCTTTAGAAGTTTTAGAACAAGCCACCTAATGCGAGGTATCACTGATAGACAAACCTTAGAACCATAGGAGACCTCCAGAAAAACCTGACTTACGACACAAAGGGGCAAACTTTACTTATACCTTTTCTCATTCTTACTTTCTCTTCTGATCCAAATTAGGGGGACCACTTGCCCGTTTAGTGGATTACATTTTCTGAAAATGACATACTTTTAATTAATGATCCTTTAACGGGCAAGTAGTCTTTTCCTTTTATGCATATTTGTTTAAGTCTTTGGGCTTTGAGTTATGGATCTTTCGAATCATAAAAAAAAAACAAAAAAAAGATAAAATAAAAAAAAATACAAAAAAATCAATTCCTTTTGTATTGTAAATGATCAAAAAGTCTGTAGCTCACATGATCCTTGACTTGACACAAGTTTTGTCAAATCGTAACCCCCCTAAATGTAAAAATGTTTTCAAGAAAGTTACTAGGGGAATATCGATTTGCAAAGCACGTTATTTCCTGGCGGCTCTTTCTCTCCTTTCTTTCTATTCTCACCGGAAGATATTCAAAGCTTAACGAATACACTTGAGCAAGATATGGAAATTAACGTGGGATCAAACCTTTAAGAGAAGGGTCATGGTTCCCTGAGCTAGAAATAGCTAAACTTGAGGCTCTTATTGCATTTCAGAATGAAGGATTTTTCTGTCTTCATAACTATCCCGTATTAATTTCCATGTTTACCATACCTAGTACTTTTGAACGATAAGTTCTAAGGAATGGTCAAAGGATACTCGCCAAAGCCTGTGATTGCTTCCCATGACATTCTCCTTCTTTCTATTTCCACCTAACATTTCTTTGCTTTTTCTTTAAAAAAAAAAAGAAACACTGACGTCACGGGTAGGCATCCTTACCAGACCCGACTTCAAAGGAAACTCATGGCTGAGGCAGAAGTTGTTGAGGGAGACTTTAGGACTGAGTTTGATCAGCTGAAAGAGCGAGTGACAAAGTTAACTAAACTCTTAAAAAAGAAACTCACAGAAGGAGCCTCCTCTGCAGGTGTTGAGGACAGCCAACAACAGCCTGTCACCGCACCACCCCCCATTGGTTCTGACCCAGCAAGAACCCAACTACCTAACACAACGACACCCCCTCTCACTATTCATGTTAGAAGACCTAACCCTGCCATTGAGGCCCAGCCACCCTACGGCCAGTCTTATGCACAACAGCATACATTTGTTGGTCCTGATGGCAACCCAGTACCTTTTCCACTTTATGGCCTACCACCGGGGTACTATCCCTCGCTTGCTAACCAACAAGACACCTAAGACCAGCAAGCAATGAATCCTCACGCTTCATACCCCACCCAGCCAAATATGCCGCCACTTCACCAGGTCCAAAACATGCAAGCCCATGACCCACTTCACCAGGCCCAAAACATGCAAGCCCATGACCCACAAACTCACCAGGCCCAAAACACGCAAACCCATGACCCACAAAACTACCAAACCCAAAACACACAAGCCCCGATGGCCCAGCCAACTTACAACGCACAAGCCCAAAATACACGAGCCCAGATGACCCAGCCGACTAATGCTATACAAAATATGGCCCAACCCCAAGGTCCCTTACCAAATACAGGCCTAATGAACCAGTCCCATGTGTTGCCTCTGTTCAACCAACCACTCGGCTATCCATACGGATACGCAACTCCTTATATGACCAATCTCCAAGATACAACCTGCATGATGAACCCGGTAGGCGGTCATAGCACGGTCGCAGCTCCCCAAAAGGAAAAGATAGAAATCCTAGAGGAGCGTTTGAGAATGATGGAAGGCGCCGGAGGTTTCAGACTGATAGATGCTTCTGAACTATGCCTAGTCACAGATATTATCCTCCCGCCCAAATTTAAGATGCCAGACTTTGACAAGTATCGGGGAATGACTTGTCCAAAGAACCATCTCACGATGTACTGTCGAAAGATGGCATCTTACTCTTCTAACGACCAGTTATTGATCCACTGCTTCCAAGATAGTCTGGTGGGGGCCGCTCTTACCTGGTATGCTCACCTTGAGCGGAACCATATTCGTTGTTGGAAGGACCTGGCAGATGCCTTCCTTAGACAATACAAGTATAACATGGATATGGCACCCAATAGGGTCCAGTTACAGAATATGGTGAAAATGAACAATGAAACATTTAAAGAATATGCCCAACGCTGGAGAGAGACAGCAGCGCAAGTAGACCCCCCATTGTCAGAAAAGAGATAGTCGCAATGTTTATCGACACACTCCCATCACCTTTCTATGGCAAGATGATTGGTAGTGTTTCATCTAACTTCTCCGACATCGTGACTATTGGAGAAAGGGTGGAGAGCGGAATACGAACGGGAAAGATCACTCAGGGCTCATCTGGGACAAGCATGACAAGAAAGCCGGCGCCTGGGAGAAGGGATGGAGAAACTAATTCCATCTCTTCTAATCAAAAGACGACCCCTCCAAGATCATTCGCCCCTACCATGATTCAAGCTCCCAATCCTTATGTGGCCGCTGCCACTCAGGGCCCGACAACTTATAATCCCCACTTTCGTCCGCCCATGGTAAGAGCGCCAATGCCGCAACCCATGACATACCATCACCCGCAGCAGATGACTCGACCACCCAATCATGATCAGAATACAAGGAATCCCAACAATGAGCGCACCCCTGTGCAGTTTGATCCAATTCCCATAACATATATCGAACTTTTACCAATCCTCGTTCAAAAGGGTCTGGTAGCTCCATGCCCCATGAGGCCGTTGCAACCTCCTTACCCAAGGGGGTATGACTCGAATGCTCATTGTGATTACCATGCTGGGTCACCAGGGCATTCCACAGAAAATTGCATGGCTTTGAAATATAAAGTGAGAGACTTGATCAAAGCCGACTGGATTAATTTTCGGGAAAGAAGCCCTAACGTGACCACAAATCCCCTGCCCAATCATGGAGGTTTAGAAGTTAATGTCGTAGTAGCCGATATTGAAGATGGTTCTGATAATAATACTGATTTGGTGATCGCTCACCCGCTGGGCCAAGAACTCAGTAACTGGGAGGCTGTCGAACTCCCTACGATTCTTAAATGATTCACCAAAAAAATTTGTCATTGCCTCAAAGTCTTATTTATCCCTCTGCTATGCCTAAGGCTTTGGGATTTTTCATGTAATAAGGGCAAAAAAAAAAACTTGTTTTACCAGTCAATCAATAAATATGTATCGAAATTCAAAAAAAAAATTCAAAAAAATTCTCATCCCTTTATCCTTGCTTTTGACTCATTCTCTTTAACTTGCTTTTCCTTTCTCTTCTATATTTTGCCATAACACACTAAATTACAGATCCAAAAATGATCCTCTTGAGACTAGTGAAATCATAATCACGCTTCACGATTTCGATTACCCAGTCGACTATGCCGACAAAGAAGGTAAGGGAAACCTGTGAGCCACCGCACAAGTTAACAAGATTGTTAGAACAAGAGGTTAAAGAATACCCCTAAGTCAAGAACAACTGAAGGAATCACGGGGGCAATCTATCAGAAGGCATTAGTAATTTTGTTTCAGGACGTGGATGGAATCTATGGAATGACAACATGGCCAAGTCCTGAATTGGACAAGTGGTAGGCCAGTCATTTAAGGAAACCTCAGTTGCCAACATAAATAGGAGCAAATTGCTTATGCCTATAAATGTAGACACAATTGAGGAAGACTTTGCCGAAAGAAACAAAACACAAAAAAAAATATATACAAAAAAAAGGCCAAAATGATGATTCAAAGTAATTCCCTCTCATCGATGCCAAAAGACTCACCAATATTTCCTTGGATACATGGCATAGGAGTAGAGTCTCCTATTTGAAGTAACATCAGTTTCCCAAAGGATCAAACTAAATTTGGAAAAGGATAGGCAGACTCAACTGGAGTGTGATCAGTTTTAACTTTTTACTGTAAAGGATGCAGCCCAAAATAAACAAGAACACATTATAAAGAAAGAGAAAAGCTCGCTAGGCTGAAAACCTGAAAGGGCGGCCTAGGCAAAAGTTAGAGCGACCCGTTGAGTTGAAAACCTGAAAAGGCGGCTCAGGTAAAAATTAGGGTCAACATCTCGGCAGAGTAACTAAAGTTCCCAATGCAAAACGTGCAAACTGAGGCATGTGGACCATGGTCAAACTACCCTCTCAAAGGCAGAGTTGAATGATGTACTTGAGGTCGTGACGTGGGATTAAGGTTCTCACTAGTCTAAGGAATTCACTGGAGGATCCTTGAACCTTCCCTGTTTCCCCTGACCTTGACCTGTCCTATGTAACTTCATTCCATCCCATCTATTTTCCCCGTTGTCCATTCTCTGTGTTCTGTTTGACATACATGAATAAAATTTACCCTTTTTTTATATATACGCATTGATCTGGTAAAACCTTGTGTTTTCATAAAAATAAATGAAAGAATGGTGAACATTTAAAGTTGTGAGGAACAGGACGCTCCCACTACTTGACCTCGTCTTAGGCCATCATCATGAAGACTCAGCTAGGCACGCGCTTCAAAGCTATGATCGCCATCTTTCATTCTCCTCTGTCCATGAGTTATCCTAAGGGTCACGGTTTCACAGGACCTACCCAGTTTTTGAATTTTACTTTGCACTACTAACCTTTTTCTGCAGGTTATTATAACAGATAGTCATGTCAGGTGTGGACACCTCAATCAAGTCCTTCAAATCTTCTTCAACCGCCAAAGCTGGCGCTCCACAGAATCCTTTCTTCAAATCTGCCAAAGCTGGCACTCCACAGAATCTTCTTCAACCGCCAAAGTTGGCGCTCCACAGAATCCTTTCTTCAAATCTGCCAAAGCTGGCACTCCACAGAATCCTTTCTTCAAATCTCTCCAAAGTTGGCATTTTTCAAAATCTCTTCCTCAAACTACCAAAGCTGGCACCTCTCAAAATCTTCTCCTTAATCGCCAGAGCTGGCACTCCTCAGAATCCTTAAATTGCCAAGGTTGGTACTGCTCAAACTCTCTTCTTCAACTGCCAAAGTTGGCGCATCTCAGAATTCTTTCCCCAAATCGCCAAAAGTTGGCATTTTTCAAAATCTCTTCTTCAGCCGCCAAAGTTGGCATTTCTCAGAACTCCTTCCTTAGATCGCCAAAGTTGGCACTTCTCAAAGTCTCCTCTTCAATCTCCAAAGCTGGCACCGTTCAAAGTTTCTTTCTCCTTAATCGCCAAAGTTGGCAATCTTCAAAGTCTCCCGCTCAACTCCAAAATCAATATCTCTCAAATTCTCTTCCCCAGTGGAATCAATCGCCAAAGCTGGCAGTTCTCAAGATCTCTTCCCCGATGGACCCTAAATTTTCCATTCTCAATCAGGGGCAGTACCCTGAATCACTAAATTCTTCCCCAGTAGAACTACACTTCCCAAACAACTCAAACTGGGGCATCTCCCCAGATTTCTTCTGTTCCAGTCGAGGGGTGGTTCCCCAAGGCTCCTCCAAACCATTTCAAACTGGGGCATCACCCTAGATCTATTCAGTCAAGGGGGGCAACTCCCCAAGATTCCTTCAAAACATGTCAAACTGGGGCATCACGCCAGGTTCATTCTCTTTCAGTCAAGGAGCAGTTCTATAAAGTTCCTTCGAATCATGTCAAACTGGGGCATCACCCCAGGATCACTCTCTTTCATTCAGGGAGCAATTCCCTAAGAACCTTCAGTCATGTCAAACCGGGGCATCACCCCGAGCCTTTAAGTCCAGTGAGTTAATTCGGACGAGACGTCCTGTTAGCTCCCCCAATCTCTGCATTCCCTTTCAACCGAGGGTCAACCCCACACTCTACTTTCCGTCCGCCTATTCAGGCATCCTTTCCTTTCCGTTCGCCTATTCAGGCATCCTTTCCTTTTCGTTCGCCTATTCAGGCACTCTTTACTTTCCGTTCTCCTATTCAGGCATCCTTTCCTTTCCGTTCGTCTATTCAGGCACCTTTACTTTCCGTTCGCCTATTCAGGCACCCTTTACTTTCCGTTCGCCTATTCAGGCACCCTTTACTTTCCGTTTGCCTATTCAGGCACCCTTTACTTTCTGTCCGCCTATTCAGGCACCCTTTACTTTCCGTTCGCCTATTCAGGCACCCTTTACTTTCCAGTCGCCTATTCAGGCACCCTTTACTTTCTGTTCGCCTATTCAGACACCCTTTACTTTCCGTTCGCCTATTCAGGCACCCTTTACTTTCCAGTCGCCTATTCAGGCACCCTTTATTTTTCGTTCGCCTATTCAGGCACCCTTTACTTTTCGTTCGCCTATTCAGGCACCCTTTACTTTCCGTCCGCCTATTCAGGTACCCTTTACTTTCCGTTCGCCTATTCAGGCACCCTTTACTTTCCGTTTGCCTATTCAGGAACCCTTTACTTTCCGTCCGCCTATTCAGGAACCCTTTACTTTCCGTCCGCCTATTCAGGCACCTTTTACTTTCTGTCCGCCTATTCAGGCACCCTTTACTTTCCGTTCGCCTATTCAGACACCCTTTACTTTCCGTGCGCCTATTCAGGCACCCTTTACTTTCCGTCCGCCTATTCAGGCACCCTTTACTTTCCGTCCGCCTATTCAGGCACCCTTTACTTTTTGTTCGCCTATTCAGGCACCCTTTAGTTTCTGTTCGCCTATTCAGGCACCCTTTACTTTCCAGTCACCTATTCAGGCACCCTTTACTTTCCGTTTGCCTATTCAGACACCCTTTACTTTCCGTTCGCCTATTCAGGCACCCTTTACTTTCCAGTCGCCTATTCAGGCACCCTTTATTTTCCGTTCGCCTATTCAGGCACCCTTTACTTTCTGTTCGCCTATTCAGGCACCCTTTACTTTCCGTCCGCCTATTCAGGCACCCTTTACTTTCCGTTCGCCTATTCAGGCACCCTTTACTTTCCAGTCGCCTATGTAGGCACCCTTTATTTTCCAGTCTACCGGGGGTCAATCCCAATCTTCTCATTGAAAGAATTTTTCCCGTTCCATTCAAATACAAAAAAAAAAAACAAAAAACAAAAAAAACAAAAAACAAAAAAAAATAAAACAAAAAAACAAAAAAAAAACACAAAAAAAAGGACAGAGAGACAAATGTGGAAAAGAGGAAAAGATTACAACAACTCGGACGCCATACCTATCGAGAGGTCCCACTTGGTCCCTACATCGGTGTTCATATCTTTACTTCTTTTTCACTTCAAAAACATAGAAGCTTCGTGTTTCTTTTATGAAAAAGAAGTAAAGAGGGGCATCTGTGAACACCTCTTTTGGTCCGGTCCAACTGGAACGAATCTTTTTTTTATACTGAATTCCGACTCAGAATGGTCAAATCCGAGTAGAATGGCTCAAAAATAATCAGATCCGAGCAGGATGACTCAGATTGAAGCATTTTCAAGTAAAATATAGCCCTGTTGGAGATGAATCCGAGTAGAATGGTTCAAAAATGATCAAATCCGAATAGGATGACTCAGATTGAAGCATTTCCGAGTGAAATATTGCCCTTTTGGGATAAATCCGAGTGAAATGACTTAAGGAATGATCAAATCCAAGTGAAATATTGCCCTTTTGGGATAAATCCGAGTGAAATGACTTAAGGAATGATCAAATCCGAGTGAAATGACTCAGAATGGATCAAATCCGAGTGGAATATGCTCCTGTTGGAGTGAATCAGAGTGGAATGACTCAAAAAGGATCAAATCCGAGTAGAATTACTCAGAATGAGTCAGTTCCGAGTGGAATGCTTCACTGATGAAGGTGAATAGGAGTGGAATGACTCCCTGTTAGAGCCATTCCGAGTGATGAATAGCTGACTTTGTTGGAGGATGAATGCTGAGAAGGATTGCTTTCTGATTGCATCTAATTCGAGTGAAGAAGTGCTGATTGAAGTGAATCTGATTGGGGAATGTTTTTTCTGGGTGAAGGCTGAGTCCGAGTGAAATAATCCCAACATCCGAGTAAGCACATCCGAAGGAGAAATGTTGATTGAAACCTTCTGATTGAAGTATGAAGTCCGACTCTCAGTGAATCTGGGTGGTCAGATTCCGATTGGAACAGAAGTCCGATTGTGAGTATATCTGGGTAGTCAGATTTTGATGGGAAGAAAACCGATTCCGAGTAAAAATGTAAGAGTTTCCAAGCCCTAATTGCAAAGAAGGTCAACTCCGAGAGACAAATCTGAGTGACAACTCCGAATGAATATTTGCCGACTGAGCCATTCTTCAATCAGTTTCGTTGTCAATCCTCAATCGGTTTCCGAGTGACAACAACTGAATGAAAGGATTTCTGAATAAATGTGTCCGATTAGACTGAAGAAAGGAAAATCCGTGTGAAATCCTTCTGAAGACGACTCCCAAGTGAGTGCACCGAGCAGCTGATTGCCGAGTGAAAGCCATTCCTGATTGGAAAATAAGGGCGAGTGAGTGCACTGAACAATTGACGACTGAATGAAAATTCTGAGTGAGGAGAAGGCTCTTTCCGAGTGAAAAATGGATATTTCTGAGTGAAAATGGTTGTTACCAAGTGAGATATCCGAGTCAGATGCCTCTCCAGTTTACACCGAGTGAAGTATCTCCAGTCTGCACCGAGTAAAGTATCTCCAGTAAGAACTGAGTGATGCCTCTTCAGTCAGCACCGAGTCACTCTCTTAGTCAACACCGAGTCATTCTCTTCAATTTTCAGTCGGCTTCGGGTCATATTTCACCCACTTCCGAGTGGTCCTTTAACCATTTCCGAGACCCTTTCCACTCAACCTCCGAGTCATCCTTTACCATTACCGAGCCACTCTTTTAACCATTACCGAGCCACTCTTTTAACCATTCCCGAGCCTTCTTTTACCCATTTCCGAGTCATTCCTTTCTCACCCACTCCCGAGTGATGCCTCTTCAGTCTGCACCGAGCCACTCTTCCAATCAGCACCGAGTGACACTTCAGTCAGTCAGCCCTCTTCAAACCAATTCCGTGTCATCCCTCCTCAAACCAATTCCGAGCCCCCATTTTCAACAATTCTGAGACACTTTTCACCAATTCCGAGTGACACTTTTCAATCAGCACCGAGTCCTCTTTAATCAGTTCTGAGTCAATTTTCACTCGGTCTGATTGATTGTTCCAATCAGAATTGCCTTGTTTGTCCCCTCAATCCAATTGCACACTTTTTCACTCGGATTCTCCTCACAGCGACCCAATACCGAGCAAAACTTCCACTCGGCCTTCCATAGGAGAGCTCCTCCTAGAAGAATTCTCACTCGAAAAGGACTATTTTCACTCGGTTTTCTATTGGAAAACCTTCATTCCACGCGGAATTGACTCCAACTATGGATGAATACTGACTGAGAGGCTAATTCGAGTCATTGTCACTCGGGATTCTACCATGCTATCTCAGATTTCCATCATTTCCACTCGGATTTCAACCATGCTGACTTGGGTTTCCACTATCCTAGTGGATCCTTGAATTATGGGAGGCGGCTCACAACAAGACAGGAAGAAAATGATAAAGAATTCCCACCAGTCTCCTTTGTCAAGATCCAGGCTGTTTCCAACACACTGTCCAAGTTGATCTGCTAATTTCAAAGGGCGGCTGGTAACAAGACAAAGAAGAAATAATAAAAAAATCCTCACCAATTTGCAGCCAGGCTGTCTCAGAACTGTTCAGGCAATCAACATGCACAGTTGGGGACTCCTATAAATACCCCAACGAAAAAGAAGAAAGGGGGGCATAAGCTTTCATTTTGAGGTGAGGAAGCATTAAGGAGAGAAAGGAACTCTAAAGCATTTTTTGGTTCCCTCACTCCTCTTAAACACCATCCCATTCCCTTTCACTCAAGGCTCACCCTCTGTCCAACATCTCCTCAAAGACCGTACCTCCTCTCCCATACAACGTCCCAATTTCCCTATCCAACAGCCCCACTCCTTCTTCTCCTCACCTCCACCAACACAAAAACTCCAACCCACATCACACAGCCCCAACGTCCTTCTCCTTTCCCACTACACCGTCCAGCCCCTCCAACACCATACTATCTTCTCTCCCTTCGTAACCATACAGCACCCCACACCAACCGACCTCCTTCAAATCCCATCCTTTCTCTCCCAACACCGTACAGTCCCCTCCAAAATAACACCGTTCCTCTCCTTCTCTATACCGTCCCAACCTCCAAATCCCCACTACACCGTCCAGCCCCTTTAAATCCTCCACACCGTCCTCCTCTCTGAATCCTCACCACACCGTACAACCCCCTCCAAACCGTCCTTATTCAACCCCTTCCAAACCGTCCTCACTCTTCCTCAACACACTCCATTCGACCTCCTTCTCTCCCAACTGTCCTTCTCCTCCCAACCCAACAGCGTACAGCCCCTCCAACTTACACTGTCCGTCCTTCCCAAATCCATCGTCCCTTAAACCTCACAATACCATCCTTCTCTTCTATATTCACAGTCCCTTTCCTCTCAAAAAACCGACCCCTCTCTTTTCCGACCCAACACCATCCTTCCCTCCTCATCAACCGACCTGTCCTTCTCCTTAAACTCCAAAACCGTCCAGCTCCTCTCTATTTACGACCTGTCCTTCTCCTTCACTCACCCACACCGTCCAGCTCCTTTCTCAATACACTGGTCCTGCTCTGCCCTTTATTTTTAATACTTGTATTTGTTTATTTTCTACTAATTTAATTGTTATTCGGTGACTTTATCTTCCTCTTTAATTATCAATTAATTTCTATTGATTGATAAATATTAATAAAAATGAGTAATTCACACATTTTATTTGGATTAGTGTAAAAGTTGTAATTATTATTATTATTGCATTTTTTTATTTTTTTATTTTTTATTTACATTTTTTCTTTTCTTAAAAAATGGTGGAGCAAGATTAATTTGGACGAGACGTCCTGTTAATTTCATTTTTTTATTAAAAAATGGTGGAGTGAGATTAATTTGGACGAGACGTCCTGTTAATCTCATGTAAATATTCCGTGTTTATTTTTGTTTATTTTTGTATACTTAGTCGTCTCGTATATCTTCTTTTCATGAAGAAGTTAAAATAATTGCTGGGCTAATTATAATGCGCGCTATCATATTGAGGTAACCGTTTTTTATAACGGACAGTTGTGAGGTGCTAATACCTTCCTCACCTATAATCAGACTCCCGAATCATGGAATTTCATTTTTTTATAACCAGCGCTTTAACGAAAGGTTTTTCCAGTATTTTATCCAAAAAATATTGGTGGCGACTCCCTGTTTTTCTTTTCGAAATTAAAAGATCGTTTTGAGGGTCGGCCGTGCCGCCGCGATCCCGGTCGTGACAATATCCCTATGTGAGAGGGTGAGATATCCTTGCGAGATTGATTGGCATATGCATTATTGCATTTTGCATACATGACATGGCATAACATTGAATATGTGGTTGCGATCACAATGATGAAAGATCCTGCGGGATTCTATGAAGGGAGTACCCCTTGCGAGGCGGGAAACCAACTTGATGATGATATGATATTGAGCCGATGGTTGCGATCACCTGGTTATTGAAATGAAAACGGGGTTGCGAGTTCCTATGATGCCCGTGGTTGTGATCACGAGGCGAGAGTACTCCTTGCGAGGTGGGAAACCATTATGAATTGTTGAGCGTGGTTGCGATCAAGAGAAAGCACCTTGTGAGGCTGCTAGAGGAAGTACCCCTTGCGAGGCGGGAAACCCATGTGAATGGATGATATGGTGGTTGCGATCACCCGAGGAAATAAAATGGATCCATTGCTTATGCATTAAACAGTTGACATATGCATTAGCCATAGGTGCATGGCATTTGAGATGGGATGACCACGAGAGATGAAAAACCCCTTGCGAGGAGGAAGTAAATAAAGATTTAATAAAATGATGATGATGATTGTGAATGCCCTTGATGATAAGTGGCAATGTGATTGTGTATATGCTTGTGCTTGCTTATGTTATGAATTGAGATTTATGATGTTTGTATGCCTATTATAATAATGAGATGATGATTGAACGATGATTTAATGGTTTTATAGCAAAGCACACATGATGATTATATGCATATACACATGATCACAATATATATTATATTCGTCATTTTGAATGTATAACTCACTCTCCCATGTGGTCTCCTTTTTAGCATTATGATGCAGGTTGCCACGGGATGAGTTTGGATTTTACATTGACGTTTTGGTGAAGGTAAATAGTGGTAGTGGAAGTGTCTTGGCCGACATCAATTGTGAATTTTAATGTATTGAATAAATTATATATAATGATATAGATGATTTAGTGATTTTGGATATGTGTAAGATAATCCTTCATAATCATAAATGGTGAATATATATATATTTAGTATGTAAGAGATGATTTGATGAGTACTAGAGGAATTGAAATTTGAATAATGTATATTGACGATAGTGATGCTTGTATTAATGCCACTAGGTGAATAAATAGGTACATATGAGTTATGGGTAGTGGTAATAGTTGGGGCATGACCCCGGATGTATATGAATACATATATTCATCTTAGGCAATGCATGTGTATGTGGTAAGTGGATAAATGGGTTACGATCTAATAGGTCGATGTTAGGTATTTACATGCTTGCCGAGCCTTTTCTCATATCGTCATATATGGGACTAGGCGTTAGCCCGGTATACACATTCTTCTTCCGCTGTAAACTCCACTATTTTTGTATACCATTATGGGCGAATTAGTTATCGATCCAGTCATATGTTGATAAAACTCACTCTTCGGTTTTCTGTGGTTCGGGTCTTGATGTAATCGTCGAGGTGTTTAGAAATACTTTAAACGCGAAAAAAAATTACCTGTATTTTTATTAATTATTATCTTGATTACATCGGGATCTGAGTTCGGAAAACCGGGGTGTTACACCCCAGCTCGCCTAGGTGACCTATTTTCGCCTAGGAAAATTCCTAAAATTTTTATGGTCTGGCCTGGGTGAAATTTCTTAACATCATAACACCGATTTTTATTGGAAACTTTATTTCTTGTTATTTTTTGCATATTTAAAGCTATTAACCTCTAAAACACAATATGACCATTCAGAATGACTATCTAGATGTCTTGAACAACATATAAAAAATCTAGCTCGATCCAAAAATGAACAAAGCAGTAATGGAAAGTTTAAAACTGCTAGCTTTAGGGTTAGATTAGAATGAAGCTCCTTTTCTTTTTATCTTCAAAACACAATTATGGTGAATACAATAGTTTGTAAGTTTAAAATTATGGTGATGTTTCAATTAAACAAAATAAGGGTTAAATTATTAATTAAATGGGGTAATCAAATACCAATTCAAGGGTATATTTTTCACTAAAAATAACATAAAATTGACACGTATCAACACGTAGTTCATGAAGTAATGATTTCTCATAATTAAGTTTGGCCTTTAATGACAATGATTAAGTAGTTCAATTATACGATCTCGCGGTTAAGTTCAGTCTCTAATGACAATGATAAACTCATTCAGTTAAACGACCATACAGTTAAGCTCGTTCATCTTTAATGATAACGATTAACTAGTTTAATTATACAACCTTTCAATTAATTAAGCTACCTTTAATGATGACGATTAACTAATCAATTAAAGGGCCTTACAATTAAGCTTGGTATCTGATGACAATGATTAACTAATTCAATTATACAACCTTAAAGTTAAACTTAATCTTTAACAACAAAGATTAACTAGTTCAATTATATGGCCTCATAGTTAAGTTCGGTTTCTAATAACAATTATTAATTGGTTCTAGGCGATTTATGACGAAGTTAAGTTTGGCCTTAACGACTATGATCAACCTAAACATTGAGCATGATATTCAAAATATAGTTCATGTATACAATTACAATGACATAATTTAAACCATATAAACATAAAACATCGATACATAGTAAAGCTCGATCAATAGAGAAACAAATACATTATTAATTAATGTAAGGTTAAAGATGGAATAAATCAACATGATACAAAGAAATTGTTCAGAAAAGTATTAGAAAACATCCAAAATTAAAAAAGTATTAGAGACACTGCCCTGGTCGATTTGTTCAATTGGCCTTGGGAGGTGAGCATCGAAATTCTGTCATCCTCTTGTTTAAAGAGGGAAAGTATTTCAAATGGCTCATTAGGGTTCATCGGGTTCCACTTTTCGGTGTCAAAGTTTGGCTGTCAACAAAGCGATTATACATTGTGAACACCTATATATATATATATATGTAAAAAAAGATAAAAAAAAAGATAAAAAGAAAAAAGAAAAAAGAGGACTGTTAGAATATGCATAGTGACCGTTAAAATAGTAATCCTTCTCCATTTCTATAAATACTCAATCTCTCCTCACTTTCTACCACACTCTCAAAATAATTTTCCCTCTTCCATCAACCTTCTTTCATAATTTTCCTCAAGCAATGACCAATATGTATCAGAGCAAGGAGGAAAGAATAAAGGAAGAAAAACAATGTTTGGTGACTACCTTCTTTGTAGCATGTGTAATAATTGCCCTCTTTTGGGTATTTTATTTATTGTCATATATGTAATAAATAATTTTAGGATTTTTAAATAGTTTATATTTTCATAAGAGTAAGTGATTACTCATTTGTACTTTTTAAAATGAAAAAAAAGGCCAAAAAATGAAAAAGGTAAAAAAAAAAGGCCCAAAATAAAAATGACCCAAAAAATGAAAAAATGAAAAAGGGTAAAAAAAGGGTTAAAGAAAAAAGAAAAAAGAAAGGTGTCGATATTTTTTTAGGTGGAACTCAGATTGGTTGCATAATTGGAGAAAATGGGGAAAGTTGGCACCAAATTTTGACAATTTGGAAAAGAAGAAAAATGATGGCATTTTAAAAGAGATCCCAGGCCAAATTCTCTCTATAAAAGGGCATGATACAAAGGCAAAAAAGAGGAGAAGAGAGGGAGAAGAAAGAAAAGAGTGATATTTTTTTGTGTAACTTTTAAGAAAAATTATTTCCAAAAATAGAGATATGGAAATGTTATTGTGAGAATGAGTGTGTTACTCTAGTATGTTTTGCTATGTGAGTCTTGTGACCTAAATTACCATAAAAGTCGTGTAGCCGATTCCCAAACACGCTTGAATTAAGCCAAGAAAAAACCAGAAACAACAAAAATTCATAAAAAATCAATTTCCCTTATTCTGTTCTTGTTCTTTATTAATTGTTCCTATGCTATGGTATTTCTAATAAATATGAGAATATTTATTTATTTCTTTATTGTATTTTTATTTTATTAATATTGCATTTTTTATTTATTACTTTTTCTTATGAAATTTTATTTATAATTTAATTGCCATAATTAGGATCATAATTTCATTTACTTTTTTCTTTTAGTTCCTATATTTCTTGTATTTGGTGTTTGTTATTACTGTTATCATTATTATTGTTATTTGTCATTTTATTCATTGTTATTTTGTTATGACATCATCTTTCATTTATTTATTTATTTACTTATTTTTCTATATTTTATTTTTTCACACTTTATTTTTCTGTATTTATTTATTTATTCATTTATTTTTTTACACTTTTATTTTTTCTATATTTATTTTTTTGTACTTTATTTTTTCATACTTTATTTTTCTGCATTTATTTATTTATTTATTTTTCTGCACCTTTATTTTTTTATATTTATTTTTCTACACTTTATTTTTTCACACTTTATTTTTTTACATTTATTTATTTATTTATTTATTTTTCTACACCTTTAGTTTTTCTATATTTATTTTTTTACACTTTATTTTTTTACTTTATTTTTATACATTTATTTATTTATTTATTTATTTGTTTATTTTTCTAAATTTTTATTTTTTTTATATTTATTTTTCTACACCTTTATTTTTTGTATTTATTTTTTGCACTTTATTTTTCTGCATTTTATTTTTCTATATTTATTTATTTATTTTTATACACTTTTATTTTACTATATTTATTTTTTGTATTTTATTTTTCATACTTTATTTTTCTGTATTTATTTATTTATTCATTTATTTTTCTGCACTTTTTTCTATATTTATTTTTATCGACACTTTATTTTTTGTATTGATTTATTTATTAATTATTGTCATACGTAAAAAAACCAAGTCTAATAAATTATTTTGTCATTTATTTATTTATCCATTTATCTTTCTTTTAGGTTTGGAATAAGATTAATTTGGATGAGACATCTTATTAATCTTATTTTTTAAAAATAGGGAAAGTTGGCACCAAATTTTGACAATTTGAAAATAAAGGAAAGTGATGGCATTCTAAAAATGATCCAAGACCAAATTTTCTCTATAAAAGGGCATGATGCAAAGGCAAAAAAGAGGAGAAGAGAGGGAGAAGAGAGAAAAGAATGATATTTTTTTGTGTAATTTTTAAGAAAAATTATTTCCAAAAATAGAGATATGGAAATGTTATTGTGAGAATGAGTGTGTTATGTAACATCCCTGTTTTTAGTAGCAGTCTTATCTAATAAAAATTGAAGTTTAGAAGGTCTGTAAGTGGTAAGAAGTGAATATACACCCCGTTGATAGTCTGTGGTATCTCAGAAATGTCATTTTTGTACATAATAATGGAATTTATACGGACCATTAGTGAAATTATGCAAATTTCGAGTGAAATAGACTCTGATCCGAGTGACAGAATGAAATTCCGAGTGAAGGATTAGCAATTCCGAGTGAAGGATGAAATTCCGAGTGTAAGGTTATGTTATCCGAATAATATATGACCAAGAAGGTTACTACCGAGTGAAATCTTGGTCTTAGAGACAGCTGGAGTGAAGTGGGTTCAAGGGAACCACTTCTGGATGAATATTTCGAGTGAAAACACCTTTGAAAGACTCATTTCCGAGTCAAACTTTGCCAATTGCTTCTTTTTCGAGTGGTAATCTCTATGATTACAGTATACCGAGTGAATAGACTCAATCAGAATTATAACCAAGTGCAATCCGAGTGAGTTGTCCAACTCAGATCTTCCTAGAGAAGAAGGGAATAGCATTCCGGGTAGAAAGATCTTCGAGTGTGGTGTTTTGGGTAGTAGAGTTCCGAGTAAGGGCATATTTGAATCCAGTATAACCTGTTCTAAGAAGCATGACCCCAAATATGCAATTCCGAGTGAAATATAGAGTAATGGAAGCTCATTCCGAGTGGAATATATAGGGCAGAGATATTTCCAAGTAAGGTTTATGTCTGTTACTCATTTTCCGAGTGGTGAAAGACCTGAAAAGATTCTGAATGAAATGTATTTTGATGAAGGACTTAAAAGGCTTGAGTAGTTAAGTATGAAATAAAACCCGAGTGAATGAAACCCTTTAAGTGATGGAGAGTTTGAATGGTTCCGAGTAGACGAGAATTTAGTAGGTCTGAATGAGAAACCCGAGTGAATGCTGAGGAGTTCCGAGTGAATGAATGCATATGTAAAGTTGATGCCTTCTACCGACTGAAATGTGTTATTAAAATTATTGAGAAATGTTGGTGGAAGAAATAGTCATTAAGTTATGGATTCCGAGTGGTTATATATATATATATATATATATATTGTATGGTTAAAGCATTACTTGGCTTGAATATGAGTGGTGATGAATGAATAATCCTAATTTAGTAGATACCGAGCGGAAAATGGTATTTGAGAACCCATTCCGAGTGAATTGCAGTAGGCAGGGCCATTTCCGAGTAAGTCTATGAGTATGACTCCTCTTCCGAGTGAGAAGTGCTCTACTGGACCAAGTCCGGGTGAGGCTCATACGTGTGTGTCTTTTCCGAGAGGTAATGACCTTAATAGGCTTTGATTGAAATTGTAGTTGAAGAGTTTGGATTCAAACCGAGGGAGAAATATGAGTGGACCGAGTGGAGAAAGTGTTGATTTCTGAATAAAGGATGTTATAATTCTGAGTGGAAACTGTATGAATATGGATACCCTTTTCCGAGTAAGCCTAAGGTGTTATGAAGTCCGAGTAAAAAGTGATTTGATGTTGAGTTGGCTAAGGAATGATTTAGTTAAGTATGAAATAAATAAGAATAGCTTGTTTACCGAATGGAAATCCTGAGTAAAGAGAATCCGACTGAATCCAGAAGAAATCCGACCTAGAGAGGAGAAATCCGACTAGATGTTTTAAGAAGAAATAATCAAGAGTGAGGACCAAGAGAAACGAATCAGTTTTTGAAGATTTCCGAGCCATGAAGGGCGGACTCGCTCAAGCGAATCAGATTTCGCTTAAGCAATCCGATGTCAGCACTTCACACCGGTTGGCCAATTAGGTCGTCCTTAGAGCAGGAGTTCACCCCGGACAGCTCTGAGCCGGTGTTCATCACAACACCGCCCTCTTTACACAGACGGTGTCCTTAAACTCCTTCCTACACACCGTCTGTCACTACACACCGCCCATAACTACACTCCGCCTCACGTTTCACTCCGCCTTCACACTGTACTCCGCCCTCACTCAATACCGCCTCATCTAATACCGCCCTTGTGTTTGAATATGTCAACAGGTCAAAAGATGTGCAAAGATTTTGATAATGATAAGCACTCTTGAAGAAACCGATGCAAAAACAAAGACATGAAATCAGAATTGAAGTAACAACGAAGCTAATCGATTAGGCCATAGATGCTAATCGATTAGGAGCTTTCTGTTTTGGAAGAAATTGCATCAGGTATGAAAGCTAATCGATTAGGGAGCTGAACAATCGATTAGGTACTCACTGGAATTAAGGTAATCGATTATACACCAGAGACTAATCGATTACAACAATCAGAAATGGGACAAAATGCATCAGGTATGAAAGCTAATCGATTAAGGGAACCATATAATCGATTAGGGAGTCACTGGATTTAAGGTAATCGATTGCAAGACATGCTAATCGATTAGGATACTGCGAAAACAAATTAAATGCATCAGGTACAAGATGCTAATCGATTAGAGGAAGTGAAATAATCGATTAGTGACTCTCTGACTTGAAGCTAATCGATTACAACGCGAGGGTGTAATCGATTACGCTAGTGGAAAAACAGATTTAAGTGGGAAACCAGCTCATGTCTCCACCATTCTTCAAATTTCACTAAGTGCAACGGCTATGATGAACTAGGGCACTCCTCAACAGCTATCTTGGCTCTATAAATTGAAGAGGAACACAAGCACAAAGACACAACTAAGAAGCAACAATTCATAGCTCTATTTTGTGCTTTGTAAGCCTATTTCTTGCATATTGTACTTTCACTTGTATATCCTCTCATCTTGAGAGATTAGAATTTGGGAGAGCTTTTCATTTGTATATCTGCTCTATTGAGAGAGTGTATTGATTGTAAACAAACACCAAACACACAAGTTATTCACTCTAGGTTGAGTGGTTATTCACTCTAGGTTGAGTGGTTACAAAGGTTGTGGATTCAACCTTTGGGATATTGTGAGATTGAGAGATTGGGTGGGTTGCCCTTATACTTGTGAGGATTGGGTTCTTGAGTGTGGGACACTAGGAAGCCGCAATTGCTCAAAGTTGTATCTCTAATCTACAATAGTGGAAATCCTCTAAGTGGGTTGCTTAGAGGCGAGACGTACACCGGGTTGGGTGGAACTCGTTATATCGGTTTGCAAGCTTCTCTTCCTTACTCTTTTACTTTCATTTACTGCATATTTGTTGATTGGTATTGATTGGTTGAGAGGAGCATACTTGAACTTGCTTAACTTGTTATATCTCTAATAGTGCACACCAAGTGTTTGGTAAATTGCTTCAGCAACATTTCTCATTATAGTGCATTGCTTGTTATCCTCCATTCTATTTCACTTGCATAATCTCACCAGCTTGGTTATAAAAATCAATTTCAAAGGTATTCCAATCAAAAGTTTTAAAACTCAATTCACCCCCCCCTCTTGAGTATTGAGGCCACTTGAACAACAAGTGGTATCAGAGCTTGACTCTTGGTAGATCAAGCTTAACAGCTTCAAGAGATTAAATGGCCTCAAGTTCTCAAAATGTTTTTCCCGAGGGTGGTGCAATAAATAGACCTCCCGCTTTCAATGGGGAAGGGTATGCCTTTTGGAAAGAAAGAATGAAAATCTTCATTCAATCAATTGACTTGAGAATATGGAATACCATTGAAAATGGTCCTTATATACCAATGCATACTATAGATAGCAAGAATGGTGAAAAACCTATAGATGAATGGACAAGCGAGGAAGAAAAGAAAGTCCAATATGGCTACAAGGCCAAAAATCTCATTACTATGTCTTTAGGACAAGATGAATTTTTTAAGATAATGACATGCCAAACTGCTAAAGAAATGTGGGATACTCTTCAAGTAACCCATGAAGGTACTAATGATGTAAAGGACTCCAAAATTAGTACCTTGACTAGCCAATATGAATGCTTTAGGATAAATTCAGGAGAATCTATTTTAGATATGCAAAAAAGGTTTACACTTATTATCAACCATCTTATTACTCTTGGCAAAGTATATACTAACAAAGAGCTTGTGCACAAAATTTTGAAAAGTCTTAGCAGGGAATGGCAACCTCTTGTCACAGCAATAAAACAATCTCCTAGCATCAATGAAATGTCTCTTGCAACACTCTTTGGAAAATTGCAAGAACAAGAGCAAGAACTTAAAGCATTGAAGCTAGCCAAGGAAGAGGAGAAATCCATCAAGAAGAAAGGGCTAGCCCTCAAAGCCACCTCCATGCATGAGGAAGAATCATGCAGTGACTTAGATGAAGAAGAAGAGTTTGGGCTATTCGTAAAAAGATTTGGAAGATTCATGAAGAACAAAAAGTTCCAAAAGAACTTTAAGCCCCAAGGTAAGAAACCTACCTCTAATGAAACTTCCTCTTCACCAAGTTGTTTTGAATGTGGCAAGGAAGGGCACTTCAAAGCCGATTGTCCAAACCTCAAAAAGAAGGGCAAGGACAAACAAAGAAGAAGAAGAGCCTATATTGCTTGGGATGAGAACGATGTGAGCAGCTCCGACGACTCGGAAGATGAGCAAGCCAATCTTTGCTTAATGGCAAATCATCAAGAAGAAGATAATGAGGTAAATCTTCTTGACTTAGATAAAAATGAGCTGTTAGATGCATTTGAAGAATTATATGATAAATTTACAAAAATCTCTAGTAAACTCAAAGCATCTAGGAAAACTAGTGATACCCTTGAATTGCATCTCATGGAAGTATGTAAAGAAAATGAGAGCTTAAAAGAAGAACTAGAGAAAGTTCAAACATGCTCTAAGGATAAACCATGTGATTTTGCAAAAAGGTGCATTGTATTAGAAACCAAGGTTGAAGACCTAAATAGGACACTAGAGAAATTCACAAATAGAAGAGATAATTTGAATATCCTACTTGGGCAACAAAAATGCATGTTTAGTAAAACCGGTTTAGGATATGACCATGAACATAGTAATCACAAAATAGAGAAGCACTATAAAAACTTCTTTGCACCACCAAGCAAATCCTCCTCACCTTTTATGAAATGCAATCATTGTGGTACCAAAGGATATAGTGCTTATAAGTGTAGTGTTAGGAAACTAGGACCAAAGGTCTTAAGAAAGGTGTGGGTTCCCAAAGGAACATCCCCACAAGCTAACCTTAAAGGACCCAACATAAAATGGGTACCTAGTTCTCTAAAATGATTTTGTTTTGTAGGTATGCTTCAAGGCAAGCAACACCCATTGGTACTTGGATAGCGGGTGCTCAAAGCATATGACGGGAGACATAACCAAATTTACATCATTCACTCCCAAAAGGAAAGGAAGTGTCACCTACGGAGACAACACTAAAGGAAGAATCCTAGGCATTGGAAATATTGGTAAGAATTCTTCCACCTCCATAAGTGACGTATTGTATGTTGAAGGCCTCAAGCATAATCTACTTAGCATAAGTCAATTATGTGACAAAGGATATAGAGTTTTATTTGAATCAAATTGTTGCATAATTGAGCATAAGACTAATAAGGAAATTAAGTTTGTAGGCCAAAGAATTGATAATATTTACATGATTGATATGGATAGTTTGTCTACAAATGATGAACAATGCTTCATTTCAAAAGAGGATGAAACATGGCTATGGCATAGAAGAATAGCTCATATACATGTAGACCACTTGAACAAACTTGTTTCTAAAGATTTAGTAATTGGTCTACCAAAGCTTAAATTTGAAAATAGATTTTGTGATGCATGTCAAAAGGGAAAACAAGTAAAGGCATCTTTTCAATCCAAAAACATTGTTTCTACTCAAAGGCCTTTACAACTTTTGCACATGGACTTATTTGGACCATCCAAAATCAAAAGCTTTGGAGGTAATTACTATGGTCTAGTTATAGTAGATGACTATTCAAGATATACATGGACATTGTTTCTTGCTCATAAAAATGAAGCATATCATGCATTCAAGAAACTTGCAAAGATTATCCAAAATGAGCAAAACTCAAAAATTACATCCATTAGAACCGATCATGGGGGAGAATTTGAGAATCAATCTTTTGAAAAGTTTTGCGAAAAACATGGTATTAATCACAACTTTTCAGCTCCTAGAACTCCACAACAAAATGGAGTAGTTGAAAGAAAGAATAGATCTTTAGTGGAGCTTGCTAGAACCATGCTAAATGAAAACAATATTGCAAAACATTTTTGGGCCGATGCGGTAAACACCGCGTGTTATGTTATGAATAGATGTTTGATAAGGCCTATTTTAAAGAAAACCCCCTATGAGCTTTATAAGGGTAGAAAACCCAACATTGCATACTTTCATATTTTTGGATGTAAATGTTTTGTGCTCAACAATGGAAAGGATAATCTAGGAAAGTTTGATGCAAAATCTGATGAGGCAATATTCCTAGGATATTCTCAATCTAGTAAATCTTATAGAATTTTCAACAAACAAACAAATACCATTGAGGAATCTATTCATGTCAAATTTGATGAAAATAGCCATAACCCTCCGAGAAAGGAAGATGTTAATGATCTTGTAGGTACCTTCCAAGAAATGAACTTGCAAGACAAAGAAGAAGAAGTCAACAATGATGAAGGTGCAACACAAATTGAGAGACAACAAGATTGGGTAACCTTGAAGGATCATCCCTTGGACAAAATCATTTGAGAAATAACCAAAGGGGTAAGTACTCGAAACGCCATTAGAAATGCATGCAATCACTTGGCCTTTGTATCCCAAATAGAACCCAAAAATATTGATGAAGCCATTATTGATGAACATTGGATGTTGGCCATGCAAGAAGAGTTAAACCAATTTGAAAGAAATGAAGTTTGGAAACTTGTGCCAAGACCCAATAATCATCTAATAATAGGCACCAAATGGGTTTTTAGAAATAAGCTAGATGAAAATGGTATAATAACTAGAAACAAAGCTAGACTAGTTGCAAAGGGATACAACCAAGAAGAAGGAATAGACTATGAAGAAACATATGCTCCCGTAGCTAGGTTAGAAGCCATTAGATTATTGCTAGCTTTTGCATGTTGTATGGATTTCAAACTATATCAAATGGATGTCAAAAGTGCGTTCTTAAACGGCTACATTCAAGAAGAAGTGTATGTAGATCAACCTCCCGGTTTTGAAAATCATAAATTTCCAAACCATGTCTTCAAATTGAGAAAAGCTTTATATGGTTTGAAACAAGCTCCAAGAGCTTGGTATGAAAGATTAAGCAAATTCCTTTTAGAACACAACTTTGAAAGAGGAAAGGTTGATACTACATTGTTTATAAAACGCAAACATAATGACATCCTCTTGGTACAGATTTATGTAGATGACATAATATTTGGTGCTACTAATGAAAATCTTTGTCAAGAATTTACCAAGATTATGCAGAATGAGTTTGAAATGTCCTTGATGGGAGAACTCACCTTCTTCCTTGGACTACAAATAAAACAAGCCATTGATGGAACGTTCATTAGCCAAACTAAATACTGTAAGGAACTACTTAAAAGGTTTGGAATGGATAAGGCAAACGAGATAGCTACACCCATGAGCACATCCTGCTATCTAGACAAAGACGAAAAGGGTAAGGACATTGAAATCACCAAATATCGAGGTATGATTGGATCCTTACTGTATTTAACTGCGAGTAGACCTGATATTATGTTCGCGGTATGCATGTGTGCTAGATATCAAGCATGTCCTAAAGAATCACATTTGACTGCCGTAAAAAGAATTTTGAAATATCTTGTGGGTACTCAAAATGTTGGTTTATGGTATCCCAAAGGCGTTGAATGTAATCTTTTAGGATATTCTGATTCCGACTTTGCGGGGTGTAAGCTTGATAGAAAAAGTACTAGTGGTACATGCCATTTGCTTGGTAATTCCCTTGTTTCTTGGCATAGCAAGAAACAAGCAAGTGTTGCATTGTCAACGGCTGAGGCAGAATATGTAGCAGCTGGTAGTTGTTGTGCTCAAATTCTTTGGATGAGACAACAACTTCTTGATTTTGGCATTACCTTGAATAAAGTCCCCATTAAATGTGATAACACTAGTGCCATTAATATCTCGAAAAATCCAGTAATGCACTCTAGAACCAAGCACATTGAGATTAGGCATCACTTTATTAGAGATCATGTGTTAAAAGGGGATTGTGTGCTTGAACATGTAGAAACTTCTAAGCAACTAGCTGATATTTTCACAAAACCCTTGGCTAGAGAACAATTCATTCACATAAGAAGAGAGTTAGGCATTCTTGATATGTCCAGTTGTGTTTGAATGATAGGATATCTTGATAAGAACTATGTTGAATGGCATGATGCATGGTATATATCACATTTCATGATTGGAACTTTGCTGTATGTAAAATTTGAAGTTTTTGACTCCATAATCGATTATATTGTTAATCCCAATCGATTACTAAGCTTCTGTTTCTAAGATAATCGATTAGAACTCACCCATAATCGATTACAATCATTCTGTTTCTAAGATAATCGATTATCCATGATCAATAATCGATTACGAAGCTTCTGTTTCAAGTTCAAAACGTTTCCTCTTCTTCATAATCGATTACCACATTGCTCCAATCGATTAGGACGATTCTGTTTCTAAACTAATCGATTACCCTAAGCCTCTAATCGATTACCCTCTGTATGAAACGTTTGAAATTCCCCAGAAACAATGACCTAATCGATTACCACCTGTCTCGTAATCGATTAGCGCGCGTTCTGATGAGTCAAAACTCCAATTTCCTAGGCTCACTCGAACAACTCCCTCTCTTAACTCACTTCACTCCTTTCTAAACTCTCTTTCCTCCTTCCTAAACCTAATTTTCAACTATAAATATCCCTTCATTCACCTTCTCATCTCACACTACCTCCTTCCTCTCAAACCTCTCAAAAACTCTCTACCACTTCATCTTCCTCTTTGCCTTTTCCAACCATGTCTACCTCAAGAAATGTCAAGAGAGCTAGGTCCTCTACTGCTCAAGCCCATAACCCCCTTGACTTCTCAAGGTTCTTCTCTTCTCCCAGAGAACTTCAAAATTTTATGAAGAATTTTTCTGAAAGGGAGATTATGACCCCTCATTACACCGTTGCTGACACTTTTGACAACCCAAGCCTCACCTTCACCCAAAGTCTCCACCACTACAACCTTTTCCCCTTCTTATCCCTCAAAGAAGAAGAATACTATCCTGAGCTTATGAGAGTATTCTACTGCAACCTCCACCTTGTCAATGGGATGGTTGAATCCAAGGTGAAAAACACCACCATCAAACTCTCAAATGCCCAATTTACAGAAATTTCCAAACTGCCCCTCAACAATGCTGACTTTGATGGAGGCGAACCCGAGGATGAATGGGGTTTTAATCCCATCACTGCCCGCCGTTCTTTGTGGAAGCCGGCTCCTCCCATGAGCAACCACAAACTAGTTGGCCACTTGACCATGAACAACTGCCTGCTCCACTTCTTCTTGGTCAAGATGATTGTTCCCCGTGGTGGGAACTATGCTCTGGTTGAAGAGGATGATGTCCTCTTAATGTGGGCCATGCTGAACCACAAAGAGATCAACTGGGTTCAGTTGATCAAATTCCACATGCGCTATGCCAAGGACCAGCAGAAGCTCCCTTATGGTATCCTCACCAAAATTTTTAAATTCTGTGGTGTTGATTTGGCAGGGGAACTCTCTGAAAAAGTGCCCCCAAGAGCTTGCATTGGCACTTCCCACCTAAATAAAATGGGCATGGTCAACATTGCTGGAATGTGGATTCTAAGGAGTGACCGGGAACATGGTGCCAACCCCTTTGCTGAACCTGCTGCTCCTCCTCCTCCTCCACCTCAACCACAAGCTGCACCATCAGCCTCTTCATCTGCACCACAAGCTGACCCATTTGCATCTCTCTACGCCCATCTTGATCGCCGCTTCGATCGACTTGAAAACTCCCTCCAAGAGTTTTCAATGACCGAGCAGCAACATTTTGAGATGATGCAGCAGCGTTATGAAGAGCTAGCTCACCAAATTGCAGAAATCCGCTTCTTCAACCCGGATAATTAGATTTTTAGTTATGTTTTGTTTAGCTGTTGGTTGTTTTCTGAATTTTGAATAATTTTACTTCTTGTATTTCCCATTTTTTCAATTCAATAAAAGTATCTTATTTCAGTTTATATTATTTCTCTTCACTGCTCTAATTATTTTTGATGATTACAAAGGGGGAGAAGAATATATGTTCATATGTTGGATAATGCTCTGATACAAATATGGATAATATTGATAGATGCTCTGACTACAATTTTGAATATGCTCTGTTACTAAGAATATGGATAATAGATGCTCTGTTAACAAAATTTGAAAAATATTATCTGTTTGTTAAATTCCTTTTGATAGGGGGAGAGTTATAGATAAGAGATAATAAACAATAGATAAAATGAGATAAGACATTGGCTGCTGAATGTAATTACTCTGATTTTTGAAATTGGTCATCTGCTATTTGAAAAAGAGATAATGTAGCAGAGTTGTTTTTGCAAAAAGATAAGTCTATATTATTTAAACTAACAACCCTCAAGAGATGAACATAGTTATCATCATCAAAAAGGGGGAGAATGTGTTTGAATATGTCAACAGGTCAAAAGATGTGCAAAGATTTTGATAATGACAAGCACTCTTGAAGAAACCGATGCAAAAACAAAGACATGAAATCAGAATTGAAGTAACAACGAAGCTAATCGATTAGGCCATAGATGCTAATCGATTAGGAGCTTTCTGTTTTGGAAGAAATTGCATCAGGTATGAAAGCTAATCGATTAGGGAGCTGAACAATCGATTAGGTACTCACTGGAATTTAGGTAATCGATTATACACCAGAGACTAATCGATTACAACAATCAGAAATGGGACAAAATGCATCAGGTATGAAAGCTAATCGATTAAGGGAACCATATAATCGATTAGGGAGTCACTGGATTTAAGGTAATCGATTGCAAGACATGCTAATCGATTAGGATGCTGCGAAAACAAATTAAATGCATCAGGTACAAGATGCTAATCAATTAGAGGAAGTGAAATAATCGATTAGTGACTCTCTGACTTGAAGCTAATCGATTACAACGCGAGGGTGTAATCGATTACGCTAGTGGAAAAATAGATTTAAGTGGGAAACCAGCTCATGTCTCCACCATTCTTCAAATTTCACTAAGTGCAACGGCTATGATGAACTAGGGCACTCCTCAACAGCTATCTTGGCTCTATAAATTGAAGAGGAACACAAGCACAAAGACACAACTAAGAAGCAACAATTCATAGCTCTATTTTGTGCTTTGTAAGCCTATTTCTTGCATATTGTACTTTCACTTGTATATCCTCTCATCTTGAGAGATTAGAATTTGGGAGAGCTTTTCATTTGTATATCTGCTCTATTGAGAGAGTGTATTGATTGTAAACAAACACCAAACACACAAGTTATTCACTCTAGGTTGAGTGGTTATTCACTCTAGGTTGAGTGGTTACAAAGGTTGTGGATTCAACCTTTGGGATATTGTGAGATTGAGAGATTGGGTGGTTTGCCCTTATACTTGTGAGGATTGGGTTCTTGAGTGTGGGACACTAGGAAGCCGCAATTGCTAAAAGTTGTATCTCTAATCTACAATAGTGGAAATCCTCTAAGTGGGTTGCTTAGAGGCGAGACGTACACCGGGTTGGGTGGAACTCGTTATATCGGTTTGCAAGCTTCTCTTCCTTACTCTTTTACTTTCATTTACTGCATATTTGTTGATTGGTATTGATTGGTTGAGAGGAGCATACTTGAACTTGCTTAACTTGTTATATCTCTAATAGTGCACACCAAGTGTTTGGTAAATTGCTTCAGCAACATTTCTCATTATAGTGCATTGCTTGTTATCCTCCATTCTATTTCACTTGTATAATCTCACCAGCTTGGTTATAAAAATCAATTTCAAAGGTATTCCAATCAAAAGTTTTAAAACTCAATTCACCCCCCCTCTTGAGTATTGAGGCCACTTGAACAACAGCCCTCACATTGCACTCCGCCCTCACACTGCACTCCGCCCCCACAAACCCAATACCGCCCCCATGCATGCAATACCGATCTCTTCAAATCCTCCAAACACCTTTTAATTCCACTTCAGATAGTGGTCAGCCCACTTAATCATATAAAACCAAGAATGATTGGCACAACGAACCAATCAAAGGAGAAAGTTGCCTCCATTACAATAACTTTATATATTTTATTCCAATCAAATGCAAAGCTGACTGTGAAAGGAGTCAAAAGGCTCCATTATTCCACCCAATTCTCCAACCGATGTTTCCACTTAGTTTCCCACTAACTCTCATTATTTAGCCCAGTACTATGTCTCTAAAGAACACACACATACACGAAACATAACCACAGACATACTTCTGTCATTCTTTCCTCTTCCTACAAGCTCTCTCTCTCAATTTCTCTCCTCTCTCACTCGGATTTGAAGCAGGACAGTGAGGGGAACCTCTTTCTTTCCATCCAGGAACTTCATTGAGGTAAGGGGGTATATTCTTGGGTGCTCTGTGGGAAAAACCGAGTGGAGGACAGATTCAATGTTATGTGAATTACATGCTTTAATTATATACATATATATATATATATCTGTTACTAAATGCTTTATATTGTTATCTGTATATGCATATATATATATATATATCTGTTACAGAGTGATGAATTGTGATATGACATGTACTTATTGGACTGAAAATACTAAGAATCATGGGTACCGTGTGATTTCCAGTGAAAAACTATGAGTTTAATGATAACAGGTTCTGTTTTAGGCCAATCCGATCGGTTTTGGTATCATTTCAATCGGATTCTTTAATTACCAACTCATTTTCATTCGGATATAACATATTTCACTCGGAAAACACTCTTTTTCTCTCGGACAGCATCTCCCAAGTCTTATTTTACTCGAAAATCTTTTTCTTAAATTATTTCACTCAGAACTTGACTTAATTTCACTCAGAAAATATAATCATCTTTTACTCAGAACCCCTTTTCAGTAAATTCACTCGGAAAACACCCTATTGCTCTCGGACAGTAGTTTCCCAGTCTTATTTCACTCGGCAAACACTTTATTTTACTCAGCAAGCAGTTATTCTACTCGGAATCATACTTAATTTCATTCAGGAACTCATTTCCACTCAGAATTTAAGTAGCTTCACTCATGAAAACCTTTTTCCAGTGATTTTAACTCGGTAAACACCTTCATTTCTCTCAGAAAACTCCTTTTTGACTGAATACCACTCGGAAATATACTTTATTTCACTTAGAGACTCATTCTCACTCGGATTTACAAACAATGCTACTCAGGAAACCATTTTCCCTACTGACCTCACACGGATTTACATTTTAATTCACTCAAAAATTTGTTTCACTCAGAATTCAAGATATTTAGTTAAGAAAATTATTTTTCAGCTTCTGTTTCACTCGGATTACTTATTGATTTCAGTTAGAAAATTCCGCTCAGTTTATTTCACTCGGATTCATAGCTATCTCATGCGGAAAACTTATTTTTCACTCGGATTCAAGCTGTTCCAGTCGGAAAATAGCATTCCACTTCATTTCACTCGGATCCAAACTTATTTCAGTCGGAAAACAACTTTTCCAGTGTCATTTCACTTGGATTTTTAACCAGAACGTTTGGAGAACCCTTCTCAGCATGATTCCACTCGGAATCATACATATTTCACTCGGATTTGCCCCTGTTTCACTCGGAAAACCTGGTTTTAATGTTTTTCACTTGAATTTTTCATTCGGAAATTATTCCTTAATCCTTTTTGAATTATTAAGATATTATAATTATCATTATTGATCTTTTCTTTTTTTGATTAATATTATTCGTATCATTATTGTTATTCTTATTATTATAACTAGTATTGTTGTTATAGATATCGTTAATATTTTAATTATAATTGATTAAATAAGGATTATATTATTTTAATCTTTATACAAAGTATAAATTCATCTAAGGGATAACTGATATATTTACAAATGAGATAATGCAACGTCTCGAGACATTTGAATGGTTGATGAGATTTCAAGAGCTTATGAATAAGTATGGTGAGACTGGAATCACATAAATACCGAATGATCAAAGATAAAAAGAATGCATTTCGCATCATGAAAATATTTTGACGGAGAAAAAAAAAAGAAAGAAGAAGAAAAAATATATGTCTAGAGCATACACCTGGTACGCTGGAGGACACTCACGTTCGATCTCAGTAGAAGAATCTTGGGAGTACAACTGGAACGGCAACCCAATGGCATCAGAGTCGCGCCTGATAGCCGGGTGAGACGAGGAATTCTAGTGTACTTCGACTAAATGACGGGGTGTAACTATGATCGTAGGGATCCAAGTCTCAAAATGAAATATATATATATTAATGAGAACCAATGAGTTCATTCGTACCTTATGAGCTTGGGCGGACCCTGATCGCTCTAGACAATGGAATGGTGATATTCCATAGAATGAGAAGAAGAAATGATTTCTTGGGCCCACATGCATCATGAGACTTAACCAAAGATAAATCATAATAAATCCAAACTCATGCATTTCATTACAGCATACTTGATTGTTATAATTATGAATATGTTATATGTACAATTTATTTCATGACAAACATGCTTGATTGTTATAATTGTGAATATGCTAAATGTATGATCTATGTGACATTGTATGTTAACTGGATTATGTCCGCACCGGATTAACCAATCAGGGTCTTGGGTTATACTCACCCTTACTGTTGACCATTTTTCAGAGGAATTAGAAACTCAAGAACCCGAGTGTGAAGATCAGCAATACGCTGAACCCATTGAGAATAATCATTAAGGATAGAATATTTATAATCAGACACCGGATAACTGTATAATATTTAAGGGTGCCTGCGTGCCCCATTCTGTTAAGAGTACAATTACTTACAGTTTGTGAATGACTATGTGATATATACAATATTACTTCCGCTGATCTGCCACGTATTTAAAAAAAAAATATTCACTTTTTCTAAAAACTGTTAACACACTCAGTTAAATGGGATGAATCTACAGAAGGATTTGTCTTATCTAACCGAGGGTGTTACAAGGTGGTATCAGAGCATAGTCGATTCATTAAGCTTGTGGAGTGGACCATTAGGTTTCCACGTACTCTAATAGAAATATTAAACAGTCCATAAAACACCTAAGACTAGATTTCCTATGTGGAATTCTCCGCATAACATATACCTAGAACCTCTTTGTTGATATTCCATCAACAATTTCCTAATGACTCACTGAAACAATGATCAAGACGTGGAGGAATTCTTACTCAAATCGTGGAGATGATAGAACAACAAGAATTACCCCATATCTCTACTAAGCAGAGCCAAGGATTAGCTAACTTTCAGCGGAATGATCTTACACAATTCGAAGGAAAGCTACGACAGGAAATCCGTCAAACATTATTGGAACTTGAAGAGTTAAAATAAGAACCGAATTGAAATCTGAGCATAGGACCAAGTAGCTCCGATTGAGATACCATTGGTTAAGACTATTAAGGATATTAGTGGAATTTTTGAAGTTAGTATTAAGCCCAAACTGAGATCCTGTTCGAGAAACAAGAGATGACCTATTTCCTTATTCTCTCTTCATTTTTGTGCATACTAGAGCTTGGGAAAGCTCGGAGCGTAAGGTAAAATTCTCTAATCTTTGCTTCTAGGTTTTGAATTTCTATGTGATTAAGAGCATGTCTTGTGAATAGGTTTTAGGAATAGAAACCATTTTCATGCAAAACCCAAAGGTAGAATACACTTAAGAGTGTTTTAGGATGGATGTGAAGTGGTATACAAAAATTTCAAGATTTGAGACAGAAGATGATGGTTGTTAATGACGATTGGTTGATTCTAGTGGAACCCTAACTTAGGATTTAAGGGAAGTGAATAATAATGTCATGAGAGATGATTTTTAGCGAAAACCCACGATAATGTGTATGTAAGTGTTGTTAATGGAAATTGGTGATTATTAGAAATGATCATTGAATTTTGGTGAAAAACCCTAAGTGTAGTGATTTGAGGATTTTAACTAAGTTGATGATCTTGATGACTTTAAATACTCTAGAATGATTACATATAAGAAAATAAATATCTGAGGCGTTAGGTATTGGTTATTGAGGATTGGTAAAGGAAGTGTATATAAGTAAGTATGTAATTAGAGTAATTAATTTAGACTATTGATGTTATGATAGTAGATTAAGGAAACAATTGATAGTGGATTAAGATATTTGAAATGATAAATAGGCATGTCATTTTGAAATAAGATGAATTGGTGATGATCTTAGATGAAACCAAGAGGCTTATAATGAGTTTGACTAAATTTTAGTAATGATTAAATGATTCATGTGATGATTTGGAAGTCTTAAGGCTAAGGAATCATAGTATTGTTATTGTTAGGTGTGGTTAGCATTTTAAGATTTAAAGAATCTTGGTTTTGGGTAAGGAATTCCCGAAGCCTAACACGAGCGTGTAAATTGGATCTAAACAATTCTAAGGCTTGACAACGAGTTTTGAGGGAATAATGCCCTGTAATGGTACATTAGTAAGTATTTCTCAAAGTTACCCCTACCAACTGAAATAGAGAAAGTTCTAAAGGTCAAGAAGTTGAAATCCCAGATATGTAAAACCAATCAGATTCTGCAAAAGATAGAAACCAATGTGTGCCGTATAGCCTTTCCAAACCTTCATGATGTCCACACATACATACTAGGCCCTGATCATGTTCTGAGTCCCGATCAATTTGTTCTGAAAAGAAAACCTTACCTTTGAAGCATCACCGGTGGAGATTGTTAATCGATGTCAATAATAGTTAAGGGGAAAGGAAATCTCTTTGGTCAAAGTAGTTTGGAGTCAAATGATTGAGACGCTACTTGGAAAGTTGAGAAAAAGATTAGAGGATTGTACTCTCAATTATTCCAACCATGAATTTCGGGACGAAATTCCTAAAAGGGGAGGAGAATGTAACATCCCTCTTTTTAGTAGCAGTCTTATCTAATAAAAATTGAAGTTTAGAAGGTCTGTAAGTGGTAAGAAGTGAATATACACCCCGTTGATAGTCTGTGGTATCTCAGAAATGTCATTTTTGTTCATAATAATGGAATTTATACGGACCATTAGTGAAATTATGCAAATTCCGAGTGAAATAGACTCTGATCCGAGTGACAGAATGAAATTCCGAGTGAAGGATTAGCAATTCCGAGTGAAGGATGAAATTCCGAGTGTAAGGTTATGTTATTCGAATAATATATGACCAAGAAGGTTACTACCGAGTGAAATCTTGGTCTTAGAGACAGCTGGAGTGAAGTGGGTTCAAGGGAACCACTTCTGGATGAATATTTCGAGTGAAAACACCTTTGAAAGACTCATTTCCGAGTCAAACTTTGCTAATTGCTTCTTTTTCGAGTGGTAATCTCTATGATTACAGTATACCAAGTGAATAGACTCAATCAGAATTATAACCAAGTGCAATCCGAGTGAGTTGTCCAACTCAGATCTTCCTAGAGAAGAAGGGAATAGCATTCCGGGTAGAAAGATCTTTGAGTGTGGTGTTTTGGGTAGTAGAGTTCCGAGTAAGGGCATATTTGAATCCAGTATAACCTGTTCTAAGAAGCATGACCCCAAATATGCAATTCCGAGTGAAATATAGAGTAATGGAAGCTCATTCCGAGTGGAATATATAGGGCAGAGATATTTCCAAGTAAGGTTTATGTCTGTTACTCATTTTCCGAGTGGTGAAAGACCTGAAAAGATTCTGAATGAAATGTATTTTGATGAAGGACTTAAAAGGCTTGAGTAGTTAAGTATGAAATAAAACCCGAGTGAATGAAATCCTTTAAGTGATGGAGAGTTTGAATGGTTCCGAGTAGACAAGAATTTAGTAGGTCTGAATGAGAAACCCGAGTGAATGCTGAGGAGTTCCGAGTGAATGAATGCATATGTAAAGTTGATGCCTTCTACCGACTGAAATGTGTTATTAAAATTATTGAGAAATGTTGGTGGAAGAAATAGTCATTAAGTTATGGATTCCGAGTGGTTATATATATATATATATATTGTATGGTTAAAGCATTACTTGGCTTGAATATGAGTGGTGATGAATGAATAATGCTAATTTAGTAGATACCGAGCGGAAAATGGTATTTGAGAACCCATTCCGAGTGAATTGCAGTAGGCAGGGCCATTTCCGAGTAAGTCTATGAGTATGACTCCTCTTCCGAGTGAGAAGTGCTCTACTGGACCAAGTCCGGGTGAGGCTCATACGTGTGTGTCTTTTCCGAGAGGTAATGACCTTAATAGGCTTCGATTGAAATTGTAGTTGAAGAGTTTGGATTCAAACCGAGGGAGAAATATGAGTGGACCGAGTGGAGAAAGTGTTGATTTCTGAATAAAGGATGTTATAATTCTGAGTGGAAACTGTATGAATATGGATACCCTTTTCCAAGTAAGCCTAAGGTGTTATGAAGTCCGAGTAAAAAGTGATTTGATGTTGAGTTGGCTAAGGAATGATTTAGTTAAGTATGAAATAAATAAGAATAGGTTGTTTACCGAATGGAAATCCTGAGTAAAGAGAATCTGACTGAATCCAGAAGAAATCCGACCTAGAGAGGAGAAATCCGACTAGATGTTTTAAGAAGAAATAATCAAGAGTGAGGACCAAGAGAAACGAATCAGTTTTTGAAGATTTCCGAGCCATGAAGGGCGGACTCGCTCAAGCGAATCGGATTTCGCTTAAGCAATCCGATGTCAGCACTTCACACCGGTTGGCCAATTAGGTCGTCCTTAGAGCAGGAGTTCACCCCGGACAGCTCTGAGCCGGTGTTCATCACAACACCGCCCTCTTTACACAGACGGTGTCCTTAAACTCCTTCCTACACACCGTCTGTCACTACACACCGCCCATAACTACACTCCGCCTCACGTTTCACTCCGCCTTCACACTGTACTCCGCCCTCACTCAATACCGCCTCATCTAATACCGCCCTCACATTGCACTCCGCCCTCACACTGCACTCCGCCCCCACAAACCCAATACCGCCCCCATGCATGCAATACCGATCTCTTCAAATCCTCCAAACACCTTTTAATTCCACTTCAGATAGTGGTCAGCCCACTTAATCATATAAAACCAAGAATGATTGGCACAACGAACTAATCAAAGGAGAAAGTTGCCTCCATTACAATAACTTTATATATTTTATTCCAACCAAATGCAAAGCTGACTGTGAAAGGAGTCAAAAGGCTCCATTATTCCACCTAATTCTCCAACCGATGTTTCCACTTAGTTTCCCACCAACTCTCATTATTTAGCCCAGTACTATGTCTCTAAAGAACACACACATACACGAAACATAACCACAGACATACTTCTGTCATTCTTTCCTCTTCCTACAAGCTCTCTCTCTCAATTTCTCTCCTCTCTCACTCGGATTTGAAGCAGGATAGTGAGGGGAACCTCTTTCTTTCCATCCAAGAACTTCATTGAGGTAAGGGGGTATATTCTTAGGTGCTCTGTGGGAAAAACCGAGTGGAGGACAGATTCAATGTTATGTGAATTACATGCTTTAATTATATACATATATATATATCTGTTACTAAATGCTTTATATTGTTATCTGTATATGCATATATATATATATATATATATCTGTTACCGAGTGATGAATTGTGATATGACATGTACTTATTGGACTGAAAATACTAAGAATCATGGGTACCGTGTGATTTCCAGTGAAAAACTATGAGTTTAATGATAACAGGTTCTGTTTTAGGCCAATCCGATCAGTTTTGGTATCATTTCAATCGGATTCTTTAATTACCAACTCATTTTCATTCGGATATAACATATTTCACTCGGAAAACACTCTTTTTCTCTCGGACAGCATCTCCCAAGTCTTATTCTACTCGGAAATCTTTTTCTTAAATTATTTCACTCAGAACTTGACTTAATTTCACTCAGAAAATATAATCATCTTTTACTCAGAACCCCTTTTCAGTAAATTCACTCGAAAAACACCCTATTGCTCTCGGACAGTAGTTTCCCAGTCTTATTTCACTCGGCAAACACTTTATTTTACTCAACAAGCAGTTATTCTACTCGGAATCATACTTAATTTCATTCAGGAACTCATTTTCACTCAGAATTTAAGTAGCTTCACTCATGAAAACCTTTTTCCAGTGATTTTAACTCGGTAAACACCTTCATTTCACTCAGAAAACTCCTTTTTGACTGAATACCACTTGGAAATATACTTTATTTCACTTAGAGACTCATTCTCACTCGGATTTACAAACAATGCTACTCAGGAAACCATTTTCCCTACTGACCTCACACGGATTTACATTTTAATTCACTCAGAAATTTGTTTCACTCAGAATTCAAGATATTTAGTTAAGAAAATTATTTTTCAGCTTCTGTTTCACTCGGATTACTTATTGATTTCAGTTAGAAAATTCTGCTCAGTTTATTTCACTCGGATTCATAGCTATCTCATGCGGAAAACTTATTTTTCACTCGGATTCAAGCTGTTCCAGTCGGAAAATAGCATTCCACTTCATTTCACTCGGATCCAAACTTATTTCAGTCGGAAAACAGCTTTTCCAGTGTCATTTCACTCGGATTTTTAACCAGAACGTTTGGAGAACCCTTCTCAGCATGATTCCACTCGGAATCATACATATTTCACTCGGATTTGCCCCTGTTTCACTCGGAAAACCTGGTTTTAATGTTTTTCACTTGAATTTTTCATTCGGAAATTATTCCTTAATCCTTTTTGAATTATTAAGATATTATAATTATCATTATTGATCTTTTCTTTTTTTGATTAATATTATTCGTATCATTATTGTTATTCTTATTATTATAACTAGTATTGTTGTTATAGATATCGGTAATATTTTAATTATAATTGATTAAATAAGGATTATATTATTTTAATCTTTATACAAAGTATAAATTCATCTAAGGGATAACTGATATATTTACAAATGAGATAATGCAACGTCTTGAGACATTTGAATGGTTGATGAGATTTCAAGAGCTTATGAATAAGTATGGTGAGACTGGAATCACATAAATACCGAATGATCAAAGATAAAAAGAATGCATTTCGCATCATGAAAATATTTTGACGGAGAAAAAAAAAAGAAAGAAGAAGAAAAAAATATATGTCTAGAGCATACACCTGGTACGCTGGAGGACACTCACGTTCGATCTCAGTAGAAGAATCTTGGGAGAACAACTGGAACAGCAACCCAATGGCATCAGAGTCGCGCTTGATAGCCGGGTGAGACGAGGAATTCTAGTGTACTTCGACTAAATGACGGGGTGTAACTATGATCGTAGGGATCCAAGTCTCAAAATGAAATATATATATTAATGAGAACCAATGAGTTCATTCGTACCTTATGAGCTTGGGCGGACCCTGATCGCTCTAGACAATGGAATGGTGATATTCCATAGAATGAGAAGAAGAAATGATTTCTTGGGCCCACATGCATCATGAGACTTAACCAAAGATAAATCATAATAAATCCAAACTCATGCATTTCATTACAGCATATTTGATTGTTATAATTATGAATATGTTATATGTACGATTTATTTCATGACAAACATGCTTGATTGTTATAATTGTGAATATGCTAAATGTATGATCTATGTGACATTGTATGTTAACTGGATTATGTCCGCACCGGATTAACCAATCAGGGTCTTGGGTTATACTCACCCTTACTGTTGACCATTTTTCAGAGGAATTAGAAACTCAAGAACCCGAGTGTGAAGATCAGCAATACGCTGAACCCATTGAGAATAATCATTAAGGATAGAATATTTATAATCAGACACCGGATGACTGTATAATATTTAAGGGTGCCTGCGTGCCCCATTCTGTTAAGAGTACAATTACTTACAGTTTGTGAATGACTATGTGATATATACAATATTACTTCCGCTGATCTGCCACGTATTTAAAAAAAAAATATTCACTTTTTCTAAAAACTGTTAACACACTCAGTTAAATGGGATGAATCTACAGAAGGATTTGTCTTATCTAACCGAGGGTGTTACATGTTACACTAGTATGTTTTGGTATGTGAGTCTTGTGACCTAAATTACCGTAAAAGTCTTGTAGCCGGTTCCCAAACACTCTTGAATTAAGCCAAGAAAAAACCAGAAACAACAGAAATTCACAAAAAATCGAGTTCCTGAATTTTGTTCAATTCTTCATTAATTGTTCTTGTGCTATGATATTTCTAATAAATATGAGAATATTTATTTATTTCTTTATTGTATTTTTATTTTATTAATATTGTATTTTTTTATTTATTATTTTTTCTTATGAAATTTTATTTATAATTTGATTGCCATAATTAGGATCATAATTTCATTTACTTTTTTCTTTTAGTTACTTTATTTCTTGTATTTGGTGTTTGTTATTATTGTTATCATTATTATTGTTATTTGTCATTTTATTCCGTGTTATTTTGCTGTGACATCATATTTAATTAATTAATTAATTTATTTATTTTTCTATATTTTATTTTTTCACACTTTATTTTTCTGTATTTATTTATTTATTTATTTATTTTTCTACACTTTTATTTTTTCTATATTTATTTTTCTGTACTTTATTTTTTCACACTTTATTTTTCTGTATTTATTTATTTATTTATTTTTATGCACCTTTATTTTTTTATATTTATTTTTCTACACTTTATTTTTCCATACTTTATTTTTCTGCATTTATTTATTTATTTATTTTTCTGCACCTTTCGTTTTTCTATATTTATTTTTTTACACTTTATTTTTTTATACTTTATTTTTCTGCATTTATTTATTTATTTATTTGTTTATTTTTTTACACTTTTATTTTTCTATATTTATTTTTTTGCACCTTTATTTTTTACATTTATTTTTTGCACTTTATTTTTCCGCATTTTATTTTTCGGTATTCATTTATTTTCTGCACTTTTATTTTTCTATATTTATTTTTGTGTATTTTATTTTTTTGCACTTTATTTTTTTGTATTTATTTATTTATTCATTTATTTTTCTGTACTTTCTATATTTATTTTTATCCATACTTTATTTTCTATATTGATTTATTTATTAATTATTGTCATACATAAAAAAACCAAACCAAGTCTAATAAATTGTTTTGTCATTTATTTATTTATTTATCCATTTATCTTTCTTTTAAGTTTGAAATAAGATCAATTTGGATGAGACATCTTATTAATCCTATTTTCTAAAAATGGTTGAATAAAAATTCGCTTGTTAGTTCTAATTAATTAAGTATATATATTTCTTTATTTTTATATCGATGTATTTAATTCTATTTTTTTTGTTATGTCTATTTATTTTTACTTTTATTTATTATTATTATTATTATTATTATTATATTTATTTTTGGAAAAATGTGAACCATGTATTTCTCAATAAATCAATGGATTGTCTTTCAATCACTCGTAAAATAATTTAGATGAGACGTCTTATTATTTTTATTTTCTGGCTATCTTTTAAGTACTTATATGTTTGTTTCCCTTCAAACTCAGAGAATAAAAATAATTTAGACGAGACGTCTTATTATTTTTATTTTTATTTTTTACTATTTTTTAATTACTTGTCTACTCATTTTCCTTCAAACTCGTAAAATAATTTAGACGGGGCGTCTTATTTTAATTGCCTTTAATTACTTGTCTGTTTATTTTTCTTTTTAGAAAAATCAAAAAAATAAAAAAAATAATTTAGACGAGAAATCCTATTATTTTTTTGTTCTATTTTTTGATAGTCTTTTAATCAATTATTTGTTTATTTTCCTTTGAATTCAAAAAATGAAATAATTTAGATGATACGTCTTATTATTTTATTTTATTTCTATTTATTTTTTAAAACGTCCTTATTATTGTTTTGTTCAAGTGTACATTGTCGGTAAATAACGTGTATTAGTGTTGTTTTTTATAGGATGAAATATTTAATAATCATTTAAAAATTATGCATGATCAATTTGGGTATCTATTTTAGGACGGACAATGTGAGATGCTAATACCTTCCCCATCTGTAATTCGACTCCCGGACCAAATCAGAATCTCATTTTAAAAATCAGCGTCATTTAAAGGTTTTCCTGATATTTTTCTTAATAAATATTAGTGGCGACTCTCTGAGTCCTCTAGTTTTTCTAAGGCTGAAACATCCCGGCTAAAATAAGAACAAACCCGAGACTGGGGAAAATTTTTCCAAAATTCACAAGGCATCTCATACATATAATTACCGATTCAAATACTAGTGTCACACGCCAAATGCTTTCAGCATCCTTACTCATGCATATCATGCAATATATTATCATTAAATTATGGACAGAATCGGTATAACCACATTCACAATATTAACTCATGCATCTCATGCATCATTATATAAAGTCACACACGGAAATCACCATGGTAAACGCATATCACATACACTCAACCTTTTTCTTACAGTACATGCATCTTATGCAATCAGCATTCATATCATTGGAACTCAATAAGGTAGGCTCTTATCTCATGCAATCGGCGTTCTGACTTACAGTAACATGCATCTCATATAATCACACACGGGAATCAACAACAATCCTTAACATATATATCTCATGCAATCACTCAGCATTCTCAAGATTATCATCATGCATTTCATGGACGAAAATCGACATGCATTACACAATTCATAGTCATCACACATCTGGGCATTACGTAAACTATTACTCAATCGAAATACAACTATCAACGCATTTCAAATCATAAGCATCTAACATGACATTATCACTCGGAACCCGTCCATAAACCATGCATTTGAGATATAAAATACCCCTCTACCTAGAATGAAGATTCCAGAAGCTCTTTGAGCTCTCAACTCCGATTAATTGCTCCCGATCGATCCTCCAGTCACCCTTCTTCACTGAACGACCCAGTCATTATACTCTGCACAGCTTTGGAGGAACACCGAGCCACTCACACTCTCAAACAACTCTGCCTCCGAGACACCCACGCTCTGCATGCAAGAACAGTGTGGAGTTCCAAGCCTCCAATGCACAACACTGTCCACTCACTCGGTCCAGTGGAGGATTCCAAATGTTGTTCCCACACTCGAACAATCCAGTCCTCACCAACAATGGAGGACTTCCAGCTCCCAGGCACCCAATGCTGTTTTCTCCCTCACGAGCAGCTCCGCCTCAACAATAGTGGACCATTTCCACAACTCTGAGGCATCCCCACGCTGCAGACTTCCCAATCGAGACTCTGACCGTCTTCGAATGGAAGAAGAAGAAGAAGAAGGAGAAGAAGGAAACGAAGAACAGCAGATGAAGAAAGCTGGTTGCATGCACGAAGGGAAGAAGTGCTCACTCTCTTAGACTTTTCCCCAACAGCGTGAAAATGAAGGAGTGAGAGAGAACCGAAGCTCTTTATACCATCAAGGGCACATGCGTCATTTTCCTGGCATTATTATTATTATTCAGCCCTTAGCTTAATCAGCAATTAATCTGAATTAACCATTAATCTTAATCGGCAACTAATCTCAGTCGGTAATTAAATTTAAAATCAGGATGTTACAAAGGCCACCCAAAGGCCTTATTCCAATAAGGTTTCATTTCCTTTTTTATTGTCTTCTCCCAGTCCACATCGTGACCCGGGACCTCGGTCACGATAGTTGGCGACTCCAATGGGGACTTTTGAGAGCCAAGCTCATTAAATTGATCTTGTGTATTTTTATTAATTATTAATTATTTCATCCTATTTATTTATTTATTTTGTTATTCTCGTTGTTTAATTAATCTTCTGTTTATTTTTGATTTATATTGTTTGCGTTTTTCCTACTTCTTTATTGCTTTAATTTAGAACCACAGGGTAGAAAACATGTGTTATTTGTTTTGTCTTGTGTTTGTTCATTGTGCATGATGGGTAAAAATTCAAGTATGAATGCCCCACACACATAATACTCACTTTATTGCACACAGTATTGAGAAGGGACCCTATACCGGGCCCCGCAAAAGACATAAGTTAGGAGAGATTATTAGCGGTGTCATCTGGGACATTCGTTCCCATCTTGATTCACGTGAAAATCTCAACCGGAGTGTAATTCTATTTATGATGCCCACACCAAATAGGAATCCTTACTGTTTTGATCAGCTCATAAATAAAATCTTAGCTTTGGTGACCTTTTTAGAACTAAGAAGAACAACCATTAGTGAGGAATCACATTAAAGAAAAACCTTAGAACCCACTAAACGGTCTTTTAAGAAAAACCTGACTTAAGACACAATGGAGTAAACATTCACTTTACTTTTTACTCATTCGAGCAAATAAATTGTCAAGTTATTTACCTTTTTTATTAAAAAAATCTTTTAAAAAAAATAATTTACAAGTTGTGTGACGTCCTACGTCTTTTTGCCTTTATTTATATCCGTTTAATTATTTTTCACAATAAATTTTTCACGTTTAATAATAATTAATTAGGTCCTAATGTAAAATAATATTTATTTTTCTTAAGCATACTCAAAATAATAAATGATAGTAAATAAATCAAATAATAAAATGGAATTAATTAGAAAAAGTGGAAGAAGAAAATGAAGTCAGGGGTCACTCGCTTGAGCGGGACCCTGATTCGCTTAAGCGAAATCAGTGAAGGTCGCTTAGGCGAGTTCCGACTCGCTTGAGCAAGATCTACATTTTAAACCTGAGCGAACTACGGGACATGCAAGGAAAATTCACAACAATTCAGTCTTTTACTCGGAAATGGTCCTCTCGGTCATATCTCACTCGGGAACAACTTAACCTTCCTTCACTCGGAAGGGGCTCTCTCGGTCATGCCTCACTCAGAAACATCCTAACCTTCACTCAGAAGTGAATCTCTCGGTCATGCCTCACTCAGAAGCATCCTAACCTTCACTCAGAAGTGGATTTCTCGGTCATGCCTCACTCAGGAACAACCTAACCTTCACTCAGAAGTGGATCTCTCGGTTATGCCTCACTCGGAAACACCCTAACCTTCACTCAGAAGTGGATCTCTCAGTCATGCCTCACTCGAAAACATCCTAACCTTCACTCAGAAGTGGATCTCTCGGTCATGCCTCACTCGAAAACACCCTAACCTTCACCCAGAAGTGGATCTCTCAGTCATGCCTCACTCGGAAACATCCTAACCTTCACTTAAAAGTGGATCTCTCGGTCATGCCTCACTCGGACGAGACTGAATCCGCTAGGGCAAGATTCGTCCAGTAATCAGCTATACTACAATAGACACAATTCATCCCTTTTTCATCATTCATGACCCATAATTATTTACAAAACCTGTCTATAGCAATTTATCAATTACATCTACTATTGGCTCCGTGCCAATATATGTATATATCAAATTCATGAAAATCGACACCGATCATATCGGCATCACCACCATACCACTTTAGCAACATGAATTCATATCCACATTAATCAACATACCAATTCTAGATTAGTTCACACACACAAGCAACATATTATAGCATCACATACACAGAAAACTCATTACACACATAATTCATTTCATAATTCCTTGGTTCCTTGGCATCAATCCTCTGCTTGGCGCACCTCCGGGGCTCCGACCTCTTCCCTGTCACTGGTTACTAAATTAGAAAAAAACCACAGCAAGGGTGAGTGTTTGGCATCATAATTAATCTAGAACGGAAATTAAATAACCAAATGCATGTGTATAAACTCCATCCGAATGCTTTATTCTCAAATTACAAATCACAATCAGCAAATATAATTAAGTACATACACATCATCACACAATACTAATAATTCCATCAATTATCACCACTGACTCTCACACAAAATCGATGCCTAGTATCCGGATACTAAAGGATCGGCCTTCAGCTGGGGGTCCTACTTGACACCCTGTGAACCCTGCTTGGTTCATCGAGTCCTGCTTGACTCTCCACCTCAACCGCTGGGTCCTACTTGACCACTGGGTAGCTCAACTGGCCACAAAAACCACGGGAGCCGGAAATGAGGGCCTATACATACCGTCGGCCGTCCCACACCACGTAATCATACATATATAATTCCCATTCCTCAACAACAGCACATACTCATCAAATGGGCGACCTACTTGTCAAGCCCGAAATCACATGCCACTATACACATCGGTTTGTCACAATGTACAACATGTCATTCTTATAGTCATCATAAACCATACACAATTTGCATTTATACATGCATACACATACAACTATCATCCAGTAATATTTCTTACCATTTTCATAATTGATTCGACGACCCGGACCCAAAATATGTACGTATTCTAATTAATTACAACTCGAACACCCCCTTACCTCGATTCCAAGCTTCAACGATTTGTTCTTGATGCCGATTGTGACCTCTAAGTGCTGGGTTCAAGGTTTTATCTCCGAATCCAACACCCGCTTCGTCACTCGGTCCTCTAACGTTCGCTTCGCTACCTACGGAGGTCGAAATGCAAAACCCATAAACGTGATATTACCCTTGTTATATCAAATACCGTTTTTTAAGCTCCCATGCACAGGAGGAATGGAAAATGGAAGCTTGCCCCACCATGCATGGCCATTCGGTTAGGGAGTGAAAATGAAAAGTGAGGGGATAACTCAATTCAAATGGTCCGTTGTACTCACCTCGAAGCCACGACCTCAAAAACGGGGTTATTTCGAAGTTTTGACGCGGAATAAGTCTTCCCTTGGAGCATGCAAGTCTCGGCAGTGTGAGGGAGGAGAAGAAGAAGAAGAAGAAGTTGGTGTGAAATGAATGAGGAAGAAGAAGGAATTTTAATTATTTAAGACTCAAGGGCAAAACTGTCTTTTCCCTATTTCTTTTATATTTTCTTTGAAAGTTTTAATTAAACTTTTACCTTTTACCCCCATCGGTAACTTCTAAATTTACCTCCTTCTAATTTTACCTTATTTAACTCTTTTGTAATTAATCAACCAAATAAATTTATTTATTTCCACAATAGTTAATTATTTATAATTGCCTTTATATCAAATAAATCTCTAAAACAATTAATATTTTCCGCTAATCATAATTTTACTAAAATATTAGGGATGTTATAAGTTGATTATCTAACTTTTCATTATTTTGTTGTACAAAGGTGAAAGTTAAAGTTTGATAAGTATCAACATGGAAATGGAAATTAACATGAGACTTGATAAAGATACAATTAAAACATAAGGTTTAAGAAAATTGTTACACCTTAAGGTCAGGAAGGTTGATACTCATAAATTACAAGCATTGGGAAAGAAGTTGAGCCTTACACAGAAGATGACATTTGCAGGGAAATATGGGAAAATCTTGAAGCTCTTAGAGGTCAAAGTACAGATAGAGGCAATCGCTGCTCTAGCACAATTTTATGAGCCTCCTTTCTAATGTTTCACTTTCAAAGATGTTCAGTTAGCTCCTGCACTTCAAGAGTTTGAGCAAATACTAGGTTTACAATTGGAAAATCAAAGACCTTATTGTCGAACTGAGCATCGAGCATCTATCTTTGTAATAGCTCGTATTCTTAAGTTAAATCCTAAAGTGTTAAAAAGGGCACAGTTAAATAGAAATCAAGTCCCGGGGTTTGCGCAAGGATTTTTGGAGCAGCAATTGCACGACTTGGTGGCAAGAGAAGATTGAGATGCATTCATGGATACATTGGCACTAACTATTTACGGTGTGGTTTTGTTCCTAGCCTTGATAATTATATTAATTACAAGGCAATTGATGTTTTTCTTTCTCAAAAGCTCAGGGAAGAAAATCCTATCACCATTATCCTGACCGATGTCTACTGCACGCACTACAAGCAAACAAGTAATTTATAGAGTTTTTTTTTGCAATTTGCGGCAGGTTTTGACCTCCACAAATTGATTTCTGGCGTTTCTAAAAACCGCTATAGTTAGCATCGCCACAAGGTAATTTGTGACAGTGTTTTGGGACCTCCATTATCATGGACTGAACCTCTACTATTTGTGGAGGTTTTTAACAGGAGGTTTTGAACCTCCTCCACTAGAAGAGGTTTTTTTATGGAGGTTTAAGCCTTCTTTATTTATAGAGGTATTTTATAGGAGGTTTTAAACCTTTTTTATTAGAAGAGTTTTTTATGGAGGTTTAACCTCCTTAAATAAAGGAGCTTTTTTACCGGAGGTTTCTAACCTCCTTTTTTAGAAGAGGTTTATATATAGAGCTTTAACCCTCATATATCGGTGGAGGATTTTAACCTCTTCTTTCTATTGATAATAGTTTTTTTTGGGAGTTGCTAGTTTTATTTTCCTAATTTTACTATAGTAGTTAAAACCACCACAAAATTAATCCTACATAGCAAAGTTTAGGTTACTAAAACTTTTATCCTAAAATATAATATTAGATATTAACTTGATTAGTGTAATTTACCTTCAATAATATACTAATGTGATGATTGATAATGTAAAGAGTTATTTTTAAAGAGATGGAAAGAAGAAAAGAATAAAAAGAAAAAAAAAATATTATCACAATCACAAGTAATATTACTCTTCATTCAAAAGTACACTTGTACACTTTAGCATTACAAAAAGGCTTCAATATCATGAAATTTTTACTCGAGAAACAGAATAATAGCAGGGGAATGAACCAAAAGACTAGATGTAACAAATTGAAAGTTCATTTCTTTTGAACAAAGTCTTTGACTCTGTATAGTTGGGAATGAACAACGAGGTTGCATTAGGTTGATAGAAGTATTTTTAGTAACATCCTTGCAATGGATTTATGTTGATGCCAGAGAGAACTTATTTGAAATGACGCCATGAATACACTGGCACTTGAGGTGTTTCAATATTAGAATTAAAGCCTAGCTTCAAGGAAGTTGGACAACGAATCACTTTTTGGCTAATTTCAACACGTTACTAACAAGATGTAAAGATCCAATCATAAGGACCTGATGTATCAGCCACACCAATTTGTAGTCACACATCTATATTATACATGTATATAATATAATATAATACTTGGCTTACATATCTTTTCATTCCTAATTTTTTTCTTTTGGTCTTACCATTAAATAATCTGTTAATTGATGATTATGTTAGACATTTGTAGTTCTCCAGTATGACAATGTTGCCTAGAAATGAACTGATTGATTTTGTTGCACTCTGTCCTGGAGCCATTTGATTGTAATTGGCAATGAGGACACTAAACTATGTTTGCAATTATTAGTACTCATTTCCATGTCATGTTTTAGTTCTTCAGAAACATTGTCAGTGCTTTTCACTTTTTTCCAAGTAACCACAAACAAATTAGTCAAAGTATCAAAAAGTTTTAACTTAAAATCAAAAAAGAAAACAAAAAAATATCAAAGGATAGACACATTGTCATTCCTTCATTATGCAATAAAAGTGAATGTGAAAACCTATTAAGTAAGACAAACTTAGGCAATCACTTCAATGAATATATTAGTAGCAGCCCCAATTTTTCCCCTACCTCACCCTTATTTTTATTCTCTCTACACACTAAAAAATCCCCTTGCTGTTCTTTATTGAGAAACATGATTCAAAGAAAAATAAAAGGTAGATTTGAGAGAATTTGAGAGAAAAGTAAAATGTATTAATCTGGACATGCTAAAAGTGATTTTACAAGAGGAGTAATAAGGCTTATATAACCAATAGAACTAACTAATTTTTACATCTCTAACTTGAGTCTTTTGGCCGATTAGTTCAAAACTAACAAGTTCAGAATTTTAAAGAAAAAATTGGGCAAGAGGTAACTAGTGTATTCTAATTTCTATATCAATAGTTCCCCTATCTCCACCAATATTTATGGTTTATTCTATTTCATAATGTGGCACCCTTAATCCAGTAAATAATATTAAAGACATTATTAATTAGATAATGAAAACGAGGATAAATTTTTCGTAATTTAAACAATTGTCGGAAGAAGAACACCACAATTAAAAACTTCAACAATTAACCCCGAACCTTTTTAAAGATCTATCTTATATATGAAGATATAAGAAGGCATGTATCTTAAACAAATGTCTACATAGAACAATCATGTGTTTGAATATGATTTCAGGATCAAGGATTTTGATAATGACAAAGGACTCTTAAAGAAAGTCTTGCAAAAACAAAGAAGACATGAAACAGTACAAAGCTAATCGATTAGGAAGCCCAGTCTAATCGATTAGAGTCATTCTGTTTTGGAAGCAATTGCATCAAGACACAAGCTAATCGATTACAGCAATTGAGATAATCGATTAAAGAGCTACTAGAGTTAATCTAATCGACTACAAACATTAAATAATCGATTACCAATATCAAAAATGGCATTAAAGGCATCAGGTATAATGACTAATCGATTGAGGGAATTTATCCAATCGATTAGAAGGCTACTGGATTTAAGCTAATCGATTACTATACAAAATAATCGATTACAAAGCTGCGAAGCCAAATTAAATGCATCAGGTATAGTTGCTAATCGATTGCAGGCCAATATGTAATCGATTAGATGCCCTCTGTTTTGAAGATAATCAATTACAGCTCGAGGGTGTAATCGATTACGATAGTGGGAAAATACTTTTAAGTGGGAAACCAGCACATATCTCCACCATTTTTCAGAACCCCACGAAGTGCAACGGCTAGGAAGAAGAAAGGCACTCCTTAAGCTTTCAAATGGCTCTATAAATTGAAGAGGAACTCAAGCACAAATGATACACCAAGAAGCTACAATTCCTTTGCTCACTCTTGTGCTTTGTAAGCTCTATTCTTGTATATCTTGAGATTTCATTTGTATATCCTCTCTTCTTGAGAGATTAGAAATTGTGTGAGCTATCATTTGCTTATCTACTCTATTAAGAGAGTCATTTCCTTGTAAACACTTCAACAAACACAAAAGATTTTCACTCTAGGTTGAGTGGTCACAAAGGTTGGGGTTCAACCTTTGGGTATTGAGAGTTTGAGAGATTGGGTGGGTTTCCCTTGTGCTAGTGAGGATTGAGTTCTTGAGTGTGGGACACTAGGAAGCTGCAATTGCTCATAGCTTGTATCTCTAAACTTCAATAGTGGAAATCCTCTAAGTGGGTTGCTTAGAGGCGAGACGTACACCGGTGTTGGTGGAACTCGTTATATCGGTTTGCAAGCTCCTCTCCCATACTCTTTTACTTTCATATACTGCAATTGGTTGATTTGTGTTGATTGATTAAGAATTGCATACTTGAGCTTGTCTAATTAGATACATTTCAAATACTGCCCACCAAGTGTTTGTTAAATTGCTTCAGCTATATTTATCCTTGTTGTGCATTGCATACTACCTTTAACTTGATTTAACTTGCATTCTCTTGTAAACTTGGATATAAAAATCAAGTTCAAAGGCATTCCAATTCAAAGTTTTTAAAACTCAATTCACCCCCCCTCTTGAGTATTGAGGCCACTTGAACAATAAGTGGTATCAGAGCTTGACTCTTGTTAAATAAAGCTTAACAGCTTCAAGAGACTAGATGGCCTCAAGTTCTCATAACATTTTTCCCGAGGGTGGTGCTATAAACAGACCTCCCACTTTCAATGGGGAAGGCTACGCATTTTGCAAAGAAAGAATGAAAATCTTCATTCAATCCATTGATTTGAGAATTTGGAATGCCATTGAAAATGGTCCTTATATACCAATGCATACTGTTGATAGTAAGAATGTGGAAAAGCCTATAGATGAATGGACCAGTGATGAAGAAAAGAAAGTACAATATGGCTATAAGGCAAAGAATCTAATCACTATGGCATTAGGTCAAGATGAATTCTTTAGAATAATGACTTGTCAAACCGCTAAGGAAATGTGGGATACTCTACAAGTAACTAACGAAGGTACTAACGATGTGAAGGACTCCAAGATTAGTACCTTGACAAGTCAATATGAAAGCTTTAGAATAAACTCAAGAGAATCCATTGTAGATATGCAGAAAAAATTTACTCTTATTATTAATCATCTCATTACTCTTGGCAAAGTTTACACTAACAAAGAACTTGTGCATAAAGTTTTAAAAAGTCTTAGCAGGGAATGGCAACCACTTGTCACAACCATAAAACAATCTCCAAGCATCAATGAGATGTCTCTTGCAACACTCTTTGGAAAATTACAAGAGCAAGAGCAAGAACTAAAAGCATTGATGCTAGCGGAGGAAGAAGAAAAATCTTCCAAAAAGAAAGGCTTAGCACTCAAAGCCACCTCTATACATGAAGAAGAATCATGCAGTGACATGGATGAAGAAGAGGAATTTGGGCTGTTTGTAAAATGATTCGGAAGATTCATGAAGAACAAAAGATTCCAAAAGAACTTTAAGCCCCAAGGTAAGAAGCCAACTTTAAATGAAATTTCTTCTTCACCTAGTTGTTTCGAATGTGGCAAGGAAGGGCACTTCAAGGCCGATTGCCCAAATCTTAAAAAGAAGGGCAAGGATAAACGAGGAAGAAGAAGAGCTTACATCGATTGGGATGAGAACGATGTAAGTAGCTCCGACGATTCGGAAAATGAGGAAGCAAATCTTTGCTTAATGGCCAATCACCAAGAAGAAGATAATGAGGTAAACCTTCTTGACTTAGATAAGAATGAACTACTAGATGCTTTTGAGGAGTTATATGATAAATTTATAAAAGTGTCTAATAGGCTTAAGTCATCTAGGAAAACTAGTGACACCCTTGAAATACATCTTATGGAGGTATGTAAAGAAAATGAAAGCTTAAAAGAAGAATTAGAGAATGTTCAAGCATGCTCTAAGGATAAACCATGTGACTTTGCAAAAAGATGCGTGATGTTAGAAACAAAGGTTGTAGATCTAAATAAGACATTATAAAAGTTCACTAATGGATGAGACAATTTGAATATCTTGCTTGGACAACAAAGATGCATGTTTAATAAAACCGGGCTAGGATATATTCAAGAAAATAGCAATCACAAAAGGGAAAAACACTATAAAAATTTCTTTGTACCACCAAGCAAATCATCTTCACCTTTTATGAAATGTCATCATTGCGGTTTTAAAGGCCATAACTCTTCTAATTGCAATGTTAGAAAATTAGGGCCAAAGGTTATGAAAAAGGTGTGGGTTCCCAAAGGAACATTACCACAAGCTAACCTAAAAGGACTCAACATAAAATGGGTACCTAATTCTCTAAACTAATCTTATTTTGTAGGTATGCTTCAAGGCAAGCAACACCCATTGGTACTTGGATAGCGGGTGTTCAAAGCATATGACAGGAGACATAAGCAAGTTTACATCATTCACTCCCAAGAGAAAAGGAAGTGTCACCTACGGAGACAACACCAAAGGAAGAATCCTAGGCATCGGAAATATTGGTAAGAATTCTTCCACATCAATAAGTGACGTGTTGTATGTTGAAGGCCTCAAACATAATCTACTTAGCATAAGTCAATTATGTGACAAAGGATATAGAGTTTTATTTGAATCCAATTGTTGTATAATTGAGAATAAGCTAAACAAAGAGGTCAAATTTGTTGGAAAAAGGATTGATAACATTTACATGATTGATGTGGATAGTTTGTCTACAAATGATGAACAATGTTTCATTTCAAAAGAGGATGAAACTTGGCTATGGCATATGAGAATAGCTCATATACATGTAGACCATTTGAACAAACTTGTTTCCAAAGAATTAGTAATTGGATTACCAAAGCTTAAATTTGAAAATAGATTTTGTGATGCATGTCAAAAGGGAAAACAAGTAAAGGCATCTTTTCAATCCAAAAATATTGTTTCCACACAAAGGCCTTTACAACTTTTGCACATGGACTTATTTGGACCATCCAAAATCAAAAGCTTTGGAGGTAATTACTATGGTCTAGTTATTGTAGATGACTATTCTAGATATACATGGACATTGTTTCTTGCTCATAAAAATGAAGCATATCATGCATTCAAGAAACTTGCAAAGATTATCCAAAATGAGCAAAATTCTAAAATTACATCCATTAGAACCGATCATGGGGGAGAATTTGAAAATCAATCTTTTGAAAAGTTTTGCGAAAAACATGGTATTAATCACAATTTTTTAGCTCCTAGAACTGCACAACAAAACGGAGTAGTTGAAAGGAAAAATAGATCCTTGGTGGAGCTTGCAAGAACCATGTTAAATGAAAACCATATTGCAAAACACTTTTGGGTCGATGCGGTAAACACCGCTTGTTATGTAATGAATAGATGTTTAATAAGGCCCATTCTAAAGAAAACCCCCTATGAACTTTACAAGGATAGAAAACCTAACATTTCACACTTTTATATTTTTGGATGTAAATGTTTTGTGCTCAATAATGGAAAGGATAATCTAGGAAAGTTTGATGCCAGATCTGATGAGGCAATCTTCCTAGGGTACTCTCAATCTAGTAAATCTTATCGAATCTTCAACAAACAAACAAACACCATTGAAGAGTCTATTCATGTTAAATTTGATGAAAATAGCCATAACCCTCCGAGAAAGGAAGATGTTGATGATCTTGTAGGTACTCTTCAAGAATTGACCTTAGATGACAAGGAAGGAGAAATCAAAGACACAAATGAAGCCAAACATGAGGAACCACAACAATGGATCACTTTGAAGGATCATCCTCTAGACAAAGTCATAGGTGAAATAACTCAAGGTGTAAGTACTAGAAATGCTATTAGAAATACTTGTAATCACCTAGCATTTGTATCACAAATAGAACCCAAGAACATAAATGAGGCTATTATTGATGAACAGTGGATGTTGGCCATGCAAGAAGAGCTAAATCAATTTGAAAGAAATGAAGTTTGGGAGCTCGTGCCAAGACCCAATGATCACCAAATAATAGGAACCAAATGGGTTTTTAGGAATAAACTGGATGAAAATGGAATAATTACTAGAAACAAAGCTAGGCTAGTAGCTAAAGGCTATAATCAAGAAGAAGGCATTGATTATGAAGAGACGTATGCACCCGTAGCTAGATTAGAAGCAATTAGACTACTATTAGCCTTCGCATGCTGTAGGGACTTCAAATTGTACCAAATGGATGTTAAAAGTACTTTCTTGAATGGATACATTCAAGAAGAAGTATATGTTGATCAACCTCCAGGTTTTGAAAACCATCAATTTCCAAATCATGTTTTCAAATTAAAGAAAGCTTTGTATGGTTTGAAACAAGCTCCAAGAGCTTGGTACGAAAGGTTGAACAAATTTCTTTTAGAAAATCATTTTGAAAGAGGGAAGGTTGATACAACTTTATTCATAAAGCACAAAAAGAATAACATACTATTGGTACAAGTTTATGTTGATGATATAATATTTGGTGCCACTAATGATTCAATGTGCAAGGAGTTTACTAAGCTAATGCAAGAAGAATTTGAAATGTCCATGATGGGGAACTCACTTTCTTCCTCGGACTACAAATCAAGCAAACCAATGAAGGCACATTCATAAATCAATCCAAGTACTGCAAAGAACTACTCAGAAAATTCAATATGGATAAAGCAAATGATATAGCCACACCCATGGGCACTTCATGCTATTTGGACAAGGATGAGAAAGGTAAGGATGTTGAACTCACAAAATACAGAGGTATGATAGGATCCTTACTTTACTTAACCGCTAGTAGACCGGATATCATGTTTGCTGTGTGTATGTGTGCTAGATACCAGGCTTGTCCTAAGGAATCACATCTAACTGCAGTAAAAAGGATAATGAAATATTTAGTTGGGACTCAAAATGTTGGTTTATGGTACCCCAAAGGGGCTGAATGTATTTTAGTTGGTTACTCTGATTCAGACTTTGCAGGATGTAAACTTGACAGAAAATGCACTAGCGGAACATGTCACTTGCTTGGTAGTTCTCTTGTTTCTTGGCATAGCAAGAAACAAGTAAGTGTTGCGCTATCAATAGCTGAGGCAGAATATGTTGCAGCTGGTAGTTGTTGTGCTCAAATCCTTTGGATGAGACAACAACTTCTAGACTTTGGAGTTGTATTGAACCATGTGCCTCTTAAGTGTGATAATACTAGTGCTATCAATATCTTAAAAAATCCTGTAATGCATTCTAGGACTAAACATATTGAGATTAGGCATCATTTCATTAGATACCATGTATTAAAAGGAGACTGTGTAATTGAGCATGTTGAAACTTCTAGGCAACTAGCAGATATTTTCACCAAACCTTTAGCTAGGGAGGAATTCATCCATATTAGAAGAGAATTAGGAATTCTTGACATGACCAATTATGTTTGAATGATGAAGTATTTTGATAAAAGCACTGTTGTATAGCATGTTTGTATGAATTTGGTATTATCTGTGGCATGATTCTTTAAGACTGCAAACTTCCTTTGAGAAAAATGCATAAAAGTGAATTTTTGACCCATATAATCGATTACTCAGCTCCTCATAATCGATTAACATGGTTCTGTTTTGTTGATAATCGATTACCCTTTGATATCTAATCGATTACAATGCTTCTATTTTAAACTAATCGATTACTTTCTAATCCATAATCGATTACACAGCCTCTGTTTCAGGTATAAAACGTTTCATCCTCTCACTAATCGATTACCATACTGTTTCAATCGATTAGGACGATTCTGTTTCTTCACTAATCGATTATTCCATTTCAATAATCGATTGCACACTGCTCGAAACCCTTCAAATTCCCCAGAAACAGTGAGCTAATCGATTACCCATGTCTCGTAATCAATTAACATCGGTACTGCAGAGTCAAAACGCATGTTTCCGAGGTCTGCTCGAATTCTTCACTCCCTTAACTCACCTTACTCTCTTCTAGACCTAATTTCTATCTATAAATACCCCTCTCTTCACCCTCTCAACTCACACTACCTCCTTCCTCTTTCTCATTCTCAAAAGTTCCCAATAACTCTTCTCCTCTCCTCATCCTTTTCTACATTCCTTGTCAATGGCTTCCTCCTGCACCGTTAAACGAGCAAGGTCCTCCATGGCTCAGGCCAACAACCCCCTTGACTTCTCAAGGTTCTTTTCCTCCCCTAGAGACCTCCAACACTTTGTTAAAAATTTTTCTGAGAAAGAAATCATGACTCCCCACTTCACTATTGCGGAAACCTTTGATAACCATAGCCTCACCTTCACCCAATGCCTCCACCACTACAACCTTTTTCCCTTCCTCACCCTCAAGGAAGAAGAATATTATCCTGAACTCATCAGGGTGTTCTACTGCAATCTCAAACTGGTGAATGGGATGGTCGAATCCAAAGTGAAAAACGTGACCATCAAGCTCACCAATGCCCAATTTGCAGAAATCTCTATACTGCCGCTTAACAATGCAGATTTTGATGGAGGAGAACCAGAAGATGAATGGGGCTTCAATGCTCTCACTGCTTAATCCTTGTGGAAAGCTGACCGACCCAGGAGCAACCACAAACTGGTAGGACATCTGACCATGAACAATCGTCTTCTCCACTTTTTCTTGGTCAAAATGATAGTTCCTCGTGGTGGGAACTATGCCTTGGTGGAAGAGGATGATGTCCTCTTGATGTGGGCAATGCTGAACCACAAGGCAATTAACTGGGTTCAATTGGTCAAGTTCCATATGCGCCACGCAAAGGACCAACAAAAACTTCCATATGGTATTCTCCTTACCAAAATTTTCAAATATTGTGGAGTAGACTTGGCTGGAGAATTATCAGAAAAAGTGCCTCCAAGAGCCTGCATCGGCACTCACCATTTAACCAAAATGGGTCTTGTTTTTATGCATGGAGCATGGTACTCACGAATGGAGGGCATTGATGCCAACATTCCCTTTGAAGCTCCTGCTGAAGATGAACCCGTTCCTCCTCCTCCTCAACAACAAGCTGCACCTCAAGCCTCTTCATCCGCTCCTGCTGACCCCTTTGCATCACTCTATACTCATCTTGACCGCCGCTTCGATCGCCTCGAAAACTCCCTTCAAGAGTTCTCAATGACCGAGCAGCAACACTTTGAGATGATGCAACAGCGCTATGAAGAATTTTTTAATCCTGATAACTAGATTTTGTGGCTGTGCTTTCTATTTTTCTGCTTCAGTTCTTCATTTCATTAACGTTTTTATTTTCTTCATGTAATTTCCTTCCGTTATCCTTAAATAAACATTTGTCTTTCCTTATATGCCATACTTGTTTTATTATTTTTGATGATTCCAAAGGGGGAGAAGAATTATTTGTTCATATCTTGTTCATCTGGAATAAGCTGCTAAAACAAAATAATTGCCAAATGATTAACAATTTGTAAAGAGGTTAATAAATTCCTTCTGATAGGGGGAGATTTGTTAATACTAAGAGATAAGAGATAAGGATATTGTTAAGAGATAAAGATGCTGAACATTTGAAAAACTGGTTAAAGAAACTCTGCTATTTGAAACTGTGATTAAGAGATAATGCAGCAGATATGTTTTTGCAAGAGATAAAATTAGAGATAAGTCTTTTGGTTAAAATTAACAACCCTCAAGAGATGAACATGGTTGTCATCATCAAAAAGGGGGAGAATGTGTTTGAATATGATTTTAGGATCAAGGATTTTGATAATGACAAAGGACTCTTGAAGAAAGTCTTGCAAAAACAAAGAAGACATGAAACAGTGCGAAGCTAATCGATTAGGAAGCCCAGTCTAATCGATTAGAGTCATTCTATTTTGGAAGCAATTGCATCAGGACACAAGCTAATCGATTACAGCAATTGAGATAATCGATTAAAGAGCTACTGGAGTTAATCTAATCGACTACAAACATTAAATAATCGATTACCAATATCAAAAATGGCATTAAAGGCATCAGGTATAATGGCTAATCGATTGAGGGAATTTATCCAATCGATTAGAAGGCTACTGGATTTAAGCTAATCGATTACTATACAAAATAATCGATTACAAAGCTGCGAAGCCAAATTAAATGCATCAGGTATAGTTGCTAATCGATTGCAGGCCAATATGTAATCGATTAGATGCCCTCTGTTTTGAAGATAATCGATTACAGCTCGAGGGTGTAATCGATTACGATAGTGGGAAAACACTTTTAAGTGGGAAACCAGCACATATCTCCACCATTTTTCAGAACCCTACGATGTGCAACGGCTAGAAAGAAGAAAGGCACTCCTCAAGCTTTCAAATGGCTCTATAAATTGAAGAGGAACTCAAGCACAAATGATACACCAAGAAGCTACAATTCCTTTGCTCACTCTTGTGCTTTGTAAGCTCTATTCTTGTATATCTTGAGATTTCATTTGTATATCCTCTCTTCTTGAGAGATTAGAAATTGTGTGAGCTATCATTTGCTTATCTACTCTATTAAGAGAGTCATTTCCTTGTAAACACTTCAACAAACACAAAAGATTTTCACTCTAGGTTGAGTGGTCACAAAGGTTGGGGTTCAACCTTTGGGTATTGAGAGTTTGAGAGATTGGGTGGGTTGCCCTTGTGCTAGTGAGGATTGAGTTCTTGAGTGTAGGACACTAGGAAGCTGCAATTGCTCATAGCTTGTATCTCTAAACTTCAATAGTGGAAATCCTCTAAGTGGGTTGCTTAGAGGCGAGACGTACACCGGTGTTGGTGGAACTCGTTATATCGGTTTGCAAGCTCCTCTCCCTTACTCTTTTACTTTCATATACTGCAATTGGTTGATTTGTGTTGATTGATTAAGAATTGCATACTTGAGCTTGTCTAATTAGATACATTTCAAATACTGCCCACCAAGTGTTTGTTAAATTGCTTCAGCTATATTTATCCTTGTTGTGCATTGCATACTACCTTTAACTTGATTTAACTTGCATTCTCTTGTAAACTTGGATATAAAAATCAAGTTCAAAGGCATTCCAATTCAAAGTTTTTAAAACTCAATTCACCCCCCCTCTTGAGTATTGAGGCCACTTGAACAACAAATCAGTTACGTGGTCGTTATACAAGTGTTTGCGAAACATGTAAGTTAATCCAAGATCAAGAGTGGATTAAGAAATAATCCAAGAATATACAAGGTGATTGCCAAGACTTACTCAAACATGTACAATCAATCATACAAACATTCCATGAAGCAAGGAACTACAAAACATAACCCAAAAGGACATAAAAGTATGTAAAATCCAACATTGGACAAATCTACTAGCAGTGGGAAAATCCACTGGTAGTGGGAATTCCCACTGGCCATGGAACTCACTGCCAAATGCTCAGAATTTTGAATTTTTCCAAAACAGAAAAACCCACTGACCGTGGGAAAAACCCACTGGTAGTGGGAAATTCCCACTGACCGTGGAACTCTTTGGTTCCATGATCCAAATTGAGCCATTTCTCAAATAGTGTGATCTACTGGCCGTGGGAATTTCCCACTAGCCGTGGATCACTCCCTGATGCTCCAAAATCCATTTTTCAATCATGCCATGCCTTGGGACCTTAGATCATGCAATACATAGACCTTCTAATACACAAAACCATCATGAATTAGTCATATTATGATACAAGACATAAAGGGACATATCATCAATCCACTAAGCACTTATTATATCAACTCCAAGCATCATTAAATCATCAAACATACTTTTAAATCATGCATGAACATTATGATCACAATCTCATACTTTTATAATTCATCCATCCATGGATTTTCATCAACAAAGCATCAACGCCATCAAAATGGCTAACAAATTCAATGTCAAGCATTATCATACATTACTTGGTGATACAAAATGATCACAAGTTCATTCAAATAATCCTAGTGTATCAATTACTATTCTAGGATGTCAAGTCATCAATATCCAATCATCACCATACACATAAGGTGTTAACCATAGTATGACTATACAAAACAATGCCATATACAACATTTCCAAAAGAGGATATACAAACACTATTAGTCTAAAAACATGCCGGCCAAGGCATCTATACCAATTCTTCCTTCACACCATACCTCATCTCTTGAAGAGCCTTACTCCATGGTCATGCCCTACAACACAAGAGCTAAAAAGGTAAACAATATGGAGAGTGAGCATACTTTCTCAATGATAAAAGTCAGACAATTTTGATAATATACATATTAAGGCAATACAACATCTTCTCCTATCAAGGATTTTAAATAACCAATAAAGCTACATGAATCATAGTTTCCACTGAACACTCATGTCCATACATAACAAATCTATCACCTAGAACTCATAAAGTAAAACCATATCATCAATTTATAATATCATCATATTCAATGTAGCAATTCATAATATTCATGGAGAGGTCACACCAATCAATAACACTAGAATAATTAGTGACCAAGAGTGGATTCTATATACATATCTCACCATAATCTCAATAGGGTGTTCCTTTCTTGATTTACTCCACTCAAATGCCATGTTCCTATGGCTAATGCATATGTTTTATTTTAAAATGCATATGCAACGGATCCGATTTCCATTTCATCAAGTGATCGCAACCATTGATATTCATTCAATATATGTCCCCCATGAAAGGGTCCATTTTCTCACAGTCCCGTAAGACTTCATTATGATCATAACCACATATATATACTCATTCATTCATAGCTAGATTCCCCCACGCAAGGGTACTCAATTCATAACCCTGCAAGGCTCTCTTTGTGATCGCAACCACATTTCATTCATTTCATATTGGTTTCCCCAAGTATAGAGTACTCCCTTCCACTGTCCCACAAAACCATTTTCATTTCCAGGTACCAAGTGATCGCAACCACTATAATCATTAATATTCTACGCAAGACTTTTGGTGTGATCATAACCATATTTTAAATGATATGCTATGCATGCTATGAATGCTATAATGCACATGCTAACTTTAACCTCACAAGGAATATCTCACCCTCTCACTTAAGGGTATAGTTTGTACCTAACATAATAGTTAGTGTCACACAATCATAAATGTAACTTCCTCCAAGGCATACCATTCACAATAGTCAAGAATTATTCTAGCCAAGGATTCATACAAACGTCAATCCATACATGGAAAGAAAATAACATGTCATCAACATACTCTCAAATTCTTAACCTCATCAAGGCATCAATCTAACACTCAATCATCAATAAGATTCAACCTCAATTTTGTATCATACACATGAGGTAATTTACCCACACAAGGAAGAACCTGCATGTGTGCATCAATACATACATTATCAACATATAATTTATCATACATTTAGAAAATACACTTTTCTCCTACCTTATGAGAAGTATTCTCCCGGGTCTGATGATCCTGTTTTACAAGTATTATTAAATCCTACATCAATAAATTGTAGGACCTTATCAATCCTTTATTCAAGAACTATCCTCAATTATTATAATAGAATTGAATATATACACGACTCTCATCATGTGGTAATTATTTATAAACTTCATCCTTTTACTTTATTAGGTTTCGGGAATTCCTTCCCATTAATCAAGATCAATTATATTTTAAAAAAGAAAGGGCATAGCATGACATTGAAATTTGTCAACATATACTAACTTCTTATCCAACATCCTTATATAAACTTCATTTATGCCATCACCACTAAAATACATAATCATTATCAATTTCCATACTTAGAGCACCAACACTTTCATTGGTCTTTTGATTCTTAACATCAACATTTATCATTATCCAATCAAGAATGTGTTTCTACATTCAAAATAATTCCATGATAATTAAGTTCTAAGTTTCATAAATTTTTGCCACAAGCCCTAATTCCATAATTCTTAGGTTTTTCACTAACTTCACCAATTCTTAATTTCATTCACCCTCATAATCCATCTCAAGCATCCTCAAACTATCAACACTACATTCAAATCATCAATACAACATCAACAATTAGTCCCAATGTTCATCTAGCCTAAGGTTGGGTTCCATATGCATTTATACATCAAAACAACTCCTAATAATCCATTATAATGCTCCAAGGATATTAAAACAACAACTAGAAATCATAAAGGGTCAAAATCACCAACCTTATTTCCAAGCTAAAGCCAAAAATGAAAATGGAGAGTTAGATGAGAAAATAGGAGTAGAAATGCCTGAATGCTCCATTAAAGCTTCATGAATCTTGGTTTAGGTGTTGATTTTAGCAAGGAATGGCTATGGTATGAGGTGGGATGGTTTTTGCTTGTAGAGAAAAGATAGGAGATGAAAAAAAATGGAGAGTGGAAAAGAGAAGAAGACCAACGAAAATATGAAGAGAGGGAGGAGAGAGAAAAAGCTAAAGTGACATCCCTTTGTCCAATGGTCCAATGCACTTTTGTCTTTTATTTGTTGGTTAACAAAATCCCTTTTGTCCAATGGACAAAAGCATAAAGGGGGAAGAGAAAGAAAGCTACGGTTAATTAAGAGGGAAAGAAAGGAATTTTACATTTTTCTTAAATCCTATTTGGCTCGTAGTTTTGCCGTTTAATTAGGTGCGTCGCATATGAATAAATATTTCCCAAGCACCAAACATTATTTTGGATATACCACTACAACCATAATAAATCTCTCATTATTCTAGACCCATCAAATATTCCAATTGACCTAGTGGGTCCCACATCATCTATTAAATTATTCATTTTCAGTAAATCTTAATTTACCGACAAGTCACAATTACTGCATAACTAGTTATCCTATATATTTTTGGCATCAATTTATCAATTAATATCATATCAATAATTTATTTTCTAAAAATTTGGGATGTTATAATCCACCTCACCTAAAAGAAATTTCGTCCTCAAAATTTGACATACCTGATTCGAATATACTAGGATAATGCCTCTGCATATCGTCCTCACGCTCCCAAGTATAAGTACATTTATTCCCATGTCTCCAAGCCACTTGCACGAGTAGAACGCCTAACAATCCTAGCAAAGACATGAGGGATAGTCAGATCATCCCTGACTTCCACATCGTCAACACTGAGCACATGTGAGGGGTCAGGTACATATTTTCTCAACTGAGAAACATGGAATACATTGTGAAGGTTTGCCAAGTGAGGAAGTAAGGCAATGCGATAAGCAACTTCACCAATCCACTCAAGGATCTCATAGGGACCAATAAATCTAGGACTCAATTTTCTACTCTTCAAAGCCCTACCGACACCTTTATCACGAGAAACCCGCAAGAACACATGATCGCCAACTTGAAACTCAAGTGGCTTCCTCCTTTTATCATAATAGCTTTTCTGTCGGTCTTGAGTGATTTTCATCTTCTCTTGAATCATCTTAATTTGTTTAGTGGTCTCCTCAAGAATATCAAGCCCTAGAGCCAAATTCTCACCAACTTCAAGCCAACATAAATGATTTCTACACTTTCTTCCGTACAATGCCTCATACAGTGCCATACCAATACTAGAATGAAAACTGTTATTATAAGTAAATTTGATCAGAGGTAAATATTTCTCCCATGAAACACTGTGCTCCAAAACATAAGCACATAACAAGTCCTTAAAACTATGAATAGTCCTATCGGATTATCCGTCCATCTGAGGAAGGTATGCCGAACTCAACTTCAATTCAGAGCCCATCGCCTTATGCAAGCTCCCCCAAAATCGAGAAGTAAAATACGGGTCTCTATCAGATACAATGCTAGAGGGCACTCCATGGAGTCTCACCATCTCCTTAATGTACAATTGCGCCAAGTTTTGTAATGAACTCTTCGTGCTTATAAGCAGAAAATGTATACTCTTTGTCAAGCGATCCACAATCACCCATATTCTATCACAGTTAGATCTTGTCTTTAGAAGACTGGACACAAAGTCCATAGCAATAGTATCCCACTTCCAAACAGGGATATCAAGAGGTCTTAAAGTCCCAAAAACATTGAAAATAATTAAATTAGAATTTATGAAGATTATTCATAATTTATTGAGGCTTTGAGAGCTAAAATTATACTCGGTTATAATATGGGTGTCAGACCAAGTATCTCTGATTGAGGTACTGTTGGTCAAGGCTGTTAAGAGTATTATCGGGAATCTGAATATGTATTCAAAATAATTTATGGATAAAGTATTGAGCCTAAACAGAGATCCTGTATGTTATAAAACGATAGAGTTTAATGAAAGGATTAAAATTAAATAAAAACTCATCTCTTCTCCTCCTATTTTCCTATTGCCATTCTTAAAAACAAGACTCTGTCCTTTCTTCTTCTTCCTCATTTCCTCGTTATCTCCTTTCCTCTCTAAACCTAAGTAAGTGGTGGATTACTCTCATTTTCATTTTCTCCATCAAGGTTGGAGGAGACCAAGGTGATTGGAAAGCTCTCATCTTCCCCTCTTATTTTTGTGTTCACTTCTCCCTCTCTTGGAAACTCACTCTTCTCTTGACTTGAGGTAAGTTCCTTATCATTTTTCAAGAGCTTGTACCCTAGGTTTTAGGTTTTTGGTGTTTGGGTGCGTATTTAATGTGTGTGGGTTGTTTGAGGACCCATTAATGAAGGAAACTCTAAGGTGAAGTGTCATAAATATGGTCTTAATGAGGGTTGTTATGGGCACACAAAATTAATGCTTGAGATGGTAGAAAATGATGATTATTTATGATGGTTGTTGGGTTTATAGTGAAACCCTAACTATAGAAAATTAGGGAAAATGATGAATGTTGATTGGAGAGTATATTTTGAGAGGAATTGTATGATATTTGAATGATAGGTGTGAGTAAATATGTTAGGAGAATAGTTAATGATGATGGTGGATAACATTGATGAGGGTGGACAACCATTAATGGTGATTGATGGCCATTGGTGTATGAAACCTTTGGTGGGTAGAGTTATTAATGCATAATAATAGTTATGAACACCAAACCCATGGTGGTTCTAGTGAAATTAATGAAATGGAAAATGGTTTGATAATGAAAATATTGAATGTATTAAATTAGAATATATAAATCTTGGTGATCTTGAGTAGAAAATAATGATGTTGTACGTTATAAAATGTATGACCTTTTCTGAATGACGAGGCGGGAACATTGTATCGCTTGAAATTCTTCTCTTGAGGTAGGAGAGGAGTTTTATATTCTAAATGCATGAATTGAGTATTGGTTGATTGTCATATGTGATAATAAACATGTTTGCCTTGCTTGTGTTATGATGCTAAATTTAGATGTTGAACATGATGATGATAATTATGCTTGGCAATATGTATTGTGCATTTGTAATATTTATGGTATGCTAAATGGTGATGCTATTTACTTGGCTAGTGTGATGCCTTGATATGATGTGGTTATGTTATATTCACCATGAATATGGAATGATCATTATTGATGATGAATGAGAATGAATATGGATGATTAGCATACCTTGAATGTTGATGAAAGATTGATGATTGTAGTTGATGATTTTGACACCATTGTGAATGACGAAAGTATTAAATTGTGATGATGAAAAATTGTTGAAAGTGCCACATTAAAACTTGGAACAATGGCAATAACCAATGATAACAAAATCCACTAAGAATTGTGTAGTGATATTGGTGATGATGATGATTGATGAGTGGCATGATAGGATGCATAGTTATGAGAATGCTTATGATTGGAATTTGCATTGCATCTATGGCATATTGCATAGTTGCCGGTGATGGAATGTTAGGGATTCCTCTAATGGCCCAGTGGGAGGGCGGCTCTGTGCACGAGCATTATTGTTGTTTCCCTAGTGACTCGATGTGTAAGTCACGCAGCTGCCAATGTATAGCTACGGGGAGCTGCATATGGTTGACCCTGTGGGGGTGGATCTTTGAGGAGTAAGTGTCCCCGATGGTCCTTTGGATCATAGCTGCCATGGTATGAATTATGGTTGGCCTGCAACACCTTTATGCTGATTATGGTGTATACGACAGTCATGGTGAAAATGGCTAGGTGTTGCAGGATGGGCGATGCGGTTTGGTACCAGTAAAATATGGTGATATGCATGCAAAATTTATGATAAATGTATACATTTTACTATTGCAGTAGGAGTATGGGTATGAATCCATGCTTGAACCCATAAATTGGTGTTATATTCCCATAGTCGGATCCACGATTGATATTAACTCTGTTGTGCATATGCATTAGCCTAAGAGCATTTGCATATAGCAAAGAAATATGCCAAAGGTCATGAGATATGATGATGGTTGAGATTGGATGATAGAACACTTAAATACAACATATGAAATATGAATATAAAGAAATAACTTGGTGTATGGTGTTGATATGTGTGATAGCCCATTATGATGAGGGGAATAAATATGTGTATGTTTATATACCTTGCTATGAATCATAGAGATGATTAAAGATATATGTATGTTGATGAGATGATGAAATTATAATGATGAATGATATATTGATATAAAGTATACATGGCATTGAATGCATATGCACATAATCATAATGTATTCATATTCGTCCTTTGGAATGCATAACTCACTCTCCCATGTTGTCTATTTTTAGCCTTGTGATGCAGGACATCCATGGGGTGAGGTTATATCACTTTTTGGAAGTGTATGTTTTGGTGATGAAGGTAAATCAGTTGTATAGGAAGTGCCTTGGCCGGTAACCATTGATTTTTTATAGCATATGATGTTGATATGTTCTTATTATGTATTTGGATTTATGAACATTCATCTTGAAGGTCATATGTGAAAATTGGACCCTTATGTGTATGGCTAATTTTTGATTATGACCTTAACAATGTATGATGACAATTACAATACTTAATTATTACCCAAAATGATGAATGGATGATGTTATTCATGAATTACAATCTTTTATGAGGCATGTGTGAAGTTATGTTTTGATGTTCATGCATAATTAAGGAACTGATAGGGTCAAATAGAGTTTTATGAGAATTGGATGGCATGTGATAGTTCCAATAGCCTCCATGTATGGTTTATGATTTGTAGAAATTGGAATGGGCCAATTCTATTTAGAATTGACCCTTGAGTTGTATAAAAATGCCTTAAAATGGACTAAACACATTTATGCACATAAGTCTCTCATTTTTGGGAATTTTTGAGTGTGGCTAGTGACTACACGTCATAAATGATGTATTTTAGTTGGTGTTAAAATTTGATGGTCATTGGATTTCGTATGAAAAAGTTAGGGTGGTTGGAAGTTGAAAATTGTGCCTTTTCTACATAATTACTTATGGGAATTGAATCCCGAGCTGCTGTTTTCACTGTTTTGAATTCCAGAATCATGGGAAACGATTCACACAAGATGGGAATCGATTCCTGAGTTGTTGTTTTCACTGTTTTGAATTCCAAACATGTCGGAATCGATTCCCAAGTTGCTTGAATCGATTCCTGATCCTGTTTTCCCAAAAATTCATAAGTTTTGATGTGCGTTTTGTATTGTTGAGTCATGACATGATTATACAAAAACATGCATACATATTTATCATATTTTTTGGAATCAATGAGGGTATTCTTGAGTTTCTTTTCATACCCTTCTATAACTCATGAAATAACCTATACTTCTGTTATTCCTTATTGATGATCATATGATCGGTTGCCCAAGGAGTACTCTTAATTTAAATTACACACCTTCTCATATCTTCATATATGGGATAGGTCTTAGGTCTTTAAAATGATCCAGGGTTACATATCAAACTTTTAATCGCAGTGTTCTTATTCTGATAATTATTTAAATCGTGAAAAATTTACTCTACTTTTTATTATCAAATTACCATCATTTTCATTATCTAATGAATGATATCTTTATTAATATTAATGATGTAAGGCCACACCCTTACACTTGGTACAAATAGTGCCTTCTTGAAGTAGACACCTACAATTTTAATTTAATTGTTGCCTTATTCCATGGACAAATAATACTTCAGAAAAATAAAATAAAATAAATTATTGTAGGAAAATAATATTTTCATTTTCACATAACTAATAGAGGAAGCCATAGAACTACCAAAATATTATTGACACTTAGAAGATTTTGAATCATACCTAGACAAAATCATGATTCTAGCATAATCCAGAAACTACTGATAGTGATTAGCACATGTTTTTATCAGGCGAGGAAGAAGCAACTGAGGATCTCGTATAGTTAAACAATTGAACAACAATATCTACAAGTAATTCAATGACTTCAACCCAAAGTTTCATGAAAAAAGTAGAAATATTTTCGCTCTTATATCATGAGCTTTGAATTTAAAAGGGGGGAAATTAATGGCGTATAAATGATATAGTTAGCCTAATATCTCATCTAATGAATAAGTAAGGCTTGTTTGGGAAAAAGAGGACCTATGAAACAATAGATGTCAACCATAAACATAAAAAATTGGTTGTCTTAACACATATTTGTATCTCATTTTTTGAGTATGGAACTTACTTTAATGGTCTCTCTCCTTCTACATGTAAGGCCAAATAGTAGTCAAGAACAGTGTGCAAACTTCTACAACATTAGTTAATAACTAATGTACAATTATAATCTTCTTTAAATGAGTAAAGGGTTTGGATAATAACATCCCATAAGGGATTTAGCTGATGTAATGCCATCTTTAAACTGATATCAAAATAGGATATTACGTTAATTTTGCTAAGAAGGTCATTTCGCTTTCTCAAGTTATATACTTCAAAAGATAAAGCCTATCAAGTTTGAAGAAATTGATAATCTATATTTTTATGATTCCTATAAGAGTGACTACATGCCTGAATGAAGATAAGGTTAAGCACATGACAGGCTCCCTGAATGGTGACTTTCTAACTTAAGGAAACATATACTACTAAATATTAGTTATTCTTAATTAAAAATGTATGTTTGCTCAATAGAACAGACATTACATACCTTTATTTTATAGTGACATATGCAACTTTGACAGCTAGTTTCTCAACTTCCCAGAGTTTAAAGTAAGATTTTAAATCTATACTCCACCGGAGTAGATTTTATCTAGGATCCTCTTTCCCCGTGTTGCATCTTGACTACTTCATGTGAGAATTTAGAGTTATCAGGTTGTGAGTGGCACAAGGCTTGGCCTGGGTTATTGGATTTTAAATAAAAGGAATATTAGGAGGGAAATAACATATTGTAGTTAGAAATCAAAAATAAATTTATTCATTAAAAGAAGATAATATTCTATTACAAAAAATACCTTGAAGATACCATCTTTCTCACCAGTAATTTCTCCTAGAGTGTCCCCTGTTTATAAAATCCAAACTAAGTAAGACCAACTCACTGAACAAATTAAGGGCTTTAGCCATATTCTGAAACATTTTGTATATTATATCAATTATTTGAATTTACTCTTTCATTCACAATACATATTAAATTAGTGATTACTAGAGTTCAAAAATAGAAAATTAACGAAGAATCTCCATGTGGTCATACCAAAGGGAAGTTATTCCACATACAATAGGTGCCTGAACCTGAAATATCAACACATCCACATGAGCTTATTCCTAGATATTAACTTCATTGAAAATATTAAAAATACAAAATGGTTTCCAACTACAAAGTTCTCAAGAAATCATGGAAATCCATAAAATAACCAAACAAAATCAAGCTTCATGGAACAAACCAATACTATTGAAACACCAATTTTTGAAAAAATAAAACAACAATGGAAAACAAAAATAGGGAACAGGGCAAGGCATGGAACTGCAAAGTGTAATTTTATGTTGATGTAGGTTTTTGATAATGACACAACAAATGAAGGAGCAAGATCAAACATATATATTTATAGACGAATTAATTATGTTTGATGATGGAAAATTGATGAATTACAAAGAAATGATTCAAGGCATTTATAAAGGTTTAAAACAGGTAAAATAAATTTATCAAAGTGCCTAAGGATCAAAGGATTGGAGCCATAATTGAACAAATATCAAAAAGGGTAAAACAAAGTGCTGGAATTCATGCAACAGGTGCATGAATCGATTCATTATGCAAGGCAAAGAGGAATGAATCGATTCATACGGTTTTTATGCACAGGAACTTGAAAATTTCATGCATGAATCGATTCAAATAGGAAAAGAATCGATTCATACGTTGGTAATGGCATTAAATTAATTCTGATGCATTTTGAAGGCCATGAATCTATTCATTTTCAAAATGAATCTATTCATTTGCAAAATGAATCCATTCATACGTCTGTCAGGAAGAAAAACAAATTACATGAATCTATTCATTTTCAAAATGAATCTATTCATTTTAAAAATGAATCTATTCATTTGCAAAATGAATCCATTCATACGTCTGTCAGGAAGAAAAACAAATTACATGAATCTATTCATTTTCAAAATGAATCTATTCATTTTAAAAATGAATCTATTCATTTGCAAAATGAATCCATTCATTTCAAGCTTGAATCTATTCATTCCAATTTTTGTTACGTAAATGCACTAAATGAATCTATTCATTTTGAAAATGAATCAATTCATTTAGTTTAAATGGTTCTAAAGTTTGAAATTGAAGCTGAACGTTGAAACAACCTGGAATCGCACTACGTAGACACAAGTCCAATAATTCATGGTGCACTACTTCGAAGAAATTAAATCAATTGGACACTTCATGTTGCACCATCTCACGTTGGAATTAAAAATGCAAATGGGAACAAGCTGAAGATTTTTTTAAATGCAAATATTATGCTCATTGAAGGCTATAAATAGGAAGGAGAGCTGCACACTTCAAACCGTCCCAAACCAGTGAAGCATTTCCATTGGTTTTCTCCTCCTCCTTCTCTTAACATTGCAATTCTCTCTTTGGTTAATTATTTGGCATATTCCTCTTGATAGTTTATTTAAGAGTTAGAGAGAAAATATTTTGAGTGAGCTAAATTTGTATATCCTCTCTTTGAGAGTTATTATTTTTGAGAAGCTTCAAATTGTAAATCTACTCTAGTGAGAGAGTTATCATTGTAATCATTAAAACACCAAAATTCCTTAGAGGTTTGGGTTGAGGGTTCAACCTTGTAATTGTGAGATTGAGAGATTGGGTGGGGTGCCCTTGTACTTGTGAGGATTGGGTTCTTGAGTGTGGGACACTAGGAAGCCGCGATTGCTCAAAGTTGTATCTCTAATCTCCAATAGTGGAAATCCTTCAAGTGGGTTGCTTGAAGGCGAGACGTACACCGGGGTGGTGGAACTCGTTATATCGGTTTGCAAATTCTCTCTTCTCTAAACTCATTTAATTTGTGCACTTAAATTGCTCACTTGATTCATTATATCATTCGTAATTAAATCGGACTAAGTGCATGCTATAAGTTGCAAACTAAATTGGTTAACATTGTTGAAGTTAGATTAAATTAAATCCATGAATCAAATGTCTTAAACATTGTTGGATTTGATTATTGAGGAAGAAGAATATTGGTGTTAACAAATTAGTAAACTATCATGCTTAATTAATTTGAGTTGTTGAAATTATATTTATATTGAAATTAATTATAGCATGCTAAGAACTTCAAGAATTGCCTAAGCTAATAACTTGCCTTATTTATCAAAATCAATTCTTGAATATTGTACTTTTAACTTAAAGTATTTTACTATGAAATGTGCTTCATAATTATCATATCTTTTATCTTGCATCATTTGTGTACTACTAACCGTTTTGAAAGGGATTCCGCGTGAAAATTTGAAATACTCAATTCACCCCCCCTCTTGAGTATCGAGGCCTTGGCTAACAATTGGTATCAGAGCTTGACTCTTGGAAGATCAAGCTTAACCGCTTCAAGAGATCAAGATGGCCTCTACATCCTATGATGCATTTTCGGAAAATTGGACAATAAATAGACCACCAATCTTCAATGGTAAAGACTATGTTATTTGGAAAGAAAGGTTGAAAATCTTTATCTAAGCCTATGACCTCAAGGTATGGAATGCTATTCAATTTGGTCCTTTTATTCCTAAATACATAGTTGATAATATAGAATGTATGAAGCCCATGAACTTATGGACTAAGGAAGAAGAAAGAAAGGTACAATTTAATCTTAGAGCTAAAATTCTTATCACATTAGCATTAGAACCTAATGATGTTTCTAGAGTTATTACTTTTAACAATGCTAAAGAAATGTGGGAAACTCTTGAAACAATTTATGGAAATACTAATGATGATAAAGATGCAAGAATTAGTACTCTTTCTAGTCAAGATGAAGAATGTGAAAGAAGTCTAGATAAAGAGACCAACGAGAAGGAAGAAGGAATTGCATGCCTAATAACAAAGCACTCCCAAGATGATGAGGTATGCTCTTTAAATGCTTTTAGTGATGATAGTGATGATGAATTTGATAAAGATGAATTGCTAGAAGCTTTTGAAGAGTTGCATGAAAAATTTGTTTTGTTATCAAAGAAATATGCATGCTCAAAACAAACCATTTTGAAGCTTGAAAATGAATTGCATAATGTGCACATTGAAAAGGAAACTCTTAGAATTCGAAATGATGAATTAGAAGCTTCAAATGCATCTCCTAGGACTTATAATGGAAATGATGATTGTATGCTTATTGATAAATGTATGCTTCTTGAAAATGAGAATAAAGAATTAAAAAAAGCACTTAGTAAGCTTACAAGTAGTCAAAAGAATCTAAGTGCACCTATTAAAGATCAAAGGCATACACTTGATAGAAGAAAAATAGATCATTACAAGAACCATTTTGCATCCTACAAAGAAAAATCCAAATCCTCTCTAAGATGCACAAACCATGAAAGAAAAAGAAACTCTATGTCTAATTGTTGTATAAACCATTATAATTCTAAAATGACTTACTCTTTGAATGCAACATGTTTTCATTGTGGAATATATGGTCATATATCTTCTAATTGCTTTATAAAGAAATCCTGTCAAAAGTGTACAAGAAAGGTATGGATTCCAAAAACAAATTTGAAATCCTAAACTAACAACAAAGGACCCAACTCTTAAAGGGTACCATAAAACTTGACATTTTTGTAGGAACACTTTAAATCGACAATCTCTCATTGACGAATGGCCAAAAGAATCAAGATTCATGATCTTCACTCCAAAGAACAAAGGATGAAAAAGACAAGGATATAAATTTTGTAAAACTCCAAGGTACGATCGGATCCTTACTCTAGTTAATTAAATATCATGTTGACTATATGTTTTGTATGCTTAATTATGTTGAACAATATATGAACTTGGTTGATATTTTATTAAGAATTTTTAGAAATATCTAAATAATTCTATACTTGTTCATAATGAATTTTGATGTGTGAAAATCAAACTTTGATTTGATATATTTGAGTTTGAACATGAAAGGTGTAAAGTTTTGAAATGAGTAATTGAAATCTTAGGATCAATGATGTATATCCTTATGATTTTTGATGATTGGTGCATGATTGCTTAAATAACATGTTTTAATTTCATAAAAAAACTTGAGATTAAAGTTGTTTGCATCCATGTGTGTTAGGAAGGATTGAGACATGAAAATGTTGAAATACTAAATCTTGTTGCTTAGATTCAAAGTCCTAAATGATGCATAAACTCTTAATGATATATGATGTATGAATTCTTGAATGAAGCATGTATGAATCCTTGGTAACATATGAATCCCTAATGATGCATGAACTTTTGATTTAATTCTTGATAATGTATTGTTTATTGAATAAGAAATATGTTGGTTAGCTAGTGGTATCTAAATAACAAACATCTTCCTTTAACAATGGTATCAATTGAATTAGTAAGAGGAAGAGATCATGAGGATATATTCTTGATTAGATACTTGACACTATGCTTTGATGATAAATACATATGTTGTATACAAGTGGTATTCATGCTTTGATAATTTATGCATAATTTGTTTTAACAAGTGGTATGTCATTTTCTTAACAAGCAAGTATCTTTTCATAACAAGTGGCATTGAACTTCATATTAAGAAAATGTTATGACTAGTTGATTATGACAAACCTTAAAGTTGCTTTAAGTTAGGACTATGTTATGCTTACATGTTTTACAAAGTTGACAATCTTAGGCAAAATATTTTCTATGCAATTATATGTTGGTTTTGATAATGCCTAAGGAGAAAGTATGTATGCTCTATGCCTAGACTTTAATTTCATGACTAGTAACATGTATATGACAATGCATGATTTTGGTGACATGTAAATGACAATGTATGATAATATGATAATACTTGGTATATTAAAGGACAATGCATTATAATACATGACATGACCTTCCTTGATACACCATGCTTGAGTAAATTGGCATCTATCTTAAGTGACATATATGTTTGATGATGCATGATCTTGAATGAGAAAAGAAACTTGAATATATGCATCATTGAGATTGAAAAGAATGTTTGAACAACATTATGATGTATGCTTGAATGTCAACAATCTTGTGCTAATACACTTAAATGTTTATAATTGATATCAAGAGCTTAAATTGGCAAATCCATCTAGTGATATCATGACTAGATACTAGCAACAAGTGGCATGGACAATGAATAAGTAATAAATGGTGTTGATCAAGAAAAGAATGCTTGACATAAAAAGGGTCATAAATATATTGGCATGTGTTATAATACAAATGCATGAGTAAGCCAACAAGTTTTATTAATCATTCCACCATTACTATGATACCTACATTTGAGTGCACATTGTTGAAAAATCATCTATGACTACTTTGATATCTAGAAATGCTTCAAGCACTATTAATTGATGATATCTTAGTATCTATTAAATGACTAAGGAGGAGATATTATCTTGCATTATACATTATGATCTTCTAACAATTGGTATATCTTTCAACAATTAGTTTATCAAATTGATTTCACATGTTAATAAGTGGTATATGTTTTTATAAAGTGACATCAATTACAATAGTAAGGGGGAGCATACACATGAATGAATATCCATCTTTTTACCTCTCTATGATTATGATTATGGCACTTATGCTTACAATTTTATTCACCTATATGCTTACTTGGAAGAATATCCTTGTGTTTGATAATGCCAAAAATGAGAAGATTATGTGCTTATTTGAAATGATATGTATGCTTATTTGGAAAGAATCATGTGACGCTTACCATACTTGAAAGTAATATCAATTACATGATTGAAAATGAGTTAGTAATCAATTATATGCTTACTTGATGAATGAATTATGTGAGTGATTATTGACTCTAAATGCATCAAATTGGTATATATCCTTGATCATGATATGAACTTTGATTTGAAATCCTTTTCATGAAATATTTGCTCTAAATCTCTCTTATTCAAATAGATGAGTTTATTGATGGCATAGAATATAATTAAGATGATGATCTTTTTGATGATGCCAAAGGGGGAGAGATTAGTGAAAGGATTAGTAAAATGTTATTTATGCCAAAAAGAGGAGAATTACTATGACTATTGTTTTATCATAAGGAAAGTTTTTGATGATGCCAAAGGGGGAGAAGATTATAGGAAGATATATATATACACTCTAAGTGGCATAAAGTCTTTTACAAAGGGGGAGAGATATAAAGAGAGAAATATGCATAAAGTCTTTTACAAAGGGGGAGAGATATAAAGAGAGAAATATATAAGAAAGGGGAGAAGATATACACTATCTAAATGGCATAAAAATATCTTGCAAAAGGTGAGAGATATTTAAAGTGTTGAGTGATTAAGGGGGAGATGATTAAGAGGGAGAGAACATATATTAAGAGAGAGAGACATTATTAAGGGGGAGAGACCTTTTTCCCTTGATAACTTGTGCCTATAAAGTCATAAATATATGGTATCTAATTGCATGTCAAAGGGGGAGTCTTTCTTGAAACATATTTGAATTGTTATGATACTAACACCCCAAGAGACAAGCATTTGTTGTCATCATCAAAAAGGGGGAGAATGTAATTTTATGTTGATGTAGGTTTTTGATAATGACACAACAAATGAAGGAGCAAGATCAAACATATATATTTATAGACGAATTAATTATGTTTGATGATGGAAAATTGATGAATTACAAAGAAATGATTCAAGGCATTTATAAAGGTTTAAAACAGGTAAAATAAATTTATCAAAGTGCCTAAGGATCAAAGGATTGGAGCCATAATTGAACAAATATCAAAAAGGGTAAAACAAAGTGCTGGAATTCATGCAACAGGTGCATGAATCGATTCATTATGCAAGGCAAAGAGGAATGAATCGATTCATACGGTTTTTATGCACAGGAACTTGAAAATTTCATGCATGAATCGATTCAAATAGGAAAAGAATCGATTCATACGTTGGTAATGGCATTAAATTAATTCTGATGCATTTTGAAGGCCATGAATCTATTCATTTTCAAAATGAATCTATTCATTTGCAAAATGAATCCATTCATACGTCTGTCAGGAAGAAAAACAAATTACATGAATCTATTCATTTTCAAAATGAATCTATTCATTTTAAAAATGAATCTATTCATTTGCAAAATGAATCCATTCATACGTCTGTCAGGAAGAAAAACAAATTACATGAATCTATTCATTTTCAAAATGAATCTATTCATTTTAAAAATGAATCTATTCATTTGCAAAATGAATCCATTCATTTCAAGCTTGAATCTATTCATTCCAATTTTTGTTACGTAAATGCACTAAATGAATCTATTCATTTTGAAAATGAATCAATTCATTTAGTTTAAATGGTTCTAAAGTTTGAAATTGAAGCTGAACGTTGAAACAACCTGGAATCGCACTACGTAGACACAAGTCCAATAATTCATGGTGCACTACTTCGAAGAAATTAAATCAATTGGACACTTCATGTTGCACCATCTCACGTTGGAATTAAAAATGCAAATGGGAACAAGCTGAAGATTTTTTTAAATGCAAATATTATGCTCATTGAAGGCTATAAATAGGAAGGAGAGCTGCACACTTCAAACCGTCCCAAACCAGTGAAGCATTTCCATTGGTTTTCTCCTCCTCCTTCTCTTAACATTGCAATTCTCTCTTTGGTTAATTATTTGGCATATTCCTCTTGATAGTTTATTTAAGAGTTAGAGAGAAAATATTTTGAGTGAGCTAAATTTGTATATCCTCTCTTTGAGAGTTATTATTTTTGAGAAGCTTCAAATTGTAAATCTACTCTAGTGAGAGAGTTATCATTGTAATCATTAAAACACCAAAATTCCTTAGAGGTTTGGGTTGAGGGTTCAACCTTGTAATTGTGAGATTGAGAGATTGGGTGGGGTGCCCTTGTACTTGTGAGGATTGGGTTCTTGAGTGTGGGACACTAGGAAGCCGCGATTGCTCAAAGTTGTATCTCTAATCTCCAATAGTGGAAATCCTTCAAGTGGGTTGCTTGAAGGCGAGACGTACACCGGGGTGGTGGAACTCGTTATATCGGTTTGCAAATTCTCTCTTCTCTAAACTCATTTAATTTGTGCACTTAAATTGCTCACTTGATTCATTATATCATTCGTAATTAAATCGGACTAAGTGCATGCTATAAGTTGCAAACTAAATTGGTTAACATTGTTGAAGTTAGATTAAATTAAATCCATGAATCAAATGTCTTAAACATTGTTGGATTTGATTATTGAGGAAGAAGAATATTGGTGTTAACAAATTAGTAAACTATCATGCTTAATTAATTTGAGTTGTTGAAATTATATTTATATTGAAATTAATTATAGCATGCTAAGAACTTCAAGAATTGCCTAAGCTAATAACTTGCCTTATTTATCAAAATCAATTCTTGAATATTGTACTTTTAACTTAAAGTATTTTACTATGAAATGTGCTTCATAATTATCATATCTTTTATCTTGCATCATTTGTGTACTACTAACCGTTTTGAAAGGGATTCCGCGTGAAAATTTGAAATACTCAATTCACCCCCCCTCTTGAGTATCGAGGCCTTGGCTAACACAAAGAACATACCTAAACTGCTGCTTGTATGTAAGAACTTCTAAGCTTGGCATCACATATAGATCTCACAGTTTCACTGACAAATTTGCTCAAGTTGACACTTCGTAACTCATCCATCAGTGCTTCACATTGCTCTTCATTAATCTGCTTCAACTTTTTAATAACTGTAGTGTTATGCTTAATACTGGAATCCAATGTCCTTAAAAATCTAGAGTCTGCATGTAAAAACATATTGTATTATTATCCATGCAACACATATTGAGACAATACGATGTATATACAATGGAAGATAAATAACAAAACGTATGTTCAAGGGATTTTGAACTTGAGATTAGGTTAAAGCAACAACTATTAAGTCTTTTCCCATAAGGTGGGATGAAGTACAAGGATTAAAACTATAATGGAAAAATTTCCAAATACCATTTAGATTAAGATCTTTGTCATTAATGCTTGTAGTGAAAAGAACAGGGTTGCAAATGTCACTTGTGATTTGTGAACCATCCATCCTTCTTGTAAAAAAATATTACTAATACCGAGCCTTTCTACTTCATACAGAAACATTGCCAAAATCAACATGCATACCTTAAACCTTAATATATTAAAACAACTTGCAGGTTGCAATAATGAATTTCCAATTATAACCACAAATTCTTCATAATAATTTAATCACACAAAAATCCAGTGATTCCAGTCCTTAAAATAAATCTTCAAAAGGTATTATCAATGGAAAATAGACTTGATCCACCACTTCAACTAGAAAATTAGTGAGCTTATCAGGCAAAAGGTCCCTTTAACACAAAACTAACTAGGCAAAGAACTAGTCCAAATACAGTAAAAACCAATGAGGAACAGGTAAAAGAAGTTTCAAAAAATAATGCAAAATGAAAAAGGCCATATGATGCCATTTTGAGGGCCTTTAAGGGCTAATTGACACCATTTTAAAATTTATACCTTGTTTAGACATAATTTTAAGCATAATGTTTAACTTGAATATGTTGCCATCCTTTCAGTAGCCATTTTACCCTATTTTTAGGCTGTTTAAAGTTGTTCTAGGGGTGCAATCTTGGGAATCCACTCCTTGTCATTTGTTATAAATGAGACAAAGGAACAAAACCTAGGGTCATGGATAGGGTCAATGTTGAGTGATACTACTTTGTAGTAACCTACAGATGTCCATTACTTTTATTACCCATTCCTATTAGCAGGGGAAAGTTATTTAGCATTTTAGCATATATGCAATCATTACAAACAAAAGAAATGATAACTAAACAGGCTTTTCAGGATTCAAAATGCTCTGATGCAAAGACATCTTAACATTAATAGACTTATTAATTTCTTCAAGGAGAGCAACAACTTCCTTATTAGGAAAGACAAGACAAGTTCCATTACACAATCTTTTTTATTCATCATATAAAGCAAAAAGACAATACAAACAACACGAAACTACATAATTTTCTGACTGAATAAATGACCTAATACCAAAATATATTGCCAAATTTCAGTTACCCTCATAATTTTCTAACCGAATAAACGACCTAACCCACTAAAGAAACTTAAAAGGATACATATAACACATTTCACACCCGATATTCATAATTTAGTAGCATAAAGGATATTGATTAGTGATTACTACCTCATCATCTTGTTTGTTGTTACTTTCATCATTGTGATGATCCATAATCATAACTTACACAGACAAAACAACATCTAGATAGAAAAATACCAAAGAACACAGAATATGAATCAATACTAGGGTTTAGTGCGGGAAACACCATTATTTGACATCATCGAAGGATGTTTCGAGAGAAGTGAAAACAAATCATTGGAACATAGTAAAGATTAAGAGTGACAGAACCTAAACATGAATTTAAGGGGAGAAAAGAGGAATCAAAGATGGAAATACCTGGTTATGGGTGGAGATTTTTAGGTTTTGGTGAAATCTATAGGGTGGTGGTGAATTGGGGAAAAGGAAAAGATTGGAGTGGTTAGTGTGGATTTGATATTCGCAGAAATGAAATTGTGAGGTAGAGAGAAGAGATGGGTTTATGTGAGTCGGGTCTTATTTGCACCATTGTTGTTGGTGTGCTGTGAGAAAGAAACCACATGAGAAAAATGACAAAGAAGAGGTTTGAGAAAGATTTCATTTTGATTGCAATAAAGGAAAAAGAAGGGGTTTGAGAGGTTTTTGGTGATGGTTGATTTGAGAATGTATTAGATATTCTTCTTAATTTTTAAGCGCCAAGTGAATTTTAGGGAAGGAAAACGGAAATAAGGTTCTCAATTTTATTAGGCACTTAATGAATCATGGAAGTAAACATGGATAATTAGGTATATGATATATTATTTAAGGGAGGGTTTTTAAAACCCTCACTAAATGAATTAAAAACTTCTTCTATTTGTGGAGGTTTATGAAAAGGCCGTAAAATATGTTTATGTACAGAGGTTTTAGAAAACTTCTTAAAGAAACCTCCATAATTCACTTGTTTTTTTTGTAATGTTGATGGATTTTTTCATACTCGAAATGGAAAAAGGATCATTTGTTGCCTACCTGCGTTGTATGTGTAGCTCACATCGTATGTTTTTAATAAGGGGGCAAAGTTGAGTGTCCTATCTCAAATCTAAGAATGTGTCAGTTAACTAAGAAAAGCAGTCATGAATGGGCAAGCCATTTAGTTAGGATGTCTGCAGAAAAAATCAGGTGGTACCCTCAATGGATGAAGGTAAATTACATTATCTATCATTGCGGGAATTTTCCAAATATGCCTCTTATGGGAACTCAAGGCTGCATCAACTATAATCCTGTCATTGCAAAGCAACAACTCGCTTACCCTCTACTTCAACCACCGGAAGAAGAATTACTAGTTCCTTTCATCCATTATTTCACAAGAGAAAACAATATTGTCATCATCAAAGATGTCGCAGATGCTTGGACTAAGATTCATAAGAAAGGAAAAGAATTAGGTGTCCAAAGTCACGCCGTTAAAGAAAGCTATCATCAGTGGATTTTGAACAGAGTTGCTATAATCAAGTTACCTTTTAAAGATCCTAGCACTTCCATAAGTGATGATTTTCCCATCTTAACTCCCTAGGAGAGTGAAGAAGTCAGGATATGAAAGCCAAACTAGTAGATATGGTAAAGAAAAATAAAATCTCAGAGGATGAATTGATTAAAGTTTAGCAAGAATATGCATCATCGAAAAGAAAAAGTTGTGAAGTTGAGCATGCTTTTAAAGATGTCAATAAGAGGCGGAGAATTGAGGAAGGATACACGAGACAGCTAGATCAATGTCTTCGGGTGGCAAATGCTCAGTTGAAAACTAAAGCCAGGAAAAAGGATACCATGATGGTAGATAAGCAACGATGAAGGGAGATATAGGTAAAAACTAAGGAAGAAGCTCAAACTCAAAGATCTCATGCAAACACAAATTAATAGACTGGAACAACAAGTTAATATATCGTGAATGCTTATGAGCGTGAGATCAATATGGAAAAGTGGCAAGCCATAAAAGATAAGGAAAGGTACCAAGAGATAGTGCAAGTAATGAGGAATGACGTGGCAGAAATGGATGATTTGGTTCATTCTTGGATAAAGTGTTTCACTGAGTTAGCCAGTCTAGCCAATAGAATACTCAAAGATATCTCCTATTTATTAAAAAGGGTGGAAGCAATGATAAATCCACTCTCTACGCCAGAAAAGATTTTAACCTTTATTCAGTATTACAAAAGACAACTTAAGAAGATGAGGGCGATGATTGCAAAAGCAAAGGAAGGCTGACCTTGTTTGTAATAAAATGTATTTTCAATAATGAAAGAATCTCATGTTAATTGTTATTCTCTTAATTTAGTACTTTTGAACAAGACGTTCTAAGGAATAGTTTCCATGATACTTGTCAAAATTTATGATCGCCTTGTGATATTTCTTCATTTTTTTCTTTTTTGTTTCTTACTCTAACCATGTTTATTACTGTGCTAAGTTTTTTTTTGAATACACATCACAGGGAGGTAAGGTCTGAGGCATCCCTATCAAACTTGACTACAAACAAGACTCATGGCAGAGCCGAAATACTTGATTGAAGATATGAGAAATGAGCTTGGCCAAATCAAGGAACAAATGGTAGAAATGCTTAAGCTCCTGAAGAAAAGAGGCACAGAAGGGGAATCCTCTATAGGAAATGGGGATCAAACATCCGCTCCTTAGGTTCAAGCCCAAAAAGGAAACCCCATACCCTTGACTATACTTCCAAATGATTCTGCTCCAGTCACTGAAACTCCATTCATCCCACACCAGCCTTATGGTATGCCATTGCCACCTTTTGTTTCCCAAGACGGGAATGTTCAGCAAACATATGTCATGCCTCAATATGGCCTACCTCAAGGATATTATACCATATATCCTAATCCTACTCAGAAAAATCCTTCTGCTCTTCAACAAATTCCCAATCCCCTGATATCCAACCCTCCAAATTTCACCAAGTCAACAGTTATTCCCTAAAACACTCAGGCTTAACCTAATGTCACCACACCTAATACAGTTCCATCATAAAACCCCCAGATTCCAGTGATGCCACACAACCAAATCCACAAGTAACTCCATACTATTTCACTTATGATCACCTAATACCACAAGCTGTCGCTTCATAAAACTTGCTATATAAAGCTCATATCCCTCACCAAATCTTGACCTGTCTGCAATGCCTCTATCAAAAAGGAAAATGGAGATATTGGAAGAAAGGTTGTGTGTGGTAGAAGGAGGAAGTGGTTTAGGCATAAAAAATGTTTCTGAATTGTGCCTAGTCCCAGATGTGGTAATTCCTCCTAAATTCAAGTTGCTAGAATTTGATAAATACAAAGGAACTACTTGTCCCCGTAACCATTTAACTATGTATTATCGAAAGATGGCTACATATGCTTATATTAACAAGCTGTTAATCCATTTTTTTCAAGATAGCCTTGTTGGAGCAACGTTGAGCTAGTATACCCACCTTGAATGCACTCATATTCGTTGTTGGAAGGATTTGACTGATGCCTTCCTAAAGCAGTACATATATAACATGACATGACACCAGACCGGCTACAACTTTAGAACATGTCCAAGAGGAGTACTGAGTTCTTTAAAGAATATGCTCAACAATGGAGAGAAATGGCTACACAAGTTAAACTACCCTGATAGAGAAAGAGATAGTGGCAATGTTCATTAACACTCTTCAGGCATCTTTCTATGAAAGGATGCTTGGAAGTGTATCATCAAGCTTTTCTGATATGGTGGTAATAGGATAAAGAATTGAAAGTGGTTTGAGGACTGGCAAAGTTTTCCAAAGTTCACCTTCAATAGGGAAACCTATGATAGGGGTAGGGAGAAGAAAGTGTGAAGAAGCAAATGCTGTAATTGACAATCAGGGCCAACATATTCAGAAAATGTTCCATCCTTCCCCATACCCTTTCCAGCCTCACTTTCCACCATATGCGCCTTATCCGTATATAGCCGTCGTTTCTGGAAATCCATATTCATCCTCATTTCCCTATCCTCAATCATACAGACCCTCACCTATCCATAATTTCAGGAATACACCACCATCTCTTACCCAATCAGGGACACCAAACTCCAACCCAAATCCATCATAAAAAAGCCAAACAATGATCGTCTTTCTATCCAATTTGATCCAATTCCCATAGAATCACCATATCCTAAGGGATATGATCCCAATGTAAAATGTGATTATCATGATGGGGCACCAGGACATTCTACAGAAAATTACATTACCATAAAAGTTCAAAGTGCGTGATTTGATAAAGGCCAATTGGTTGAACTTTGAAGAAGGTACCCTGAATGTAACTAGAAATCCTTTGCCTAATCATGGAAATGTTGGGGTAAATGCAGTAACACATGATTTGGGAAATAACCATGTTAGGAAGGTTTCAGACATCAAAACTCATCTCCCATGGATTTATAAGGAACTCTTGAAGGAATGATTAATATCTAAAACTTAGAGTTCTAATAAGGACATTCATGACCAGATGCCCGGTAATGCAGATTTGGCTGAAAACCTTTAGGAATTATTGGACACATATTTGATACAAGTTTATCGTCGCCCTTGTGATGATATCAACATGATCCATGGACAACATGGTATAGGTTCAGTAAGTCCTGTCACTCCCACTCCTTTGGTGGTCTATTACACCAAGGAATCTATAACCAAACCAGTTGCAAGTCACTAGTCAATGACAGTTCAGATACCTGTTCCCTTTGCTTTTAAGAATACTCATGCGGTACCATGGAAATACGAAGTAGCGATGATCACTTAACCCTTGACTAATGACCCATCTTTTTCAATTATGAATATTTTTGGGGTAAGTAAAGTAATCAGGAGTGGTCGGATCTTCACTCAGGGAGAATTAAGGAAATAACCTGAACCAACAACAGGGAAGAACAAAGAACAAGACCCTTCATAAGAAGTGACAGATAAAGAAGCTTATGAATTTTTGAAGTTCATCAAGCAAAGCAATTACCAGATAATTAACCAACTAAATCGTACCCCTACTAAGATATCTCTTCTGTCTCCACTACTTGATTCAGAACCACATCATGAAATGTTATTGAAAGTCTTAAGCAAAGCTCATGTGACTCAAGATATCTCTCCTGAGAAATTTGGGGGAATAGTCAATCACATTATAGTTAATGATTATTTAACTTTCACTGATGAAGAAATACCTCCTAAGGGGAGAGGTCACAACAGAGCTTTGCACATCTCTATTAAATGCCAAGATTACATCTTGGTAAAAGTGCTTATTGATAATGGTTCTTCTCTAAACATAATACCCAAGACAACTCTAACACAACTTCCTTTTGATGGAACACATATGAAACCTAGTACCATGGTGGTGAGGGCCTTTGATGGTACAAGAAGGGAGGTCATAGGTGATATTGGCATTCCTATTCAAGTTGGACCATGCACTTTTAATGTTTTATTTCAAGTAATGGACATCATTCCTGCATATAGTTGTCTATTGGGTAGACCTTGGATCCACACCGCTGGGGTTGTTCCATCTACTCTTCACCAAAAGTTAAAATTCATTACAAATAATAAGTTAATTATAGTTTCTGGTGAAGAGAATTTCCTAATCAGTAAGCCTATGTCCACTCCCTATATAGAGGGTGCTGAAGAAAGTTTGGAAACTTCTTTCCAATCTTTGGAGATTGCCCATACCACCTATGTAGATGAAAAGGTGACACCAACTCGATTACCCAAGGCATCCATAATAATGGCAAAAATGATGATGAAGGCCGAATATGAGCTAGGAAAGGGACTTGAAAAGAATTTGGATGGAAAAATAGAGCCTGTATACCTCAAAGAAAATAAAGATGGATTTGTGATAGGATACTACCCATTTTTAGCAAAGAGAAGGAAGGTCGCTGAAGAAAAGAAGGAAAAACAATTGGCTTGTTTAGAAAATCGAGAACCCCGAACTACAGGATCCCCTATTTATGACCTTTAAAGAAGTTTTAAAAGTACAAGCTTGACATCTCCTGATCAAGTTGCAGTAGTCAGCAATGATTTTCTTGGGAAAGAAAGTCATGTTCACCCTTGTTCTTTAGATACCGTTCTATGTAATTGAGAGGCTATCAAGTTTCCTGAGATCAATTTCATGTAATTTATTACTCTTTGATCCTCAATCCTTTAGCTATAGTTGAAGCCTTATGGTTTTCTTTTTAATAAAAAGTCTCTTTATCAATTAGAATGATCCAAATAAATACACATTAAGGATTCTTGTCTATTTTCTTACAAATAACCTAATTACCACTTTCTTATTTCTTTTTATATTAAATAAATTATAGATTTGAAACTGACCCCCTATTGAATGATAAAATTATATTTTCACATCATGATTTTGAATATTCAAATAGAGAGGATAAAGAAGATAATGAACCATCACCTGAATTATTAAGACTACTAGATCAGGAAGCTAAAGAAATTTCTCCCCATCAAAAAATCATTGAGGTCATAAATTTAAGGAGTGAAGAAAACAAAAGAGAACTCAAGATTGGCACTTCTCTAAGCATTGAGCAAAGAAAAATTTTGGTAGAGATGTTAATTAAGTTTAATGGTGTGTTTTCCTGGTAATACCAAGACATGCCAGGATTGGATGCTAGTATTGTTGAGCATAAGTTACTATTGAAACCAGAATGTCCCCCTGTAAAATAGAAGCTAAGAAGAATAAAACCTGAGATACTTTTAAAGATAAAAGAAGAGGTCACAAAATAGTTTAATGCAGGTTTCCTTGCTATTGCAAAATATCTTCAATGGATAGCCAACATTGTCCCAGTTCCTAAGAAAGATGGGAAAGTTTGAATACACGTAGACTATCAAGATTTGAATAGGTCTAACCCTAAAGATGATTTGAATGCATGTAGACTATCAAGATTTGAATAGGGCTAACCCTAAAGATGATTTCCCACTATAACATATTGACATTTTGGTTGACAACACAACTCAACACTCTATCTTCTCATTCATTGATAGATTTTCTGGATATAATCAAATTAAGATGGTACCCAAAGATATGGAGAAAACAATATTTATCACTTTATAGGGAACTTTTTGTTATAAAGTGATGTTCTTGGTCTTAAGAATGTTGGGGCAACATATCAAAGAGCTATGGTAACCTTGTTTCATGATATGATGCATAAGGAGATAGAGGTTTATGTAGATGGCATAATTCTTAAATCTAAAATAGTAGAAAGCTATATCAATGACCTAAGAGAGCTCTTTGAACTTCTTAGAAAGTTTAAACTCAGATTGAATCTAGCCAAATGCGCTTTTGGTACTAGATCTGGAAAGTTACTCGGGTTCATAGTCAATGAAAAAGGGATTGAAGTAGAACTTGATAAAGTAAAGGCAATCATAGAAATGCCTGCTCCTAGCACCGAAAAAGAAGAGTACGAGGATTCTTAGGAAGATTGAATTACATGGCTAATTTCATTTCTTAACTAACGGCTGTATGTAAACTAATCTTTAAGTTGCTTCGCAAAAATCAATTGGTACAATGGAATAATTACTACCAAGAGGCCTTTGACAAAATAAAGCAATACTTACAAGCCCCACCGATCTTGGTTCCTCTAACTCCGGGAAGACCACTTCTGTTGTACTTGATAGTGATAGATGAATCCATGGGTTCTGTGCTGGGACAACATGATGAGTCTGGGAGAAAAGAACATGCCATTTATTATTTCAGCAAAAAGTTCACTGAATATGAAGCACAGTATTCCACTGTGGAACAAACTTGTTGTGCATTAGCATGGGCCGCTCGTCGCCTAAGGCAGTACATGTTATCTTATAAGACTTGCTTGATATCTAAGGTAGATCCAATTAAGTATATCTTTGAAAAACCAGCTTTAACGGGAAGAATAGCTCGTTGGCAGGTTCTTTTGATTGAGTATGATATCATTTATGTCACCTAGAAGGCTGTAAAAGGGAGTGCTTTAGCTTATCACTTGGCACACTATCCCTTGGATGATTACCAACCTAGGTCATTTGAATTCCTTGATGAGGACATCATGATGTTGTCAGAAAAGAAAAAGTTCTCAAAAGAAACCTAGATTTTGATGTTCAACAGGGCATCGAATGCATTAGGGCATTGGATTGGAGCCATTCTAATCTCACCAGGTGATAAACTTGTCCTATTAACTGCTAGACTCTGCTTTGATTACACCAATAATATTGTAGAATATGAAGCTTATGTTTTGGGAATTCAGGTAGCACATGAAGCAAGGGTGAAATCCCTATAAATATATGGAGATTTCGCTTTAGTGTTTCATTAGTTGAAAAATGAATGGGATACTAGGGACAAAAAATTAATTCCTTATCAAGCTCACATCATGGAACTAATTAAAGGGTTTAATGAAGTCTCTTTCCATCATATTCCCCAAGATGATAACCAGTTGGCTGATACTTTGGCCACATTGGCTTCCATGTTCAACGTGAGTAGAGAATGTGATGTGCCCCTTATTGAGGTAGAAAGGCATTTCAGGCCTGCTTGTTGCCATGTGGTTAAAGATGAACTAGATAGTCCTAGTTTTATTATATCAAGAGATACATTCAAAATCAAGAGTATCCTCTAAATGTTTTTGAAAATGATAAGAGAACTCTAAGGCATCTGGCTATGGGGGTCTTTCTGAATAGGGATGTACTATATAAAAGAAATCATGATTCAGTCCTCCTAAGATGTGTTGATGCCACAAAAGCTAGTGAAATTATAAGGAGTGTTCATGAAGGTTCTTTTGGAACTCACGCAAATGGGCACTCAATGGCAAGGAAAATATTGAGAGATGGATATTACTGGATGACTATGGAGACAAATTGTTTCAACTATGTCAGGAAATGCCATAAATGTCAAACATGCAGATAATATCCATGCACCCTCATCATCCGTTAATGTCCTAGCAGCCCCCTGGCCCTTTGCAATATGGGGCATCGATGTTATTGGTCCCATTGAACTAAAAGCATCAAATAGGCATCAGTTTATTTTAGTCACCATTGATTACTTCACAAAGTGGGTGGAAGTAGCTTCTTATGCCAATGTAACAAAAAATATGGTAGTCAAGTTTGTCAAGAAAGAATAAATATGCAGATATAGTTTACCAAGTCAAATCATAAGTGATAATGGTACAAACTTGAATAACAAAATAATGAGGGATCTCTGTGAAGATTTCAAAATCAAGCACCTTAATTCATCTCCATACAGGCCAAAGATAAATGAAGCGGTCAAAGCTGCCAACAAGAATATAAAGAAAATCATACAAAAGATGGTTGAAACTTACAAGGACTGGAGTGAATTACTACCTTTTGCTTTACATGGATATCGTACTTCTGTTCAAACTTCGATAGGGGAAACACCATTTTCTTTGGTGTATGGAATGGCAGCGGTACTACCAATCGAAGTGGAAATCCTGTCTTTGAGAGTGATCATGGATGCCAAATTGGAGGAAGCCAAACGGGTATAATCCTGGTATGGCCAGTTAAACTTGATAAAGGGAAAAAGGTTAAATGTTCTTTATCACGGGTAATTATACCAAAGATGTATGAAGAACACATACGAGAAGAAAGTACGCTCTCGCCAGTTTCAAGAAGGTGAACTAGTCTTGAAAAAGATTTTACCAAATCAGATTGACAATCGGGGAAAATGGATTCCTAATTACGAAGGACTATTCATAGTCAAGAAGTCCTTTTCAGGAGGAACTCTAATTTTGTCCAATATGGATGGTGATGACTTACCTTTTTTTGGTAAATTTAGATGCTGTTAAGATGTATTATACTTTATAAGGAAAATTCAAATTTCAGGAGCAATATAAATATCAAAGCAGATACTGACGTCCTTTGTATATTTGAATCATGATGTGAAACTTGTAAAAAAAATCCAAAAAATTTAGAATTTCACCAAGTAACATTTTTATGCTAATTATTGTTTTTGTCATAGTCTCATAATATTTTCTTCCTTTATAAGTATTTTGCTGGATCATTTACTTGATGCTTTTTGAGAAACATTTTCAAACAAAATAAATAATAATAATAATAATGGAAAACATATAAATGGATCAAAGTGACTTTGATCTTGGGAAATGCGATACTCCTTAAGTATATAGTGGTTGGAAATTGAAGATATTCCGCTCTGCCATGAGTGAAATGGACTCCCATGAAGATCATGGGTGTCACACAGGGAAACAAGGTCATTAACATTTGGTTTTCCACTTGATTATTTTCCATGCAAGATTAAGGCATGCCCCTAGTTTCTTTTCCCAGAGTTCTCAGAGGATTCAGAATGTGGTCAAACATGCTACAAGAAGGTCAACTAAGCAAGACATGCATGATTTACTCAAGCTAACAGACCATCTCAAGGGCAAATCTCCATCATAAGGAGGTCCATGATCAATAGCTCCAATTCAACATTTAATCATAGTAAAAAGTGATTTGCTAGGTAAACACCTAAGATAAAATTCCACATACTCACTCAGAATCCCAAGTCAGTCATATGACTAAAAGCCCATCCCTTCGAAAGGTCTCAATATCAAGAACTCATTTTTCTAGAACCCAAACTCCAAGTTTCATACAGCTCCACTTCCTCCCAAGAAAGTCAAACATTTCTCTTTCATTGATTTCTTTGTTAATCAAAAGCATCAAGGGTATTTCCCCAAACCATTTGTTTTCTTTTAAAGCCTTAGGTACCCGTCCCTAGGCTATTTATCTGTCTCCCGATCAAAACATTCGGGCAATACCCATCAATTGTCTATTTTCCTTCAAAAGCTTCAGGTACCTATCGCGAGGCTGTTCATTATCAAGAGCAAATATTAGAGCAACACCCCTAAACTGTCACTTTCTGTCGAAAGCCTTAGGTACACATCCTAGGCAACTTAATTCCCAATGAAAATACCGGGGCATTATCAAAGCCTCAGACCTATACTCTAGGCTACCTTACCTCTAGTAGAAAACATCAGGCATATTCCTGAATTTTTATGTTCTTGGTAAAACCTCAAATACCATTTTGTCCCCAAAGGAAAGTCTGAAGTATTACCCTACATGTCCTATCAAAGCCTTTGGCAACACCCTTTGACTATTTACTTCTTGTCAAAAGCTTCTAACACCACCTTTAAATTGTTTGTTGTCAAAGTTCCCTCAACTCAAAGGGGGCTCAGGTTAGTTGTTTTCTGTCAGAAGCTTCCAAACATTACTTGAATTCTTAACGGTGTTCACGTCTTTACTTCATTTTCACATCAATAATATGAATAAATTTTATATTCTTTCATGAAAAGAAGTAAAGAAGGGCAGCTATGAATACCTATTTTTATCCGGTAAAAAATATATATATCACTACTAGAAAAATGTCTGATAACCACTCAAAATTAGTGACCGAAGACTGTCGTCACTTATTAGCAACCGTGTTAGCGATCGCAACATAAAAAGGGAGACTGGGGAAAACATTAGTTACCACATCAATGACCAACAAAATGTTGTCACTAAAATTTATCATATACCATCGCTACCTACTCTAAATCAGACCCATCGCTGACATAGTTGCTAACGTTTATCTCTAAAATTAGCGACAAGAGCCTCAATGTCACTAACTTTGGCGCCGAACAAAAACATTGAAGGGAACATCTTAGCGACGGATAGACTTACGTCGCTAACGTTGGCGCCAAACAAAACCAAAAAAACCTTGGTGGGAAACCAAAAATTTGAAATGTAGCGACGGATATTATCGTCGCTATCTTTGGCTAAGTGGGCGATGGTGAATCGTACCATCGCTAAATATGGCAAGGGAGCGACGACCTTTGTCATCGTCGCTAGGTTGTACATGTTTTAACTTTTTTGAAATAGCCAGGAAGTTAGCTTTATAGAGCGACGGGTTTCCATCGTCGCTATTTTGCAGTTAATTTAGCGATGAGTGGACTACGTCGCTAGTTGTGCCACGGTAGCAACGGGGTTTTTTGTCATCGCTATATGTATTCAGTTCAGCGACCGGTTCTCTACTTTCATCGCTATTTCTACCAGTTGGCCTTATTAGTGACTTTGTTAACGACGGGTTATAGCCATCATTAAGTTTTTAATGTAACTCAAACAACAGCCTTCCCCCAATCATTTACCCTAACCTTCCTCTCCCTCTTTAAGTCTCCGTCTCCCTCCCCTAGCTGTCTCCCTTTCGCTTTATCTCCGTCTACCCCCCATCTTTGAAACTCTCTCCCTCTCTCTAAAGCTTCCTCCTTCCCTCTCTTAGTCTTCGTATCCTTTCATCCCTCTATCTCTGAAACTCCCTCATTCCCTCTCTTTGAAGCTCTCTCCCTCCATCGTGTCTGTGTCGAAAGCTCCTTCGAAGTTGACTCTGAGTTCTCCCTCCCTCTTTGTCTTTCAACAAAGCTTTGTGGTTCCCTCTCTTCCTCTGTCTCATTATCCGTGTGAAGATGAAGCTGCCACCCATTCCCTCACTGGCAGCTGTGCACTTCCTTTATGGTCAGGTAAGTGTTGGTTCTTCTTTGTCTCTTTTCACTGAATGTTGTCATTGATGGAGTTGGTAGTTTTTTATGCAATAGTTATTGGCTCAATAGTTTTTTCATTTAAGTTTATTTTGGTTTCAATTTATGGTTTGAATCTTCGAATCTAAATATAGTCTTGTCATTGTTCTTCTATTTTATGTTAGTTAGAGTTGTTGGTGTAGGATAAATGTTTTGGTTGGATTGAATTGTGAAGTTACCTAATGAATCAGCTTTAGGGGATAGCTTATTTGATCTCTGTAAAAGAAAAAAACTATTGTTTCCTCTCAATCTCAAATACAGTTCATGTAACTTTGGAACTTTGCTTTTCTGTTCTTGTTTGCTCAAAATGTCTCGGTTTAAGTTACTGTGGTGTTATTGCTGGTCCAATGTTAGAGTGTAGCTATCTTGTTTCTGATGTTGGATAGGAAATGATAGAAAGGTAAAAGAATAGGAGGAGTAGGTAAGCCTTTTGAAAACTGATTTGATGGTGAAAATGGTTTACTTAATTTGGGTTGGGCTTTGATTCATACAGGTGGAGTGTGGTAAAACTCTAGTGGCCATTTACTAATAATGGTGAGACAATGGCTCTAACTAGGTTTAGTTTAGTTCTGAAGTAGAATGTGAGCGTGTCACTATTTTTGGAGAGACAGGTATGATTACCAACAAGTAGCCAGGAAGAAGTAACATCTTAAATTACCATTATATATTAGACATACATATTTATGTATTGATAGCTCTTATGGGACAAATTAAAGGCCTTGGCATGTTCATGGATTATATAATGTTGGGCAAGGTAGGGTGTGAATATCACATAGATGGACACCCTATTTTCTAGGGATAATTATATGTTGTTAATTAATTAGTTACTTAGTTAGTCAGATATTAGTTTATCTTTAGAATTAGTTTTTTCTTTTTCTTTCCTATCCTGTACAAGTTTAGCGTTGTATACTTAATTTTTTTAATGTGAAGTGAATCAATTTTACCTCATGGAGAGAAGCCATTGCCTTAGACACATCATCATCCATTAGGATAGGGCTGATTTTTTTGGTTTTCTTGTCTCTAATCTCTGATTGCATTGATTTGAGTTGGCTTTGTATGAGGAGAGGATTAGCCCAAGTGTCTACAAATTAACAAGGTGATTAGTCATCATAATCAACAGTGAGTATTAAATCAAATTTTGTACCAACCATAGAATTTATAAATCAATAGGTTGATATTGAGTGGTGTTATGTAGGAGTTGTTAGCAGGTGTTTGCACATGAGATTGGTTGAGATAAAAAGTCATTTGGTTCCCTCATAAAATTATATTAGAGTATAGGTTAGATCAACTTAAATATATTTTTAAATCTAATTCATTATGATCTATTTCAATATGGTTTGGAGTTGATTGTATTATTTGGTTTTTATATTTCTGTTTTTTCTTAATTAAAAGATAATATATACATATTATTTATAAGTAAAAGTTACTTTTTATACAAGATATTAAATGTAAATAATAATTAAATGTAAATAATAATTAAAATTTTAAGACAAATAATTAACTTTAAATTGATATTAAACTAATAAACATAGCTTATTATAATAATGATAAAGTATAAATCTAAGAATAAAATTATATAGTTATTGTAGTTTTTGATAGTTTTGTTAGTTATTATAGTTTTGATATTTTTTTTCCTTTCTCCTTGACTTGTGTTATATATAGACTGTTCAATCTAGCTTATCAGAAACTGAGTCAACGCTTGTCTTATTGCGTTTTATGATGCTTTTAACTTTATTTTTATTAGTTTGAAGTCAAACTTTATAGCTTTTCTTTCATGATTGGTTTGTTAACTGTTGTTATTGATTGCTGGAAATAAATTATCTCTAGTTGCCAGTCATATTCTTCTTTTCTATGGACTGTTTGAGAATATTGAGGAAAGAATGTATTTGCATGTTGTAGATAGGTTTTGATAATGATAAGTACACAAGAACAAGAAGAGCATCATTCATGGATCAAAAACAAATGAAATGAACAAATCAAAAGAATACAATTGATGTACTCAAAACAGAATGTCCTGAATCGATTCACCAAAGCATGAACCGATTTACACATCCCTGCAAGCCTAAAATGCCCAAGTTAGAATACTTTGAATTGATTTGGAAATGTATGAATCGATTCAAGTAGTGGGAAACATCACTAAAAAGACATTTTTAGGTGGGAAACATAGATCTAATACCCACTATACGCAGAGACAAGCTAGAACCATGATATGAACGGCTAGGAGGACCTTCAAAGCTCTATAAATGGACCTCTAACTCAAGAACAACAAAAACCCAACAAGAAGCAATCAATCTAAACTTGTATTTGTACTTAGTGAGTTCATTTTCTTTGTATATTCTGAAACTTTGAGCTTAGAACTTGTATATCCTCTCTTGTTTAGAGTTAGAAATTGTGAGAGCTTTCATTTGTATATCAACTCTATTGAGAGAGTATATTGCTTGTAAACACAAACACCAAACACCAAATTTCACTCTAGGTTGAGTGGTTATAAAGGTTGGGGTTCAACCTTTGGGATATTGAGAGTTTGAGAGATTGGGTGGGTTGTACTTTTGCTAGTGAGGATTGAGTTCTTGAGTGTGGGATACTAGGAAGCTGCAATTGCTCATAGCTTGTATCTCTAAACTTTAATAGTGGAAATCCTTCAAGTGAGTTGCTTGAAGGCGAGACGTACACCGGGTTGGTGGAACTCGTTAAATTGGTTTGCAAGCTTCTTTTCCCTACTCTCTTGCATTTACATATTGCTTTTGGCTGGATTATTATTGTTGATTGTGAAAGCCCATCTCATATTTGCTTGAACAACTCGTATTAAAGTGTTGCATACCAAGTGTTTGATTTATTGCCTAAGTGAAATTTGCACATTGTTTTACATTGATTCTTGCACTACACTTGCTATCTATTACATACAAGTATATTTTGTAAAAGAGGAATCAATTTCAAAGGCATTCTAAAGAAAAATTTTTAACACTCAATTCACCCCCCTTCTTGAGTATTGAGGCCACTTGAATAACAAGAGGTATCAGAGCTTGACTCTTGGTAGATCAAGCTTAACAGCTTCAAGAGAACAATGGCCACTAATTCTCTAAATCTTTTTCCTGAGGGTGGTGCCACAAATAGACCTCCTGCTTTCAATGGGGAAGGCTATGCTTTTTGGAAAGAAAGGATGAAAATTTTTGTACAATCTATTGACCTTAAAGTTTGGAATACAATTGAAAATGGTCCTTTCATACCCATGCATATTGTAGATGGTAAACAAGTAGAAAAATTGATGGATGATTGGACTAGCGAAGAAGAAAAGAAAGTCCAATATAACTATAAAGCTAAAAATCTAATCACTTTAGCTTTAGGCCCTCATGAATTTTTTAGAGTAGTTACATGTAAATCCGCCAAGGATATATGGGATACCTTACAAATAACCCATGAAGGTACAAGTGATGTCAAAGATTCTAAGATTATTACCTTAACTAGTCAATATGAAAGCTTTAGATTAAATTCTGGAGAAACAATTATTGATATGCAAAAGAGGTTCACTCTTATTATAAATCATCTTATTACTCTTGGCAAGACTTATACTAACAAAGAACTTATTCCTAAAGTGTTAAAAAGTCTCACCAGGGAATGGCAACCTCTAGTCACCGCCATCAAACAATCTCCTAGCATCAATGAAATGTCTCTTGCTACACTATTCGATAAGTTACAAGAACAGAAACAAGAGTTGAAAGAACTAAGAATGGCGAAAGAGGAAGAAAAGTCTTCCAAGAAGAAAGGTCTAGCTCTCAAAGCCACTTCTAATAATGAAGAGGAATCTGGTAGTGAGCTTGATGAATAAGAAGAATTTGGATTACTTGTGAAGCGTTTCAGGAAATTTATGAGGAACAAACAATTCCAAAAGGGCTTCAATCCTCAAGGTAAGAAACCTACCTCTAATGAAAACTCTTCTTCACCAAACTATTTTGAATATGGCAAGGAAGGGAATTTCAAGGTAGATTGCCCAAATCTCAAGAAGAAAAACAAAGAGAAAAGAGGAAGAAGAAGAGCTTACATTGCTTGGGATGAAAATGATATAAGTAGCTCAGACGAATCTAAAAACAAGGAAGCCAACCTATGCCTTATGGCAAATCATCAAGATGAAGATGATGAGGTAAGTCTTCTTGACTTAGATAGAAATGAATTGCTTGATGCATTTGAGGAATTGTATAACAAGTTTGTTAAAATCTCAAACAAGTATAAGTTATCTAGGAAAACTATTGATACTCTTGAAATGCATCTTGTAGAACTTGGCAAAGAAAATGAATGTTTGAAAAAGGAATTAGAAAATGTTCAAGCATGCTCCAAGAATAAACCTTGTGATTTTGTAAAGAAATGTGACATCCAAGAAACTAAGGTCTTAGACTTAAATAAAACCTTAGAGAAGTTTACCAATGGTAGAGATAATTTGAATGTATTACTTGGAAATCAAAGATGCATGTTTGACAAAACGGGATTAGGATACAATTCTACCAAAAAGGAAAAGCATTATAAAAACTTCTTTGTACCATCTAGAAAATCTTCAGCACCATTCACTAAATGCTATCATTGTGGTGCTAAAGGACATAATGCTTTAAATTGCCATATTAGAAAGCTTGGACCAAAAGTGGTAAGAAAGGTATGGGTTCCCAAAGGGACATTACTACAAGCTAACCAAAAAGGACCCAACATAAAATGGGTACCAAATTCTCTAAACTAATTTTGTTTTGTAGGTATGCTTCAAGGCAAGCAACACCAATTGGTACTTGGATAGTGAGTGTTCAAAGCATATGACGGGAGATATAAGCAAATTCACAACATTCACTCCCAAAAGAAAAGGAAGCGTCACTTATGGGGATAATACCAAAGGAAGAATACTTGGCATTGGAAACGTTGGTAAAAATTTCTCTACTTCAATTAGTTATGTATTATATGTTAAAGGACTCAAACGTAACTTGCTTAGCATAAGTCAATTATGTGATAAAGGATATAGAGTATTGTTTGAATCTAATTGTTGCATAATTGAAAATAAGCTAAACAAGGAAGTTAAGTTTGTTGGTAAAAGAATTGATAATACTTACATGATTGGTGTTGATAGTTTGTCTTCAAATGATGTGCAATACTTCATGACTAGAGAGGATGAATCATGGCTATGGCATAGAAGAATAGCTCACATACATATAGACCATCTAAATAAACTTGTTTCTAAAGAATTAGTGATTGGCTTGCCAAAGCTAAAGTTTGAAAATAAATTTTTTGATGCATGTCAAAAGGGAAAACAAGTAAAGGCATCTTTTCAAGCTAAAAACGTTGTTTCTACTCAAAGGCCTTTACAACTTTTGCACATAGATTTATTTGGACCCTCTAAGGTCAAGAGCTTTGGTGGCAATTACTATGGTCTTGTAATTGTAGATGACTATTCTAGATACACATGGATCTTGTTTCTTGCTCATAAAAATGAAACATATCATGCATTCAAGAAACTAGCCAAGATTATCCAAAATGAACAAAATTCAAAGATTGCATCCATAAAAACCGATCATGGGGGAGAATTTAAAAATCAACTATTTGAGAAATTTTGCGAAAAACATGGTATTGGTCATAATTTTTTAGCTCCTAGAACTCCACAACAAAATGGAGTAGTTGAAAGGAAAAATAGATCTTTGGTGGAGCTTGCAAGAACCATGTTAAATGAAAATAATATTTCAAAACATTTTTGGGTCGATGCGGTAAACACCACTTGTCATGTTATGAATAGATGTTTGATAAGGCCTATTTTAAAGAAAACCCCCTATGAACTCTACAAAGGAAGAAAACCTAATATTTCCTATTTTCATATTTTTGGATGCAAATGCTTTGTACTTAACAATGGAAAGGATAATCTAGGAAAATTTGATGCAAAAGCTGATGAGGCAATCTTTCTTGGATATTCATCATCAAGCAAATCTTATCGAATCTTTAACAAACAAACTAGTACTATTGAAGAATCAATTCATGTGAAATTTGATGAAAATAACCATAACCCTCCGAGAAAGGAAGATGTTGATGACATTGTAGGTACTCTCCAAGAATTAAGCTTGAATGACAAAGAGGAAAACAAAAATGAAGGAGATGTAACAGAAAATGATCAAGCTCAACAAAAGGAGTGGATCACCTCAAAAGACCATCCTTTGGACAACATTATAGGTGATATCACTAAAGATGTAAGTACTCAACGCTCTTTAAATACATGAAATCATTTAGCATTTGTTTCTCAAATTCAACCTAAAACCATTGATGAAGCTATTTTTGATGAACATTGGACATTGGCCATGCAAGATGAATTAAATCAATTTGAAAGAAATGAAGTTTGGGAACTGGTGCCAAGACCCAATGATCACCAAATAATAGGAACTAAATGGGTATTTAGGAACAAGCTAGATGAAAATGGGGTAATAATTAGAAACAAAGCTAGGCTGGTAGCTATGGGTTACAATCAAGAAGAAGGAATTGACTATGAAGAAACGTATGCTCCCGTAGCAAGATTAGAAGCTATTAGATTATTATTGGCCTTTGCATGCTATAGAGATTTCAAATTGTACCAAATGGATATCAAGAGTGCCTTCTTGAATGGATATATTCAAGAAGAAGTATATGTTGATCAACCTCCTGGTTTTGAAAACTATCAATTTCCAAATCATGTTTTCAAACTAAGAAAAGGGTTGTACAGTTTAAAACAAGCTCCAAGAGCTTGGTATGAAAGACTGGGCAAATTTCTTTTGAAAAATAACTTTGAAAGAGGAAAGGTTGAAACAACATTATTCATTAAGCACAAAAAGAATGACATACTCTTGGTTCAAGTATATGTAGATGATATCATTTTCGGTGCTACTAATGAATCACTTTGCAAGGAGTTTGCTAAGTTAATGCAGGATAAATTTGAAATGGCCATGATGGGAGAACTTATATTCTTCCTTGGACTACAAATTAATCAAACCAAAGAAGGTACATTAATTAGCAAATCCAAATATTGCAAAGAGCTTCTAAAGAAAATCAACATGGATAAAGCAAATGAAATTGCCACACCTATGAGCTCCTCATGTTATTTGGACAAGGATAAGAAAGGTAAGGATGTAGAACTCACAAAATATAAAGGTATAATTGGATCCTTACTTTACTTAACCGCTAGTAGACCGGATATCATGTTTGCTGTTTGTATGTGTGCTAGATATCAAGCATGTCCAAAAATAATCACACTTAGTTGCAATAAAATGAATAATGAAATACTTGGTTGGAACTCAAGATGTTGGTTTATGGTACCCCAAAGGGGTTGAATGCACTCTTGTTGGTTACTCTGATTCTGACTTTGCAGGATGTAAACTTGATAGGAAAAGCACTAGTGGTACTTGTCACTTGCTTAGTAGTTCTCTTGTATCTTGGCATAGCAAGAAACAAGTAAGTGTTGCATTGTCCACAGCTGAGGCAGAACATGTTACAGCTTGTATTTGTTGTGCTCAAATGCTTTGGATGAGGCAACAACTTCTTGACTTTGGTGTTATGTTAGACCATGTGCCTCTCAAATGTGATAACACAAGCGCCATAAATATTTCAAAGAATCCTGTGATGCTTTCTAGAACCAAACATATTGAGATTAGACACCATTTTATTAGAGATCACGTGTTAAAGGGTGATTGTGTGCTTGAACATGTTGTAACCTCTAAACAATTAGTTGACATGTTCACAAAACCACTTGCAAAGGAACAATTCATAAACATTATGAGAGAATTAGGAATTTTAAAGATGTCTTCTTTCAAATGAATTGGTGTGAAATTTGTCCATAGATGCTTCTTATGTTGAATATGCATTTTCCTTGATATGATAATCACCTTATGAATCACAAATGTTGATTAAATTGATTACTTTATAAAGTTCATGATTCTTATGCATGAATAATGCATTAATTAAGTCTTAAATTACACCAATAATTGAGTAAGATGTTGCTCATAAGTGTTTGATTGAATTAGAAGGAAAAAGATTCATAAAAATAAAGTTATTGATGATCGAAAAGCGTTGCCCTGTGCCTCAAATCGATTCAGCAGTTCAAAACTGCAATTCAAAAGGAAACAGAATTGATTGAATCGATTCAACCATCCCCTGAATCGATTCAAATACCCGATTCTCTAATTTTTCACAAACAGAGAAGTCTGAATCAATTCACACGAAGTTCGAATTGATTTAAACCCCTGATGCCCCCAAAACCTCACAAACAGCAACATCTGAATCGATTCAGAGCCACCTTGAATCGATTCAAGCGACCCATTCTGCCCATATTAACGCTGTTTTTGGCCCATTTCTCACTTGTTTTCTAAAATCCTCTCATTTCCTCTTCTCCTTCCTCTCTCTAAATTATTCTTTTCTATCTCTAAAAACCTTCTCTCCAAACCTCCATTCCTCATGGCTTTATCCTCCCAACCAAGAAAGAAACAAAGGGCAAATATTGCCGATTCCTCCGTCCCTCAACATTCCAATTTGTCATGCTTCTTTACCACACAAAAGGAATTAGAAAGGTACCAAAACACCTTTTCTGAAAAACAATTGATTTCACCATATTGGATTGATATTTCATTGTTTGAATCCTCTAGTCTTCCTCTCATTACTACTCTTCACCAACAAGAACTTGTTGGCTTCATGGCTCTTGAGGAAATTGCTATATACCCCGAATTGATCCGTGTGTTCTACTCCACATTGCGCCTACAAGATGGTCGATATTATGCCAAAGTGAAAGGCAAGACCATTGTTCTTGATAATTAAGTCATGAACCAAGTTGGAAAACTTCCTATAAGTGATGCTCACTTCCATGGCAAAGAACCGTCTCCTTCCTGGAACTACAACCCATTAGAAGAAAAAGCATTCTTTAATCTCACCGCTCCTGCAAGTACGGTTGGTACACTAAGCATTAAACACCGCCTCTTGCACTATGTTCTAGTCAAAATCATCCTCCCATTAGGTGGAAATTATGCTAGACTCAATGAGTCTTAAATTCTACTGCTTTGGGCTATTCTCAACCAGAAAGAGATTAATTGGATCAACATTGTGAGGCATCACATACTAGATGCTCAAAACCTTACTCGCCTCCCATATGCTATTTTTATCACCAAGCTACTTTGTCATTACAAGGTGGATCTGAAAAACAAAGTCAAAGAACTGATCGGACCAAAAGGACGCATTGGGAAATCTCATCTTACCAAGATGAACATCATTGAATATCATGGACTTTAGTAGTATCTCCGTCGTCCTCGTGATGATAATGAACCTGCTGTTCCTCCACCTCCTCCACCCGCTCCTGCTGATGATCTTTTTGCTCGCCTCACTGCTCATATGGATCGTCGCTTTGATGCAATGGAAGCAAATATCAACACCCGGCTTGATAAGCTTGAAGCAAACATGGAGGAACGCTACACAAAGCTTGCTACCCAAATCTCCAGCCTCCAATTCCCTCAGCCTTAGTTGGTTATCTTTTCTACATTTTACTTGACATTAATATGTTTTTGTGGTTATCTTGCTTAAACTTTGTTGCCCTTCTATGGCATTTTCATTGTTATATTTGATGTGCTTGGATTTTATGTTGTTGTTCAAACTTGATGGTTATTAATCCTTAATTATGCAATGTTTATTTCCTTTTCTTTCCTAAAGCTTATATTGTTTTTGATAATAACAAAGGGGGAGAGATATTAGATATTGAATACTTTTCTAAAGGGAAGAGTAATAAGAGTAATGTATGATCAGATGAATATAAATAAATGTAATGATTCAATATATATCTAACTGAAAAACAAAGGGGGAGACACACTCTGTTCTAAAAACTTGAAATTGTTCAACAAGTGGTTCTTTCTTAATTGTTACTTAAATTATAATACTAACACCCCAAGAGATGGCCATTGGTTGTCATCATCAAAAAGGGGGAGAATGTATTTACATGTTGTAGATAGGTTTTGATAATGACAAGTACACAAGAACAAGAAGAGCATCATTCATGGATTAAAAACAAATGAAATGAACAAATCAAAAGAATACAATTGATGTACTCAAATCAAAGATTCAAGAAAACAATGCATGAAGATCAAAGAAAGGAACCATGACTCAAAATGCATCAAGGAAACATAAAAAACGTATGGAAAAATAACAAACAGCATTGCCTAAATCGATTCACATACGTATGAATCGATTCAGAGGCTTGGAAGTCCTAAAAATATGAAAACAGAATGTTATGAATCGATTCACCAGATCCTGAATCGATTCACATGAAGCTGACAGCCCAAAAATTCAAAACAAAATGTCCTGAATCGATTCACCAAAGCCTGACTCAATTCACATGTCCCTGCAAGCCTAAAATGCCCAAGTCAGAATACTTTGAATCTATTTGGAAATGTATGAATCAATTCAAGTAGTGGGAAACATCACTAAAAAGACATTTTTAGGAGGGAAACATAGATCTAATACCCATTATACGCAAAGACAAGCTGGAACCATGATGTGCAACGGCTAGGAGGACCTTCAAAGCTCTATAAATGAACCTCTAACTCAAGCACAACAAAAACCCAACAAGAAGCAATCAATCTAAACTTGCATTTGTGCTTAGTGAGTTCATTTTCTTTGTATATTCTGAAACTTTGAGCTTAGAACTTGTATATCCTCTCTTGTTGAGAGTTAGAAATTATGAGAGCTTTCATTTGTATATCAACTTTATTGAGAGAGTATATTGCTTGTAAACACAAACACCAAACACCAAATTTCACTCTAGGTTAAGTGGTTACAAAGGTTGGGGTTCAACCTTTGGGATATTGAGAGTTTGAGAGATTGGGTGGGTTGCCCTTGTGCTAGTGAGGATTGAGTTCTTGAGTGTGGGACACTAGGAAGCTGCAATTGCTCATAGCTTGTATCTCTAAACTTCAATAGTGGAAATCCTTCAAGTGGGTTGCTTGAAGGCGAGACGTACACTGGGTTGGTGGAACTCGTTAAATTGGTTTGCAAGCTTCTCTTCCCTACTCTCTTGCATTTATATATTGCTTTTGGCTGGTTTATTATTGTTGATTGTGAAAGCCCATCTCATATTTGCTTGAACAACTTGTATTAAAGTGTTGCATACCAAGTGTTTAATTTATTGCCTAAGTGACATTTGCACATTGTTTTACATTGATTCTTGTACTACACTTGCTATCTATTACATACAAGCATATTTTGTAAAAGAGAAATCAATTTCAAAGGCATTCTAAAGAAAAATTTTTAACACTCAATTCACCCCCCTCTTGAGTATTGAGGCCACTTGAATAACAGAGAACTTGTATATGATATGGATATGGATATGGGTGTATATATTGTTATATTAACAAGTTTTCTTCTTTCACTTTTGTGATTGTTTGTTTTTTTAAAAATCAATTTATTGGCATTTTGGCACTATGATTTATTTGAATATAACTAAGCAAGGTTTTGTTTGAATAATAAAAGATCATTTAATGGAAAGTAGGTTTTTGGATTCATATTTAACTTAAGAGTAATGGGAAAAAAATATATTGAAAGACAATGAGTGATTCAATGTTGTGATGCGAGTAATCTCACTTTAATGTTGTTAGTCAAAATAAAGTAATGCAAATTTAAGATTTAAACGAATTTGTTAATTTTATGACTGATGCTTTAACAAATGTCAACAACAGTGAGATCATAGTCTAATAGATTCTGCACTTTGAAGGGACCCACCTATGCATTGACTCAATTTTCTAGTTAGTGAGTGCCTTATTTACATGCATTGAATAACCTTTTTTTGTTTAAGTTGCAATAAAAAACTACCTTTTAAAACAGAAGGGTGTAGTTTTATTTTATAATTGAAACAACATAAATTATAGCTTCTCTTTGTTTTTTTATAAAATCTCAAAAAAATAACAATTCATCTTTCATACATTCTTCAAAAAACTATTTTTGGTCTTGGAAAGTGAAAAGGAAAGGGGGATCTAAACTCTGGTCTCCTTTTTTTCGTTTAATGTTATTTCAAATGATAATTTTTCTTTTTGAAAGTTGAAACAAACAAGTCTATGCTTGAATTCTAGCTTTTCTTATGATTGTTGACCAGCTTCTTCAAAGGAAAATCAAATTCACGACCATTAGCTTTAACAATTTGGCTAAAGTAAAACAAAGTCATGTTAGACCAAAACAAGAGAATGAACAATAAGAGATACATGTAACTAATTAACATATGCAATTGGAAATTCATAAGAATTGTGAAGTAAAAATGTCTGGCAAAGAAAAAGAAAAACTGTGATACAATGTGATCCATACTTAATCATCAAATCTGTCACACATAAAGCGTGTCAATTGTCATACAAATAGATGTGAGATCATAGAAGTAAAGACAAAATCCTAGATAATAACTGGTTTGATTATTAACTGGTTTCATTCCCTTGCAATCTGCTATATATAGCAGGTTCTGTTTCCCTGTAAATTGGAATTTTTCTGCTTGCTTGAAGGAATATTATCAATAATGATTTCTGAATCTATTCCTTAAAGCCTTGTTTAAACACAAGAAAATCAAATAATATCCTGCGTATATAATAAACTTGAATCTATTTAGTTTGACGTTAGTTAATGTGCAAATCACATTTTTAAGAAGCTCAAATCTGGTTGAGTGAGTGATTATAGGTAGTTTTCTTCTCAAATTACTTATATATGGGTGTAGATTTGTTGTTTCTCAAATTACTTCTTAAATCTAATTATAGGTAGAAATCAATCCAAAAGGATGAGTTGGTTTGGAAGGGAATGATCGAGTTGGGGAAAAGAACATGAGTTGCTTGGGTTTTTATTTTTCTTAATTTCTAACTTTCTAAATTTTTAAGTTTCTAAATTTAGGATGAACGCGATATTTAATCTCTTCTTCAATTCTTCCATTAAGTTTCTAAATTTTGATGTTTGTTTTTTTCAGCTTCTTTCTGTTAAGGCTTATACGCTCAGGAACTTGATAAAAATCTGAGGTACAATATGTTGATTCTCTTCTATTTTTTTAGTTAGAATGTTTGATCTTTTAAACTATAAACAGTTTTTGTCCTACTTTATTGTTTCACTTGTTTTGGTAATTGTTTTGTTTCCAATTTTGCTCACAGGAAATTGTTTACTTTTGACCAACAAGATTAGCTTATAGATCATCTTTTAGGTAGTGTATCTGGCGATGCAAACTGTTTATCAAAAAGATTCACAAAATACTATAGTATATGGGATAAGAGGTCATAAAAAAACCTACATTGGTTTGCGTTTCTTTTTTCTGGTAGAGACTGAAAAGTAATATAAGAGGAAGAGTGATTGCACCCATATTTTTTAGCTTCTTTCTTTAGCAGACAAAAATGAACTGAACACTTAGCAGAAAAGGAAACCGAGTTGAACAGGGGAAGGGGGAAGAGGGTTTTATAGCAGCAAAATTTTTTGTTATCAAATTATATCACCATGAATACTCAACCTCACAGCAGGTAGAACAACTGTGTAAGCTCCATGAAAGGGCCTTAGTTTCCTTTTTCAAAAAGGTAATATTACAACAAACCACTAATTGTATCATTCAAAACTAGAGCCAGACTCGACTCAGGGATTTATATACATTACTTTAGAACTCATTGCTGAGCATGCTACCAAAAATTTTACCTATTTATGAACTGTGTTGGAGGAATTTTTGCATATAATTATTTTATACACCTCCGGCTTTATTTATAGGTCTAAGGAGAGAAAGATTAGACAGCCTAAGGAATCCAATAACTCTGCAATAATAATTGGACATTCTCTTTGTTTATTTTCATTGCATTGATTAAAGGATCTTAGTAAAAAGTAATAATTAATATCGTTTAGAACCCCTAATTGACAAAAGTCATTTTCTCTTTTTGAACAAATAAATAGGAACTGAGATGGTACAAAAAATACCTTTTGAAGTAGTAACTAAGCCAAGAAATGTAGGAAACTACACTTATACAATCTAAATTCCCTTAACAAATTTTTCAATAGATCAATGTGGTTGGTTACATTCACCACTCAATTGTTTTGCTACAACTAAGAATCCATCAAACCAAGCCAATCAATACGCATTTGGATCTAACATTAACTAAAAACACACACACACTAGGTAATGAATTTTAACCCCCCCCCCCCCCCCCCCCCCCCTCCATAAGCAAAGAAAGACTTCATGGGTTATCTAGTCTTTTAAATTTTTTAACCTTCCCAGGATTTTTATTATCAATACTTATATCTCCCACTTAGTTAATATATCAATTCCATACCAAATAAATTACAACAACATTAGTTAGTTACATTTATCATGTTAAATTATATTATATTAACCACATTTAATATGACACTTATACATATTAGGATAATTTCCTATGGAACTACACTAATAAAACATACTCATTTGTGTATATAATATAATTATTATGTAACTGATCACAAATTATCATAAAATTATTAATCTTTAAAATAACTATAAAAGTGATATCTAATATAATATTTGAATATGATGATAATTTAAAAATTTTGCAATTGCATATGTTTTCGTATCACTTATAGTAGAGAACTAAAACAACTATCAACAACACAATCTTAATTTATATACATTTAAAAGCCTGTAGAGACATTAACTTTATGAGAAAATACACGCACATACTAACATTATTTAAAACTTCATTTGAAAATTAGGATTAATTTATTTTCAGTAATTCAAAGTAAACTTTTTATTGTTCTATTTTCCTTATATATCTTAGTACTTACTAGTACCACCTAATAAAAAGTTTATGATCAAATATCAATACCGGTCCCTAAACTAAAGAGAGATAGGTAGGGGTAAAATACGTGGGTCTAGTAAGATAGCGAAGACATGATTGACAGAGTAACCAGTATGCTTATTGTGACTTGTTGGGACTAACTACATCTTTAGAAACCTCATTATGGAAACCAGTTGAATGTTGGGGGAGCTTTGACTAACACTGTTAACAATCAACTTTGTCATGCAGACCAGCACACTTTACACATGGTCTATGTTTGTCTCTTATCAGCTTCATCTCCATCACTGACTCTCTTTCCCAGGTAATCCCCTAACACTAACTTTCTAGGTATGTGTGTTGTATCTTTTGAAGTGTATACATGTTGATTGTTATTTGTTAGTGGAGAACAAAGCTCATTTGCATTGCTTATGTGTGCTGATAACATGTGTTAAAAGTATGCATGTGTATTATTGTTTGTTAGTGGAGAGCAGAGCTCACTAGGTTGTGGTGATTAGCTAGCTGAATTTGATATACAATGTGTATATATATATTGAATTGTATTGGAAAGGTATGTGTAATAGGCCGTTTTAAAAATTTGGAAATGTCTAGTTTACAGGGGAGACTCGTTGAAATTTCAATAGGCTCCCTGGGTTAGGATACATAAAAAAGTATATTAAAGTTTAACAATAAAGGGTTTAGTCATGTGTGTACCCACTTGGTTCCCTTTCAAGATGCAAGACAATCAGTTGACATACCGTGTTGTGTTGGATCTTGAATTGTCCTGCTTAGACAGTTTGGGATGAATATGTAACCAGTAGGGCGTAACCCATCAATGTTGTATATGGCCTATCTTGTGTTGTTGATGTCCATTTCAAATTTCGGTTACTGTGTTGCGTATTGTCTCCGGGTGCATGTCTGCGTGTGGTGTTTCATACCGCACATATCTTTGTGTACTCGAGGACCAATGCGAAATGCTTCCAAAATTCCAAATAAACATCAAAAATTCAAGATAGACCGTAAACAACATCGACGGTCTACATACGGTTGCATATTCATCCCGAATGGGATAGGGCCGTACCTACTTGCAACATCAAAGAGATAGAGAGTGATTCATGAACGATAATCACAATGTTTAAATCAAAGTAACTAGAACTTTACTTGTTATATGTCATGAATGGAGGTTCCGACAAATCGACGATGGATGTACAACTGGCTAGATCGTAGTTGGCGAGTGACTGAGGAGTTTATGATGGGGCTGTTGGAGTTCATTCCGTTCGCTACAGTGAACATGCCTGGTTTTGAACCGACTAAGAAGATTTTTTGTCTGTGCTCAAGGTGCAAATACATGAGTTTTGAATACGCGGATGATGTCATGTGCTACTTAAGTGAGAAGGGGTTCATGGAAAGATACCACTGCTGGTACAACCATGGTGAGCAATTACCGCCCAGACCATCCACCGTAACCATGCAACAGTCTTACTACGAGGTCGGAGGGAACAGGGATACGTATAATAACATGGAGCATATGGTGATGGATCATGTTAGACTCTCCACCAGGCGTATGCTACAACATGATGACTAAGTAGGGAATGAGGATGACAATGTAGAAGAGGATCCTAATCCAGAGGTGAAAAGGTTTTATGATTTGTTGGGGGCGGCTCAGACTCCATTATGGGATGGGTGCGAGAGTCACATTAAATTATCCATCTCCCTAGCTACTTTAAGCCTAAAGGCAGATTATAATATTTTAGGAGGTTGTTTTAATAGGATGGTCGATCTGATGGGTTCCACCATGCCTAGTAATCATCAAATGCCATCAAACTTGTACCATGCTAAGAAAAGAGTGGTAAACCTGAGGTTGGGTTGTGTGAAGATAGAGTGTTATGTTGGTGGGTGTATGTTGTTCAGAAATAAGTTTGCAGACAAGAGTGTCACAAAATATGTACACTATGATAAGGACCGCTACAAAACTGTTAAAAGGAGAGGGAAAGTAACTAGGATAGCCAGGAAAAAATGTGGTACTTTCCCATAACACTGCATCTTCAACGCCTGTATGCCTCATTGTCCACGGCAAAACACATTCGTTGGCATGCTTTGAACCAAACACAAGAGGGTCTTTTATGTCATCCATCCGACGGGAAAAAGTGGAAGTGTTTGGATGAGCTATATCCGGACTTTTCAGGTGAGCCGCGTAATGTACGACTTGGCTTATGTACTGGTGGGTTCAACCCATTTAGTCAATACAGAAGAGCGTACTCTTATTGGCCAGTTATACTGACCCCATACAATCTACCTCCTGATATGTATATGAAGAGGGAGGTCATGTTTCCATCTGTACTGGTTCCAGGACCCAAAAATCCAAAGGTAAAGATAGATGTATTTTTGCAACCGTTGGTTGAGGAGTTGTCACAATTATGGGATGTTGGGGAGATGACCTATGATGCATCCTTGAAGAACAATTTCATGATATGGGCTATTTTGATATGGACCATTAACAACTTCCCAGCGTATGGTATACTTTCTGAATGGTCAACATCTGGGAAGCTTGCTTTCCCTATATGCATGGAACATACCAGGGCGAATCACTCCCAGTTAGTGGCAAAACTAGTTTTTTGACTGTCATAGAAAGTTTTTACCGTTGAATCACCCATTTAGGAGAAACAAAACCGCTTTTAAGAAGAAAAAGGTTGTGAATGAACCTCTACCCCGTAGGTTATCTGGTGCACGGGTTTGGCAAAGAGTCAAAGAGTATCCGCACATCTGGGATAAGAATGTTAAGGAGTTTGCCGGTTATGGGAAGGAACACCATTGGGTGAAGTAGAGTATCTTATAGGATTTGCCATATTGGAAAGACTTGTTACTTAGACACAACATTGATGTCATGCACACTAAACAAAATGTTTTCATGAATATTTTTGACACTGTGATGGACATCAAAGGGAGAATAAAGGACAACGAGAAGAGTCGTCTAGACCTTTCAATTTGGTGTTCTAGGAAGGAGTTGGAATTGAGGGATACGGGACGTGGAAGAATGTTCAAACCGCATGCCAAATATGTTTTAACTAGACCTCAATAGATTGTTGTGTGTGTGGATGAATGGGTTGACCCTGCCTGACGGATTCGCTTCTAACTTGAGTAGATGTGTCGATGTGAAATAGGGTAGGGTGTTTGACATGAAAAGTCATGATTGCAATGTGTTTATGCAACAGTTACTGTCGTACGTATTTCATGCCCTACCGAAACCTATTTGGAAACCACTGGTTGAGTTGAGTCACTTCTTTAAGGAGTTGACGGCAACTTCATTAACTAAGGAGAAACTTCTGAAGATGGAAGAGAGTATCGCGGTCTTGATTTGTAAGTTGGAACAGATTTTTCTGCTAAGTTTTTTTTACTCGATGGAGCATCTCCTTATCCATCTACCGTACGAGGCCTTAGTTGGTGGCCTAATGCAGTACCATTGAATGTATCCATTTGAAAGGTGAACGCCACAACTACTTAATTTCATTGTAAATTTTTACCCAACTATAGTAATATTATGTAAGTTAACACTTGTTTATGTTATTGTAGATTCTTACGATCTTTAAAGGACAAAATGTCAAACAAAGCATGCGTTGAAGCATCAATTTGTGAGGCATACTTAGTGGAAGAAATGACCACTTTTGCTTCTTTCTATTTTCCGACGAAGATAGAAACTAGATTGAGTAGAATTCCCCGCAATCTTGGGGTGGCCACACCACACAGGGTTGGATGATCAAATTTCAATTTTTAACTATCTCGATCGTCTGGGGGGCAAGGTCACAAATTATTACATTGATGAGAAAGATCAAAATGCGGCTCACTTGTACATTCTTCTAAATTGCCCAGAAGTGGAACCCTATCTTGAGTAAGTCACCTACTTATAGTTTATATTCTAAAGCTAGCTTTTACGCTCTCTAAATTTTTGTTATTTAAATAGATTATATGTAGATATGATAAAAATTGAGCAAAATGATATAACTGATGACCAAATTCATAGTGAGGTATCATCCAAATTCATCGGTTGGTTTGCACAACACGTAAGACCCGTATACCATGTGTTTTTTTAGTTGTACTTGTAACGTTAGGTATCTAACTAGACCTTTGTGTTATGTTGTACATAGATTCAAGACCCTAATAACCATATTGAAGATCCCTTACTCCAAGCCCTTTCTAGGGGGCCGGTGAAAATTGTTAAAAAGTGGCCCATTTACTATGTAAACGGCTACAAGTTTAACACTTTTCAATAGAGTAAAGGGATGCGTACCCATAACTACGGGGTTTGTGTTAAAGGTACAATTGGACAGTTATAGGAAGACTTTTATGTAGTGCTGATAGAGATTGTTGAAGTTTCTTTCTCTGGACGACTAAGAAGAGATATCATTTTATTCAAGTATGATTGGTACGACAACATAATCAGTGTAGAAACCAAGGTTGACAACAACTATGAATTAGTTAAGGTAAAAAAATGGTAGATATAAAGGGTTTGATCCCTTCATTTTTGCCCAACAAGCCGAGTGGGTTTATTACACAGACTTCCCTAGAGGGCATCCAGACTGGTACACAGTAATCAAGGCCAAGGCCCGAAGTCAGATCACTGATAATGTCTCTGATGAGGTTGATGATGCTTATCATCTCGCTCCAAACGAGCTCAACGATAGTCATTTGTTATTCAATATTGATCCAGTCATAATGGATGAGACGCTTGCCACTATGGGGGTGAACACATTGACAAAAATGTTGTCTCCTAGTCAAAATGGTCTAGGGCCAATTTAGAGACTGAAGAACCTGTTGAAACAGATAGCCATAGTGACACTAAAATTGTGGGGGAATTTCAAACTAAAACAGACACAGAGTATGTAGTTGTTTTCCATATATACATAGGGACTAACAATTGTTTTCATGGTTTATTCTACAGATGACAGGACCTCGACTACCCTTCAACTGGGGTGGTGGTTCGAGGACCCCAGGATCCCGTCTGCAGGCCACCACATCACAGCAGGCCACCACTCCTTCACCACCACTGCAGACCACAGCACATCAGACCATCACTCCTTTACCACCACCGTAGACCACCTCATAGCAGACCACCCCAGAGCAGACTACTTCACCTAGTGGTTTGGATGACGCTGGTGTTTGTGTTTGAATAATTGTTTCAGGTTATATGGTTTTGATAATGACAAAATAAACATTACAAAAGACTTTCATGAAGACTCTAAGTGTTAGAGTATTATGCATAAACTGGTGGAAGGACAAAATGAAGAAAAACAAAGAGCCAAGCATCAGACCTGAAAATACGTATGCTAATCGATTACAGGACTATCTATAATCGATTACACAGGCTCTATTTGTCATATAATCGATTACAACATAAAGTCTAATTGATTACACAGCCTCTATTTGTCATATAATCGATTACAACATGAAGTATAATCGATTACACACCCTCTGTTTGTTATATAATCGACTACAACAAGAAGCCTAATCGATTACCAAGCTGAGAAAAAGAATAGAAAGCATCAGGTATAACTACTAATCGATTAGAAGGCTGCACCAATCGATTACCAAGGTTCTGTGTTGTTACTAATCGATTGCAAGATGACTAACAATCGATTACAAAGTCCCTGTTTGTTTAGGAATCGATTACATATGTGTTACAATTGATTACCATGCTACGTAATAGGAACAAATGTACCAGGTACAAAATATAATTGATTACAAGGAGTGTACAATCGATTACCAAGGTTCTGTCTTCAAGCTAATCGATTACATGGAAAACCATAATCGATTACAAGGCCTGTTACACTAAAGAAAATGAAGCATAATCGATTACAGCTCGAGGCATAATCGATTACACTAGTGGGAAATATGTCTAGAAAAGTGTTTTTAGTGGGAAACAGAGACCCATACTCTATTTTAAGCGTGGGGAACAACCTGGAGCTTATTTGCAATGGCTAGAAGCTCTCCAAGGCCTATAAATGCACCATTGATTCAAGCTACAAAATATATATCAAGGAGAAATCATTCCTAACTTGTATTTGTACATTATGAGTTCAATTTCTGTTGTATAGTTTCATTGTTGTGAAACTTTAAGCTTAGATTTGTATATCCTCTCTTGTTGAGAGTTAGAATTTGTGAGAGCTTTTCATTTGCTTATCCACTCTATTGAGAGAGTTAATTGCTTATAAACACAAATACCAAACACCAAGTTTCACTCTAGGTTGAGTGGTCACAAAGGTTGGCGTTCAACCTTTGGGTATTGAGAGTTTGAAAGATTGGGTGGGTTGCCCTTGTGCTAGTGATGATTGAGTTCTTGAGTGTGGGACACTAGGAAGCTGCACTTGCTCATAGCTTATATCTCTAAACTTCAATAGTGGAAATCCTTCAAGTGGGTTGCTTGAAGGTGAGACGTACACCGTGTTGGTGGAACTCGTTAAATCGGTTTGTAAGCCTCTTTTCCTTACTCTCTTGCATTTACATACTATATTTGGCTGGGACACTGTCTTGATTATGATTGCATTGCTTAAATTTGGTTAATTTGACTTAGCTAAAACTCTGCACACCAAGTGTTTAATAAATTGCCAAAGTAACTTCTGCACATATTTCTACCTTAGTTCTTACATCATACTCATTGCCTCTTGTATATTATTATCTAGTGTGAAAAGGAAATCAAGTTCAAAGGCATTCCAAGTGAAATTTTTAAACACTCAATTCACCCCCCTCTTGAGTATTGAGGCCACTTGAATAACAACGTTAAGGCCACACCACCTCCGGCATCCCCCTTATCCATGCTAGTCCCACTGTCGACTGGAGACAAGTAAGTATACTATAATTCGTTTTAAGTTAATTGGTAGCTTGTTAGTTTCTTTTTATATAAAACTCACATAGTTGTATGTTAGTTAACTTAGTAGTTGTATAGATTAAACTATACTGGAAACTTTTCTGTTTGTAATAGGGCAATCATTTAAATTTGGAAATATTATATTTACAGGGGAGACTCTACCAAAATTTTGGTAGCCTCCCCTATGTAATTGTTTTATTTATTTCTAATTATTAGCTATTACAGTTTTGTTGATAGTAGTTGGGATGGACCATATATCTCTTGGACAGATGCAGGGCAGGTTGTCCAAGATAGGTGGTTTGACACATTTTTAGTAAACTAAAATTTCAATTCGTTGTCAATTTGTGGCTAATTCATATATCTATTTTTAATATTGAAATTTCATTTCATATAACAGCGAGATTATCCGTGGACCGAGGGTATGATTGATAAGATTAAGAGGATCTTTGCTACAAAGACCTCTAAAATCATCAAGAGTACCCTTTGGAAAGTGAGAGACAAGGGCGAGTGCCCTCGTTGGATCCCCAATGACCACTGGGACGGGATGGTCCAGAAGTGGGGCGGTGTCTTGTTCCAGCAGGCGAGTGCTCGGAACAAGGCAAATAGAGCCACTGATGCTGCAACGTCAGTTTACACTGGGGGTAGCATTTTGTTGGCCCGTCGGTTGTAACCGGGCTTTGTGAATTGGCAAGCGCACCAATCGTTTGTAGTTTTCAAAATTTAGATATCGTTCCACTGGGATTGAAAGTTCAATAAGAACAGTAATCTTCTACTTACTATGGTAAATATGAAGGAAATTATAAACAAAAGAATGATTTATATACAATTTATACAGTATTCACAAGATAGCATGGTTGAGTGATTCATGAGATAAAAAGAAAATAAAATCTATCTAAAAAGTTGAGTTGCAATCTAGAATAGGTAAGATACTTGAGATAAACACAGATAAACAAATTATGTTGGAAATTGGATCCCTAATCTAGAATAACAATGAGGAACTCAAGACATGCATATTTAATCATCAAGTTTCATGTCATTGCAGCTTAAATTCATTATAACCGATCCCTCGTGATATAAATTCTAAGAATTCACCGTAAAGTCCGATCCCTCGTGAGCTTTCTCAGTAAAAACTTGCATTAAGACCTGGCCTTATGGCAACAATGGTTAACAACCCCTATAGAATTGAGATACCAAGGGTATTCCAGCTTTTTACTTTCATCAAAACTAGTTTCAATACGGCATAAATAATCATTCTCCCGTTTGACATTTACACTAATAAAACCAGTTTCGATACACATGAAAATCATTCTCCCGTTTGACATTCACACTAATAAAAGGTTGAAATACTAACATGGACTTGAATCATAAACATGCAGAGGTCGAATTCACAACATTATACTCAATAGATTAGTTCACCAATTCCAACATAAACAAATTAGTTACACATGGTAAAAGTAAAGACAACACTTACAGAGTTTGACATTATGAAGAAGATGATGGAAACTTCACGATACAACGATCACAATACACCGAAACACACTCAAGTATCTAGAAAACTATTCTAGAACTACAACTCACAAAAGAAGTACTCAAAGTCGAGCACAAGAGAAAAGAGAAGAGAAGTGTATGGAATGGGATGTGTTGAATGGTGTTGGATGGCCCTATTTATAGGGCTGAGCAAGGGTGCTGACGCTACGCGTCCCTGTGACGCTACGCGTCAGATCCCTGACTCAGCCTCCATTAAACACTTGATAATGGCCACTTTCAATAATTAATCTTGATCATGCCTGGCCACTTGGACATGTTTCCACGAGTTTTGGCCAGTTATGCTGATTGGGGTGGCCCTTGGGCTGAGTGGAGTGCCCATTATTGGGTCCAAGTGGGGTGGTTGGCCAAAAGTAGGAGTGGAGACAACACAGCACTGACGCTACGCGTGGAGTTGATGCGTAGCGTCAGCATCAAAAGTAGCTCTTGATGCTACGCGTGGGGTGAGGCTACGCGTCAGCTCCTCCAGTGTAATTTTCTCTTGATTTCTTAACTTTTTCACTGCAAAACTAGAGAAAATTGATCAAGGGCAGATTATTTTCAACAACACTCATTTATTGAATTTAAATCCTAATTTTCTAACAAATTAAACTAATTTTTATGAATTTTATGAAATTTTTATTTAAGCTTTTATTGAAAATTTGAGGACTAACAAATACCCCCAACTTGAGACATTGCTCGTCCTCGAGCAAGAGAGAAAAATAAGAAAATAAAAATTTGAAATCAAATTTTTAAGTTAGTCCGAAAATTTACCACAAAAAATAATTACACAATTTCAACTATTTTGTAATAATCAAAAACTGATTCAAATATAACAAAGGTTTAATGATAAAATTACTTACAATATTCTATTATCAATCAAGCAGAATTTCAGGCTTACCTCACAAGTGTTTATCTTTATGCAATTGGTAACCTGTTTCACTCAATCGATCATAAAATCAAACGAATTTAACTTTGTTTGTCATCTAATCAATGGTTATTTATACAGAGTTAATTCGGAAATCACGAGGTCTTTTTACAGGTTGTAATGAGGCTTGGTTTACAAGAATCAATGGTTTTTCTTGGAATTCAAAAACCTGAAATCATAAAAGAGCATTTTACAATCCTTAGGCTTTCTCTTGACCCAAACTTCTCATTTTCTTTTATTGATGAAAAATAAATACCCCCAACTTGATTCTTTTCACTATTTTTGACTTTTCTTTTCCATATTTTCTTTTTGAAAAGAATCAAGTTGCTTATTTTCACTCCCCATTTTTGTGAGAACACTCAAAATATTTTTCATTTATTTCAACTGCTCTTTTAATCAATCAAGTATAGGGAATGGTAAAAACAAATTTAGGCTTTAAGGGTACCAAAGAATTTTATTTTAGGCTCAAATTGGCTTTGCAAAGGATAAAAGACTTTTTACCAAGGTAAGCTGTTTGGCCCAAGGTTTCGTTTCACCAATAAATGTGCCTTGATCATTTTCCCGAATTCTCTGTACAACAACACACATCAGAGATTAAAGCAAAATCAATTCGAATTGAAAATATGCCGATTAAACCCTCAAGTGTGTAAAAAGGATCTCTCAACTCACCGGGTTATTTGAATTTTTGCTTGATGGTTAATAAACTTATTGTAATTAAATTTATCAAAATTCCTAAGTTATAAAGAATCAAAAATTGATTTTACAAAATTGGTTTTATTGTGTAAAAACTCTAAGTGTATAAACTAACTTACTAACGAAAATCTGATTTATTTATTTATTTATTTATTTATTTTTATTTTTTTTTAATAAATGAAAAACATTTAAAAATAACGAGAAAAGAATGGGTTGCCTCCCATTGAGCGCCAGGTTTAATGTCTCCAGCCAGACATTACCTCTGATTAATCAGGTGGTTTCCCAATATTCTTTGAGGAATCACCTGTCTTTTTCTTCCTTCTTCTTCTTTTCCGATGCCTAATTACCTGTTTTTCATTTTTCAAAGCATCGGTTAATTTAAAACAATTTAATTGATTGGGAAGAGATATACCTGGTTCGGTCGAAAGGTAAACCTTTGTCTCATTACTTATCCTGAGGTGTTCATGAGCACTGAAGCTTACCTCTTCTTCATAAACTTTGACTGCAACCATACTTTGATCAACATCCACTTTGATTTTTGCAGTCTTCATGAAAGGTCTTCCTAGGATCAGGGGGATCTCAGTATCCTCCTTCATATCCAGTACCATAAAGTCAACTTTGAAGTGGTACTTGTCAACCTTTACTAACACATCTTCCACAATCCCAACAGGCTTTTTGACAGAGCGATCCGCAAACTGTAATTCTGTCTTTGCTTCTTTTAGCTCATATTCACCAATGCGTTTTATTAAATCTAGAGGTATCAAGTTGATGTTAGCCCCTAAATCTAATAACGCATTCCTGATGTTGATATTTCCGATTGTTACAGGAATGGTGAAACTCCCCGGATCTTTACATTTTTTCGGGGTTATACAGTTTGTTTCTTGCTCTGTATCTCTTTGCACATTTTTTTCTTTTTCATTTTTTCATTTTTTTCTATTTTTTCATTTTTTTTCTTCTTCTTCTTTCTTTTTCTCACTCTTTTCTTTACAATCAATTTTTACAACATCAATAGAAACAGCATTACATTGTTCCCTTGGGTTTTGAGTGTTTGCAGAAAACCCAGAACTCTTTAATTCAGCTATTTCCTTTGCGAGCTGACCCATTTGTATGTCTGATGCTTTTCGGGCAGCTTCATTTGTCTCTACAAACTGCAACAACTGTTGAATAGCTTCCTCTATTCTTGTCAACCTTGCATTGTCAGTTTGTTGTTGCTTGAATTGATTGTTAGGAGGTCTGTTGGAAGGTCCATCATCCTGTCTCCAGCCAATATTCTGATTTTGCCAACCCTGTAGGTAATTGTTAGGAAAAGAATTTCCATGATTAAAAGGATAATTACCTAAGGGTGCTCTTTGATGGTTCATGAAATTGGCTTGCTCTTGCTCATTTCCACAGTAACCACATGGTTGTTCTCCCATGCAGTGCGTACATGCTTTAAGTTGAGCAGGGGGTGGTGATGCTACTTGAGCAATTTGAAGTTTTTCCAATTGCTTGCTCATAACTTCAATTTGTTGGGTCAGTAATTTTTGCTGAGCCAACACTGCATCATTTACTCCCAATTCGAGCATTCCTGGCTTCCTTTGCATATTACCTCTTTCATGCTTTGCTTGTCGGTCACTAATAGCCATTGATTCCAATATTTCTATGGCTTCCTCCACAGTCTTGTTCATTAAAGAACCACCTGCACAAGCATCTAACATCATCTTGAACTGAGGCAATAAACCATGGTAAACGATTCTTACCTTCTCGGCATCATTCAGGTTGTGGTTTGGGCATTTTCTCAAGAGTGCCTTGAATCGTTCCCATGTTTCTCCTAATGATTCATCATTATTTTGGGAAAAAGAGTGTATGGCTGTCATTGCTTCAAAATATTTTGAAGGAGAATAAAATCTTTCCAAAAATTTTCTTTCAACATCAGACCAGTTTGCAAAACTACCCGGTGGACAAGATTTAAACCATTCTTTTGCTTTCCCAATCAATGAAAAAGGAAAGAGTCTCATGTAAACAGACTCTTCTTGATTGGGTTCAAAACCAATTGTGCTGCATAATTCATAAAAAACAGTTAAATGTTCATATGGTTCTTCATGATTTAAACCAGCAAATTGGTTGTTTTGAATAATGTTTAAAGTGGCAGGTTTAATTTCCACTGGTAAAACTGGTCCTTGAAACATTCCCGAAACTCGGGGTGGACCATTTATAGCAGCAAACTGTCCCAATGTTCTCCTTTCAGCAGCCATATTTGAATTTTCAAAAATTTTTGAAGTAGAAGAAGAATTAGTTTGTGTTTAGATTTCAAAGACTTGATTTTCTTTACAAACCTTTCTATCTCAGGATCAAAATAAATTTTACCTGTGGTAGATCGAGTTTGCATACACAAACTAGACAAAGAAAGTTAGTGTAACAATGATACAAAATAAATAAAAAATTATCTAAGGTAAAAAAAATATTTACCACAGTAATTAAAATTTTACTGTTTTACTGAAACAATTCAATCCCCGGCGACGGCGCCAGAAAACTTGTTGGCCCGTCGGTTGTAACCGGGCTTTGTGAATTGGCAAGCGCACCAATCGTTTGTAGTTTTCGAAATTTAGATATCGTTCCACTGGGATTGAAAGTTCAATAAGAACAGTAATCTTCTACTTACTATGGTAAATATGAAGGAAATTATAAACAAAAGAATGATTTATACACAATTTATACAGTATTCACAAGATAGCATGGTTGAGTGATTCATGAGATAAAAAGAAAATAAAATCTATCTAAAAAGTTGAGTTGCAATCTAGAATAGGTAAGATACTTGAGATAAACACAGATAAACAAATTATGTTGGAAATTGGATCCCTAATCTAGAATAACAATGAGGAACTCAAGACATGCATATTTAATCATCAAGTTTCATGTCATTGCAGCTTAAATTCATTATAACCGATCCCTCGTGATATAAATTCTAAGAATTCACCGTAAAGTCCGATCCCTCGTGAGCTTTCTCAGTAAAAACTTGCATTAAGACCTGGCCTTATGGCAACAATGGTTAACAACCCCTATAGAATTGAGATACCAAGGGTATTCCAGCTTTTTACTTTCATCAAAACTAGTTTCAATACGGCATAAATAATCATTCTCCCGTTTGACATTTACACTAATAAAACCAGTTTCGATACACATGAAAATCATTCTCCCGTTTGACATTCACACTAATAAAAGGTTGAAATACTAACATGGACTTGAATCATAAACATGCAGAGGTCGAATTCACAACATTATACTCAATAGATTAGTTCACCAATTCCAACATAAACAAATTAGTTACACATGGTAAAAGTAAAGACAACACTTACAGAGTTTGACATTATGAAGAAGATGATGGAAACTTCACGATACAACGATCACAATACACCGAAACACACTCAAGTATCTAGAAAACTATTCTAGAACTACAACTCACAAAAGAAGTACTCAAAGTCGAGCACAAGAGAAAAGAGAAGAGAAGTGTATGGAATGGGATGTGTTGAATGGTGTTGGATGGCCCTATTTATAGGGCTGAGCAAGGGTGCTGACGCTACGCGTCCCTGTGACGCTACGCGTCAGATCCCTGACTCAGCCTCCATTAAACACTTGATAATGGCCACTTTCAATAATTAATCTTGATCATGCCTGGCCACTTGGACATGTTTCCACGAGTTTTGGCCAGTTATGCTGATTGGGGTGGCCCTTGGGCTGAGTGGAGTGCCCATTATTGGGTCCAAGTGGGGTGGTTGGCCAAAAGTAGGAGTGGAGACAACGCAGCACTGACGCTACGCGTGGAGTTGATGCGTAGCGTCAGCATCAAAAGTAGCTCTTGATGCTACGCGTGGGGTGAGGCTACGCGTCAGCTCCTCCAGTGTAATTTTCTCTTGATTTCTTAACTTTTTCACTGCAAAACTAGAGAAAATTGATCAAGGGCAGATTATTTTCAACAACACTCATTTATTGAATTTAAATCCTAATTTTCTAACAAATTAAACTAATTTTTATGAATTTTATGAAATTTTTATTTAAGCTTTTATTGAAAATTTGAGGACTAACACATTTCAACCCTTGAGCATAAAAAAATATTTATAAGTATATTTATGTTAAACATTTCTTTTATGATTGTCTGACATGTTTTCCAACAATAATTCAATACTTGTTGTCCACTACAGGAGTTGAGGGAGCACCGTGAGCCTTCCCTTTTTGAGGTCATGCAAATGACCAAGAAAAAAAAAAGCCGGTGCATAGATTAACCAAAAGACTACAGATCTAGCGGTATTTTATTTTAACTTACTGTGAACACCTTTTTTGGTCCGGCCCAAATACCAAAGACTTAATTAAAAAAAAGCGCCAGACATCAGTTGCCCAAATCAGGAATCATTGAAGAATTTCCGAGTCTGACTTCGGATGAGTGTTTTTCTCAGAAAGGAATATTCCCGAGTGATCATTTCCAAGTAGTGTGACTCCGAATAATAATTTCTGAGTGGAATGTCTCCGAGTGAGTCATTTCCGAGTGGGTTCCTTCCAAGGGAGTTACTTCCGAACGGAAAGAGGCTCTGACTATGCCTTTCGGGCAGAGACTCTTAAGTTCCATAGGTCTGAATGATAATTTTCAAGTGGAATGTCTCCTAGTGAGTCATTTCCGAGTGGAATGTCTCCTAGTGAATCATTTCCGAGTGGAATGTCTCTGAGTGAGTCATTTCCGAGTGGAATGTCTCCTAGTGAATGATTTCCGAGTGGAATGTCTCCGATTGAGTCGTTTCCGAGTGGGCTGCTTCCAAGGGAGTTACTTTCGAATAGAAAGAGGCTCTGACTATGCCTTTCGGGCAAAGACTCTTAAGTTCCATAGGTCCGAATGATAATTTCCGAGTGGAATGTCTCCTAGTGACTCATTTCCGAGTGGAATGTCTCCTAGTGAATCATTTCTGAGTGGAATGTCTCCGAGTGAGTCATTTCCGAGTGGAATGTCTCCTAGTGAATCATTTTCGAGTGGAATGTCTCCGATTGAGTCATTTTCGAGTGTGCTGCTTCCAAGGGAGTTGTTTCTGAACGAAGAAAAGGTGCTGAGTAGACTCTCTCGAAGTTCCATGTTTCCGAATGATCATTTCCGAGTGGAATGTCTCTGAGTGAGCTATTTTCGAGGGAAATACCTCCGAGCGAAAAGTGAATCTTTGGACGAGTGCTTTTTCTAGTTGGGGATACATCCGAGTGAAGAATTCCCGGTTGAATCCATTCTGAATGAAAAGCAAGTCTGACTTCAGATGAACACATCTGAGTGAAGAGCTCCCGACTGAAGTACTTCCGAGCGAAGAGATTCTGACTTTGGATGAGTGCTTTTTCTGGGCAGAGCGAATCATCTCCGAGTGAATTGATTCTAAACGAAAGAGGCTCAACTATGAATGAATACTTCAGGCAAAGATATATATCCGGGTAAGGTTTCTCCGAGTGGTTCAATTCTGAGAGAAGTACTTCCGAGCAAAGGAAAACTGATTCTAAATGAGTATTTCAGAGGGGACAATCCTTGAGTGCATCAACAAAAATGGCTGATTCCAGAACTTTTTGGACAAATATATCCGAGTGAAGTGTCTCCCGGATACAGAGATTTCAGAGTGGACAATTCCTGGGCGGATCGATTCCGAATGAATACTTTGGGCAGACTCTTCCAAGTTCCATAATTTTTGAGTAGTTCAATTCCGAGAGAAATACTTCTGAACGATAAAAGACTGTTTTCGAAGGAATACCTCTCGAACTGAGATATTCGAGTAAAGAATTCCCGAGTGAATTAATTTTAAGTGAAAATGGTTGACTTCGAAGGAACTTGTCGGCCCGAGATATAGCCGAGTGAAATATCTTTGGAGGTGTTTCCGAGTGATATGTTTCAGAGTGGTCCACTTTCGACCAAAGAAAGGCTATCGACTTTAAATGAGTGCTTCAAGTAGAAACATTTCCGAGCAAAGAACCTCCGAGTGAAGCAATTCCGAACGAAAAGATGCTTTGATGAACAATTACTTTGTCGAATAATTCTTGGAAAAAGATATTCCTGAGTGAGTCAGACTTTGAAAAAGAACACTTTTGAGGCAGATATATCCGAATGAGAAAGTTCCGAGTGGGTCACTTTTGAAGAAAGGCTGACAGTCTTTCAAGCAGACATTTCCGGACAAAACATCTCCAAGTGGAGCAAAAGGGAGCCAGAGTCACTTGAATGATCGGTTTTTACAACTCAAGCCTTCACACCGAGTGTCGTAGGATCGGTTTTACACTCGGACTTTTCATCTGTTTCGCTCGGATCAATTTCCACCGAGAAGTGATGCTGACAGACAGAGATCCGGGCCATAAGAAGAAAACCGGTCCCATGTGGCACCGGTCGAGGAGTCCGATTGCCATACTGTCACTTGGAATCCCCCCACCCAAGTCGATCCATGAATTCTGGAAGTGGCAGAAAGGGGGCGGAAGTGGAAATAATTAAAAACTCCCCACCAGCCGCTGCCCCCCACTACCTGTTAGTGGCTAGGCTGCCTCCACTGTGAGTAGAGGCTTGAGCTGTTCGAGCACTCGGCCGGCCCTCATTTCCTCTATAAAATCCTCATCTGAAGAGGCACAAGGGGTTGACAACTTTTAGTCATTAAGTCGATACCCTGCCCATACTCCCTTGTAACTTGTTCCGTTCTCCACAATCTTTTTGTCCTAAAAAGCTTGAGGTTTCCCCTGATGTTCAAAGGCAGAATCTCATTCTCACCAAGTCCTCACATCGTCCCATCAGTTAACCACACAAAGGTTCCCCACAGCTTCCTTAAATCATCAACTTCATACCGACCCCCCTACACCAAGCCCTCACACCGTCCCTTCATCAAGCTTCACACCGTCCTTTCATCAAGCTGCACACCGTCCCTTCATCAAGATGCACACCGTCCTATCATCCAGCTGCACACCGTCCCTTCATCAAGCTGCACACCGTCCCTTCATCAAGCTGTACACCGGCACCCCACAGCCTCACTGACGCATCAGCTCCAATCCGGCTCTTACACTTCAAGTCCACGCCGGTTTCCAGCATTCCCCGTCACACCGGTTACATTCTGCTCATTATTTCCCTTGCTTTTCATTATTTACTTTTGTCAAATTGTCGTTTTTTTGCTGAATCTGTTTTCTCCCTTTAGTATATCCTGCTGAACTCTTTATTCTTTCCCTTTAATTGTTAATAATAATTCCCCCTTTCCATTATTTTATCTATTTGTTTTCCTTGCTGTTGTGCATTTTATTATCCTGTTTTCCTGTTAAACTTCCCTGTTGTCTTTGTTCAAGGTATAAAAATAAAAAGTAAAAAATAATATAAAAAAAGCAACCCAAAAAAAAAGAAAAGTGTGTATTCTTGATACCCTTTTAATGTCACAATACTGATCTAAATTAGTGTCGTGCAAAAGCACTTCTGCCTACACTATTTCTAAAACCCACGCATGTGCGGAGAACTCCGCCTTGCGTGCACCCCTTTTTCGAAAATCTCATCCACCCTTAGTCCCTTAAACTTGTCTTAAGAATATCCTTTGTCAAGAACTACGTAACCCTGATTTCTTGGTAATCCAAGAATACGTAGGAGCAGGACTTTAAATCCTGTCGGGCCCACCTTTCCCATTTTATTCCTATTTTTATTTTCTTTATGTTTCCTTTGTAACCGCCTTTTATTAAATTCCATGAAAATCAATTTAGACGTGACGTCTTGTTGATTTTCCCCTATTTCTGGTAGACCCTCACCACGATTCATAAGGAACGGGGTACTTGAGACGAGACGTCCTGTTTATCCCCTTCCCGTTTCTAACCCCGCATTTTGATTAAATTCCATGAAAATCAATTTAGACGTGACGTCTTATTGATTTTCCCCTATTTTTGGTAGACCATCACCACGATTCATAAGGAACGGGATACTTGAGACGAGACGTCCCGTTTATCCCCTTCCCATTTCTAACCCCGCATTTTGATTAAAGGATAACTAATTTAGATGCGACGTCTTGTTAGCATCCTTCCCTTTTCCTTTTTTATACCAAAGCCAAGGTTAATTTGGACACGACGTCCTGTTGACCTACATTCCATGTTTGTTCAGTTTGTTCCTTTCGTTTTTTTTTTACACAAAGTAGAACAATAAAAGGGGAGAAACATAACATCTTTTGTAAGGCTATTTATGTTGCGCATTTTCAATCTTGGTACTATTTTCGACAGGCGATGTAGGGTGCTAATACCTTCCCTACTCGTAACTGACTCCCGAACTTGAATCTCGTTTTTAAACCAGTGCTTTACTGAACTTAGTTTTTTCCCAATGTTTTTCCTATGGATAAAAACGTTGGTGGCGACTCCCTATTTTTGTTTGTTTCATCCTTTTTTTTTGATGGGTCAGCCGCGCCATCGCGATCCAGGTCGCGACAAATGGCGACTCCGCTGGGGACACTTAAGAGAGTCGGGCCAGTTTGATTGAAAGCGCATGTTTTTTTTTATATAGCCTTTGTTAGCTTGGATTTCTTCCCCTCGTTTTATTTTCTGTTAATTGTTGTGAATGTCTGTTCTTGTTTTGATTGTATCCTGTTATTTGTTTCATTGTCTATGTTTTGCATGTTTGTTGAACCCTAAGGTAGAGGACCATGTTACTTTTCTGCAATCATTGAACCCTAGGGTAGATGACTTTGTATATTTGTTCTGTGTTTGTTCTTTGTGCAGAATGGGGTAAGGTAAAAGGTATTGAATGCCCTTCCACACACTACACTCACAATTACTTGTACACACCTATGAGTGGCGCCCTATACCCGGGCCCCAAATGAAGTTTAAGTTAGGAGGGGTTGGTAACGAAATCGTATGGGATGTACTTCCTATCCGGTTTTCATGAGAACCTCAACTAGAGTTCGACCTCTCATGATATACGCACCTAGTGGATTCCCCACTATTTGCGTCCCTGTCATGGGTAGGATCTTGGCTCTGGTGACCTTCTAGATGTCTAGTATAAGCCACCCGGTATGGAGAGTCACTTTTAGACAAGCCATAGGGCCTAGAAAAGACTTTCAACAAAACCCAACCTAGGCCACAAAAGGGAAAACTTTACTTTACCTTACGTCATTTTCGCTTTCCCTTTTATCCAAAAAAAATGAATTATCTACCACCCGCAGATTAGCTTAGTTTTTGAAATAATGACTTATTTTGGAACACACAGTATTCTTCGGGTCAATAGATAATCCTCTTTTAATCATGTACCTCTGAGTCCCTAATCGTGAGTTTTCCTAATCGTCGAAAAAAGAACCAAAATGATTTTTGTGTCCCTTTAACTGGGGCATCAATGACGATTAAGAAAACCTATGAATTTTGGCAACTTGGGCTTACATGAGTTTTGGAAATCGATGTTTTCTAAAAAAAATAAACAAAAAATTATTTCACTTTACATCAGATCCTTGGGGAAACATGGATTTCAAAACGTAATAATAACTTATTCTTTTTTCTTTATCTTGGTGTTCGCAGGAAGCGATTCAGAAATTGGCAGTATCTCTGAGCAAGTATGGAAATTAACATGAAACATGACAATTATGGTACAGATGTGACAGAGTTGAAGAAAATATTGCATCTCAAAGCCAAGAAGGTTGATACAGTTAGTCTGCAGGCACTGGGGAAAAGATTGAGTCTGACTCAAAAGATGTCCTTTGCTAGAAGATATGGGAAAATATTAAAACTGCTAGAGGTGGAAGTCCACACCGAAGCAATTACAGCTTTGGCACAGTTTTATAACCCACCCCTCCGTCAATAGAAGAGTTTGAGCAAATATTGGGGTTACAAGTGGAAGGGCAAATTCCCTATCGCCATCTTGACCATCACGCAACAACCGCTTCAATCGCCCGTGTTTTGAGAATCTCTCTCGAGGCATTGAGAAATATACAAATGAATAGAAATCAAGTTCCCGGGTTCACTCGAGAATTTCTTGAGAAGCACATGTAGATCCTGGCTGATGAAGAGGAATGGGAGGCTTTCATGGATACTTTAGCCCTCAATATTTACGGGGTTATCTTGTTCCCTAATTTAGACAACTACGTGGATTATGATGCCGTTGCTGTCTTCCTGGCTCGTAAGCATCGGCTCGAGAATCCCGTTACAGCCATGTTGGCTAATGTGTATTGCGCCATGGATTTTTGCCACGCGCAAGGAGGAAAGAAGATCATTTGCTGTTTATCGGCGTTGTACGTATGGCCTACATCTCACATCTTCCATCAGATATGTAAAGTTGAGTGTCCAGTTTTCGATCTGAAATTATGCCAGATGGCCGTGAAAAGTGTGGGTGAATGGGCTAATCACCTAGTAGGCCTTACAGCTGAAAAGGTCAGGTGGTACCCTCAATGGCTAGTGGTTGAGTCAGTCATCTACAGCTGTGGAGGTTACCCGAATGTTCCTCTCATGGGCACACAGGGGTGCATCAACTACAACCTTGTTATTGCAAAGCGTCAGTTGGCTTATCCTCTACTCGGGCCATCGAACGAAGAACCGCTCACTCCTTTCGTTTTGTACTATGCAAAAGGGAATTACACATCCGCTGTTCGGGACATAGCCAATGCATTGAAGAAGGTCCCTAGAATGGGAAAAGAATTGGGAGCACGAAGCCATGCTGTAGGGGCTGAATACTTTCAATGGGTCCTAAACAGGGTTTCCATTGTGAAACTGCCCTTCAGAAGTCCTTCATACCAATCTGCGAATAATTTCCCTCCGCCACTTATCATGGAGGACAAAGCCACCATGGCTCTGAAGGCACAAATAGAAGAGTTGACAGCAAAGAATCAAAAGCTAGAAGAAGACCTTTTGAAATGTCAACGAGAGTGTGCCCTTCAGAGGAAGGAGAATTCTGAAGGAAGACATGCTATGGATGAAATTTGAAAGAAGAGGAAGATTGACGAAGACTACAGGATGAAACAAGACCAATGCCTTCATGTAGCCAATTCACAATTAAAAATGAAGGGCGAATAGAGTGACGCCATATTGGCCGAAAAACAAGTCCTGAAAAACATGCTGGCATAATCCAAAGAAAAAGAAAAGGAGACCTTGGTGCAAAAAGAAATGCTACAAACACAGGTCCATAAATTGGAGCAATAGCTTGATGAAATAATGAGGGCCTATGAGCAAGAAATACATGCTGAACAGAAAAAAGCCCTTGATGCTGAGCGACGCTGCCAGGAGGCCACACGAGTTTTGGGGACTGAGTTAGCTTGACGGGACGAGGTTGTTCATTCATGGATGGACCGTTTTGCCAAGTTGGCATACCTAGCCAATGGAATCTTGGAAGATTTTCCCTCAATGTTGAAGTAGGCCGAAGGCATGGTCAATCCTCTATCCACCCCAAAAGAGATATCATCATTTCTGAATTATTGCCAAGAAAGACTTTGTAAAATGAGAGCCATGATTGCCCAGGCCAGGAATGGCTAAAATGTTGTAATCAAATCTTTCAAGTAATATTGTACCTCTACGGAAGAATGGAATAATGAATTAATTTGCCTTCACGATTATTTCATGTTAATTTCTGCTTCACTGTTTTACCTAGTACTTTTAAACACGACGTTCTGAGGAACGGTCGGAGAATACACGCTAGATTCGGAATCGCATACTGCGTACATCGTTTGTTTTTCTTTTCTTCTTTTATCATAGTCTTTATCTGTTTTCTTTTATTTTCCTAACAAAATGTTGTTGTTCCCAGACATAACGGGTAAGCATCCTTACGCGACCAGGCTTAAGAAGAAACTCATGGCCGAAGTAGAGCAAGAGAATGAGAGCCTTAGAGCCGAGATTAGTCAGCTGAAGGAGCAGATGGCCGAGATGGCCAAGCTTCTCGAGAAGAGAGTCACAGAAGGGGATTCTTCGGCAGGAGTTGAAGATGTTAGACAACGGCCGCCCACCCCTCGACACACTCAAGGTCCTGCTGGAGGACCAAGCTCAAACCCTACTGCGCCTCCCCTAACGGTTCGCGTGAGGAAACCAAACCCTGCTGACACCAAGCAGCCTATCTTCATAGATGCAGAAGGTAATGTCATATCTTTTCCGCAATATGGACTGCCACAGGGTTATTTCCCACCATTTCAAGAAGAGCCTGATTATCAAGAAACGATCCTTCATACGGCTCAACCAAACGTCCCGCCCGTCCGGGATCCTCAAACAATTCCGGTCCATACACAAGCCCCATAACCACAAGCTACCCAAGTAACCGCCAGACTGCACACTTTTGCTAACTCGATATATGTCCACCAGCCATTCAGAAATGCCAGTCGACATGCCACAGCGGGTCCAAGTGCTACGGCAGTTACCCAGGAAGGGAGGTTGGAATTCCTGGAAAGACGATTAAGAGAAATGGAAGGAGTGAATAGATTCGGGATGGGTAGCGCTGCAGAACTCTGCCTAATTCTGGATGTTGTTATCCCTCCTAAATTCAAGATGTTAGAATTTGATAAATACCGAGGGTTAACTTGTCCTAAGAACCATCTTACTATGTACTGTCGAAAGATGGCTTCATATGCTTCAAATGACCCGCTGTTAATTCATTGCTTCCAGGACAGCCTTGCTGGAGCTGCCTTGCATGGTATAATCATCTTGAACGCTCTCGCATTTGATGTTGGGAGAATCTAGCAGATGCTTTCATGAAATAATACAAGTACAATCTGGACATGGAACCAGATAGGGTACAACTGTAAAACATGGCAAAGAAAGAAAATGAGACGTTCAAAGAGTACGCCCAGTGGTGGCGTGAAGTAGCGGCACAGGTTGACCCGTCTCTGTCCGAAAAGGAGGTGATTTCCACGTTCATTGATACGCTCCAATCACCTTTCTATGATAAAATGATTGGGAGCGTTTTAACACATTTCTCCGATATCGTCACTATCGGAGAAAGGATAGAGAACAGCCTACAGACTGGGAAAATTATTTGAGGTCCATCTGGAGCCGGGGCAGCAAGAAAACCTACGCTTGGAGAAGGTAGGAGAAAAGAAGGGGAAACCAACTTGGTCTCTCATAACCAAGGAAGGAACCAACCCAGGCCGTTTACCCCCGTCACCTTTCCATCGGCATACCATAACGCACCACGACCATATGTGGCTGCAATCCACAATCCAAACCCACCACATTTCTGGCCACCCGTTATGTGACCTCCTACACCACCACAAACACCATACCAGCCACCACAAATGAACCCGCCTAGTCCAAACCCTAGAAGGCAGAATAATGACCGCGCTCAAGCGCAGTTTGACCCAATCCCCATGACTTACACTGAGCTTTTTCCCTATCTCATTAAAAACACACTGGTAGTACCTTGCCCTCTGAAAGCACTTCAACCACCTTACCCTCGAGGGTATGACCCAAATGCACGGTGTGATTACCATGTCGGTGCACCGGGGCATTCCACCGAGAATTACCTGGCGTTGAAGTTCAAAGTAAAAGACCTAATCAACGCCGATTGGATAAGCTTCAGAGAGGGGAGCCCAAATATAACAACCAACCCTCTACCTAACCACAGGAGACCAGGGGTCAATGCTATAGAGAGGGATGAAGAATGTATTTCCAGGGTTGACGACATCAGAATGCCTTTGGAAATAATACACTTCCATATGCTTGAAATGGGGTTGATAGAGAACACATGGGACAAAGAATATGATGACGACCAGTCAGTGAAACGACAAAGCTTCCAGAAAACTCTTCAGGAGCTTATGGACAATCATGTCGTAGAGGTCTACAGACGTCATGATAAGTGCTTTATAATACAATAAATTAGGTCTAAATTGCTTAAGATTTTAGTCATTATCCACTGTATTTCCTTTATTTATTGCGATTTTTGCTTTCTTTCCACTCTAGTCTACTTGGGTATGTTATTTTGCAGGAATTAAGGTAATAAAGGGTCAAAAACAAGAGAAAAACGACCATAAAATGATAAAGAAACAAGAAGAACAAGCCCAAAGTAGAAAGAACTCTCTTTTTATGCTGAATTCCGACTCAGAATGCAGAAATCTGACTCAAAATGTTAAAATTTGACTCAAAATTTTAAAATCTGACTTAAAAATGCTGAATTCTGACTCAAAATGACCAAATCCGAGTGGGATGACTGAGAAAGGACCAAATCCGAGTAGAATTACTCAGAATGGAGCAATTCCGAGTGGAATACTACACTGTCGAAGGTAAATCCGATTAGAATGGCTCAAAATAGAGCCTTTCCGAGTGGAACGATTCAGAATGGAGCATTGCCGAGTGGAATACTTCACTGTTGGAGCCAAATCCGAGTGGAAAGTTCCCTGTCAAAGCCATTCCGAGTGATAAATGGCTGACTCGAGTGAAGGATCAATGTTAGAAAGGAATAAGTCTCAGTTTTAGGAAAATCCGATTGGAAGCTGTCCGAATGCAACAATTCCGAGTGAAAAAAGGAACTGAGCTTTCATAAATGCTACCCAAAGGTATTTTCCGAGTGAAAGGATTGCTGATTGAAGTGAATCCGAGTGGGAATTTGCTGATTGAAGTAAATCCGAGTGAAGAATGATGACTGAAGCAGGTCTGACCCAAGAACAAGTGCTTTTCTGGGCAAAAAACTGATTCCGAGTGAATTGATTCCGAGCAGAAGGAATACCATTGAATGAATAAATGCTGACTAAGGAGAATCCGAGTAGTTTCATTCGGAGAACAAGGCATTTCCGAGTGGTGTCTTAATCGGACAAGGAAAAATCTGACCAGAAATAAATCATATTCGGGTAGACTCTCAAGTTTCACACTGAGCCCAAGTGAGAAGTCTCCAAGGAAAGGCCATTCCGAGTGAGTTGGGTCAGAAAGATGCATTTCCGAGCAAAGCAAGGCTCGGACATAAGAAGAAATTCAATCAGTCAAATTCCAACCCTTCAAGTGCAAGTTCCTGAGTAAAAGTGAAGGCCATTCCGAGTGAGTTGATTGACGACTGAAGGCCATTCCAAGTAAAAAGCATGAAGGCCGACTGAAATATTTCAAAGCAAATCCGAGTGAATTCCAAAGCAAAGCTTTAACCGAGTGGTCTAAATTCAGAGACAACCGAGTAAAAATGATTGGGAACCGATTGAATCTGAACCAAGTGAGTCTTCAATCAGTTCCGAATGAACTCCATGAACCTGAGCCGAGTGAATGGTTTCAGTCGGATCCGAGTCCCCTCTCCTTTCAAAGCCGACCTACACTCCACAACTCCAACCAACACCGCCCAGACTCCTCTCCAACCAACACCGCCCAACCGTCCTCACTTCACAACACCGTCCTCTCCTTTCCATCCATAACACCGTCCTCTCCTTTCCAATACTCTCTCAACACCGCCCAGACTCCTCTCCTACCAACACCGCCCAGCAACACCGGCTCCATCCACCACATCGTCCAGCAACTCCACTGTCCCTCATACCACATTACCTGCCACATACAAACCAACATCGTCCAGCAACTCCACTGTCCCTCATACCACATTACCTGCCACATACAAACCAACACCGCCCAGCAACCAATACCAAACAGCAAGCTTTCACTCAGTCTTGAGGAATTCCAGCACTTGTCCATTTAGAATTTGGCCAGCTGAATAAATCCAAGCACCGAATTATTGGAAATATTAAAATAATGCAATTTGGGACAGTTGGAACTCACATGCACCGAAAGTTTCTTCCACTTGCAAATTGAACGCGTTTTCATAGCTGGAATCCTCCATCCATTTGCCTATAAAAGCAGCAGCAACCCATCAGCAAAAATATAATAACTTCTTCCGAGTCTAAAATCACTCCAGCTTCATTTCTTCGTTCCTTTTTCTCTCTTTTTCTCTTTAGCTTTCTTCTCTTCATTTTTCTTTCTCTGTTCATTTTTTTTTCTCTTTCTTTTTATTTTCTTTTCTTTCTTTTATTTTGTAAGAGTGTGAGGGCTGTAAAAGTGAGAATTTAAATTTGTAATTGATGGAGAAATTATTGCAACAAGGAATTACAGTGGTAAATTATTCTGAGCTTTTAGAGAAACCCGTAAGTCTTTATTTTTACCATGTCTTGTATGTTTTATTTTTCCATTATTTATATGAATTTAAATTATTTCATGAGTGGCTAAATTAATTATCTTGGGATAAAGAGGGTATGATAATATTTTATTTTAATGTTATTTTGACTTGGAATTAAATAAATTTCTATTTTCCATTTAGTTCATTTATGCTTAATGCTTTTAGTAATTCCTAACAAGAACCTAAATGATAAAACTGTATACTTACGGGTATATTAGTAAGTTTAGGTAATAAATAGAATCGAGAGATTTATTTTTACCGGAAAGCTTTGAACTAAACCTAAGATTTTTGAGATGCTTTTTGTGACCTCGGTAAAATCGTGAAAGTAATCAAAATTCTTTGGAGGAAATAAAAGGGATTTTCATAAAACGATAATGGGCCTTTCTGAGGATTAAGCAGCGCTTTCCATAGGTTAGGTACATTAATAGGATTCCGAGAGGAACATATTAATTAGCTTTTGGAAAATTCGCCTTGGAAAACTTAATTCGATTCTTATTTATGAAAAGTTAAAATTTATTAACATAAAATAGAGTCTTAATCCCCCGAAATCCCAAGATATTCTCAACTCTGATTTTTAAGTGTCAAGTAAATTTTATTTTTATATTTATTCGTATTCTGTGCAATTTTAATTTGTGCTTTATTTTATAAAAATCTTAAAAATCAATTATGTGGATAATTAAATTTCAATATGCTGGTACTTTGAACACAGTCCCTGTGGAGAACGATAATCTTTTATATTACGCGACATAACCCGTGCGCTTGCGGTCCCTGTCAAGTTTTTGGCGCCGTTGCTGGGGACTGTTGTCCCTCAAATATCGGCAATAATGAAATTCGATTAGATCATACTTGTTAATATTTTTATTATTATTTTTATTTTTAATTTTGTTTGTAATTTTGTCTTTTGTTCTTTATTTTGTGTATCTGTTGTTGTTTTATTTTTGTAATTGTTTGTTTTATTTGTCACTTATTTTCTATTTATGCGACGAAGCCATAGTGTCGATCTAAACTTAGGATTTGACCCTGAGATAGAACGTACCCTTAGAGCTTTAAGAAAACAACAAAAACAACAAAAAGAACAAAAAGAAAAACAAATGGCAGACCAACACAGACCCTTAAGAGATTTTGCCGCTCCAAGCACTAATGGAAGAGGATCCAGCATCCTCAGACCCACAGTTGAGGCTAACAATTTTGAATTGAAGCCTTCATTACTCTCAATGGTTCAACAGAAGATGAACGGAGCCACCAATGATGCCATTCGCTTAAGACTTTTTCCTTTCTCCTTAAGAGATAAAGCGAGAGCGTGGTTATACTCTCTTCCTGAAGGATCCATCACGACTTGGGAACAATTGTCCAGTGCTTTTATCAATAAATGGTACCCAAGGAACAAGACTGATGTGCTAAGAAAACAAATCATCAATTTTTCATAAAAAGATTATGAATCCTTGTATGAAGCCTGGGAAGGAAACAGAGAGTTGCTAAGAGAATGTCCTCACCATGGGATAGAAAGGTGGTTGACAATCCATATTTTCTATAATGGACTAACTTCCACACAAAAGATCTCTTTAGATGCTGCAGCTGGAGGAGCCTTCATGAGTAAAAATGTTGATGAAGCTGAGAACCTGATTGAGGAAATAGCTCAAAACACTCACCAATGGAACTCTGAGAGAGGATTACCTTCTAAAACACCAGGTAAGTACTCTATTGATGCTCTTTCCCTACTTTCTGCCAAAGTTGAAGCATTAACATTAAAACTTGATAAAATAGGGTCAACAGGTGCTACTAATATTGTTTGTGAAGTTTGTGGTGTTTCAGGACATGGAGCTACAAACTGCAACTTAGCCATGACCCCTAATCAAGAACAAGAAATGCATCAGGTGGATGCTATTGGAAACTATGGTGGAAATTATCAAGGTAACTACAGACCTCCACAAGGTCCACCTGGTTTCCAAAATAGGCCACCTCAATTCCAAAGTAACTACAAACCTCAACAAGGAACCTATATTCCACAAAAATCAAAGCTAGAATCCTTGATGGAGACATTTGTAGCTACTCAACTTAAACGAAATGATGAATTCTCTGATGCAATAAAAAACTTGGCTTCAAAAGTGGACTCTCTTGCCACTCACAACAAAATACTGGAAAATCAAATTGCCCAACAAGCCTCCTATTCTCAAAGAGCACCAGGAACATTTCCTGGAAAACCAGAGGCTGGACCATCCAACCAAACCATGGCTGTCACTCTTAGGAGTGGTACTCAATACGATGGGCCAGTTGACAAGACAGCAAAGGAGGAAAAGAAAGTCAATGAATCTTCATCTCATCCAGTAATTGAAGAAGAGAAACCACAAGAAAAGAAGGAGGAAGTTAAGCCATATCAACCTCCCATTCCATTTCCTCAGCGCTTAGCCAACGCAAAGTTGGACAAACAATTTGGTAAGTTCCTTGATGTTTTAAAGAAATTGTATATTAATATTCCCTTTACAGATGCTTTGCAGCAAATGCCCACATATGCAAAGTTCCTGAAGGACATTTTGTCCAACAAAAGAAGACTGGAGGAAGATGGTACAGTTGCACTTACTGAAGAGTGCAGTGCTCTAATTCAAAAGAAACTTCCACCCAAGCTCCAAGATCCAGGTAGTTTCTCTATTCCTTGCATGATTGGTGACATGAATATAGATAAAGTATTGTGTGATTTAGGAGCGAGTGTAAGTTTAATGCCATTATCTGTTGCTAAAAAATTAGGATTGGGTGAACTAAAACCTACTAGGATGTCTTTACAATTGGCTGATAGATCTGTAAAATATCCTGTAGGAATTTTAGAGGATGTTCCTATTAAGATAGGAAAATTTTTTATACCTGCTGACTTTGTTGTGCTTGAAATGGACGAAGATTCTTTGATTCCTATTATTTTAGGTAGACCATTTTTAGCCACTGCAGGTGCTGTGATCGATGTCAAGAATGGTAAGTTGTCTCTAACTGTTGGAGACCAAAAGGTTGACTTCAACTTGAAAAATGTTTTAGAAAAACCTTATAATGATGTTTGCTGTACTGTGGATTTTGTCGAACAAGTGGTAAAGGAAGCAACCCTTCCTAATGACCCACTTGAAACTGTTTTCATGATTGAGCTGACAGAAACATCTGATTGCTCTGAGGCCCCACATGATACTGAGGTCATGTGCGACAAAGTGGTAAGCCCCAATGTGGAATTAAAACCTTTACCAGCTTCTTTAAGGTATGAGTTTCTTGGCCCTAATTCCACATATCCTGTGATTATTAATGCTGAATTGAATCCATCTGAAACTGAAAAACTTTTGAAACAACTTAGGTTGTATAGAAAGGTAATAGGTTATACAATGGATGATATCAAAGGGATTAGCCCTTCTCTTTGTGTGCACAGGATTACTGTAGAAGATGAAAGTAGGCCTACAGTAGAACCACTTAGGAGATTAAATCCTAAAATGCAAGAAGTGGTTAAAAAGGAAATTTTGAAATTGCTTGATGCTGGAGTCATATATCCTGTTGATAGTAGTAAATGGGTAAGTCCTGTCCATGTGGTGCCTAAAAAGGGGGGAATAACTGTGATTGAAAATGATAAATATAACTTGATTCCTAATAGGATTGTCTCTGGTTGGCGCATGTGTATTGATTATAAGAAGTTAAATAGCGCCACGAAAAAAGATCATTTTCCCCTCCCTTTTATTGATCAGATGCTTGAAAGACTTGCGAAACACTCTTATTTCTGTTATTTGGATGGGTATTCAGGTTTTCATCAAATTCCCATTCATCCATCTGATCAAGAAAAGACTACCTTCACTTGCCCTTATGGGACTTATGCTTACAGACGTATGCCTTTTGGTTTATGTAATGCACCTGTGACTTTTCAAAGGTGTATGCAAGCAATTTTTTCTGATCTTATTAAAAATATGATGGAAGTCTTTATGGATGATTTTTCAGTGCATGGTTTGGATTTTGATAATTGTTTAACAAATTTGTGCCAAGTCTTGCAGCGTTGTGAAGAAACCAATTTGGTTCTAAATTGGGAAAAATGCCATTTTATGGTAAGAGAAGGCATAGTTCTTGGACACCTGGTGTCTGAGAGAGGTATAGAAGTTGATAAGGCTAAAGTGGAAGTAATTGAAAAATTGCCTCCACCCACAAATATGAAAGGTATTCGGAGTTTTCTTGGACATGCAGGGTTTTATCGCAGGTTCATTAAAGATTTCTCCAAGATCACAAAGCCTCTTACAACTCTTCTGGGTAAGGATGTGCCTTTCAATTTTGATTCATCTTGTATGGAAGCTTTTTGCAGGATTAAGCAAGCTCTAATCTCTGCCCCATCGTACAACCACCTGATTGGAAACTCCCATTTGAGCTGATGTGCGATGCGAGTGATTACGCAGTAGGGGCTGTGTTGGGGCAAAGGATAAAAAGCTCCATGTAATTCATTATGCCAGCCGAACGCTAGATGATGCTCAGGTAAATTATGCCACAACTGAAAAAGAACTGTTAGCTATTGTCTTTGCTTTTGATAAATTTAGGTCTTATTTGGTAGGTTCACATGTTACTGTTTACACTGACCACTCTACCATTAAGTATCTATTGAATAAAAAGGAAGCAAAGCCTAGATTAATTAGGTGGATTCTAATATTGCAAGAATTTGACTTGGAAATTAAGGACAAGAAGGGTACCGAGAACTTGGTCGCTGACCACCTATCTAGGTTGACATCTGAAAAAGAAGAAACAGATAATATTCCCATCAATGAATCTTTTCCAGATGAACAACTCTTGAATCTTAGTATCCAAAGTGTTCCTTTGTATGCTGATTTTGTAAATTTTCTTGTATGTGGTATCTTACCTCCTGATCTTAGCTTTCAGCAAAGGAAAACGTTTTATGCAGATGTCAAGCGTTATTATTGGGATGAACCACTCCTTTTCAAGCAATGTGTAGATGGTATGATTCGGAGATGTGTTTCACAAGATGATGTCCATGCTATCTTGGATCATTGCCATTCTCTTTCCTGTGGAGGGCACATGAGCACCTCTAAAACAGCCGCTAAAATATTGCAAGCTGGGTTCTATTGGCCAAATATTTTTAAGGATGTACGTAAGTATGTTCTAACTTGTGATGCTTGCCAAAGAACAGGTAACATTGGTAAGAGACAAGAAATGCCCTTGAATACCATTTTAGAAGTTGAACTATTTGATGTATGGGGTGTTGATTTTATGGGACCTTTTCCCTCTTCTTTTGGAAATCAGTTCATATTAGTGGCAGTTGACTATGTGTCAAAATGGGTGGAAGCCATTGCTTCACCCCATTCTGATGCTAAAACTGTTATTAAACTTTTCAAGAAAATAATATTTCCAAGGTTTGGGGTCCCAAAATGTGTTATAAGTGATGGAGGGTCTCATTTTATTGAGAAAACTTTTCAGACCCTTCTAAAGAAATATGGAGTTAGGCATAAGGTTGCTACACCTTATCACCCATAAACTAGTGGACAAGTTGAGGTATCCAATCGGGAAATTAAAAATATTCTTCAAAAAGTGGTGAATACATCACGTAAGGATTGGTCTATTAAGTTAGATGATTCCTTATGGGCGTATCGAACCGCATACAAAACTCCCATTGGAACCACACCTTTTAAGCTAGTATGGGAAGCCCTGTCATTTACCTGTTGAGCTAGAATATAAATCTTTTTGGGCTGTTAAAACTCTTAACTTTGATCATAAGGCTGCAAGTGAACAAAGATTGTTGGAATTAAATGAGCTTGAAGAACTCCGTCTAGATGCATACGAAAATGCCAGAATTTATAAAGAAAAAACCAAACAATGGCATGATCGTCACATCCAACGGAGAATATTTAATCCAGGTGATATGGTTTTACTGTTTAATTCCAGATTGAAGCTTTTTCCAGGTAAACTGAGATCCCGATGGTCGGGACCATTCAAGGTGACAAAAGTCTTTCCCTTCGGAGCTGTCGAACTATGGAGCGAGAAATCTGGTACATTTAGGGTAAATGGACAGAGAGTAAAACACTATCTGACAGGTCAACCAATTCAACAAGCAAGTGACTTGGACTTGTTTGATGCTCCTGATGAGTAAATCCAAACGGTAAGAAGTCTGGCTGAAGACTTAAAACTTAGCACTGATAGGGAGGTAACCCTATAAAAAGTTGTTGTTTCATTTTATTTAAAAAAAAAAAACTAACTATGTCAGATGCTGGTTTGGGGTTACTCCAGGTAAGTTTTCTTATCCTTTTATCATCCATTTTAACATTGAGGACAATGTCAAATTCTGGTTTGGGGTGGTAGGTAAGAAAACTTAACTATTTTGTTTACGTTGTGTGATTGTTATTTTATTTTGCATGTGCGTTTTCCTTATTTTGTTTGTAATCTTGTAATTTACCATGATTGCATGATAAAATTACTTTGAACACAAGGCTAAAGTATCTAAGGACCCCAAAATTTTGAGTAAAATGTTCAAAATTTGATTGTTTAAATGCCAAATAAATGCTTAAATGAACCTTATGTGATTAAAATTTTCTTTGAAAAGGCTTTCCATGGTTAGACTTGAGCCAAAATAGGTTATTTATCAAACAAATTTTCCAAACCCATATTTTCTTGATTGAGTGAATCTCATAGTCATTAATATTCTAGAACTTGTTTTTCAACCGATTCAAAATGGTTTTTGATTATATGTCTTAGAATGATAAAGGCACAATTAGGTCTTATTCTTAAGCCTCAGAATTTTGTATAATTTGACCCCTAGTTGCCCCTTTTGAGCCTAAAAGCGAAAATTTTTCTTTGAAACCTTTCATTGACTGATATTCTCTTAATGGTGAAAAAGTTGGAAATTTAGTGGAGCAAAGAAATAAAAAAGGACTTAAGAAAAATATGGTATTGGATGCAAAGAAAAGCAAGAAAAAAAAAAGAAAATCAAAAGGATGATATTGAATGAATTCCAAAAAGTCCATAAAAATTCAAAAATTTGCTCTGTTAAATTTATGATGATAATTTGAATCATTCATGACTGTTAAAGCCCTTTTGTATTCTATTTTTCTTGAATTTCCTACCTTGACAATACAGCCCAAGGCCACGTTACAACCTTTGAAAGACCTTTAGACTTTGACATATTTTCTATCTAAACTGTGGAGTTTCTGGTTTATTAACAAGCTTATGGTAATATTTTTTGACTATGATGATTTGAGAGATACACAAACCTTGAAACACTTGAGTGAAAATTGTGAGAAGAGTATCTCAAGTCTTGACATTGAAAATTGATTCACATAAGAAAAATAAAACTGGCATTTGAATAAATCTGTTTCTCTGTTTTGGATTCCTTAGTTTATTAAGTTTAGTGTTTTCTGTATTTTATCTTGTGAATATGGTGATTGCTTGAGGACAAGCAATGTTTTAGTTTGGGGTATTTTGATAAGTGCTTTATAATACAATAAATTAGGTCTAAATTGCTTAAGATTTTAGTCATTATCCACTGTATTTCCTTTATTTATTGCGATTTTTGCGTTCTTTCCACTCTAGTCTACTTGGGTATGTTATTTTACAGGAATTAAGGTAATAAAGGGTCAAAAACAAGAGAAAAACGACCATAAAATGATAAAGAAACAAGAAGAACAAGCCCAAAGTAGAAAGAACTCTCTTTTTATGCTGAATTCTGACTCAAAATGCTGAAATCCGACTCAAAATGTTAAAATCCGACTCAAAATGTTAAAATCCGACTCAGAAATGCTGAATTTTGACTCAAAATGACCAAATCCGAGTGGGATGACTGAGAAAGGACCAAATTCGAGCAGAATTACTCAAAATGGAGCAATTCCGAGTGGAATACTACACTGTTGAAGGTAAATCCGATTGGAATGGCTCAAAATGGAGCCTTTCCGAGTGGAACGATTCAGAATGGAGCATTGCCGAGTGGAATACTTCACTGTTGGAGCCAAATCCGAGTGGAAAGTTCCCTGTCAAAGCCATTCCGAGTGATAAATGGCTGACTCGAGTGAAGGATCAATGTTAAAAAGGAATAAGTCTCGGTTTTAGGAAAATCCGATTGGAAGCTGTCCGAATGCAACAATTCCGAGTGAAAAAAGGAACTGAGCTTTCATAAATGCTACCCAAAGGTATTTTCCGAGTGAAAGGATTGCTGATTGAAGTGAATCCGAGTGGGAATTTGCTGATTGAAGTAAATCCGAGTGAAGAATGCTGACTGAAGTAGGTCTGACCCAAGAACAAGTGCTTTTTTGGGCAAAAAACTGATTCCGAGTGAATTGATTCCGAGCAGAAGGAATGCCATTGAATGAATAAATGCTGACTAAGGAGAATCCGAGTAGTTTCATTCGGAGAACAAGGCATTTCCGAGTGGTGTCTTAATCGGACAAGGAAAAATCCGACCAGAAATGAATCACACTCGGGCAGACTCTCAAGTTTCACACTGAGCCCGAGTGAGAAGTCTCCAAGGAAAGGCCATTCCGAGTGAGTTGGGTCAGAAAGATGCATTTCCGAGCAAAGCAAGGCTCGGACATAAGAAGAAATTCAATCAGTCAAATTCCAACCCTTCAAGTGCAAGTTCCTGAGTAAAAGTGAAGGCCATTCCGAGTGAGTTGATTGACGACTGAAGGCCATTCCGAGTAAAAAGCATGAAGGCCGACTGAAATATTTCAAAGCAAATCCGAGTGAATTCCAAAGCAAAGCTTTAACCGAGTGGTCCAAATTCAGAGACAGCTGAGTGAAAATGATTGGGAACCGATTGAATCTGAACCAAGTGAGTCTTCAATCAGTTTCGAATGAACTCCATGAACCTGAGCCGAGTGAATGGTTTTAGTCGGATCCGAGTCCCCTCTCCTTTCAAAGCCGACCTACACTCCACAACTCCAACTAACACCGCCCAGACTCCTCTCCAACCAACACCGCCCAACCGTCCTCACTTCACAACACCATCCTCTCAACACCGCCTAGACTCCTCTCCTACCAACACCGCCCAGCAACACCGGCTCCATCCACCACATCGTCCAGCAACTCCACTGTCCCTCATACCATATTACCTGCCACATACAAACCAACATCGTCCAGCAACTCCACTGTCCCTCATACCACATTACCTGCCACATACAAACCAACACCACCCAGCAACCAATACCAAACAGCAAGCTTTCACTCGGTCTTGAGGAATTCCAGCACTTGTCCATTTAGAATTTGGCCAGCTGAATAAATCCAAGCACCGAATTATTGGAAATATTAAAATAATGCAATTTGGGACAGTTGGAACTCACATGCACCGAAAGTTTCTTCCACTTGCAAATTGAACGCGTTTTCATAGCTGGAATCCTCCATCCATTTGCCTATAAAAGCAGCAGCAACCCATCAGCAAAAATATAATAACTTCTTCCGAGTCTAAAATCACTCCAGCTTCATTTCTTCGTTCCTTTTTCTCTTTTTTTCTCTTTAGCTTTCTTCTCTTCATTTTTCTTTCTCTGTTCATTTTTTTTTCTCTTTCTTTTTATTTTCTTTTCTTTCTTTTATTTTGTAAGAGTGTGAGGGCTGTAAAAGTGAGAATTTAAATTTGTAATTGGTGGAGAAATTATTGCAACAAGGAATTACAGTGGTAAATTATTCTGAGCTTTTGGAGAAACCCGTAAGTCTTTATTTTTACCATGTCTTGTATGTTTTATTTTTCCATTATTTATATGAATTTAAATTATTTCATGAGTAGCTAAATTAATTATCTTGGGATAAAGAGGGTATGATAATATTTTATTTTAATGTTATTTTGACTTGGAATTAAATAAATTTCTGTTTTCCATTTAGTTCAATTATGCTTAATGCTTTTAGTAATTCCTAACAAGAACCTAAATGATAAAACTGTATACTTACGGGTATATTAGTAAGTTTAGGTAATAAATAGAATCGAGAGATTTATTTTTACCGGAAAGCTTTGAACTAAACCTAAGATTTTTGAGATGCTTTTTGTGACCTCGGTAAAACCGTGAAAGTAATCAAAATTCTTTTGAGGAAATAAAAGGGATTTTCATAAAATGATAATGGGCCTTTCTGAGGATTAAGCAGCGCTTTCCATAGGTTAGGTACATTAATAGGATTCCGAGAGGAACATATTAATTAGCTTTTGGAAAATTCGCCTTGGAAAACTTAATTCGATTCTTATTTATGAAAAGTTAAAATTCATTAACATAAAATAGAGTCTTAATCCCCCGAAATCCCAAGATATTCTCAACTCTGATTTTTAAGTGTCAAGTAAATTTGATTTTTATATTTATTCGTATTCTGTGCAATTTTAATTTGTGCTTTATTTTATAAAAATCTTAAAAATCAATTGTGTGGATAATTAAATTCCAATATGCTGGTACTTTGAACACAGTCCCTGTGGAGAACGATAATCTTTTATATTACGCGACATAACCCGTGCGCTTGCGGTCCCTGTCAAGTTAGGAGCGGGGTAAACATGATACAAGGGCAAACTGGGGTACGGGCTCCAAAGCCCCTCGTCATATTCTACAATAGGAGTACATCGGCAGCTCCAGCTCCTACTAAGACTGTCATCTCCGTACAAGCACCCGCTCCGTTCCCTTTCAAGAGTTCCCATGCCGTGCCATGGAAGTATGATACAGATGTGGTCGTCACTAACCCAGGGGAAGCTGACCCTGCACCATCCTCCTCTATTAAAAATATCGCCGGAGTTGGTAGAATGACCCGGAGTGGGAGGATATATACACCGCCTGAGCCAAAACAGGATAAAACTACCGGAGAGGTAAGGACTGGGAAAGAAGTAACCGCTGGTGAGACAAAAAGTGTTGCGGCTGAGGAAGAAGCACAGGAATTTCTAAAGTTTATCCGCCACAGTAAGTACCAAGTGCTAGACTAGTTAAACCATACTCCAGCTAAGATATCCTTGTTGTCCCTGTTGATGAGTTCAGAACCACATCGAGACGTATTAATGAAAGTTTTGAGAGAGGCCCACGTTAAGCATGACTTACCCGTTGACTAGTTTGGGGGCATAGTGGGGCATATTGTTGCCAACAATTACTTAACCTTCACAAATGATGAAGAACCCACTGAAGGAAGGGGGCATAATAAAGCCCTTCATATTTCTGTAAAGTGTCAGGATCATATCTTGGCAAAAGTACTTGTGGATAATGGATCTTCTCTGAATGTGATGCCAAAATCCACGTTGGCAAGACTGCCCTTTGATGGAACCTACATGAGACCTAGCTCCATGGTCGTGCGGGCTTTTGATGGAACTCGCCGGGAGGTCATGGGGGAAATTGAATTGCCAATACAGGTTGGACCCTGTACCTTCCAAGTGCTCTTTCAAGTTATGGATATCACGCCCCCCTATAGTTGTTTGCTAGGGCGGCCGTGGATCCACTCAGCTGGGGTGGTCCCTTCCACACTGCATCAGAAGTTAAAATTCATCATCGATAACAAATTGGTGATTGTTTCTGGAGAGGACCTTCTGGTTAGCAAACTCGTCTCTACTCCATATATTGAAGCCGTCGAGGAAGCCCTCGAGACTTCATTCCAGGCCTTAGAGATAGCTAATACGACAAGCATTGTAAAGACATCCTTCCCCAATATACCTCTAGTGGTGGCAAGAAACATGTTGCGGGATGGGTACAAGCCAGGAAGAGGATTAGGGCGCGGGTTGGAAGGGAAAGTCCAACCAGTGCATCTCCCAGAGAACAAGAATAGATATGGCCTGGGGTACAAGCCCACTACGGCAGATAGAAGAAGGGTCGAAGAAGAGAAAAGGGGAAGGAGGGTGGCCCGCCTTACTGGACAAGAATTTGACACTGCAAGAATCCCTGTCTGTGACCTCTATCAGAGCTTCAGGAGTGCCAGAATGATATGCCCGGATCAGGTCGCCATGATTGAAAACGAGCCTAACCACAATGCGGAGTTGGTGTATGCTTGCTACCCGGATCGAGAACTGAGCAACTGGGAAGTCATGGAATTCCCTACAACCGTTAACGTTTTGTTAGAGTAATTGTTCGCCCGCGGTTGTAACCGGGCTTTGTGAATTGGCAAGCGCACCAATCGTTTGTAGTTTTCGAAATTTAGATATCGTTCCACTGGGATTGAAAGTTCAATAACAACAGTAATCTTCTGCTTACTATGGTAAATATGAAGGAAATTATAAACAAAAGAATGATTTATACACAATTTATACAGTATTCACAAGATAGCATGGTTGAGTGATTCATGAGATAAAAAGAAAAAATAAAAATTCTATCTAAAAAGTTGAGTTGCAACCTAGAATAGGTAAGATACTTGAGATGAACACAGATAAACAAATTATGTTGGAAATTGGATCCCTAATCTAGAATAACAATGAGGAACTCAAGACATGCATATTTAATCATCAAGTTTCATGTCATTACAGTTTAAAATCATTATAACCGATCCCTCGTGATATAAATTCTAAGAATTCACCGTAAAGTCCGATCCCTCGTGAGCTTTCTCAGTAAAAACTTGCATTAAGACCTGGCCTTATGGCAACAATGGTTAACAACCCCTATAGAATTGAGATACCAAGGGTATTCCAACTTTTTACTTTCGTCAAAACAAGTTTCAATACGGCATAAATAATCATTCTCCCGTTTGACATTTACACTAATAAAACCAGTTTCGATACACATGAAAATCATTCTACCGTTTGACGTTCATATTAATAAAAGGTTGAAATACTAACATGGACTTGAATCATAAACATGCAGAGGTCGAATTCACAACATTATACTCAATAGATTAGTTTACCAATTCCAACATAAACAGATTAGTTACACATGGTAAAAGTAAAGACAACACTTACAGAGCTTGACATTACGAAGAAGATGATGGAAACTTCACGATACAACGATCACAATACACCGAAACACACTCAAGTATCTAGAAAACTACTCTAGAACTACAACTCACAAAAGAAGTACTCAAAGTCGAGCACAAGAGAGAAGAGAAGAGAAGTGTATGGAATGGGATGCTATGAATGGTGTTGGATGGCCCTATTTATAGGGCTGAGCAAGGGTGCTGACGCTACGCGTCCCTGTGACGCTACGCGTCAGATCCCTGACTCAGCCTCCATTAAACACTTGATAATGGCCACTTTCAATAATTAATCTTGATCATGCCTGGCCACTTGGACATGTTTCCACGAGTTTTGGCCAGTTATGCTGATTGGGGTGGCCCTTGGGCTGAGTGGAGTGCCCATTATTGGTTCCAAGTGGGGTGGTTGGCCAAAAGTAGGAGTGGAGACCACGCAGCACTGACGCTACGCGTGGCTTTGATGCGTAGCGTCAGCATCAAAAGTAGCTCTTGATGCTACGCGTGGGGTGAGGCTACGCGTCAGCTCCTCCAGTGTAATTTTCTCTTGATTTCTTAACTTTTTCACTGCAAAACTAGAGAAAATTGATCAAGGGCAGATTATTTTCAACAACACTCATTTATTGAATTTAAATCCTAATTTTCTAACAAATTAAACTAATTTTTATGAATTTTATGAAATTTTTATGTAAGATTTTATTGAAAATTTGAGGACTAACAAATACCCCCAACTTGAGACATTGCTCGTCCTCGAGCAAGAAAAATAAGAAGAATAAAAATTTGAAATCAAATTTTTAAGTTAGTCCGAAAATTTACCACAAAAAATAATTACACAATTTCAACTATTTTGTAATAATCAAAAACTGATTCAAATATAACAAAAGTTTAATGATAAAATTATTTACAATATTCTATTAACAACCAAGCAGAATTTCAGGCTTACCTCACAAGTGTTTATCTCTATACAATTGGTAACCTGTTTCACTCAATCAATCATAAAATCAAACGAATTTAACTTTGTTTGTCATCTAATCAATGGTTATTTATACAGAGTTAATTCGAAAATCACAAGGTCTTTTCACGGGTTGTAATGAGGCTTGGTTTACAAGAATCAATGGTTTTTCTTGGAATTCAAAAACCTGAAATCATAAAAGAGCATTTTACAATCCTTAGGCTTTCTCTTGATCCAAACTCTCATTTATTTTTTTATTGATGAAAAATAAATACCCCCAACTTGATTCTTTTCACTATTTTTGACTTTTCTTTTCCATATTTTCTTTTTGAAAAGAATCAAGTTGCTTATTTTCACTCTCCATTTTTGTGAGAACACTCAAAATATTTTTCATTTATTTCAACTGCTCTTTTAATCAATCAAGTATAGGGAATGGTAAAAACAAATTTAGGCTTTAAGGGTACCAAAGAATTTTATTTTAGGCTCAAATGGGCTTGCAAAGGATAAAAGACTTTTTACCAAGGTAAGCTGTTTGGCCCAAGGTTTTGTTTCACCAATAAATGTGCCTTGATCATTTTCCCGAATTCTCTGTACAACAACACACATCAGAGATTAAAGCAAAATCAATTCGAATTGAAAATATGCCGATTAAAACCCTCAAGTATGTAAAAAGGATCTCTCAACTTACCGGGTTATTGAAATTTGCTTGATGGTTAATAAACTTATTGTAATTAAATTTATCAAAATTCCTAAGTTATAAAGAATCAAAAATTGATTTTAACAAAATTGGTTTTATTGTGTAAAAACTCTAAGTGTATAAACTAACTTACTAACGAAAATTTGATTCATTCATTTAAAAGAAGAATTATTTTTCGAAAAAAAAATGAGCAAAAACGAATAAACACACCACACAATGATAAAAAAATGCCATAATATAAAATGTAAATATCAATGTAAATGTAAATCCAAATATAACTAAAAATAAATGTACTCAAAATAAATGAAGATGGCATCCTCAATCCTCCATCTGATCATCATCATCCTCCTCCTCCTCCTCCTCATCATCACCATCAGAGTCATGATATGCACTAGAAGATCCACCAGTCTCAGGGTAGGTGGGTAAATCTCCAGGCCAAGCTACATGTGCTGCAAACTCGGCTGGGGTGACATAAGGTGCTCCCTCTCCCTGTAACCTGTACTGATAGAATTCATCGTGAAGATGAATATAAGCTCTGTGAGTGGCAGCCATCATCTGCATCATATACTGATGCTCAAGTGTCATCCGGGCAAAGCCCTGTGTAACAGCATCAGCAAATGGAGGCTGCACTGGTGGTCTCCTCCTCCGAGGTCGGGGCTGAGCCTCCTGCTCTAGTGGTGGAAGCTCGCACTGCTGCACAAAATACTCTCTGTTTACTAGAACTTTAGGGACTCTCCCTGAAGAACTAGTAAACTCAGGTGAAGGTACAATGACTCCCTGCCTCCTCAGTAAGGCAGATATGATGAGAGGAAAGGGTATGGGGCGATTCACTTTATACCCCAGGGCATAAAAGTGAATCTGCTCGGAGATAAGCTCGGCGATATCAATGGTGTGGCCCTGGAGGATAGAATAAAGGAGGCAACAACGCTCCACTGGTAGGGAAGAAAGATGGGTGACAGGAGTGATATTATGGAGCATGAGGTGGGACCACGCCTGGGCTATGGGGGTAAGCTGGGTCTTGAGGAGGTTAGATGGACTCCTTCCAACCCTACTCAGGTTGAAAAAGATTCCATCCTTGCTCAGAAAATGAGCAACCTCCTTGAGGGAGTATCCTAACTCTCCCTCAGCAAGAATCTTGTTTCTGTTTTCCTTCCAGAAACAAGTGTCATCCTCGGGAGTAGGCTCCCAAGGGTTACCCAGTAGGGTACTGATGGTGTCCCGGTCATAAGAGATATGCCGGCCTCTAACCCAACTCGTCCGCTGCTGCCCAAGATTTGGTGCGTCCTGGCGGGTCCTGTAAGCATTTGCATAAAACTCCATTACTAAGATGGGGTCCCCCTCAGTAGGTAGGGAGAATAGAGGTCCCCATCTCCTCTGCTGTACTCTATCCTGCAGCTCAGGATAGTCTCCTGCACTCAGATCAAGGACCCTCTCCCAGATCAGTCTCTGGCCCTTGATCTGATGAAATCTCGCCCACTTCGCATCAGTGCGAAATCTAGTAGGATCCCTCGGTCCCAATACCTCCTGTCTCTGAGAATCAGGATCCTCAGAAGCGGTGTCAGTGTCTGTGGACTTCCTCTGTCTTTTAGAGGGACCGGCTGTGGGAATGGATTTCTTAGGTGCCATCTGCAAAAAGTAAAAATTTAAAATTAAACACACACTAAATAAATCACACACAAGCAAACAAAATATTTTTGGGTTTTCTAAAATTTTTCACAAATAAAAATGCAATTCAACAACATATATTTTTTTTTTTGAATTTTTACTATTTAAAGAAATTAACATACATATATTCAAATAATATACAAAACAAAATACAATTTATTAAAAATTCATTTAAAGTTGCAAGAAAGTATAAATATAAACTAAGAAAATTTATTAATTTCAAAAGAAAACAGCAAACAGCAAACAAACAGCAAGTTTTAAAAATAGAAGCTGACGCTACGCGTAGTGTGACGCTACGCATCAGCCTGTTCTGCCCACGCTACGCGTCAGTGGGACGCTACGCGTGGGCTTACAGTTCATCCTCACGCTACGCGTCAGTGGGACGCTACGCGTGGGATGCGCAGAAAAAAGAAAAAAACAGGGGTTGCACAGCAGCAACCCCTTTTCAACCTACACTACTTTCATTCAATCCCTAACTCCTAACAGCAATCAATCCCAATGGTCTTCTAATCCTAATCCTAACCACATTTATTTCTACAAATTAAAAATCAAAAACAAAACTAAAGAGAAGGGATTAGAATACTTACTTGTGATTCCTTGCGCAATGGGATTGAGAAGCTTGGGAAGAGAGAAAAGGAGGTTTTTTGAAGTTTTTTGAAAACTAAGTGAGGCAGAGAGGAAGTTTTAGGTTTAAAACCCTAAGATGGGCCTCTCTGGTTCAGTTTTAAAAACTGAACGTGGGCTCTGACGCTACGCGTGGGCGGGACGCTACGCATCATAACCAAAATGCAGAGTCCACGCTACGCGTCAAGTGGGCGCTACGCGTGGGCTTCTGTTTTTGAATTTCAAAAATTTGAATTTTCAAAGCCTTTTCAGTTTAAAACCCCTTTTCTTTTAAACAAGTTAAAAATTGTTTTGTGGTTTTTTTTTTTTTTTTTTATGAAAAACAACCTTAAAAACAAAAAGAAAAGAATGGGTTGCCTCCCATTGAGCGCTAGGTTTCATGTCTCCAGCCAGACATTACCTCTGATTAATCAGGTGGTTTCCCAATATTCTTTGAGGAATCACCTGTCTTTTTCTTCCTTCTTCTTCTTTTCCGATGCCTACTTACCTGTTTTTCATCTTTCAAAGCATCGGTTAATTTAAAACAATTTAATTGATTGGGAAGAGATATACCTGGTTTGGTCGAAAGGTAAACCTTTGCCTCATTACTTATCCTGAGGTGTTCATGAGCACTGAAGCTTACCTCTTCTTCATAAACTTTGACTGCAACCATACTTTGATCAACATCCACTTTGATTTTTGCAGTCTTCATGAAAGGTCTTCCTAGGATCAGGGGGATCTCAGTATCCTCCTTCATATCCAGTACCATAAAGTCAACTTTGAAGTGGTACTTGTCAACCTTTACTAACACATCTTCCACAATCCCAACAGGCTTTTTGACAGAGCGATCCGCAAACTGTAATTCTGTCTTTGCTTCTTTTTAGCTCATATTCACCAATGCGTTTTATTAAATCTAGAGGTATCAAGTTGATGTTAGCCCCTAAATCTAATAACGCATTCCTGATGTTGATATTTCCGATTGTTACAGGAATGGTGAAACTACCCGGATCTTTACATTTTTTTGGGGTTATACAGTTTGTTTCTTGCTCTGTATCTCTTTGCACATTTTTTTCTTTTTCATTTTTTTCATTTTTTTCTATTTTTTCACTTTCTTTTTCTTCTTCTTCTTTCTTTTTCTCACTCTTTTCTTTACAATCAATTTTTACAACATCAATAGAAACAGCATTACATTGTTCCCTAGGGTTTTGAGTGTTTGCAGAAAACCCAGAACTCTTCAATTCGGCTATTTCTTTTGCGAGCTGACCCATTTGTATGTCTGATGCTTTTCGGGCAGCTTCATTTGTCTCTACAAACTGCAATAACTGTTGAATAGCTTCCTCTATTCTTGTCAACCTTGCATTGTCAGTTTGTTGTTGCTTAAATTGATTGTTAGGAGGTCTGTTGGAAGGTCCAGCATCTTGTCTCCAGCCAATATTCTGATTTTGCCAACCCTGCAGGTAATTGTTAGGAAAAGAATTTCCATGATTAAAAGGATAATTACCTAAGGGTGCTCTTTGATGGTTCATGAAATTGGCTTGCTCTTGCTCATTTCCACAGTAACCACACGGTTGTTCTCCCATGCAGTGCGTACATGCTTTAAGTTGAGCAGGGGGTGGTGATGCTACTTGAGCAATTTGAAGTTTTTCCAATTGCTTGCTCATAACTTCAATTTGTTGGGTCAGTAATTTTTGCTGAGCCAACACTGCATCATTTACTCCCAATTCGAGCATTCCTGGCTTCCTTTGCATATTACCTCTTTCATGCTTTGCTTGTCGGTCACTAATAGCCATTGATTCCAATATTTCTATGGCTTCTTCCACAGTCTTGTTCATTAAAGAACCACCTGCACAAGCATCTAACATCATCTTGAACTGAGGCAATAAACCATGGTAAACGATTCTTACCTTTTCGGCATCATTCAGGTTGTGGTTTGGGCATTTTCTCAAGAGTGCCTTGAATCGTTCCCATGTTTCTCCTAATGATTCATCATTATTTTGGGAAAAAGAGTGTATGGCTGTCATTGCTTCAAAATATTTTGAAGGAGAATAAAATCTTTCCAAAAATTTTCTTTCAACATCGGACCAGTTTGCAAAACTACCCGGTGGACAAGATTTAAACCATTCTTTTGCTTTCCCAATCAATGAAAAAGGAAAGAGTCTCATGTAAACAGACTCTTCTTGATTGGGTTCAAAACCAATTGTGCTGCATAATTCATAAAAAACAGTTAAATGTTCATATGGTTCTTCATGATTTAAACCAGCAAATTGGTTGTTTTGAATAATGTTTAAAGTGGCAGGTTTAATTTCCACTGGTAAAACTGGTCCTTGAAACATTCCCGAAACTCGGGGTGGACCATTTATAGCAGCAAACTGTCCCAATGTTCTCCTTTCAGCAGCCATATTTGAATTTTCAAAAATTTTTGAAGTAGAAGAAGAATTAGTTTGTGTTTTAGATTTCAAAGACTTGATTTTCTTTACAAACCTTTCTATCTCAGGATCAAAATAAATTTTACCTGCGGTAGATCAAGTTTGCATACACAAACTAAACAAAGAAAGTTAGTGTAATAATGATAAAAAATAAAAAAAATTATCTAAGGTAAAAAAAAATATTTACCACGGTAATTAAAATTTTACTGTTTTACTGAAACAATTCAATCCCCGGCGACGGCGCCAGAAAACTTGTTCGCCCGCGGTTGTAACCGGGCTTTGTGAATTGGCAAGCGCACCAATCGTTTGTAGTTTTCGAAATTTAGATATCGTTCCACTGGGATTGAAAGTTCAATAACAACAGTAATCTTCTACTTACTATGGTAAATATGAAGGAAATTATAAACAAAAGAATGATTTATACACAATTTATACAGTATTCACAAGATAGCATGGTTGAGTGATTCATGAGATAAAAAGAAAAAATAAAAATTCTATCTAAAAAGTTGAGTTGCAACCTAGAATAGGTAAGATACTTGAGATGAACACAGATAAACAAATTATGTTGGAAATTGGATCCCTAATCTAGAATAACAATGAGGAACTCAAGACATGCATATTTAATCATCAAGTTTCATGTCATTGCAGCTTAAAATCATTATAACCGATCCCTCGTGATATAAATTCTAAGAATTCACCGTAAAGTCCGATCCCTCGTGAGCTTTCTCAGTAAAAACTTGCATTAAGACCTGGCCTTATGGCAACAATGGTTAACAACCCCTATAGAATTGAGATACCAAGGGTATTCCAACTTTTTACTTTCGTCAAAACAAGTTTCAATACGGCATAAATAATCATTCTCTCGTTTGACATTTACACTAATAAAACCAGTTTCGATACACATGAAAATCATTCTCTCGTTTGACGTTCATATTAATAAAAGGTTGAAATACTAACATGGACTTGAATCATAAACATGCAGAGGTCGAATTCACAACATTATACTCAATAGATTAGTTCACCAATTCCAACATAAACAGATTAGTTACACATGGTAAAAGTAAAGACAACACTTACAGAGCTTGACATTACGAAGAAGATGATGGAAACTTCACGATACAACGATCACAATACACCGAAACACACTCAAGTATCTAGAAAACTACTCTAGAACTACAACTCACAAAAGAAGTACTCAAAGTCGAGCACAAGAGAGAAGAGAAGAGAAGTGTATGGAATGGGATGCTATGAATGGTGTTGGATGGCCCTATTTATAGGGCTGAGCAAGGGTGCTGACGCTACGCGTCCCTGTGACGCTACGCGTCAGATCCCTGACTCAGCCTCCATTAAACACTTGATAATGGCCACTTTCAATAATTAATCTTGATCATGCCTGGCCACTTGGACATGTTTCCACGAGTTTTGGCCAGTTATGCTGATTGGGGTGGCCCTTGGGCTGAGTGGAGTGCCCATTATTGGTTCCAAGTGGGGTGGTTGGCCAAAAGTAGGAGTGGAGACCACGCAGCACTGACGCTACGCGTGGCTTTGATGCGTAGCGTCAGCATCAAAAGTAGCTCTTGATGCTACGCGTGGGGTGAGGCTACGCGTCAGCTCCTCCAGTGTAATTTTCTCTTGATTTCTTAACTTTTTCACTGCAAAACTAGAGAAAATTGATCAAGGGCAGATTATTTTCAACAACACTCATTTATTGAATTTAAATCCTAATTTTCTAACAAATTAAACTAATTTTTATGAATTTTATGAAATTTTTATGTAAGATTTTATTGAAAATTTGAGGATTAACAGTAATCACTGTTATTTCATAATTTGGCAGTCCCCTTGCTATGCCTAAGGCTTCGGGACCCATTTTGTAATAAGGGAAAAACTTGTTTATTTTAAAAATTAATGAACACATTCCAATTCTCATTACCTCATCTTTGTGCAATCTCTGTCTCTTAAACCTTTCGCTTGCTTGTTTCTTTTTTCATTTGTTATAATATAACCCAAATGCAGATCCAAAAATGATCCCCCTGAGAGCGATGAGAACTCGGTTTTGTTTCATGACTCTGATTATCCAAATGATTGCGCCTATGAGGAAAGTGAGGAAGACTTTGGACCCTCTGTTAGTCCTCAAATTTTCAATAAAAGCTTAAATAAAAATTTCATAAAATTCATAAAAATTAGTTTAATTTGTTAGAAAATTAGGATTTAAATTCAATAAATGAGTGTTGTTGAAAATAATCTGCCCTTGATCAATTTTCTCTAGTTTTGCAGTGAAAAAGTTAAGAAATCAAGAGAAAATTACACTGGAGGAGCTGACGCGTAGCCTCACCCCACGCGTAGCATCAAGAGCTACTTTTGATGTTGACGCTACGCATCAACTCCACGCGTAGCGTCAGTGCTGCGTTGTCTCCACTCCTACTTTTGGCCAACCACCCCACTTGGACCCAATAATGGGCACTCCACTCAGCCCAAGGGCCACCCCAATCAGCATAACTGGCCAAAACTCGTGGAAACATGTCCAAGTGGCCAGGCATGATCAAGATTAATTATTGAAAGTGGCCATTATCAAGTGTTTAATGGAGGCTGAGTCAGGGATCTGACGCGTAGCGTCACAGGGACGCGTAGCGTCAGCACCCTTGCTCAGCCCTATAAATAGGGCCATCCAACACCATTCAACACATCCCATTCCATACACTTCTCTTCTCTTTTCTCTTGTGCTTGACTTTGAGTACTTCTTTTGTGAGTTATAGTTCTAGAATAGTTTTCTAGATACTTGAGTGTGTTTCGGTGTATTGTGATCGTTGTATCGTGAAGTTTCCATCATCTTCTTCATAATGTCAAACTCTGTAAGTGTTGTCTTTACTTTTACCATGTGTAACTAATTTGTTTATGTTGGAATTGGTGAACTAATCTATTGAGTATAATGTTGTGAATTCGACCTCTGCATGTTTATGATTCAAGTCCATGTTAGTATTTCAACCTTTTATTAGTGTGAATGTCAAACGGGAGAATGATTTTCATGTGTATCGAAACTAGTTTTATTAGTGTGAATGTCAAACGGGAGAATGATTATTTATGCCGTATTGAAACTAGTTTTGATGAAAGTAAAAAGCTGGAATACCCTTGGTATCTCAATTCTATAGGGGTTGTTAACCATTGTTGCCATAAGGCCAGGTCTTAATGCAAGTTTTTACTGAGAAAGCTCACGAGGGATCGGACTTTACGGTGAATTCTTAGAATTTATATCACGAGGGATCGGTTATAATGAATTTAAGCTGCAATGACATGAAACTTGATGATTAAATATGCATGTCTTGAGTTCCTCATTGTTATTCTAGATTAGGGATCCAATTTCCAACATAATTTGTTTATCTGTGTTTATCTCAAGTATCTTACCTATTCTAGATTGCAACTCAACTTTTTAGATATATTTTATTTTCTTTTTATCTCATGAATCACTCAACCATGCTATCTTGTGAATACTTTATAAATTGTGTATAAATCATTCTTTTGTTTATAATTTCCTTCATATTTACCATAGTAAGTAGAAGATTACTGTTCTTATTGAACTTTCAATCCCAGTGGAACGATATCTAAATTTCGAAAACTACAAACGATTGGTGCGCTTGCCAATTCACAAAGCCCGGTTACAACCGACGGGCCAACAAGTTTTCTGGCGCCGTCGCCGGGGATTGAATTGTTTCAGTAAAACAGTAAAATTTTAATTACCGTGGTAAATATTTTTTTTACCTTAGATAATTTTTTATTTATTTTGTATCATTGTTACACTAACTTTCTTTGTCTAGTTTGTGTATGCAAACTCGATCTACCACAGGTAAAATTTATTTTGATCCTGAGATAGAAAGGTTTGTAAAGAAAATCAAGTCTTTGAAATCTAAAACACAAACTAATTCTTCTTCTACTTCAAAAATTTTTGAAAATTCAAATATGGCTGCTGAAAGGAGAACATTGGGACAGTTTGCTGCTATAAATGGTCCACCCCGAGTTTCGGGAATGTTTCAAGGACCAGTTTTACCAGTGGAAATTAAACCTGCCACTTTAAACATTATTCAAAACAACCAATTTGCTGGTTTAAATCATGAAGAACCATATGAACATTTAACTGTTTTTTATGAATTATGCAGCACAATTGGTTTTGAACCTAATCAAGAAGAGTCTGTTTACATGAGACTCTTTCCTTTTTCATTGATTGGGAAAGCAAAAGAATGGTTTAAATCTTGTCCACCGGGTAGTTTTGCAAACTGGTCCGATGTTGAAAGAAAATTTTTGGAAAGATTTTATTCTCCTTCAAAATATTTTGAAGCAATGACAGCCATACACTCTTTTTCCCAAAATAATGATGAATCATTAGGAGAAACATGGGAACGATTCAAGGCACTCTTGAGAAAATGCCCAAACCACAACCTGAATGATGCCGAGAAGGTAAGAATCGTTTACCATGGTTTATTGCCTCAGTTCAAGATGATGTTAGATGCTTGTGCAGGTGGTTCTTTAATGAACAAGACTGTGGAGGAAGCCATAGAAATATTGGAATCAATGGCTATTAGTGACCGACAAGCAAAGCATGAAAGAGGTAATATGCAAAGGAAGCCAGGAATGCTCGAATTGGGAGTAAATGATGCAGTGTTGGCTCAGCAAAAATTACTGACCCAACAAATTGAAGTTATGAGCAAGCAATTGGAAAAACTTCAAATTGCTCAAGTAGCATCACCACCCCCTGCTCAACTTAAAGCATGTACGCACTGCATGGGAGAACAACCATGTGGTTACTGTGGAAATGAGCAAGAGCAAGCCAATTTCATGAACCATCAAAGAGCACCCTTAGGTAATTATCCTTTTAATCATGGAAATTCTTTTCCTAACAATTACCTGCAGGGTTGGCAAAATCAGAATATTGGCTGGAGACAGGATGCTGGACCTTCCAACAGACCTCCTAACAATCAATTCAAGCAACAACAAACTGACAATGCAAGGTTGACAAGAATAGAGGAAGCTATTCAATAGTTGTTGCAGTTTGTAGAGACAAATGAAGCTGCCCGAAAAGCATCAGACATACAAATAGGTCAGCTCGCAAAAGAAATAGCTGAATTAAAGAGTTCTGGGTTTTCTGCAAACACTCAAAACCCAAGGGAACAATGTAATGCTGTTTCTATTGATGTTGTAAAAATTGATTGTAAAGAAAAGAGTGAGAAAAAGAAAGAAGAAGAAGAAAAAAATGAAAAAATAGAAAAAAATGAAAAAAATGAAAAAGAAAAAAATGTGCAAAGAGATACAGAGCAAGAAACAAACTGTACGGGGAGTTTCACTATTCCTGTAACAATCGGAAATATCAACATCAGGAATGCGTTATTAGATTTAGGGGCTAACATTAACTTGATACCTCTAGATTTAATAAAACGCATTGGTGAATATGAGCTAAAAGAAGCAAAGACAGAATTACAGTTTGCGGATCGCTCTGTCAAAAAGCCTGTTGGGATTGTGGAAGATGTGTTAGTAAAGGTTGACAAGTACCACTTCAAAGTTGACTTTATGGTACTGGATATGTAGGAGGATACTGAGATCCCCCTGATCCTAGGAAGACCTTTCATGAAGACTGCAAAAATCAAAGTGGATGTTGATCAAAGTATGGTTGCAGTCAAAGTTTATGAAGAAGAGGTAAGCTTCAGTGCTCATGAACACCTCAGGATAAGTAATGAGACAAAGGTTTACCTTTCGACCGAACCAGGTATATCTCTTCCCAATCAATTAAATTGTTTTAAATTAACCGATGCTTTGAAAAATGAAAAACAGGTAATTAGGCATCGGAAAAGAAGAAGAAGGAAGAAAAAGACAGGTGATTCCTCAAAGAATATTGGGAAACCACCTGATTAATCAGAGGTAATGTCTGGCTGGAGACATTAAACCTAGCGCTCAATGGGAGGCAACCCATTCTTTTCTCGTTATTTTTAAATGTTTTTCATTTATTAAAAAAAAATAATAAAATAAAAAAATAAAAAATAAAAAAAATAAATAAATAAATCAGATTTTCGTTAGTAAGTTAGTTTATACACTTAGAGTTTTTACACAATAAAACCAATTTTGTAAAATCAATTTTTGATTCTTTATAACTTAGGAATTTTGATAAATTTAATTACAATAAGTTTATTAACCATCAAGCAAAAATTCAAATAACCCGGTGAGTTGAGAGATCCTTTTTACACACTTGAGGGTTTAATCGGCATATTTTCAATTCGAATTGATTTTGCTTTAATCTCTGATGTGTGTTGTTGTACAGAGAATTCGGGAAAATGATCAAGGCACATTTATTGGTGAAACAAAACCTTGGGCCAAACAGCTTACCTTGGTAAAAAGTCTTTTATCCTTTGCAAAGCCAATTTGAGCCTAAAATAAAATTCTTTGGTACCCTTAAAGCCTAAATTTGTTTTTACCATTCCCTATACTTGATTGATTAAAAGAGCAGTTGAAATAAATGAAAAATATTTTGAGTGTTCTCACAAAAATGGGGAGTGAAAATAAGCAACTTGATTCTTTTCAAAAAGAAAATATGGAAAAGAAAAGTCAAAAATAGTGAAAAGAATCAAGTTGGGGGTATTTATTTTTCATCAATAAAAGAAAATGAGAAGTTTGGGTCAAGAGAAAGCCTAAGGATTGTAAAATGCTCTTTTATGATTTCAGGTTTTTGAATTCCAAGAAAAACCATTGATTCTTGTAAACCAAGCCTCATTACAACCTGTAAAAAGACCTCATGATTTCCGAATTAACTCTGTATAAATAACCATTGATTAGATGACAAACAAAGTTAAATTCGTTTGATTTTATGATCGATTGAGTGAAACAGGTTACCAATTGCATAGAGATAAACACTTGTGAGGTAAGCCTGAAATTCTGCTTGATTGATAATAGAATATTGTAAGTAATTTTATCATTAAACCTTTGTTATATTTGAATCAGTTTTTGATTATTACAAAATAGTTGAAATTGTGTAATTATTTTTTGTGGTAAATTTTCGGACTAACTTAAAAATTTGATTTCAAATTTTTATTTTCTTATTTTTCTCTCTTGCTCGAGGACGAGCAATGTCTCAAGTTGGGGGTATTTGTTAGTCCTCAAATTTTCAATAAAAGCTTAAATAAAAATTTCATAAAAATTAGTTTAATTTGTTAGAAAATTAGGATTTAAATTCAATAAATGAGTGTTGTTGAAAATAATCTGCCCTTGATCAATTTTCTCTAGTTTTGCAGTGAAAAAGTTAAGAAATCAAGAGAAAATTACACTGGAGGAGCTGACGCGTAGCCTCACCCCACGCGTAGCATCAAGAGCTACTTTTGATGCTGACGCTACGCATCAACTCCATGCGTAGCGTCAGTGCTGCGTTGTCTCCACTCCTACTTTTGGCCAACCACCCCACTTGGACCCAATAATGGGCACTCCACTCAGCCCAAGGGCCACCCCAATCAGCATAACTGGCCAAAACTCGTGGAAACATGTCCAAGTGGCCAGGCATGATCAAGATTAATTATTGAAAGTGGCCATTATCAAGTGTTTAATGGAGGCTGAGTCAGGGATCTGACGCGTAGCGTCACAGGGACGCGTAGCGTCAGCACCCTTGCTCAGCCCTATAAATAGGGCCATCCAACACCATTCAACACATCCCATTCCATACACTTCTCTTCTCTTTTCTCTTGTGCTCGACTTTGAGTACTTCTTTTGTGAGTTGTAGTTCTAGAATAGTTTTCTAGATACTTGAGTGTGTTTCGGTGTATTGTGATCGTTGTATCGTGAAGTTTCCATCATCTTCTTCATAATGTCAAACTCTGTAAGTGTTGTCTTTACTTTTACCATGTGTAACTAATTTGTTTATGTTGGAATTGGTGAACTAATCTATTGAGTATAATGTTGTGAATTTGACCTCTGCATGTTTATGATTCAAGTCCATGTTAGTATTTCAACCTTTTATTAGTGTGAATGTCAAACGGGAGAATGATTTTCATGTGTATCGAAACTAGTTTTATTAGTGTGAATGTCAAACGGGAGAATGATTATTTATGCCGTATTGAAACTAGTTTTGATGAAAGTAAAAAGCTGGAATACCCTTGGTATCTCAATTCTATAGGGGTTGTTAACCATTGTTGCCATAAGGCCAGGTCTTAATGCAAGTTTTTACTGAGAAAGCTCACGAGGGATCGGACTTTACGGTGAATTCTTAGAATTTATATCACGAGGGATCGGTTATAATGAATTTAAGCTGCAATGACATGAAACTTGATGATTAAATATGCATGTCTTGAGTTCCTCATTGTTATTCTAGATTAGGGATCCAATTTCCAATATAATTTGTTTATCTGTGTTTATCTCAAGTATCTTACCTATTCTAGATTGCAACTCAACTTTTTAGATAGATTTTATTTTCTTTTTATCTCATGAATCACTCAACCATGCTATCTTGTGAATACTGTATAAATTGTGTATAAATCATTCTTTTGTTTATAATTTCCTTCATATTTACCATAGTAAGTAGAAGATTACTGTTCTTATTGAACTTTCAATCCCAGTGGAACGATATCTAAATTTCGAAAACTACAAACGATTGGTGCGCTTGCCAATTCACAAAGCCCGGTTACAACCGACGGGCCAACACCCTCGCCTGAATTGACAAGATTGTTGGAACAAGAGGATAAAGAGATTCGACCTCATCAGGAGGAAATCAAAACCATTAACCTGGAGAATGAAGGGGAAGATAAAATGGTCAAGATAGGCACCTTCCTAAGCAAAAAACGGCATGATGAATTGATTAAACTGCTCTGGGAATTTCAGGATGTGTTTGCTTGGTCATATCAGGATATGCCAGGGTTGGATAACAGCGTCGTGGAACATAAGTTGCCTCTGAAACCAGAATGTCCACCAATCAAGCAAAAGCTACTGAGAATGAAGCCAGAAATGCTTCTCAAGATCAAGGAGGAGGTCAAGAAACAATTCAAGGCTGGCTTTTTAGCCGTAGCTAAATATCCGCAATGGGTAGCCAACATAGTTCCTGTCCTGAAGAAGGATGGAAAAGTACGGATGTGTGTGGATTATCGAGATCTAAACAGGGCCAGCTCTAAAGACGATTTTCCTCTGCCGCAGATTGACGTTTTGGTCGATAACACAGCCCAACACTCCATCTTCTCGTTCATGGATGGCTTCTCTGGGTACAATCAGATTAAAATGGTGCTAGAAGACATGGAAAAAACCACGTTTGTCACTCTGTAGGGCACTTTCTGTTACAAAGTAATGTCCTTCGGTTTGAAAAACGTTGGGGCAACCTATTAGAGAGCAATGGTCACTTTATTCCACGATATGATGTATAAGGAGATAGAAGTCTACGTGGATGATATCATTGTAAAATCTAGAACTGAGGAAGATCACGTCGACGACCTAAGGAAGCTGTTTAAGCGGTTGAGGAAGTTTAAGCTCAGATTGAACCCTGCCAAGTGCACGTTTGGTGCAAGGTCAGGTAAACTGTTGGGTTTCATTGTAAGCAAGAAATGAATCGAAGTAGATCCCGACAAGGTCAAGACAATCCTAGAAATGCCACCTCCTTGTACAGAAAAAGAAGTCAGAGGATTCTTGGGAAGGTTAAACTACATTGCTCGGTTTATCTCACAGTTGACATCGACCTGCGAACCAATCTTCAAGCTACTCCATAAGAACCAACCAGGACAATGGAATGAGGACTGTCAAATAGCTTTTGAGAAAATTAAGCAGTACCTACGAGAACCACCGATATTGGTACCACCAACCCCTAGGAGGCCACTGATCCTATATCTGACGGTACTAAGTGAGTCCATGGGCTGCGTGTTAGGTCAGCATGATGAAACTGGGAAGAAAGAACATGCTATCTACTACCTGAGCAAGAAGTTCACTAATTGCGAGATGCGATACTCTATTTTAGAACGGACTTGTTGCGCATTAGCGTGGGTTGCAAAGTGCTTAAGGCAGTATATGTTGAGTCATACCACCTGGCTAGTTTCCAAGATGGATCCCATTAAGTACATCTTTGAAAAGCCAGCTCTGACCGAAAGGATTGCTCAATGGCAAGTGCTGTTAACTGAGTATGACATAACATATGTCACTCAGAAAGCCATAAAAGGGAGCGCTTTGGCAGACTACTTAGCCCATCAACCCATAAGTGACTACCAACCAATGCCATTCGACTTCCCAGATGAAGATATCCTGGAATTGTCTGATGAAGAATGCGACAGTAAGGACAAGTGGATTTTGAGATTTGATGGAGTTTCTAATGCTTTGGGACACGGAATCGGAGCCATTTTGATTTCACCAGAAAAAGAGTTCATCCCTGTCTATGTCAGGCTATGTTTCGATTGTACCAACAATGTCGCTGAGTATGAGGCATGTTCTCTGGGAATCCAAGCGGCACTAGATGTGAAAGTAAGGTCGTTAGAAGTCTACGGGGACTCCGCTTTGGTTATCCACTAGTTGAAAGGTGAATGGGAAACTAGGGATAACAAGTTGGTTCCCTATCACTCCCACATCAAAGAAATGATCAAGGACTTTGATGAGATCTCCTTTTACCATGTTCTTCGAGAAGACAACCAAATGGCTGACGCTTTGGCCACTCTTGCTTCGATGTTCAAAGTGAGTAATGATTATGACATGCCTCTCATCGAGATAGAGAATCGTCGTGCGCCCGTATACTGCCAAGTGGTTAAAGAAGAATCAGATGGAAAACCTTGGTACCACGACATTAAGAGGTATATCCAGAGTCAAGAATATCCCAACGGTGCTACGGAGAATGATAAGAGAACCCTACGACGGCTTGCCATGGGTTTCTTCTTGAATGGTGATATGCTTTACAAAAGAAACTATGACTCTGTCCTCCTTCACTGTGTTGACACCACTGAGGCAAACAAAATCATGAGAGATGTTCACGAAGGATCTTTTGGAACCCACTCTAATGGGCACGCCATGTCAAGAAAGATCTTGAGGGCCGGTTATTACTGGATGACCATGGAAACAGACTGTTTTGCCTATGCTCGGAGATGTCATAAGTGTCAAATATATGCTGATCATATTCACACACCCCCACCATCTCTGAATGTTTTGTCAGCACCGTGGCCCTTCTCGATGTGGGGCATGGATGTCATTGGTCCCATCTCACCGAAGGCTTCAAACGGCCATCGTTTCATCTTGGTCGCCATCGATTATTTCACAAAGTGGGTAGAGGCTGCTTCGTACACCAATGTGACAAAGAATGTCATCATCAAGTTCATCAAACGAGAATTGATATGCCGGTACGGTTTACCGAGCCAAATCATCACAGACAATGGTACAAATCTGAATAATAAAATGATGAAGGAGCTTTGCGAGAGCTTTAAAATCTCCCACCACAACTCCTCTCCGTACCGCCCAAAAATGAATGGAGCAGTCGAGACGGCTAACAAAAATATTAAAAAGATAGTGCAAAAGATGGTGGTAACCTACAAAGACTGGAATGAAATGCTTCCCTTTGCTCTACACGGGTATCGTACCTCAGTCCGAACCTCAACTAGGGCAACCCCTTTCAATTTGGTTTATGGCACGGAAGCAGTCCTACCTTTCGAAGTAGAGATCCTTTCCCTCCGAGTGATCATGGAAGCCAAACTAGTTGAAGCTGAATGGATCCAGGCTCGACATGACCAACTAAATCTGATTGATGGTAAAAGACTGACTGCCCTCTGTGACATCCCAAAAATAGGGGTGAATTTTTCGTGTTTTTATTATTATTAATCTCTAAAACATGTGGGTGGTGAAGCCATTTAACAAATTCCCTGGATCTATCAGAGACCTATCTCATATATGAAGATATGAGAAGGTAAGTTAAAGGAATTACTCTTAAGAAATCCATTATTAATAAAAGCGAAAGAATCTTTGGTAAAATAACATTATGGAATTAAATTCTTAAGAGATCATTCATTTGAAATTTAATAGCCAAGGTCATCCCAAAGTGATCATGAAATAAGATAGAATCATGAATTAGTATGAAGAAAAGGAAAATAATATATTTCAAACTATTTGGGAGAATCAGGTCCCTCTCGCTCAAGCGGAATCCCAATTCGCTTGAGCGAGCTTCGCATAGCACGCTTGGGCGAACCTTAAAATGCTGGGCGAAAGAAGAAAATGAAGATTCAGGGGCCACTTCGCTCAAGCGAACCCAACTCGCTTGAGCGAGTAACACAATCCTCGCTTGGGCGAAGCCAGCGAGTGTAAAGCGAAAAACGCCCAGAATCCATTCCACGCTTACTCGCTCGGGCGACACTATCCTCGCTTAAGCGAGATTGCTCCCGAGAGCAATTTCCTGATAAACCCGAGAGCAAAACCTGAGGGCAAGACCCTCTCGCTCGGGCGAACCCTTAGCTCGCTTGAGCGAATACCAACTAAGGTCCAAACTCTGATTCCAATGTAATTTCGCTCGAGCGACTTGCATAACCGCTTGAGCAAAAATGGAATAATGGCCTAACACTGATGCTGGGACGATCTCGCTTGAGCGAGTTTCAATCTCGCCTGAGTGAGAATCATCCAGAACCAAAATTCAACATAGGGGCATTCTCGCTTGAGCGAAAAGCCCTCTCGCTTGAGCGAGTTTGATAGAAAAACAGGGGAAATACAGAAATCATCCAACTCTCAACACCAAAACTCATTCTAATCAAATTTACCTAATTTCAACACTTCATATATATCATATTCCACATTTGAGACTTGTTCTAATAAGTCCTTCTTATCAAGTTCCACTACAACTCATCTATTGTATAAATCAACTCACTAACTCCTCTATTTCATAAATCTAACATTCCATATATAAACTTCATTCATTCATCAAGATATAGAGAGTTTCATCATCCATTCATTCATAGGGTCATGATTGAAAATGAGTCATAAACAAAAGATCTCATTTTCCTCCATGACCTCCTAAACTTATCATTAATACAATTATCCATTCTAATTCCACACTATGTCAGCATATATTGTACTATATACATTACATCTATTCCACATATCTATGTAAACCCAAAATATTGCCGGCCAAGGCATTCTTTACCAAAAAGGGGCCTTCTTCACACTCTTCCTCCATAATAGTTCCAAAGCCATACCTACAACATAGGAGCTAAAAAAAATATACCACAGGGAAAGTGAGTATACTTTCTCAATAACGAAACTCCAATAAATAGAACAATATATGCATGAATGCAATACAACTATCTCCTTCTCAAGAGGAGTTTATTTAATATCAATCAATCAATCAATAATTTTTCATTCCAATACAACTATTTCCTGATTCTCTCAGAATTCTATCAATCAATCCACCATCACAATTTAGTAATTAAAAATGGAGTTTCCATTCATATCTCATCATCAAAGTATCACACTATACCATGCTTTCAAACTGATGCACATGCTAGTATCATGAAAATGCATATGCACGGATCCGATTTCATTTCCTCGGGTGATCACAACCACCATATCACATACTCATTCTCAATGGTTTCCCACCTCGCAAGGGGTACTCCCTCTAGCAACCTCACAAGGTGCTTCTCGTGATCGCAACCACGTTCAATATTTCACATAGGTTTCCCTCCTCGCAAGGGGTACTCCCACCTCATAAACATTTCATATAGGTTTCCCTCCTCGCAAGGGGTACTCCCGCCTCATGATCGCAACCATGGGCATTCAATCTCATTGGTCCCGCAGGGCCTTTCATTTCAACATCAAGTGATCGCAACCACTTATCAACATCATCATGATATGCATGTCATGCCATGTATACAAAATACTCATGCATGCTTCAAGCTCATTTGGATTATCCTACTCTTTCATCTAGGGTATATTCATTCTCAACCATACAATTTTCCATCAATTCATACACAAGAATCAATCTTCATATGAACTCAACCATGTACCACGCATAATAAGTCATCCATAGCCACACACAGGCTTCATCACATAACACTAAATTCACATCATCATACACAATTCACTTCACATACACATAACATCACCTTTAACCATTCAAACATGTCATACTACATTAATACATATATTATCAGTACAATTTTCATGCATTTAGAAAATACACCCCTCTCCTACCTCAAGAGAAGTAGACCTCTGGGGTTGATGTTCCTGCTTCACCAATATTGCCAAGCCCTACACCAATCATTTATAGGGCCACATCAATTATTTATTCAAACTCCAATTCAATATATATATATATATACATAGGTGCACACATGATTCTTATCATATGAAAACTATTTACCAATTTCATTCGTTTGCCTACTTAGGCTTCGGGAATTCCTTTCCTTGAATTACAATCTCTTAGTATCATAGGCTACAACCTAATTATTAGGTTATTTCACCTAGTAGGTCTCCACCAACACTTTGGTGAGTTTCCCACCTATTATGACTTCAAATCAACTTTATTATCATTTAATGTATCTACCACATCACTTATATCATTCTTCCCATCAACAAATGTTAACTTTTTCAATAAATGCAATATCCTTCAATATCTTACCTCTCCTCCTAGGATTCAAATTTAAGTTTTTCACCAACCCACCAACCTTCATAAATGCTCATATACCTCCTTCTTTTCTCACCATAGTTATAACTACCTCATTAATCATTCATAAGCTTGTATTTATGTCAACTTATCTTTAAATTTCTACTTTTAAACTTTCTCCAACATTACCCATACATTTAGTGTGTTCTAACACCAAAACCCTAACTAAACTTCAACTATATACTTATGTACATGGAAAATGATCATAATCTTACCTCAATGAAAGAAAAGAGTAAGTTTGCAAAAGATGAAGAGATTCACACGAATTTGAGGAGGAAGGAGGAGGAAATACTTTAGTTCCAAACTTCCTTGAAGTCTCTTGAAGGTTGTTAATAGAGAAGGGAGAGATATTCCCTTTTAATTTATAATTCAAAAGGAAAGAGAAGAGGAATTTTGAAGAAGGAGAAGGAGAATATGTGAAGAAGAAGATAAGAAGAAAGGATGTCTACGTGAAAAAAAAAGGCAACCGACTTTTGAATAGGAAATGAAGTGAGTTTAACATTTAAATTATTAATTCTTCATTAACTCTTCCGTTTTTTAACAAACAGGTTCGCCGTTCGGGCCCAAAACATATTCTAAAAATTATTCCGAATATAAATTCGGAATCCCATTAACATTATCTATGGCCCTGACCAACGGCATCTCAATCGGAGATACTTGGTCCGACACCTATATTTTATCCGGGTCAGTTTTCAGCTCATCTGACCACCATATTTCACCAACAATTTCGAAAAACCTTCTTTAAGTCATTTCAAGAATTTTGGGATATTTATTAACCCAAAGTTAATTATCCAACATTTATTTTCCTAATTTATCTCCCTATTTTAAAAATTCGGGGTGTTACACCCTCTGTCATGGTTAGTTGTATCAAAGGCGTATGAAACGAGCAATTGAAAAGAAGGTGCGACCCCGACAGTTCCAAGAAGGAGACTTGGTGCTCAAAAAGGTTTTACCGATTCAGAAAGACAGCCGGCGCAAATGGACTCCTAGCTACGAAGGGCCTTACGTCATGAAGAAAGCTTTTACCGGAGGTGCTCTCATACTCACCAACATGGATGGGGAAGATTTACCGATGCCTATAAACGCGGATGCAGTGAAAAGATACTACGCGTAAAAAAAAAGGGCCCGCTAGGTTGAAAACCTGAAAAGGTGACCTAGGCAAAAGTTAGAGCGATTGGTTGAGCCGAAAACCCGAGAGGGCGGCTCAGACAAAATCACGGCCTGCAGATTCAACACTGCAACGTTGACTTCTCAAGTCGTAGACGAGGAGGTTAGTCTAGGGCATTGAAGCCATTGTCAAATCACGTCCTCGGAAGCAAAATCATAGGATAAACAGGAAATCATGAGAAAAAACCTGGAATCTCGTCGCTCTCAGGAAATCAATGGGGGATCTAAAAGGCCTTCCTTTTTACCCTTACCATCAATTCCTTGCACCTTGTCATATCATATCTTTTGTATTGTTTTCATCACCTGTACATACCTGATGATCATAAATAAAATGTTTCCTTCTTCTTACATGTGTTCATGACTAAAATGAATAAACAAGTTTTGCCTTAAGAAAATTTTTGAATTTGAAAAATGATAAAAACACAAAGTTATAGGGAACGAAGTGTATACCATTGCCGGATCTTACCTCAGATAAGCACAACCAACTCCACTAGGCAACCTCAATGAAGTCAGAAGTGACAGTTATTTTGGCCATGAGTTACTTCAAAGCCAGTCGCCAAGGGAGTTCACCTGTAAGTTTTAATTTGTTTCACGCTTCTCTGTTAAGGGGTGGCCAGGACCCATGACCCCAAGACATGTAGTTTCCCAAAACTCTCCCCAGCAGACCCACCATTCATCCCCGAGGGGAACCCCGACCAAGTTTTCCTCCCTAGGGGAACCACAAAATGGACTCAGCTCCCCTAACTGGAGTACTTCCTAATCAGATTTGGGGAAGTTAGTTATCCTCAATGGAATCACCTTTCTGACAGAACCATAGTGATCAAAGGCTAGCCACGCCTTCCTTCCCCAATAGGAGAACACTTTCCCCAATGGAGTTACCCTCATTAAAATGTCCCAAACTGGGACATCCCCCAGATTTTTCTCCTCCGGCGGACCTGCCATACATTCCCCAATGAACCCCAGTACACTTTTCTCAATCATTACCAAACCAAGCAAACCCATGGCACATTCCCAGTGGACCCCAAATTTCTCTTTCCGATTAAAGGACGGTACCCCAAATCACCAAGTACTTCCCCCGATGGAACCATGAAGGTTACCGGACAGATGCTAACCAAATCCTTCCCCAGTAGAACTACACTTCCCAAACAATTCAAACTGGGGTATCACCCCAGGTTCATTTCTTCTCGCTCAAGGGTCAGTCCCCCAAGGTTCCAAGGCAGATAGTTCAAACTGGGGCATCACCCCAGGTTCATTCTCTTTCACCCAAAGAGACAGTACCCTGAATCACCAAATCCTTCCCCAGTGGAACTACACTTCCCAAACAATTCAAACTGGGGCATCACCCCAGGTTCATTTCTTCTCGCTCAAGGTTCAGTCCCCCAAGGTTCCGAGGCAGATAGTTTAAACTGGGGCATCACCCCAGGTTCATTCTCTTTCACCCAAAGAGACAGTACCCCGAATCACCGAATCCTTCCCTAGTAGAATTACACTTCCTAAACAACTTAAACTGGGGCATCTCCCCAGATTTCTTTTGTTCCAGTCAAGGAGAAGTCCCCCCAAGATTCCTTCAAACCATCTCAAACTGGGGCATCTCCCCAGATCTCTTTTGTTCATTCAAGGGGCAGTTCCCCAAGAACCTTCAGTCATGTCAAACCGAGGCATCACCCCGAGCCTTTAGGTACAGGTTAATCAGGATGTGGCGTCCTGTTAATCCTCAGATCTCCCAACCTTTACATTTCCTGTCAACAATGAGTTAATTCGGACAAGACGTCCTGTTAGCTCCCCCAATCTTTACATTTCCTGTCAACCGAGGGTCAACCCCAACCTTTACATTTCCTGTCAACCGAAGGTCAACCCCAACCTTTATATTTCCTGTCAACAGTGAGATAATTCAGACGAGACGTCCTGTTAGCTCCCCCAATCTTTACCTTTCCTGTCAACCGAGGGTCAACCCCAACCTTTACATTTCCTGTCAACTAAGGGTCAACCCCAACCTTTACATTTCCTATCAACAGTAAGTTAATTCGGACAAGACGTCCTGTTAGCTCCCCCAATCTTTACATTTCTTGTCAACCGAGGGTCAACCCCAACCTTTACATTTCCTGTCAACTGAGGGTCAACCCTAACTTTTTTATTTCCAGCCTACCGAGGGTCAACCCCAATCTTTTCATCTCCGGTCAATTGAGAATTGGCCCCCAATCCTCTCACCTCCTATTAACTAAAAGACAATCCTTTCGCTTCTTGTCATCCTAAAAGATAATTCCCAGTTAACCGCTTCCTGCTGCAACTGGTGCACCGCCCCAATTCTATTTACTCAAAAAAAACAAAAAAACAAAAAAAACAAAAAAACAAAAAAACAAAAAACAAAAAAACAAAAAAAACAAAAAAAACAAAAAACAAAAAACAAAACAAACAAAACAAACAAAACAAAACAAAAGAAAAAAAGGGAGGAGACAGATGTGAAAAATACTCTTCATTAAAAGGGAAAAGGTCACACCGACTCATTGATTGCCAACACCGTCAGATGCCATACCGATTAAGAGGTCCCTATTAACCAAGTGGCCTCAATTACTCAAGAGGTCCCTGTTAACCAAGTGGCCTTAATTACTTTGAATGCTTTTGAAGTTGATTCTTTAGTTACTATGTTTATTGAAGATGATAAGCTTAATGGCAAGTGATAACAAATTATGCACAAGTCAAGATAATAAGTACTTAAAGAGGTCTAAGTAATAATCAAGATATAGAATCAAATTCACCACAAAGCAATTTATGAGACTTTTAGAACGATTAATAAAGAATGTTACTTAAGGTCAAGTTCAACAATGTTAATCAAAATATTTTGCAACTTAGTATAACATGCACTTAGTCCAACTTAATGAGCAATAATACAATAAATCAAGCAAGCAAGTTAAGTTTACTAATTAAATGAGTTTAGGGAAGAGAAATTTACAAACCAATATATACGAGTTCCACCACACCGGTGTACGTCTCGCCTCTAAGCAACCCACTTAGAGGGTTTCCACTATTTGAGATTAGAGATACAACTTTGAGCAATCGTGTCTTCCTAGTGTCCCACACTCAAGAATCCAATCCTCACAAGTACAAGGGCACCCCACCCAATCTCTCAATCTCATAATTACAAGGTTGAAACCCAACCCACAAATCTAGAAATTTTGGTGTTTAGAATACAAGAGTAACTCTCCAATAGAGTGGATATACAATTTAAAGCTTTCACCAAATGATAACTCTCAAAGAGAGGATATGCAAATTTTAGCACTTCAAAAATATTTTCTCTCTTTAAGAAATAATTTGCAAGTTTAGAAAATAATTTTGCTCACTAAGTTTACTCTCAAATAATAAGCCAACAATGGAAGCAGAGAGTTATTAAGAGAAAAGAAGAAGGAGAGAAGCAACGTGAGGGAGGAAGAAAGCAAAGGAACTGCTTCAATGCTTTGGGACGATTTGTGCCTTCTCTTCCATTGCTATTTATAGGCGTTCAAGGTCATGGTTCCGTTGCATAATAAATTGCCAATTGCATTGTGGAGTATGGCTGGACAATTTAATTTAATTCTCCAATGTAGTGTTGCATGAAACATGGAGCTTGTGTCTGCGTAGTGGAGTGTTAATGTGATGCAAGCTGTTTCCACTTTGAAGCTTTGAGGATTACAAATTTGAAATTCAAATTTGAACTGAATGAATGGATTCATTTCCCAAATGAATAGATTCATTTAGTGTATTTGCGTATCAGAATTGAAATGAATAGATTCAAAATGCAAATGAATAGATTCACTGAGCAAAAATGCACTCTGGCAGCCCTATGAATCGATTCATCATAAGCATGAATCGATTCATGCGTTTGAAATCCCAATTTTCAACCCCTGATAACGTGTGAATCGATTCTTCTATGGCATGAATCGATTCATGCATTTTGAAATGCATTCTTGGGCCTTTGGAACCGTGTGAATCGATTTATTTCACTATGCCTTGCATAATGAATCGATTCATGCACCTGTTGCATGAATTCTGGCACTTTATTTCACCCTTTTTGATATTTGTTCAATCATGGCTCCAATCCTTTGATCCTTAGGCACTTTGATGATTATTTTTCACTTGATTTAGATCTTTGTGAATGCCTTGACTCAAGTCTTTTTGTTTGTTCATTGATAGCTTGATCTTCATGAATTGATTCTTAATTTATCACTTTGCACAACATCCTTAATATATCTTCATTTGTTGTATCATTATCAAAACCTACATCAATATATAAATACAGTCCCACCTGGCCCCTACATCGGTGTTCATATCTTTACTTTCTTTTCACTTCAAAAACACAGAAGCTTCGTGTTTTTCTTGTGAAAAAGAAGTAAAGAAGGGCATCTGTGAACACCTCTTTTGGTCCGGCCCAAATACCAAAGACTTAATTAAAAAAAAAGCGCCAGACATCAGTTGCCCAAATCAGGAATCATTGAAGAATTTCCGAGTCTGACTTCGGATGAGTGTTTTTCTCGGAAAGGAATATTCCCGAGTGATCATTTCCGAGTAGGGTGACTCCGCATGATAATTTACGAGTGGAATGTCTTCGAGTGAGACATTTCTGAGTGGAATGTCTCCGAGTGAGTCATTTTCGAGTGGGTTCCTTCCAAGGGAGTTACTTCCGAACGAAAAGAGGCTCTGACTATGCCTTTCGGGCAGAGACTCTTAAGTTCCATAGGTCCGAATGATAATTTTCGAGTTGAATGTCTCCTAGTGAGTCATTTCCGAGTGGAATGTCTCCTAGTGAATCATTTCCGAGTGGAATGTCTCCGAGTGAGTCATTTCCGAGTGGAATGTCTCCTAGTGAATCATTTCCGAGTGGAATGTCTCTGATTGAGTCGTTTCCGAGTGGGCTTCTTCCAAGGGAGTTGTTTCTGAAAAAAGAAAAGGCGCTGAGTAGACTGTCTCAAAGTTCCATGTTTCTGAATGATCATTTCCGAGTAGAATGTCTTCGAGTGAGCTATTTCCGAGGGAAATACCTCCGAGCGAAAAGTGAATCTTTGGACGAGTGCTTTTTCTAGTTGGGGATACATCCGAGTGAAGAATTCCCGATTGAACCTATTCTGAATGAAAAGCGAGTCTGACTTCAGATGAACACATCCGAGTGAAGAGCTCCCGACTGAAGTACTTCTGAGCGAAGAGATTCTGACTTTGGATGAGTGCTTTTTCTGGGCAGAGTGAATCATCTCCAAGTGAATTGATTCTAAACAAAAGAGGCTCAACTACGAATGAATACTTCAGGCAAAGATATATATTCGGGTAAGGTTTCTCCGAGTGGTTCAATTCCGAGAGAAGTACTTCCGAGCAAAGGAAAACTGATTCCGAATGAGTATTTCAGAGGGGACAATCCTCGAGTGCATCAACAAAAATGGTTGATTCTAGAACTTTTCAGACAAATATATCCGAGTGAAGTGTCTCTCGGATACAAAGATTTTAGAGTGGACAATTCCCGGGCGGATCGATTCCGAATGAATACTTTGGGCAGACTCTTCCAAGTTCCATAATTTCTGAGTAGTTCAATTCCGAGAGAAATACTTCTGAATGATGAAAGACTGATTTTGAAGGAATACCTCTCGGACTGAGATATTCGAGTGAAGAATTCCCGAGTGAATTAATTTTAAGTGAAAATGTGTTAACCCGGCGATAGCGTCTGAACCGTTCGTTTCTACCACCGGGTTGTTAATTGGCAAGCGCACCAATCATTTGTAGTTTTCAAAATTTAGATATCGTTCCACTGGGATTGAAAGTCCAATAACAATAATAATTTTCTATTCACTATGGTGAATGTGAAGAAAGTTATGGACAAAAGAATGATTTATATACAATTTATACAATATTCATAAGATAGCATGGTTGAGTTATTCATGAGATAAAAAGAAAATAAAAATCTATCTAAAAAGTTGAGTTGCAATCTAGAATAGGTAAGATACTTGAGATAAACACAGATAAACAAATTATGTTGGAAATTGGATCCCTAATCTAGAATAATAATGAGGAACTCAAGACATGCATATTTAATCATCAAGTTTCATGTCATTGCAGCTGACAATCATTATAACCGATCCCTCGTGATATAAATTCTAAGAATTCACCGTAAAGTCCGATCCCTCGTGAGCTTTCTTAGTAAAAACTTGCATTAAGACCTGGCCTTATGGCAACAATGGTTAACAACCCCTATAGAATTGAGATACCAAGGGTATTCCAACTTTTACTTTCGTCAAAACAAGTTTCAATAAGGCATGAATAATCATTCTCCCGTTTGACGTTCATACTAATAAAACAAGTTTCAATACACATGAAAATCATTCTCCCGTTTGACGTTCATATTAATAAAAGGTTGAAATACTAACATGGACTTGAATCATAAACATGCAGAGGTCGAATTCACAACATTATACTCAATAGATTAGTTCACCAATTCCAACATAAACAAATTAGTTACACATGGTGAAAGTAAAGACAAAACTTACAGAGTTTGACATTATGAAGATGATGGAAACTTCACGATACAACGATCACAAAACACCAAAACACACTCAAGTATCTAGAAAACTATTCTAGAACTACAACTCACAAAAGAAGTACTCAAAGTCGAGCACAAAGAAAGAAAAGAAGATAAGTGAATGAGAATGGGGTATCTTGAATGGTGTTGGATGGCCCTATTTATAGGGCTGAGCAAGGGTGCTGACGCTACGCGTTAGGCCCCTGACTCAGCTTCCATTAAACAGCTGATAATGGCCACTTGGACGTGTTTCCACTGTATTTTGGCCATTTGTGCTTAGTGGGGTGGCCCTTGGTTCTGAGTGGAGTACCCATTATTGGGTGCAAGTGGAGTGGTTGGCCAAGTTGGAGTTGGAGTCCACGCAGCACTGACGCTACGCGTGGCTGTGACGCGTAGCGTCAGCATCAAAATTCATAGTCCACGCTACGCGTGGGATTGATGCTACGCGTCAGATCCTCCAGTATAATTTTCTCTTGAATTCTTTACTTTTTCACTGCAAAACTAGAGAAAATTGATCAAGGGCAGATTATTTCCAACAACATCCATTTATTGAATTAAAACCTAATTTTCTAACAAATTAACCAAATTTTTATTATTTTTATGAAATTTTTATTAAAAGATTTATTGTAAATTTGAGGACTAACAAATACCCCCAACTTGAGACATTGCTCGTCCTCGAGCAAGAGAGAAAAATAAAAATAAAAATTTGAAATCAAATTTTTGAGTTAGTCCAAGAATTTACCACAAAAAGTATTTACACAATTTACCATTTTGAAATAATCAATTATAGACATCTAATATAACAAAGGTTTAATGATAAAATTCTTTATAATATTTTATTAACATACCAAGCATAATTTCAGGCTTACCTCTCCAAGTGTTTATCTCAATGCAATTGGTAACCTGTTTTACTCAATCAATCATAAAATCAAATGAATTTAATTTTGATTTTCATCTAATCAATGGTTAGTTATACAGAGTTAATTCAGAAATCACAAGGTCTTTTCACGGGTTGTAATGAGGCTTGGCTTACAAGAATCAATGGTTTTTTCTTGGAATTCAAAAACCTGAAATCATAAAAGAGCATTTTATAATTCTTAGGCTTTCTCTTGGCCCAAACTTCTCATTTTCTTTTATTGGTGAAAAATAAATACCCCCAACTTGATTCTTTTCACTATTTTTGACTTTTCTTTTTCATACTTTATTTTCTTTTGAAAAGAATCAAGTTGCTTATTTTCACTCCCCATTTTTGTAAGAACATTTATTTCGACTGCTCTTTTAATCAATCAAGTATAGGGAATGGTTAAAACAAATTTAGGTTTTAAGGGTACCAAAGAATTTATTTTAGGCTCAAATTGGCTTTCAAAGGATAAAATAATTTTTACCAAGGTAAGCTGTTTGGCTCAAGGTTTCTTTTCACCAATAAATGTGCCTTGATCATTTTCCTGAATTCTCTGTACAACAACACAAATCAAAGATTAAAGCAAAATCAATTCGAATGAAGTTATGTCGATTAAACCCTCAAGTGTTTAACAAGATCTCTCAACTCACCGGGTTTTTTGAAATTTGGTTGATAGTTAATAAACTTATTGTAATTAAATTTATCAAAATTCCTAAGTTATAAAAGAATTAATAATTGATTTTACAAAATTGGTTTTATTGTGTAAAAATGTTAAGTGAATAAATTAACTTTCTAACAAAAATTTGATTATTTATTGAAAGAAATTTTTTTATTTTTTTATTTTTTTATTTTTTATTTTTTTATATATTTTTTATTTTTTTTATTTTTTTATTTTTTTATTTTTTTATTTTTTTTGAAAATAAATTAAAATAAACAAATAACAGAATGGGTTGCCTCCCATTGAGCGCTAGGTTTAATGTCTCCAGCCTGACATTCCTGCATTTCAAGGGTTAGTTAAAAGATAACTGATGGTAATTTTGTTAATCTCACCACCCAAATAGAGTTTCAACCTTTGCCCATTTACCATCCAGCTTCTTTTAGAAGTTGGATCTTTAATTTCCATTGCTCCATATGGTTTAACTTCTTTAATAAAAAATGGGCCTGACCATTTTGATTTCAATTTTCCAGGAAACAGTTTTAATCTTGAATTGAACAATAAAACTTGCTGACCTGGTGTGAAGTGTCTTTTCTTTAACTTTTTATCATGGTAAGCTTTCACCTTACTTTTGTAACATCTGGATGATTCATAGGCATTATTTCTCATTTCCTCTAATTCGAGTAGCTGTAACTTTCGTTTATCTACTGCTACATTTTGATCAAAATTGAGGAATTTTAAAGCCCACTATGCTTTATGTTCTATTTCAACTGGAAGGTGACATGATTTTCCATAGACCATCTAGAAAGGAGAAAGACCAATTGGTGTTTTAAATGCAGTTCTGTATGCCCAGAGTGCATCATCAAGTTTTTGTGACCAATCCTTTCTAGAAGATGACACAGTTTTTTCCAGAATTCTTTTCACTTCACAATTTGAAATCTCTGCTTGTCCATTGGTTTGTGGATGATATGCTGTGGCTACCTTATGCTTTACTCCATAATGTTGTAATACTTTCTGAAGAATTTTATTACAAAAGTGTGAACCACCATCACTTATTAAAGTTCTTGGTATCCCAAATCTGCAAAAAATATTTTTCTTCAAAAAATTCACAACAGATTTAGTGTCAACATTAGGGGTAGCAATTGCTTCCACCCATTTAGAAACATAATCAACTGCCAAAAGAATGTATTGATTTGAGTATGAGTTAGGAAAAAGTCCCATGAAGTCAATTCCCCAACAATCAAATACCTCAACTTCTTGTATATTTGTGAGAGGCATTTCTTGCCTTCTTCCAACATTACCTGTTCTTTGACAGTTATCACAAGATTGAACAAATGAGTGAGCATCTTTAAAAAGAGAGGGCCAATATAAACCTGATTGAAGAACTTTTGCAGCTGTTCTTTCATCATTAAAGTGTCCTCCATATGGTGATTTATGACAATGCCATAACATATCTTTTACTTCCCAGTCAGGCACACAACGTCGTAACAAATTATCCGCTCCAATTTTGAATAAATGAGGGTCATCCCAAACAAAATATCTTGCATCTCTAAAGAATTTTTTTCTTTGCTGCCAAGTCAAATCATTTGGAAGAACTCCTGCTGCTTTGAAATTGGCCATGTTAGCAAACTATGGCTGTTGTGTTATTTTCAAAAGTTTTTCATCAGGGAATTCTTCCAAAATTTCTTTTTCCTTGGCAGTAACCTCATTATTCATTAATCTAGAAAGATGGTCAGCTACCATATTTTCACTACCTTTTTTATCTTTGATTTCAAGATCATATTCTTGAAGGAGCAAAATCCATCTGATTAACCGAGGTTTTGAATCTGATTTAGTTAAAAGGTACTTGATTGCCGCATGATCAGTAAAAACAATTATTTTTGAGCCAACCAAGTAAGATCGAAATTTTTCTAAAGCATATACTATGGCTAGTAATTCTTTTTCAGTAGTTGCATAATTTATTTGATTTTCATTCAAAACTTTACTAGCATAATGTATGACTTTAAAAAAATTTTCATATCTTTGACCTAAAACTGCTCCAACAGCATAATCACTTGCATCGCACATAAGTTCAAAGGGTAGATTCCAATTAGGAGCAACAATTATAGGGGCAGAAACCAATTTTTCTTTCAAGGAATTAAAAGCTTTAAGATATGCTTCATCAAATTTGAATTCAACATCTTTATTCAGAAGGTTTGATAAAGGTTTTGCAATTTTTGAAAAATCTTGAATAAACCTCCTATAAAATCCAGCATGTCCTAAAAAGCTTCTAATACCTTTTACATTTACAGGGGGTGGGAGTTTAGAAATTACCTCTATCTTGGCTTGGTCAACTTCAATGCCTCTAGAAGAAATTTTATGACCAAGTACAATTCCTTCTTTCACCATGAAGTGACACTTTTCCCAATTAAGCACCAAATTTGTCTCAATACACCGCTTCAGTATGGTGTCTAGATTGGATAGACATGTCTCAAATGAATTCCCAAAAATTGAGAAGTCATCCATGAAAACTTCAATGCTCTTTTCAATTAAATCTGCAAAAATAGCAAACATGCATCTTTGAAAAGTAGCAGGTGCGTTACATAATCCAAATGTCATTTTTCTGTAAGCAAATATGCTAAAAGGACATGTAAAAGCAGTTTTCTCCTGATCAAGAGGGTCAACAACAATTTGATTATATCCAGAATAACCATCAAGAAAGCAGTAATATTCTTGTCCAGATAATCTTTCAAGCATTTGATCCATAAAAGGTAATGGAAAATGATCTTTTCTTGTTGCTTGATTTAATTTTCTATAATCAATGCACATTATCCAACTGGTGACAGTTCTTGTAGGAATTAGTTCATTTTTTTCATTAACAATTACTATCATACCACCTTTTTTTGAAACAACTTGAACAGGACTTACCCATGCACTATCAGAAATAGGATAAATAATACCTGCTTTCAGCAATTTCAGAACCTCCTTTTTGGTTACCTCTTTCATAGTTGGGTTGAGGCGTCTTTGAGGTTGAGCAACAGGTTTGAAATCATCTTCTAACAGAATTTTGTGCATGCAGTATGATGGACTTATACCTTTCAAATCTTCAAGTGTCCATCCAATTACTTCTTGATTTCTCTTCAATACTTCCACCAGTTTTTCTTCCTCTGTTTCACTTAACAGATTACTAATGATTACTGGTTTTAAATTACCTTCTTTCAAAAAGATGTATTTTAGATTGGAAGGTAACACTTTCAGTTCAGGAATCTGGATTTCTTCAACAGGTGAGTCTTGAATTTCTTCAATCTTTCTTGATTCAAAAGAAGTTTCTTTCCCTTGATCGAATTCTTCAAGATACCTTTCAATCTGTTTCTCCTCTTCTTCATTCAAAAATTCAACAGAATTAGTCAATAACTTATTTAATGGGTCAGAATTAGTCATACCTTTTGATAAGCAAAGATAAGTTTCATCAAGGATGTCCACTTTGAAACAGTCTTGCTTTGGGCTAGGATGTTTCATTGCTTTGAAGACATCGAAATTCACTTCCTCATCGTGCACCCTTACTGCTAGCTTCCCGTTGTCCACATCAATCAGTACTCGAGCAGTTTTCATGAATGGTCTTCCAAGAATCAGAGGAAGATCAGCATCTTCCTCCATGTCTAAGATCACAAAATCCACAGGGAAGTAGAATTTGTCAACCTTTACAAGTACATCTTCTACAATCCCATAAGGTCTCTTGATGGATTTATCAGCTAATTACAGAGTCATCCTTTTCTATTGCGGATCAAGGTCACCAATGCGCTTCATCATACTTAGGGGCATTAGATTGATGCTAGCCCCTAAATCTAATAAAGCCTTTCCGATATTTACTCTGCCAATAGAGACAGGAATAGTGAATTTGCCAGGATCTTTGGATTTTTCTGGCATCTTGTATTGTAAAATAGCGCTGCAACTTGCTTCAAGTTCTACTATCTCCTCATCGTACTTTCTTTTCTTTGTAAGCAGTTCTTTCATAAACTTAGCATATGTAGGCATTTGTTCTAATGCCTCAGAAAAAGGAATGTTTATGTGTAACTGCTTAAAAATTCAAGGAATCTCTTATATTCCTTTTCGTTATCTTTTTTTTATGGTGGATAAGGATAAGGTAAATCCTGGACAGGAGGTGTCTGTCCCAAATACTGATTTTTTTGATTTTTTGATTTTTCTTTTATTTCATCTTTTTCTTTATTTTTTTTACTTTCTTTTTCTTCTTCTTTTTCTTCTTTTTCTTCTTTTCTTTTTCTTTTTCTTTTTCACAGTCCATAACTATAGTTTTACCACTTCTTGTAAAGATAGCCTTACATTGTTCTTTCACTTTGAATTCCTTGATGTCGGTTACTTCTTTTACTAGCTGAATCAACTGTTGATCTGATGCTTTACGTGCAGCCTTAATTGTCTCCATGTATTGCATCAATTGTTGAATACTTTCTTCAGCCTTTGTCAATCTAGTATTATAATCACCTTGATTGTTGAAGGGTCTAGCATTTTGTCTCTAACCATAGTTTTGGTTTTTCCTTCCCTGCAGGTAATTGTTAGAAAAAGAATTTACAAGAGGATTTAGAGAATTACCTGAAGGTAACCTCTGATGAATCAAGGAATTAGCTTGTTCTTGTTCACTCTTGTCAAGAACACAGTAACCACATGGTTGTTCGCCTATACAATACTCACATTGTTTTAATTGAGCATGAAGTTGTGCTGGTACATGGGTAACTTGAAGTTTTCCAAGTTGTTTACTCATTGCCTCAATTTGTTGTATCAACAATTTTTGTTGAATTAACACTATCATTTACTCCTTGTTCAAGTATACCTTGTACATTACCTCTTTCTGGTTTAGCTTGATGGTCACTAATGGGCATTGATTCCAATATCTCAATTGCTTCCTCTACAGTTTTGTTCATTAAAGAACCACCTGCACAAGCATCTAACATCATCTTAAACTGAGGTAATAAACTATGGTAAACGATCCTTACCTTTTCGGTATCATCCAGGGTTATGGTTTGGACATTTTCTCAAGAGTGCCTTGAATCGTTCCCATGTTTCCCCTAATGATTCATCATTATTTTGAGAAAAAGAATATATGGCTGTCATGGCTTCAAAATATTTTGAAGGAGAATAAAATCTTTCCAAAAACTTTCTTTCAACATCAGACCAGTTTGCAAAACTACCCGGTGGGCAAGATTTAAACCATTCTTTAGCTTTACCAATCAATAAAAAAGGAAATAACCTCATATAAACAAATTCTTCTTGATTGGGTTCAAAACCAATTATGCTACATAACTCATAAAAAACAGTTAAATGTTCATATGGTTCTTCATGATTTAAGCCAGTAAATTGATTATTTTGAATAATATTTAAAGTAGTAGGTTTAATCTCCACTGGTACAACAGGTCCTTGAAACATTCCCGGAACTTGGGGTGGATCATTAACAGCAGCAAACTGTCCCAATGTTCTTCTTTCAGCAGCCATATTTGAATTTTCAAAAGTTTTAGAAGTAGAAGAAGATTTAGTTTGTGTTTTAGATTTCAAAGACTTGATTTTCTTTACAAACCTTTCTATCTCAGGATCAAAATAAATTTTACCTTCAGTAGATCGGGTTTGCATACATTAACTAAACAAAGAAAGTTAATGTAACAATATGTAAAAGTAAAAAAAAATTTAACTAAGGTAAAAAAAATTTACCACGGTAATTAAAAATTTACTGTTTTACTGAAACAATTCAATCCCCGGCAACGGCGCCAGAAAACTTGTTAACCCGGCGATAGCGTCTGAATCGTTCGTTTCTACCACCGGGTTGTTAATTGGTAAGCGCACCAATCGTTTATAGTTTTCAAAATTTAGATATCGTTCCACTGGGATTGAAAGTCCAATAACAACAGTAATTTTCTATTCACTATGGTAAATGTGAAGAAAGTTATGGATAAAAGAATGATTTATATACAATTTATACAATATTCACAAGATAGCATGGTTGAGTTGTTCATGAGATAAAAAGAAAATAAAAAACTATCTAAAAAGTTAAGTTGCAATCTAGAATAGGTAAGATACTTGAGATAAACACAGATAAACAAATTATGTTGGAAATTGGATCCCTAATCTAGAATAACAATGAGGAACTCAAGACATGCATATTTAATCATCAAGTTTCATGTCATTGCAGCTTACAATCATTATAACCGATCCCTCGTGATATAAATTCTAAGAATTCACCGTAAAGTCCGATCCCTCGTGAGCTTTCTCAGTAAAAACTTGCATTAAGACCTGGCCTTATGGCAACAATGGTTAACAACCCCTATAGAATTGAGATACCAAGGGTATTCCAACTTTTACTTTCGTCAAAATAAGTTTCAATACGGCATGAATAATCATTCTCCCATTTGACATTCATACTAATAAAACAAGTTTCAATACACATGAAAATCATTCTCCCGTTTGACGTTCATATTAATAAAAGGTTGAAATACTAACATGGACTTGAATCATAAACATGCAGAGGTCAAATTCACAACATTATACTCAATAGATTAGTTCACCAATTCCAACATAAACAAATTAGTTATACATGGTGAAAGTAAAGACAACACTTACAGAGTTTGACACCGTCCTATCATCCAGTTGCACACCGTCCTATCATCCAGCTGCACACCGTCCCTTCATTAAGCTGCACACCGTCCCTTCATCAAGCTGCACACCAGCACCCCACAGCCTCACTGACGCACCAGCTCCAATCTGGCTCTTACACTTCAAGTCCACGCCGGTTTCTAGCATTCCCCGTCACACCGGTTACATTCTGCTCATTATTTCCCTTACTTTTCATTATTTACTTTTGTCAAATCATCATTTTTTGCTGAATCTGTTTTCTCCCTTTAGTATATCCTGCTGAACTCTTTATTCTTTCCCTTTAATTGTTAATAATAATTCCCCCTTACCATTATTTTATCTATTCGTTTTCCTTGCTGTTGTGCATTTTATTATCCTGTTTTCCTGTTGAACTTCCCTGTTGTCTTTGTTCAAGGTATAAAAATAAAAAGTAAAAAATAATATAAAAAAAAGCAACCCAAAAAAAAAGAAAAGTGTGTATTCTTGATACCCTTTTAATGTCACAATACTGATCTAAATTAGTGTCATGCAGAAGCACTTCTGCCTACACTATTTCTAAAACCCACGCACGTGCGGAGAACTCCGCCTTGCGTGCACCCTTTTTTCGTAAATCTCATCCACCCTTAGTCCCTTAAACTTGTCTTAAGAATATCCTTTGTCAAGAACTACGTAACCCTGATTTCTTGGTAATCCAAGAATACGTAGGAGCAGGACTTTAAATCCTGTCGAGCCCACCTTTCCCATTTTATTCCTATTTTTATTTTCTTTATGTTTCCTTTGTAACTGCCTTTTATTAAATTCCATGAAAATCAATTTAGACGTAACGTCTTGTTGATTTTCCCCTATTTCTGGTAGACCCTCACCGCGATTCATAAGGAACGGGGTACTTGAGACGAGACGTCCCGTTTATCCCCTTCCCGTTTCTAACCCCGCATTTTGTTTAAATTCCATGAAAATCAATTTAGACGTGACGTCTTGTTGATTTTCCCTTATTTTTGGTAGACCATCGCCACGATTTATAAGGAACGGGATACTTGAGACGAGACGTCCCGTTTATCCCCTTCCCATTTCTAACCCCGCATTTCGATTAAAGGATAACTAATTTAGACGCGACGTCTTGTTAGCATCCTTCCCTTTTCCTGTTTTATACCAAAGCCAAGGTTAATTTGGACGCGACGTCCTGTTGACCTACACTCCATGTTTGTTCAGTTTGTTCCTTTCATTTTTTACACAAAGTACAACAATAAAAGGGGAGAAACATAACATCTTTTGTAAGGCTATTTATGTTGTGCATTTTCAATCTTGGTACTATTTTCGACAGGCGATGTAGGGTGCTAATACCTTCCCTACTCGTAACCGACTCCCGAACTTGAATCTCGTTTTTAAACCATTGCTTTACTGAACTTAGTTTTTTCCCAATGTTTTTCCTATGGATAAAAACGTTGGTGGCAACTCCCTGTTTTTGTTCGTTTCATCCTTTTTTTCGACGGGTCAGCCACGCCGTCGCGATCTAGGTCACGACACTTACGCATGCTTATTATTTACAAATCAGCTTACTAATCCTATTATTTTACATTTACAGGAAGTGTATCAGGCCAGGAGGGCCGAGAAGGAAGCGGAGTTAGTGGTTTCCACTCCTGAGGGGGAGTTACCTCCCACCCTGTCTTGTTCTGATGATAACACCATCTACATGGAGGGATGTTGGCGGCGTGAACAAGAAAGGGAGGGTGTTCGAGTTGGGCAGCGTGGGCACGCAGATCGCGAGAAAGGGGAAGACTTCTTCCTCCTCTCCCTCCTCTGGCCTTCCGACAGATATTATTCAAGTCATTCAAAACCTGAACAATGAGCTACAGGAGGAGCAACGCCAGAGGAAGCTTTTGGAGAAGCAGGCCGATGCTGACCGACGACGGGCCGAGGAGTAACATGCCGAGACTAGTCGACAACTTGCTATGCAGCAGCAGCTACTGGTGCAGTTGATGGCGAGGCTCCCTCCCTCTACTTTCGAGCCACCACCACCACCAGCACTGGATCCCCCTCCCCCGTGATTTTACTTTTTTTATGTTTCATTAATTTGTATATTTAGCGACAAGACATTATATTTTTTATGTTTATATTATATTTTATTCAGTATTTATTTTGTCATTTTTCTTTTATAATTTTTATGTTATTCAATATTTCTAGTTTAAAATTAAATGAACAAAACCTATATTAAAAATATTAATATTTTAATGGTTAAAAAATAAATTTAAAAAAAACAAAAATTAATATTAGTGACAGCTTTAACTTCATTGCTGAATACATAATGTTAGGGACGGTGCCAGCTTCGTCGCTATATACATAATGTTAACGACGGACTGAGTCGTCGCTGAGTAAATACAGTTAGCGACGACATTTATTTCGTCACTGAATACACAATGTAAGCGACAGACTGAGTCGTCGCTGAGTACATACTGTTAGCGACGACAACCTGTGGTTGCTACTTTACAGGATTAGCAATGGCATCATATGGTCATTGTGGGGCACCCGTAGTGACAACATGCGTCACCAACGTAGGGACCACTTTAGCGACAACATTACGCCGCCGACAAAGTAGCGACGGAGGGCTTTTGCGTCGTTGTGGTGTCAGTGACTATGGATATAGCGACAGTGCTGTGTCCGTCACAAATGTCGTCGCTAATGGTGTTAGCGATGCCAGCAGCATAATTTAGCGACTGTATTTGTCCGTCGCTAACAGGTTTCTTTTTAGTAGTGTATGTAAAAAAAGGAAAAAAGGAAAAAAAGAAGTAACCATTGGAATATGCATAGTGACCATTGGAATAGTAACCTTTCTCCATTTCTATAAATACTCAATCTCTCCTCTCTTCCTACCATACTCTCAAAACCATTTTCCCTCTTCCATCAACCTTGTTTCATAATTTTCCTCAAGCAATGACCAATAGGTATTGAAGCAAGGAGGAAAGAATGAGGGAGGAAAACCAATGTTTGGTGACTACCTTCTTGCTCCTTGTAGCATGTGTAATAATTTTCCTATTTAGGTATTTTATTTATTGCCATATGTGTAATAAATAATTTTAGGATTTTTAAATAGTTTATATTTCCATAAGAGTAAGTAATTATTCATTTATACTCAAAATAATTTTTAAAAAAAATTAATTTTTTTTCAAAAAAACAAAAAAAAGGCAAAAAAAGGCCCAAAAAAAGAAATGGCCCAAAAAATGAAAAAGGGGCAAAAAATGGGGTCAGAAAAAAAAGAAAAAAAGGTTTCAATGATTTTTTAGGTGGAACCCAGTTTGGTTGCATAATTAGGAAAAATGGGGAAAGTTGGCACTAAATGTTGACAATTTGGAAAAGAAGAAAAGTGATGGCATTTTATGAGGGATCCAAGGCCAAACTTTCTCTATAAAAGGGCATAATACAAATTGAAAAGGAGAAGAAGAGGGGGAGAAGAGAGAAAAGAGTGATATTTTTTTGTGTAATTTTTAAGAAAAATTGTTTCCAAAAATAGAGATATGGAAATGCTATTGTGAGAATGAGTGTTACTCTAGTATGTTTTGGTATGTTAGTTTTTTGACCCAAATTATGTAAAAGTCTTCTAGCCGGTTCCCAAACACTCTTGAATTGAGCCAAGAAAAAGCCAGAAACAAGAGAAATTCACAAAAAATCGATTTCCCAAATTTCGTTCTTGTTCTTCACTAATTGTTACTGTACTAAGGTATTTTTAATAAATATAAGAATATTTATTTATTTATTTATTGTATTTTTTATTAATATTACATTTTATTTATTTATTATGTTTTCTTATGTAATTTTATTTATAATTTGATTGTCATAATTAGGATCATAATTTTATTTACTTTTCTTCTTTAGTTCCTTTATTTCTTTGTCTAGTGTTTGTTATTACTATTATCAATATTATTGTTATTTGTCATTTTATTCGGTGTCATTCCATTTATTTATTTATTTATTTACACTTTATTTTTCTACACTTTTATTTTTTCTATATTTATTTTTCTGCACTTTATTTTTCCACACGTTATTTTTCTGCATTTATTTATTTATTTATTGGCACCTTTATTTTTTTATATCTATTTTTTTACACTTTATTTTTTAGCACTTTATTTTTTTGTATTTATCTATTTATTTTTCTGCATCTTTATTTTTTATATTTATTTTTCTACACTTTATTTTTCAGCATTTTGTATTTATTTATTTATTTTTCTGCACTTTTATTTTTCTATATTTATTTTTCTACACCTTTATTTTTTTATATTTATTTTTTTGTACTTTATTTTTCCGTATTTTATTTTTCTGTATTTATTTATTTATTCATTTATGTTTCTGCATTTTTATTTTTCTATATTTGTTTTTTTGTATTTTATTTTTTCACACTTTATTTTTTGCATTTATTTATTTATTCATTTATTTTTCTGCACTTTATTTTTTTCTATATTTATTTTTTTCCGCACTTTATTTTTCTACATTGACTTATTTATTAATTATTGTCATACAAAAAAACAAGACTAATAAATTATTTTGTCATTTATTTATTTATCCATTTATCTTTCTTTTAAGTTTGGAATAAGATCAATTTGGATGAGACATTTTATTAATCTTATTTTCTAAAAATGATTGAATAAAAAATTACTTGTTAGTTCTAATTAATTAAGTATATATATATTTCTTTATTTTTATATTGATGTATTTAATTCTATTTTTCTTTCTTATGTATATTTATTTTTACTTTTTATTTATTTATTTATTTATTTATTATTATTTTGGAAAAATGTGAACCATGTATTTCTCAATAAATCAATGTATTATCTTTTAATCACTCATAAAATAATTTAAATGAGACATCTGATTATTTTTATATTCTGGCTGTCTTTTAAGTACTTATCTATTTATTTCCCTTCAGACTCAGAATTAAAATAATTTAGACAAGACGTCTTATTATTTTTATTTTTATTTTTTTACTGTCTTTTAATTACTTGTCTACTCATTTTCCTTCAAACTCGTAAAATAATTTAGATGAGGCGTCTTATTTTAATTACCTTTTAATTACTTGTCTGTTTATTTTTCTTTAAAAAAATTAAAAAATTAAAATTAAAATAATTTAGATGAGAAATCCTATTATTTTTTATTCTATTTTTTGACGGTCTTTTAATCACTTGTTTGTTTATTTTACTTTAAATTCAAAAAATAAAATAATTTAGATGCTACGTCTTATTATTTTATTTTATTTTATTTCTATTTATTTTTTAAAACACCCTTATTATCGTTTTGTTTAAGTGTACATTGTCTATAAATAACGTCTATCTTTATAGGATGAAATATTTAATAATGATTTTAAAATCACTCTGTAAGGATCAACTCCAATTTGCAAAATTAATTATATTAATAAGTTAATATTTTAATTTCTATGTTCCTAATTTATAAAATTTTAAGGGTGAAATTTTTTTTTCGCGTTTAGTTAATTTGTTCATCCACTATTCCAGAATTTATTTATCTATTCTATTATTATTATTAGGCATTCCAATAATAGAACACAATTCTTAGTATTAGATTTTTTTTCTAAGGAAATTAAAAAGCTTTAGCAACAGGATTATTTAATTTAGAGTCCTATGATACATTTTAATAAACTACAATTGTGATCACTATAATCAAGAGAATTAGGAATGAATATTTTGCATTCAAATATCAATTTTAATAACTCATGAGGGAAAGCCTTTTTTTTCAAGAATATAAGTCTCTAAACCTCCAAAATGGCCAAACTAATAATTAAGAGACAAGTAATTTTCTAATAATCAGTATACAAGGACAAACATATTTAAGTGGCGTTTTGTTCAATGGAATCAGCGAGCCATGATGGTGTAGAACTAACATTTATATAAATATATGTAAACATGCTATACATATTATTATTATACTTTAGTTATTATTATTATTTCTTTACTTGTTTATATATGATCAATTTGGGTAACTATTTTAGGACGGATAGTGTGGGAGGCTAATACCTTCCCCACCTGTAATTTGACTCCCAAACCAAATCAGAATCTCAATTTGAAAACCAGTGCCATTTAAAATTTTTCCTGATATTTTCCTTAATAAATATTAGTGGGGACTTCCTGAACCCTCAAGTTTTTTGTGGCCACCCAAAGGCCTTATTCCAATAAGGTTTCATTTCTTTTTTTATTGTCTTCTCCCAGTCCGTGTCGTGACCCGGGACCCCAATCGTGACATACATTTCAAACCTCTGTAGGTCAAGATTCACATTGAGGTTAAGATGACAAATTTGAAGAATTCAAGAACAAAAGGTATTGCTTCAACGAATTTGAGTATAACCTTAAATTCTCCATCTCGACAGCCATGTCATTGTTCTTTTTTCCAATTGAAGACAATATCATCAAGCTTCCCCAGCTCTCTCTTTGTGACATCCATCGACTTATCTATCGTCTTCTTCACTTGGCGAAGATCTCATTAGCTTTCAAGGAGAAAGTAAGATCTTTCTCCAATTGCTTGATCTTCTCAGACTTTTACCTCTCTAATAGACAAAGATCATTGTATTTCTCTTAGAGGTTTATCTTTTCCTTGATAACATTATGCATCTCGTCAGACATACGGAATTACTAATAATCATGACACATGATGGAGTCGACAACAATAGTCTTGTCTTGCTTGGTTAAATTATCATGAAAGCACAAACATTACAAGAAAATCAGTCATTAGAAACAAAAAAAAATTAGTCTCTAAAGTCAAGAAATTAGTCACTAAATATATTTGTGACTGATTTAGAGACTAATTTATAACGGTTTCTATATCCTTGGTCGTTATATCATAGTGATTGATTTAGTAGAGACTAATTTAGAGACTCATTTTAGAGAATGAAACAGTGACTAATATCTAGTGATTGATTTTACGACTGATTTCTAGAGATATTTTGTGACTAATATCTAGAGACTGATTTTATGACTAATTCTTAGAGACTAATTTTGTGACTGATTTATAGAGACTAATTTCATGAATAATTTCTAAAGACATATTTTAATGACTGATTTGATTTATACATAGTGACCGATTTATTACTTTAAAAAACTACCATTTATTGAATTTTTAATTATTGTTTTTTTGTGTTAAACCTAATAGACATCATCATTTATCAACACTAAATTGTATACACAATACATTAAAGAGATAACAAGTTCATTACCAGTTCATAAGCAAACAAAATATTAAATACACAAAAGTTTGGTATTCTAAAAATATAGCTAATATTGTTTCCACATTAAACAAGTCACTACTAACTAATAACCTTAAAATTCATCACCCTAACTCATTCTGAGTTTGATTCAGAATCTAACTCAGAATCAGTCTCATTATCCTTAGGATCCTCTCTAGTTGGAATTGGTTAAACACTAGAAGGTTGAGCTTTAAGAGGTTGAAAATTGATCTTTTCTATCATTTGTCGTATGAGTGCATTGTTTACTTAAATGTATTTTTCATTATTTTCCACTTTGATTCAAAGCTCATCCCTTTCTTTCAATAACTTGCAATTTATTATTTAATTCTTGAGTCTCATCCCTTCGTACCCATTCCAATGAAATAGAACTTGAACCATGACGAAAAGTTCTTCTAGTCACTACAGTGGACTATAATCCATACAAACAATTCATTTGGTTAAGGTGTTCCTTTAGCAGATTCATGTGACATTTCTTCCCATGTACATTTAAATGCCTCCTGGTAATACATCAACGCAATGCTAATTAATTCTAACAACATAATAACAAGCATGTACTAAAACACTTGAAAGATTAAATATGACTAACATTAATAAATGTTAATCTCTTATCCACCTATTACTTATCCTTTTCCTGTGATTCCTATATTTGTACTAACACAATGTCATGTAGGACGCAACTTCCATTCACATATATAAATACTCCTTATTTATGACCCACCAAGGTACGTTACGTTATCTAACTTACACTTAAGCTTCGATATTGAGTATCTAAACTGACTTGAGCATAGGAGTGCCTTTGTAGATGACACCTTTTTTTGCCTCTCAATGTGTTAGACTCATGTGATAATTAGAGATTAGACATAAAGACTTTTGACACCACACTGGACTAGGGGAGATAACATCAGATCCCTACTAGATCGATGTAACATATAAAAGAGAGTTGATGTAACATCCTAAAATTTATAAAAATGATTAATTGAGGAGAATAAATAATAAATAATTATATATGAGTTGATTTATGTCCCAAAATTTTGGAAATAATTAAATTGGGATTTATTATGGATATTTATAATTTATTGAGATTTAAGGAGCTAAAATTATACCTGGTTAAAATATAGGTGTCGGACTAGGTATCTTCGATTGAGATGCCATTGGTCAGGACTGTTAAGAATATTATTGGGAATCTAAATATGTCTTCAGAATAATTTTTGGATAAAGTATTGAGCCCGAATGGGGATCCTATTCATAATAAAGCGAAGCTTTAATGAAGGGTTAAAACTTTTAAAACAAAACCCCTCCCCCTTCTCTCATTTTCACATTGGTTTTTCTCTTCTTTAGCAACACACTCTCTTTTCTTCTTCTTCTTCATTCTTCCTCTCTAAAAACCTAGACAAGATTGAAACCCATCTCCTTCTCCATTTTCGTTTCCATTAGAGCTTAAAGGAGAAGCTTATGCCTGGAACTCCCTCTCCCTCTTCTCTCCTATTTTCGTGTTGCTCTTTCCCTCTCTTAGAAGCTCACTTGTTTTTTTGACTGGGGTAAGTTTCTCACCATTTTTAATGAGTTTATGCCCTAGATTTTGGTTATGGGTGTTGGGTGAGAGATTAAATGCATGAGGATTATTGTGGGAACCATTAAATGTGGAAACCCTAAGGTGAAATGTGTTGAATGTGAAATTTTATATGCATTGATGGTAGTACACGAAAATGACTTCATGGATAGTGGAAATTGATGAGTGATAATGGTGATTGTTGGGTTTTAAATGGAACCCTAACTCTAGAAATTGGGGCCTTTGGCAAAAATTAAGGAATTGATGACTTATTGTTATAGGAATAACTTTTGTGTGTAGAAACAATGTTTAGAATTATGGGCATCACTTATTTTTGTTGATGAATTGAGGAGAAATGTTTAAGTGTGGGTAATTGAGATTGTTGATTTATGTTGGAGTATTGTACTATAATAATGAAGATTAAAATTAGGTATATAAGAAAATAATGGTTATTGGATTTTGATGGGATCCTAATCTTAAGATTGGGACTACATATGTTGTGGTTAGAAGGGTTGAGTTTGAGAATAAATATGTGATGTTTAAAGTGGGGTGTTGTTATTTATGACGATGATAATGATAATGGTAGATGACCAAAAATGATGGATTAATGAAATGGATGTTTTGATTTGATGAGTTGTTAGGCCATGATATGTGCCATTTGAAATTGTTGATTGACAATGGTTTATGAGAAGCTAAAAAGGGCTTGTGTTGAATTTGGATGATTCATGTGATATTGGATACAATTATGGAGGATGTGATATTGTCGATGTTAGATATGGTTAGCCTTTCTAGATTTAGAAAATCATGGTTTTAGGAAAGGAATTCCTAAGACCTAACACAATGGTATGAATTAGTGTCTTAGCAAGTCTAGGATATGATATTAAGCTTTATGATGAGCTACCAATTATTTAGATTTATGATGGTGCCTTGTGATGGCTCATAAATTGAATACATGTATATTTATGTGTGTTGATAGGAGATTATATTCCAGACAATGTGGTGGAACTTTCAGAGTATGCGAATCATTATGGTTCTTCTCTCGAGGTAGGAGAGGAGTTTTACATTCCAAATGCATGAGTAGAATAATTAGTGATTTATGTATATCATGATACTCATGCTTGCCTTGCCATGTTTATAGTGAAATGGTGTGAGTGCAAATTATTTGCTATTGTGATTGATATATGTGTATATATGTTGATGATGAGTGTTTAGCTATCCCTTTGATGGGAATTATAATATCCTGGTTTTGGTTTAATTACCAATTAAGGTTAATTATATAATTAAAATTTTTGATTGAATAATATTAATAATAATACAAAGAATTGACCCATATGCCCTTGGTGGCTTAAGAGAGTTTCGGTTCTCTCTCTCTTTGGCACACTGAGGGGAGTGGCCTTAATGGTGATGTGATGGTTGATGGGAATTGCATTGAATGTTGATTGAGAGGGAGAGTGGACGCTGGGCTGTCACGGCAGGAGAGATAAGGGCTTGGCTTCTCATTTTCCAACCACTCTTTGCTCATTCTCTCTTGGGGTATATGGAGAACCATTCTCCTTTCTCTCTAAACTCTCTGGAGACTTTTCTTCTTCTTGTTGTTCTCCCTCTTCATCATCTTCATCTTCTTCTTCCACTCGAGCACTGAGTGAACCACGAGTGGAATGGGAACAGCGTAGTGGTGAAGATCAGCATGGTGCTGTGTGTTTTGGAGGCTGATTCTCCCCTGTTTTTCCTAACAGCATTGATGGGTGCTTGGAACCTTGGAGTCCTTCACTATTGGTGAGGACTGGGCTGTTTGTGAGTGGGAACAGCCATGGATCCTCCACTGGGTTACGTGAGGACTGTGTTGTGCCTTGGAGGCATGGGACTCTCCACTGTCTTGCAAGGAGAGCATGGAATGTCATGGAGGAGAGCTGATCGTGTGGTCGAGTGGCTCGGTGTTCCTCCAAAGCTGTGTTGAGTACAACAGCTGGGTCGTTCTGTTGAGAACAGGTGACTGAAGAACGTTCAGTCGGTGTTGCAAGCTCATGGAGCTTCTGGATCTTCATTCCAGGTAAGAGGGCTATTGCATCTCAAATGTATGGTTTATGGACGGGTTTCCGGGTGAAACTAATACACTGTGATGTGTTGTGTTTGTTTTGTGATTATATGTTGTTTGAGTTGAGCCCGGATGTGTGATGATTATTATCGTGTGGTGTATGATTTTCGTCCATATGATGTATGATGCATGTTGTGGTTATGTTAAATGTATAAGATGCATATTATGAATGCCGAGTGCATTTGTGTGGTCTTTTATTAGTCCCCGTGTATGATGGTGTGTTTAAATGCATGTGATGCTTGACATTGAATATGCGAATGCTGAGTGCATAGGATGGGGACTGCTATGTTAATGCCGAGTGGAATTTTATATGAAATAGCATGAGATGCTTACTAGTGTTGATTTCTGAGTGGAATGCAATATAAGAAAGCATGAGATGCTTGTTGTAAGGATAATCCGAGTGGATGGCATTATGATTGCCGAGTGCATGAGATGTGGATCATCTGATTCGCCATTGGGAATGCCGAGTGCATATAACATTGGACGCTTAATACAGAGTCGGCAATCGGATGAATACGTGTCAAATATAATGAAAGACCTCGGGTTGGACTCGAGGCAGTGCCGAGGGCACTAAAGTTGGACGCTTGATGAAAGACCTTGGGTTGGACTCAAGGCAATGCCGAGTGCATTGGCGTTGGACGCCCGATGAATGAGACCATATGCATCCGATTCGCCACTGAAAATGCTTAGAGCATGAAGCGTTGGACGCTTATTGTTGAATCGGCAATCAGATGAAAATGTGTGAGGATATGATTAAGACCTTTCAGCGGGGCTCAGGCACTCTCCTTGAGCGAGGCTCGGAGTTTAAACATTACTGATATTGATTGGAATAGATTTGGGGTGGAATCCGATTGGATGATACATTGTTATTGAGGATATTATGAATTATAGCCGAATGAAATGGGTAAATCCTGATCAGAAGATGATGTGTGAATATGCATGTTAAATGGCAGTGTGTATGTTTGATTGATGATATATGTCATTGAATGGTGGTGGATTCTGAGATTAATCTGAGTCAATAACTGTCATTTAATATGTAAAAGCTCACCCTTACACCATTTTTCAGTGTATGCAGGTCGGACTGGTATTGAGGAGATGGCCTCAAGCCCGAGTGATGGGCACTCAGATTGTTGTAGTGCACATAGTATATATATATATATATAGTGTAAATAGATATGTAAAGCCTTGGCCGTCTCTCTTGTAATCCGAACGGATTTAATTATATGGGTTATTTATCAGGTTGTGAACAAGTGTACATTAGATATATATATATATATATATATATATATATATTGTTGATATGATGTTAATTATACCGACTGAGATGTGATGTCGTATGGATAATGCTAAGTTAATGAATTCCGAGTGGAATATTGATGGGAGAGCCGTGTCCGAGTGAAGCTTAGTGTATGGCCTTTTCCGAGTGATAAGGGTTTGAATATTCCCGAGTGGGAAATTCCGGGTGAACCTCTTCTGAGGGAAGAGTTGTCGTGATGGTTTTGATTAAGGTGTATACTGGGGGTCCTCTTCCGAGTGAGCGAGGCTATAATTATATTCCGTGAGAATGTGATATATTCCGAGTGGATAAGTATTGAATAAGTCTAAGTGTGACTTAACATAGTGAATTTCTCCTAGTGGGAGTGGGTTAATGTATTACCCGAGTGATGAATGGTTAAGATGTGACCGAGTGATTTATAACCGAGAGGTTTGGGTGATCTCTAAGTGAGGAAGATCAAATTATGCCGAGTGCAGAATGGATAATGTATTCCGAGTGACTTGTGATTGAAACATACCGAGTGGTATTGGACTGGGGAAATAATCCGTGTGAGGGGAAAGCTCATGGACTCCGAGTGGAGTATCCGAGGGAATCATTTCCCGAGTGAAATACGCCCGTGTGTTTATATATATAATTTGGCTAAGTATGAATTTACCGGGTGAATCATGTATGTGGGGACAGTTACCGAGTGGACGTATTCCCGAAGCCGAGTGATGGAAAACCGAGTGGAGCTACTCGCCTCAGCGAACAAGGTATTCGCTCTAGCGAGTGTGAATAAATGGAAGGTTTCTGGTTGGTTTCGCTTAAGCGAATGGTGTTTCGCCCGAGCGACATGGGCTGTCTCGCTCAAGCGGATTTGGTCTCACTTGGGCGAGTGAACACTGTTGGGCTCGCTTAAGCTTTCTTCTTCCGCTATCGGTTTTTGCTTTCCTTTGCCTACGTTGATTTATTTTTCCCCGACTGCTTGGTTAATTTTGGAAAAATTTCCCTGGTCTCTTGGTTTGGGTTTAATTAAGTTGGGTTGTTTCATTTTGTATCAATGCATTATTAAAAGTATTAAGGATGTTTCATTTTAGTATCAGACTGGACTTAAAAGATCCATGGCCAAGGTATGCCTACTGTTAGTGGGCGGTTGAGTGCAATATGACCGGTTGTCATCATTGCTCATGGTATTCTGTTGGATTTGATATATGTATGAGCATGATTGGTGTGATTATATGCCTGTGTTTTGCTGTGGACAGTGGTGAAAGATACTATTGTTGATATGTTAATTTGGGGGTAGAGGATTGTTACTACCCTGGCCCGATTGTTTATGAAATGCTTAGAGGTTATTCTAAGCCTGGGTTGATTAGAAAGGAAATAGAATGATATATGTTGAGACCCTTGTACAGGTGGAGGTCAGATTAATTGGCTAGGACTCTTGTGTATGCCATGCTAGTGGTTCATGGCTGAGTTATGCTTGTTGAATGGATTAGAACTCACATATTTGAGTTGATTAAGTGAATGGTAATGAAGGAATTCCCTAGTTTGGTGTTTCCTACTTAACTGATCGGTTGTGCCATTTGTATGGGATGAATTTTATATCCTTTGGCACGGGAACCCCATATGATATATGATGTAAGTGATGTGTTGTAGTTTCCTAAGTTGGAAATCTGGGTATGTGATAGGTGATTACATGTAAAATCTAATGCATGTTTGATTCGGGTAATGTCTCAGTTTCTGGTGTGTGAAAACCGAGTGAATGATTGGTTGATGTTTGGCCACTAGGTGTGGTAACCCAGTTGATTGGGCATGATCATGTATGATCGGATATTATTGAAATGGATACCTGAGAGATTAGAAAATTGGGTGAGAAATTGATGTAATTGGATACTTGAGGATTTGGGTTAGACTCGGCCTTGTGGTTGAAAACCGAGCGAATAATTGATTTAGTTATGACCCATTGAAACACCCTAAAAATTAATAAAAGTTAAACCCGGGACAGGGGAAATTTTTCCCAAAATAATCATGAAGAACCGGGCCAATTAATTAGAAAATACCTGGATCAATAATTAAAAGCCACTCCCATATATGAAGATATGAGAGCTAGGTCCAATGACCATTAATAAAAAGGAAAGGAAGGCAAGAAGAAGGAAAAAGCTGGGAAAACCGATCAAAACAAAGGAAAATATTCACAACGGAAGAATAAAATAGCGCCTGAGCGACCCAACAATACGGTGTGCACTCGCTCAAGCGAGATCCGACTCCGCTTGGGCGAGGCCGACCAACTTGCTCGGGCGAGCACACATGCGCTTAAGCGGAACCACAACAAAAGCCCTTCCAATCACATACCCGCTGGAGCGAGATCTCACTCGCTGAAGCGAGAAGCCACACTCGACCAATCCACCACTCGGTATACGAGACAGCCATTCACTCGGTAATGACTTAGTCCACTCGGTATAAGGGAATTCCAATCACTCGAGAACCACCCCAACAATTGCCTCACTCGGCAACCCATAACTTAGTCTCTCAATTCTATCCACAGAGTCAACATAATGATCCACTCGGGAAATGAGGGTTATCCCACTTGGATTCTATAAAACCCCTCACTCGGGTTATTACCCAACCAAACACCACTCGGTATAATTCAACCTTGAGTCACTCGGTAAACATCAACCATTTAGCCCTCGGCATATTTGAACTCCATCACTCAGAGAATACATAGGCTTCCTCTCAGCCATAAATCACTCGGTCTAATCATTCATAACCAACTCATCTTCTGAGTGGTATTCCACTCGGTAACTAGTATCATTATCGACCAATACTCATTCGGCCACACACTCGGCATTCATGCCTATTCTCACTCGGATAATACCTTAACCATTCATTACTCAGAAATAGCCCACATAATCAATTCCACTTGGAATGATCCAAACTCCTCAACACTCAGAGAAATTACCCAAGTAATTCACTCGGACTCATTCCACACTTACACACTCAGAATACATATTACCTTATTCACTCGGAATAGGTACCCATGTTCACTCGGAATACATGTATAACTTCACTCGGATCATATATATATAAACCACTCAGAATATGTCCAACCTAATCCATCATAACAACTCTTCCCTCGGAGAGGTTCACTCGGATTTCCACTCGGGTTTATACAAAATCATTCCCCACTCGGGGTTCACCCATATTCTCCACTCAAAATCCACAAGAGCTACCAACACACAGAAAGAGGCTCACAGATGAGTCACACTCGGATATGGAGTCACATACATAAGACTCACTCGAAAAGCAACTAAGCCACTTATATTTCACTCAGGATTCATCAACTTAGAAATATTCATACAACATCATTTCCTAGTCGGTATGAAGCATCAAATCAACATAAATCACTTATGTAAATTTATTCTCTAATTCCCAAATCCGACTACCGACCTATATATGTATAACCATACACTCAGATACTTATTATCTTTATACTTTCCATCACCAACACATTCAATCGGTATGCATATAATACCATTCACTCGAAGTATATATATATATTAACATGCACTCAGATTCCAGTACATATATATTTCATATTCATGATACAACATTGTTATGAGCCGGCCAAGGCTTTAATACATCAAATGTACTCAGAACATAATATTATATACACAGCCTTATCATAAACACCCAACACTCAGGTTTAAGGCCATCACATCATCCAATCCGACTTGAACATACTGAAAAATGGTGTAGGGGTGAGCATTACATATTAAATGACAGATATTGGCTCAAATTAATCACAGAATCCTCAACATGTAATAACATATATATCAATCAGCATAACAAACACTGCCATTCAATATGAACAATCACAAACATCTTCCGATCGGGATTCACCCATTTCACTCGGCTATAAAGCTCAATTCACTCAGTAACAAGTATACTGATCCACTCGGATTTCACTCAACTCCGAGCCCTGCTCAAGGAGTGTGCCTGAGCCCAGCTCCAGGACTTAATCACATTTCCACATATTTCATCATCTGATTGCCGATCGGTATATGTATACATGCTTCAAGCATTCCAGTCGCGAATCGGATGCATATGGTCACATTCACTCGGAGTCCAACTCCAATGCACTTGGCATCTGCCTTGGGTCTAACCTGTAACATCCCTATTTTTAGAAACAGTTTTACCTTTGTAATTTTTGAATTATGGAAGGTTTGTAAGTAAGAATAAGTCAATATATACCCTATGGATGGTCTGTGGTATCTCAGAAATGTCATTTTTATGCATAATAATGGAATTTATATGGACCATTAGTGAAATTATGCAAAAACCGAGTGAAAAAGGGCTCTGTTCCGAGTAACAGAGAGAAATTCCAAGTGAACAATTAGCTATTCCGAGTGAAGGATGGAATTCCGAGTCAGTGTCATGTTTTCCGAGTAAAACATGACTGAGAGGGCTACCACCGAGTGGAGTCCTGACCTGAGAAGCAATTCTGAGTGAAGTGTGTTCAAGAGAACCACTTCTGGGTGAAATTCCGAGTCAAAACACCCTGGAATGACTCGTTTCCGAGTCAAACCTTGCCCAATGCTTCTTTTCCGAAGGAAATTCCTCTGATTGAAGCATTTCGAGTGAAAGAATGCATATATACTTATGTTTATGTTGATTTGATGCTTCCTACTGACTGGAATGTGTTGTGGAATCAATTGGGAAGGATTCCGAATAGTTTCGTATGTGTTTGCTTAGGAAACCGAGTGGAAAATGGTAGAGGGAGCCCATTCCGAGAGAAATGTAAGAGGTTGAACCATTTCCGAGTGATATATACTCTACTGGACCAAAACCGAGTGAGACTCGTATGTGTAGGTCTTGTTCCGAGAGGTAATGGCTTAAATAAACCTTAATTTGGAAATATAGTTGAAGAAATTGGTCTAAGCCGAGTGAACCAAGTTAATGAAGACTCGGATTTCCGAGTGAAAACTCTGAGAAAGAGAGAACTCAGTCTGGACAGATATTACCGAGTGAAAAACCGAGTACCTGAGTCAGTTTCAAAGGAATTCCGAGCGAGGACTTGAAGACTCGCTCAAGCGAGTCGGATTCCGCTTGAGCGAGAAGGACCCCTGATGCATATTTCTCTACTTCGCTCAAGCGAGCAAGCCACGCTCAAGCGAGCCTTGTATTTGTTGGCTCGGAAGATGAATTCCAGTCGGCATAGTGGTTAACCGAGTGGAATTTTCACTCGGTATTCAGTGTCAGTTTTGCGTGTTGACTTCAATTTTGTCTTTTAATACTTATTTTAATTCAATCATGCACACTATAGCTAGTAGGCAGCCAGAAATGGGTACTGACATAGCCTACCTCCTTATTTAAATCTCGACTGACACTCCATTAACACTCCACTAAAAATCCACTAGCAGCCCACTCACAAAAGTTGTTCCCCATTTAGTTTTTCCACTTACTCTCTTATTATTTAAACCAGTGCGATGACTCTTAGAGAACACACACACACGAAACACAGCCACAAACACACCTCTGTTATCATTTCCCCTTCTTGCAAGCTTCTTCCTCTCTCCTTTCTTGTCTCTCTCACTCGGATTTGAAGAAGGACAGTGAAGGGAACCTTTTCTCCTCATCCAGGAACTCCATCAAGGTAAGGGGGTATATTCTTGGGTGCTCTATGGGAAAACCGAGTGAAGGAAAGGGTTAAGGAACTTGTTCCTTACCTTTCCAGGACAGATTCAGTGTTGTGTGAATTAAATGCTTTGATTGTTACTATTTGTATATATATATATATATATTTTTGTTACTAAATGCATATAATCAGTGATGAATTGTGAAATGATATGAACTGTATTGGACTGAAAATACTAAGAATCATGGGTACTGTGTGATTTCTAGTGAAGAATTATGAATAGAAGATGAATTTAATGATAATAAGCTCTGTTTCGATACCAATCCGACCGGTTCTACATCATTTCAATTAGTTTACATAATAATAATAATTTCAAATAGATTTTGAATTAAATATCTGTTTATATAAACTGACCAGATCATCTAAAAGTACATCATTTCAATCGATTTTTACCTTACAAGAACAGTTTTCATTCGGACATAACATTTTTCACTCGGAAAACATCCTATTTCTCTCGGACAGCATCTTCCCAGTTTTATTTTACTCAGAAAACTCTTCCAAAAACATATTTCACTCGGAAAACAGTTTAGCTTCACTCATGAAACCCTTTTTCAGTGATTTAACTCGGTAAACACCTTAATTTCACTTAGAAAAACTCATCAGTGTGATTCTACTCGGATTTATAATCATTTCACGTATAAAACTCCTTTTCAGTCAGAATTTACCCAGGAAATAATTAAATTCACTCAGAAAACTACTCCTTCATTATGTTTCACTCGGAAAGCATTTTAACTTCATTGAGAAAACTCATTCAGTTTGATTTCACTCGGATTCAGAATTGTTTTACTCAGAAGACCCCCTCAGCTTGATTTTATTTGAAATCCTACTTATTTCACTCGAAATTTTATTTATTGCACTCAGTATTAAACCTATTTTACTCAGAAAGCTTGGATATCAACATTTCCACTCGAATATAACTTGTTTTAATCGGAAAAATCATTTCCACTCAGAATCAGACCTGTTTCAGTCGGAAAACAGCTTTCCAGTGCAATTTCACTCGGATTTTTAGCCAGATCGTTTGGAAAACTCTTCTCAGTATGATTCCACTCGGAATCATACTTATTTCACTCGGATTTACCCTTGTTCCACTCGGAAAACCTTGTTTCTAATGTTTTTCGCTTGGATTTTCATTTAGAAACTATTCTTTAATTTTATTTTGGGAAGTTATAATTATTACTATCATTCTTATTCTATTATTATTATTATTCTAATTATCATCAATCTTAATATTGTTATTATTATTGTTAGTTTTATTGTTATTAACATTGTTAACGTCTTAATTATGAGTAATTACATAAAGAATATATTATTTTACTCTTTATACAAAATACAATTTTAACCAAGATATAATAGATATATTTCTAAAAATAATAAACGAATATCATACAACGTTTAAATAATTGATAGAATTCAAAGAGCTTGGGAATGATATGATGAGACTGGAAACACATAAGATACCCAGGGATCTAATGATAAAAATAATGCATTTCGCATCATGAAAATATTTTTGAAGAAGAAAAACTAGAGCATACACCTGGTACGCTGGAGGACATTCACGTTCGATCTCAGTAGAAGAATCTTGGGAGTACAACTGGAACGGCAACCCAATGGCATCAGAGTCGCGCCTGATAGCCGGGTGAGACGATGCAATTCTGGTGTACTTCGACTAAATGACGGGATGTATCTATGATCATGGAGAGCCAAGTCCCAAGATGAAATGATATATATAATGATGAGAACCTGTGAGTTCATTCGTACCATATGATAAAAGAAAGGGGACTTGGTGAGCTCCGATCGCTCTAGAATGGAAACGTTATGCCCAGGAGACAACTTGAGCAGGATGGATTCCAAAGAATGAAAGAATGATGATGATGGATTGATTTATTGGGCCCACATGCATCATGAGACTTAATCAAAGATAAATCATAATAAAATTCAATTCATGCATTTTCATGACAACATGCTTGATTGTTAATTGTATAAACTATGTAATATTAATTGTTAACTGGATTATGTCCGCACCGGATTAACCAATCAGGGTCTTGGGTTATACTCACCCTTACCGTTGATATTTTAGAGGAATTAGGAAATCAAGAACCCGAGTATGAAGAACAGCAATATGCTGAACCAAATGAGAACGCTCCTTAATTAGAATATAAGTAGCTGAATATTGATGGATGACTGTATAATATTTAAGGGTGCCTGCGTGCCCCATTCTGTTAAGAGTACAATTACTTGCAGTTTGTGAATGACTATGTGATCTATATAATATTGCTTCCACTGATATGCCACCATTTTATTTTAAAAAAATAATAAAAAAATATATATATATTCACTTTTTCTAAAAACTGTTAACACTCTCAGTTAAATAGGATGAACCTACAGAAGGGTTTGTCTTATCTAACCAAGGGTGTTACAAAGGTGGTATCAGAGCATAGTCGATTCATTAAACTTGGGAAGTGGACCATTAGGTTTCCACGTACTCTGATAGAAATATTGAACAGTCCATAACACTCCTAAGACTAAATTTCCTATGTGGAATACTCCACATAACATACATCTTGAATATTTTTGTTGATATTCTTTCAGCAAAAATTCCAATGGCACGCCGAAATAACGATCATGTGATGGAGGATCTTCTTACCAGAATTGTGGAGGTAATAGAATGCCAAGAGTTACCTCATTCTTCTACTAGGCAAAGTCAAGGATTAGCTGACTTCCAAAGGAATAATCCTACTCAATTCAAGGGAGGCTTTGATCCAGAGGGAGCACAACTATGGATTGAGCACCTTGAAAAGATTTTTGCTGCTATGCGATGCTCTGACGAGGACAGAGTAACTTTTGCCGTCTTTATGCTGGTCGCAGAAGCAGAACACTGGTGGACTCATGCCAGAATCAGATTAACAGCTGATGGACGCGTCCTCACTTGGGGACGATTCAGGACAGAGTTTCTCGCCAAATACTTCCCCGAAGACATAAGGAGGCAAAAAGAGCAGGAATTCTTTAATCTGAAACAAGGCAATATGACTGTTGGGGAATACGCTGCTAAGTTTGATGAGCTGGCAAAATGTTGTCCCTACTACACCCACATGGGAGAAGCGTCAAGATGCGCAAAGTTTGAAGCAGGATTGCGACAGGAAATTCGCCAAGCTATATGTTGTCAACAGATCACGCAATTCTCTATTTTGGTTGATCGATGCCGCATCTTTGAAAATACCTCTAATCTTCGACGACCTGGAACGTCCAGTCATGGCCCCGAGCGACGGATGCCAGACCAACAACAAAGAAGGGATTTTCGAGGGGATCGACCATATTCCTGACCACCTTACTCAGCCAACTGAATTCCTTCAAAGGATCAAGGGAACAATAGGAGCTTGAAATGCTATATCTGTGGAGGGCCACATATGGCAGTAAATTATAGAACCTGCACAATTTATGGATGGACTAGACATCGTGATGTTGACTGTTGGTTCAAAAATACTAATAACCAACAACAGATGACTCAAAGGCAAGTAGTGCGACCAACAGGCCAAGGGAATAGGGGACCTGCTACAAATACCCCTGCAAATAATGCCCCGAAAATGCAGAATGTTCACCGCAATAACAACTTCAACCAGAACAATAATCCTGGAAGGCCTGGAAACAACTCAACTAGAAGGCCAGGAGGAAATGCCAGAGTTTTTACCATGAATGGTGTGGAGATATCACAAGAGAACGATCTTGTGCAAGGTACATGCTTTATAGGAAATACCCTATTAAATGTATTATATGATTCTGGAGCCACTCATTCTTTTATATCTGAGGATTGTGTAAAACATTTAAAGCTACCTACAACCTCTCTGCCCAATCAGATGATTGTCACAACTGCCGCTAATAAGCCCATTTACCCTACTTGCATATGTCTAGAATGCCCTCTCAACATCGAAGGAAAAGTTTATCAAGTAGACCTGATATGTTTACCTTTGATTGATCTAGACATTGTTCTAGGGATGAATTGGCTTGCTGCCAATCATATTCTTATTGACTGTCATAATAAATCCATCTCTCACGGGTCTACTACATCTGAATGTGATCAAGTCACTAATTCTTGCCCTGTTAGCCCAGAAAAGGTAATTCCAGCAAAAGAAGTCCAACTATACATGATTCTTACTGAATCTGAAAGTAAGGCTACTTCTCAAATTGACCAGATTCCTGTTGTTCAGGAATTTCCAGAAGTTTTTCCTGATGATATACTAGAACTACCACCAGAGCGAGAAATTGAGTTCAGTATTGACATTATACCGGGTGCTGGACCAATCTCTATTGCTCCTTACCGAATGTCACCCAAGGAACTCAGTGAACTTATAGAGCAAATAGAAGAACTTTTAGAGAAAGGAATGATTAGACCCAGTGTCTCACCTTGGGAGCACCAGTTCTTCTAGTCAAAAAGAAGGATGGTAGTATGCGGTTATGTGTTGACTATCGTCAGTTGAATAAAGCTATGATCAAGAACCGATACCCTCTCCCAAGAATTGATGATTTGATGGACCAATTACGAGGAGCCACTATCTTTTCAAAAATTGATCTGCGATCAGGCTATCATTAAATCAGAGTGAAGAAAGATGATGTACCCAAAACAGCATTCAGAACATGATATGGGCACTATGAGTATCTTGTTATGCCCTTTAGAGTTACAAATGCACCTGCAGTCTTTATGGGATACATGAATCGAATCTTCCAAGAGTACTTGGACAAATTCGTGGTTGTATTCATTGACGATATTCTTGTCTACTCCAAGAGCCATGAGGAACACGAAGAGCATCTCCGAATTGTTCTAAATACCTTGCGTGCAAGGTAATTGTACGCCAAGTTTTCAAAATGTGAATTCTGGTTGATAGAAGTGAAATTTTTAGGACATGTCATCTCTAAGGAAGGAATTGCTGTGGATCCTACAAAGGTAGAAGCTGTACTAAATTGGGAACAACCCAAGAATATGACAGAAATCTGCAGTTTCCTTGGACTGGCTGGATATTATCGTCGATTCATCGAGAATTTCTCTCGAATTGCAGCACCTTTAACTAGGTTGACTTGTAAAGATCAACCATTTGAATGGACTGACAAATGCGAAGGCAGTTTTACGGAGTTACGCCAACGACTCACTAGTGCACCTGTCTTGATTTTGCCAGATCCTGCCAAGCCATATGAAGTGTATTGTGATGCGTCAAGACAAGGACTAGGATGTGTCCTAATGCAAGAAAGAAAGGTTGTTGCTTATGCTTCAAGACAGCTAAGAACGCATGAAGTTAATTATCCCACACATGATTTGGAATTAGCTGCAGTTGTGTTTGCCTTGAAAATCTGGAGACACTACTTGTATGGTACATACTTTGAAGTCTTCAGTGACCATAAGAGCTTGAAGTATCTATTCGACCAGAAGGAGTTGAATATGCGACAACGTAGGTGGATGGAATTCATCAAGGATTATGATTTCGAACTCCGATATCATCCTGGAAAAGCAAATGTTGTGGCTGATGCACTCAGCAGAAAGGCTTTACGCCTATCATATATGATGACAAAGGAGTTGGAATTGATCGAACAGTTTCACGATCTGAATCTGGCAGTAACACCTAAAAGAGGGAGCCTTATGGTTGGAATGTTAAGAATTTCTAATGATTTCCTGGAACAAGTCAAAGAAGCTCAAGCCAATGACCAGGAATTACAAGATCTAGCAGAAAAGACAAAAGAAGGAGTCTCAGAGTTTAGCAAAGATGAACATGGGGTGATCAGGTATCAACAGAGACTCTGTATTCCAGTCAACACAGATCTTAAAATATCCATCCTGGATGAAGCACACAAAAGCAAATACAGTATCCACCCAGGATCAACCAAGATGTATCAGGACTTGAAGAAATTATTCTGGTGGCAAGGAATGAAAAGGGATATCGCTGAGTATGTAACAGCTTGCCTGATGTGTCAGAAGGTAAAGGCGGAACAACAACGACCAAGTGGGACCCTTTGTCCTTTGGATATTCCAGAATGGAAATGGGATGAGATTGCTATGGACTTCGTTACTGGATTTCCCAGAATATCAGCCGGATATGATGCTATTTGGGTAATCGTGGATCGATTAACAAAGACCGTTCACTTTATTCCTGTCAATATGAAGTATTCCCTAGAGAAACTCACCCAGATCTATATCAAGGAAATCGTACGGTTACATGGGACACCCACTGCAATTGTGTCTGACCGAGATCCTCGTTTCACATTACAGTTTTAGAAGAGCCTGCAACAAGCTCTAGGAACTCGTCTAAAATTAAGTTCCGCATACCACCCACAGACAGATGGACAATCGAAAAGGACGATCAAGACTCTTGAAGATCTGTTGCGTCTTTGTGTCTTGGAACATGGTGAAAGTTGGCAAGAATATCTCCCACTTATTGAGTTCACTTACAACAACAGCTATCATGCTAGCATCGGAATGGCCCCTTATGAAGCTTTATATGGAAGGAAATGTCGTACACCTTTGTGTTGGAATAAGACGGGTGAGAAGACAATAATTGGACCAGAGATTGTTCAGAAGACTACAGAACAAGTCCAAAGGATTCAAATGGCAATGAAGGCTTCGCAAGATAGACAAAAGAGTTACTACGACAAACGTCGGAAGCCATTGGAGTTTGAGGAGGGAGATCATGTATTTCTCAAAGTTACCCCTAACACTGGAGTAGGAAGAGCTTTGAAGGCGAAGAAGTTAAGCCCCAGATACGTAGGACCCTATCAGATTCTGCAAAAGATAGGAACTCATGCGTACCGTATTGCTCTGCCACCCGAGTTGACAAACCTTCACAATGTATTTCATGTCTCTCAACTCCGCAAATATGTACCAAGCCCTGATCATGTTCTAAGTCCCGATCAATTTGTTCTGAAAGAAAACCTTACCTTTGAAGCATCGCCGGTTAAGGTTGCTGACCGACGTCTTAAACAACTAAGAGGCAAGGAAATCCCTTTGGTCAAGGTAGTTTGGAGTCAAACAGATGATGGGGATGCTACTTGGGAAATTGAGGAGAAAATGAGAGAATTGTACCCTCAATTGTTTTAACTTTGAATTTCGGGATGCAATTTCTAAAAGGGGGGAGAATGTAACATCCCTGTTTTTAGAAACAGTTTTACCCTTGTAATTTTTGAATTATGGAAGGTTTGTAAGTAAGAATAAGTCAATATATACCCTATGGATGGTCTGTAGTATCTCAGAAATGTCATTTTTATGCATAATAATGGAATTTATATGGACCATTAGTGAAATTATACAAAAACCGAGTGAAAAAGGGCTCTGTTTCGAGTAACAGAGAGAAATTCCGAGTGAACAATTAGCTATTCCGAGTGAAGGATGGAATTCCGAGTCAGTGTCATGTTTTCCGAGTAAAACATGACTGAGAGGGCTACCACCGAGTGGAGTCCTGACCTGAGAAGCAATTCTGAGTGAAGTGTGTTCAAGAGAACCACTTCTGGGTGAAATTCCGAGTCAAAACACCCTGGAATGACTCGTTTCCGAGTCAAACCTTGCCCAATGCTTCTTTTCCGAAGGAAATTCCTCTGATTGAAGCATTCCGAGTGAAAGAATGCATATATACTTATGTTTATGTTGATTTGATGCTTCCTACCGACTGGAATGTGTTGTGGAATCAATTAGGAAGGATTCCGAATGGTTTCGTATGTGTTTGCTTAGGAAACCGAGTGGAAAATGGTAGAGGGAGCCCATTCCGAGAGAAATGTAAGAGGTTGAACCATTTCCGAGTGAGATATACTCTACTGGTCCAAAACCGAGTGAGACTCGTATGTGTAGGTCTTGTTCCGAGAGGTAATGGCTTAAATAAACCTTAATTTGGAAATATAGTTGAAGAAGTTGGTCTAAGCCGAGTGAACCAAGTTAATGAAGACTCAGATTTCCGAGTGAAAACTCTGAGAAAGAGAGAACTCGGTCTGGACAGATATTACCGAGTGAAAAACCGAGTACCTGAGTCGGTTTCAAAGGAATTCCGAGCGAGGACTTAAAGACTCACTCAAGCGAGTCGGATTCCGCTTGAGCGAGAAGGACCCCTGATGCATATTTCTCTACTTCGCTCAAGCGAGCAAGCCACGCTCAAGCGAGCCTTGTATTTGTTAGCTCGGAAGAAGAATTCCAGTCGGCATAGTGGTTAACCGAGTGGAATTTTCACTCGGTATTCAGTGTCAGTTTTGTGTGTTGACTTCAATTTTGTCTTTTAATACTTATTTTAATTCAATCATGTGCACTATAGCTAGTAGGCGGCTAGAAATGGGTACTGATATAGCCTACCTCCTTATTTAAATCTCCACTGACACTCCATTAACACTCCACTAAAAATCCACTAGCAGCCCACTCACAAAAGCTGTTCCCCATTTAGTTTTTCCACTTACTCTCTCATTATTTAAACCAGTGCGATGACTCTTAGAGAACACACACACGAAACACAGCCACAAACACACCTTTGTTATCATTTCCCCTTCCTGCAAGCTTCTTCCTCTCTCCTTTCTTGTCTCTCTCACTCGGATTTGAAGAAGGACAGTGAAGGGAACCTTTTCTCCTCATCCAGGAACTCCATCAAGGTAAGGGGGTATATTCTTGGGTGCTCTGTGGGAAAACCGAGTGAAGGAAAGGGTTAAGGAACTTGTTCCTCACCTTTCCAGGACAGATTCAGTGTTGTGTGAATTAAATGCTTTGATTGTTACTATTTGTATATATATATATATATATTTGTTACTAAATGCATATAATCAGTGATGAATTATGAAATGATATGAACTGTATTGGACTGAAAATACTAAGAATCATGGGTACTGTGTGATTTCCAGTAAAGAATTATGAATAGAAGATGAATTTAATGATAATAAGCTCTGTTTCGATACCAATCCGACCGGTTCTACATCATTTCAATTAGTTTACATAATAATAATAATTTCAAATAGATTCTGAATTAAATATCTGTTTATATAAACTGACCAGATCATCTAAAAGTACATTATTTCAATCGGTTTTTACCTTACAAGAACAGTTTTCATTCGGACATAACATTTTTCACTCGGAAAATATCCTATTTCTCTCAGACAGCATCTTCCCAGTTTTATTTTACTCAGAAAACTCTTCCAAAAACATATTTCACTTGGAAAACAGTTTAGCTTCACTCATGAAACCCTTTTTCAGTGATTTAACTCGGTAAACACCTTAATTTCAATCAAAAAAACTCATCAGTGTGATTCTACTCGGATTTATAATCATTTCACGTATAAAACTCCTTTTCAGTCAGAATTTACCCAGGAAATAATTAAATTCACTCAGAAAACTACTCCTTCATTATGTTTCACTCGGAAAGCATTTTAACTTCATTGAGAAAACTCATTCAGTTTGATTTCACTCGGATTCAGAATTGTTTTACTCAGAAGACCCCCTCAGCTTGATTTTATTTAAAATCCTTCTTATTTCACTCAAAATTTTATTTATTGCACTCGGTATTAAACCTATTTTACTCAGAAAGCTTGGATATCAACATTTCCACTCGGATATAACTTGTTTTAATCGGAAAAATCATTTCCACTCGGAATCAGACCTATTTCAGTCGGAAAACAGCTTTCCAGTGCAATTTCACTTGAATTTTTAGCCAGATCATTTGGAAAACTCTTCTCAGTATGATTCCACTCGGAATCATACTTATTTCACTCGGATTTACCCTTGTTCCACTCGTAAAACCTTGTTTCTATTGTTTTTCGCTTGGATTTTCATTTAGAAACTATTCTTTAATTTTATTTTGGGAAGTTATAATTATTATTATTATTCTTATTCTATTATTATTATTATTCTAATTATCATCAATCTTAATATTGTTATTATTATTGTTAGTTTTATTGTTATTAACATTGTTAACGTCTTAATTATGAGTAATTACATAAAGAATATATTATTTTACTCTTTATACAAAATACAATTTTAACCAAGATATAATAGATATATTTCTAAAAATAATAAACGAATATCTTACAACGTTTAAATAATTGATAGAATTCAAAGAGCTTGGGAATGATATGATGAGACTGGAAACACATAAGATACCCAGGGATCTAATGATAAAAATAATGCATTTCGCATCATGAAAATATTTTTGAAGAAGAAAAACTAGAGCATACACCTGGTACGCTAGAGGACATTCACGTTCGATCTCAGTAGAAGAATCTTGGGAGTACAACTGGAACGGCAACCCAATGGCATCAGAGTCGCGCCTGATAGCCGGGTGAGACGATGCAATTCTGGTGTACTTCGACTAAATGACGGGATGTATCTATGATCGTGGAGAGCCAAGTCCCAAGATGAAATGATATATATAATGATGAGAACCTGTGAGTTCATTCGTACCATATGATAAAAGAAAGGGGACTTGGTGAGCTCCGATCGCTCTAGAATGGAAACGTTGTGCCCAAGAGACAACTTGAGCAGGATGGATTCCAAAGAATGAAAGAATGATGATGATGGATTGATTTATTGGGCCCATATGCATCATGAGACTTAATCAAAGATAAATCATAATAAAATTCAATTCATGCATTTTCATGACAACATGCTTGATTGTTAATTGTATAAACTATGTGATATTAATTGTTAACTGGATTATGTCCGCACCGGATTAACCAATCAGGGTCTTGGGTTATACTCACCCTTACTGTTGATATTTCAGAGGAATTAGGAAATCAAGAACCCGAGTATGAAGAACAGCAATATGCTGAACCAAATGAGAACGCTCCTTAATTAGAATATAAGTAGCTGAATATTGATGGATGACTGTATAATATTTAAGGGTGCCTGCGTGCCCCATTCTGTTAAGAGTACAATTACTTGCAGTTTGTGAATGACTATGTGATCTATATAATATTGCTTCCACTGATATGCCATTATTTTATTTTAAAAAAATAAAATAAAAAAATATATATATATATTCACTTTTTCTAAAAACTGTTAACACTCTCAGTTAAATAGGATGAACCTACAGAAGGGTTTGTCTTATCTAACCAAGGGTGTTACATAACCCAAGGACTTCCATTAAGCATCTAATGCTCATGCTCCAAGCATGGCCTCGAGTCCAACTCGGAGGTCTTTTAGGATTAATCTCAGAATCCTCAATAGCGTCCAACGCTTAGTGCTCTAGGCACTGCCCGAGTCCAACCCGGGTCTTATATCACATGAACACATTCAATTTCAGTAAACGTATATTCATCCGATTGCCCACTCGGTATTTAGCATTCAGCATTATATGCACATGGCAATTCAACAACAATCAGATGACTCGGCTTATAGCACATCCACTCGGCAATCCTATGCCATCCACTCGGATTATCATCTATCACTCGGATTTATCCTCTATTCATTCGGATCTATCCTTTCCAGTAAGCATTTCATGCTTTCATCTATAAGCCTACTCGGCATTCACCATAACAGTCCCCATACATGCATTCAGCATACGCATATACATTAATAAAGCTTACATGCATTCAAATGTATAACACACCCAGGGACAAATAGAGGATCACACATGTATCTCAAGCATCATAATATAATCATCATCACAGATATCATCATGCATCCCTTGGACGGACAATCATGCACAACTTAAATAATAAACATCAATCCGGGTTTAACTCAACAACACACAGCATCCAACAAAACACAACACAATGCAATAAAGTCACCCGGAAGTCCGTCCATAAACTATGAACTTAAGATGCAATAGCTCCCCTTACCTGGATGAAGCTTCCAGGAGTCACATGGCCACTCGGCCCAGCCACAGCAGCTTCTGCTCGGCATTCCAACGTAGGAAGAGCCACACAACTTCCCAGTCGTCCCAGCAACATGCTCACAGCCATCAACACTCCAAGCTTCATTCTGCTCACAGCCATGGAAGAATCCATACTGTTTACTCGAGCAGCAACCTCCCAGGCTTAGTACAAAGCTGTTCTACACTCGAACAGCACCATCTATGCATGCCTTCTTCTTCTCAACAACACAGCCTCAAAAACAGTGAACCATCATGCATCACAAACCGAGGCATGCACACAGCTGCAGGCTCCAACCGAGCCCATTATATGAAGGAAGAAGGAGAGGAAGACGAAGAGGGAGCACCAGGGAACCAAAGGAAGAACCCAGCCTCCAAGTCACACAGCCACACGCTGTTGCACTCCCCCATGCTAATCCTCACAGCAACATGTTGATTCCCAGCATACTCCACTCGGTTCTACACCACGTGTGAGTGGAAGAAGAAGATAAAGGAGAGGAAGAAGATAAGGCAGAAGCTCCAATGAATTATAGAGAGAAGGAGGAGCATTTCTCTCCTCCATAACATACACCCACAAAGGAAATAAAGAGAGTGTGGAGGAAAACCAAAGCTGAAGCCTTATCAACACACACACTCTCCCATTCAGCCCATCATCACGCTGCTCTGCCACAGCCATCACCTTCGTATTTAATGCAAGTCCCATCAATATTCCATACAATTAAAGCTATTAGCCATCACTCGTGGGGACCACACAGAAGAGAGGGAAGAGAGAACCGAAACTCTCTCTAATGCCACCAAGGCATTACTATTATTATTTTTATTATTATTAAAATTATTATCACTCAATAATTTGCCTAATTGGAAATTAATCCTTAATTAACCATTAATCCCATCAATCCATAACCTTAATCTGAAATTTATAATTATTTAAAAATCTGGGATGTTACACCCATAAGGTATGGAAATCTCGATCGGATTTAGTACAATTGTATGCTATCAGATTTTGTGGAACTAGACCCTATGGTGGTCCAGACTCGGTGATAATTGGATGTTGAAGGAGTACTTGGTGACCCCTGGAATTTCCGAGTCAGATAATCCGATTGACTTTATGGATTGTTGAGCCGAGTAAGGTAATTGTGTAGTAAATTGTTGAGGCTTGAATCATCCTAAGATGAAATGCAAATAATGAATGGGGTACCTGATTGATAGTGACTGGTAAGGTTGAAATCCGAGTACTTTTTGGTACTGAGAATAATGATTATGATGATTGTACTCCACTGGATTGTGTTTATGCTCGGTGAATCATTTAGGCTTTAATTGATTGGTGGCCTGTGATGAATATAATAAAATGAGGGATTATTAGGCTGTTGAGCCATGGCTTATGATGAATGAGATTTTAAGATGAGATATTTACTCGGTATGGGGCTAGAAGCCGATTGTTGATATACCGAGTGAGGATAGGTGAATACAGTGCTGAATCTATATGAATTTGTGGGGTCAGAAACCTATTGCCATTATACTGTTTTACAGTAATGGTGAATGATATTTCATGATTGTTATTGTGTGATGTGCCTGGGTGGTGCATAATGATGATGTTGATGTAAATGTGTACTTATATGTATGTGAATTGCCATTAATTTTTGTGAATTAGTATTAGTTGAGCGAGTCGGTCGGTGTGAGTGAAAAGAGTGTAATGTATGCTGTTCTGAGACAACTCTTCATACCATAGGTATTGTGACAGCGTACACTTCTGCAGCGACTCTATGTAATTGTTGTAACCCTATAGGAATGAGACGTCATCCTATAAATTGGATGCAGCAGTTCATTGGTCAGGCAGGTGAGGTTGTAGCTGCTTATGGTGATGGTGAGTCTATCGGGCTGTTCCGAGTGAAAATGAGAACTATATTGAGTGGAAAGTGATTGTTAGTGTATCAAGATGAGGATTGAAGGGTGTTTTAACCTTGATGTGTTTACCTCCAAGAGAATCAGAGGTTATTGGGTATGAATTGGCTATTAAAATAATGGTTGGTTATTGAAATAGATGGGTGATCAGTAAGGTAAGAATTTGATCGGAAAAGATTAGTATATTCCGAGTGTGAGAAAGTGGATGTAATTCCGAGTGAAATCTTTCTGGGAGAAAGAACTACTGAGTGGAGTTATGATGTTCCGAGTGAAACATCGTTTTGGGGGAGTCATTACTAAGTTAAGGAATTATGTCTGAGTGTGACACTTCTGTGTGGAATGGTACCGTAGGGGACTTGGAATAGGTAAATTTCTAAGTGAATGGCTCCCGAGGGGAATAGATATCCGAGAGGTAAATTTATTCACATTTGTGTTCGGATCAATGTTTAGAGTTGCTGAGTTTAAACTCAGATTTGTATTTGATGTAGGCTTGAATGCCGAGTGAAAATTTTGTAAGTGGAAAGTTTTTCAGGTGAGAATTACTTTCAAACCCCGAACAACCCTTTTGAGTGAGAGATCCGAGTGACATTCTCAGGGTGTAGGCATGGATTTGGCCGAAGGAATGGATAGAAATCCAAGATTTTGGAGCCGAGTGTGGTGCCTGTACGAGGATGGGTCCAGGCAAACTGTGCTAATGGGGCACATTGGAGCTCTATTGAGTGTTCGGCTCGGTATTGTCAAGGTATATCATGGTTTAAAGAGAGATTTTAATGGTCGGATGTTGAATATCCGAGGGTTTAATATGAGATGAATCAGACAATGGTGAGTATTTGTGGGGATCGGTAATGTTGTTTACCGACTAGATTACCAATTCGTTGATTGGCGTTGAGAGTGTAGGGCCGAGTGGCCAAAGAACTAGAGGTACCCTTAGTTAGGGTGAATTGGTAGAGTTAAATGGGGTAACTTGTACGTTTTAAAAATTGAATCCCCAAATATATTGAATTCTGTGAAGAGGTTGTGAGCAGGTAGGCCCTGATTTTAGTGTTTTGCCGACTGGAATTGTGGAGCGGTTGGTAAACCGCTTAAGAGGTGAAGCTATACCGTGTGGAATTATGAACCGGTCGGTGAATGCTTGGGAAGCAGAGACATGTAATTACTTGAGGTAACAATATTCTGAGCTGTTTGTTGAGATGAGTTCATATTGGAATTTTGAGGACGAAATTCTTTGAAGTGGGGGAGAAATGTAACATCCTGGTTTTGGTTTAATTACCAATTAAGGTTAATTATATAATTAAAATTTTGATTGAATAATATTAATAATAATGCAAAGAATTGACCATATGACCTTGGTGGCTTAAGAGAGTTTTAGTTCTCTCTCTCTTTGGCACGCTGATGGGAGTGGCCTTAATGGTGATGTGATGGTTGATGGGAATTGCATTGAATGTTGATTGAGAGGGAGAGTGGACGCTGGGCTGTCACGGCAGAAGAGATAAGGGCTTGGCTTCTCATTTTCCAACCACTCTTTGTTCATTCTCTCTTGGGGTATATGGAGAACCATTCTCCTTTCTCTCTAAACTCTCTGGAGACTTTTCTTCTTCTTGCTGTTCTCCTTCTTCATCTTCTTCATCTTCTTCTTCCACTCGAGCACTGAGTGAACCATGAGTGGGATGGGAACAGCGTAGTGGTGAAGATCAGCATGGTGCTGTGTGTTTTGGAGGCTAATCCTCCCCTGTTTTGCCTAACAGCATTGATGGGTGCTTGGAACCTTGGAGTCCTTCACTATTAGTGAGGACTGGGCTATTTGTGAGTGGGAACAGCCATGGATCCTCCACTGGGTTGCGTGAGGACTGTGTTGTGCCTTGGAGGCATGGGACTCTCCACTGTCTTGCAAGGAGAGCATGGAATGTCATGGAGGAGAGCTGATCGTGTGGTCGAGTGGCTCGGTGTTCCTCCAAAGCTGTGTTGAGTACAACAGCTGGGTCGTTCTATTGAGAACGGGTGACTGAAGAACGTTCAGTCGGTGTTGCAAGCTCATGGAGCTTCTGGATCTTCATTCCAGGTAAGGGGGCTATTGCATCTCAAATGTATGGTTTATGGACGGGTTTCCGGGTGAAACTAATACACTGTGATGTGTTGTGTTTGTTTTGTGATTATATGTTGTTTGAGTTGAGCCCAGATGTGTGATGATTATTATCGTGTGGTGTATGATTTCCGTCCATATGATGTATGATGCATGTTGTGGTTATGTTAAATGTATGAGATGCATATTATGAATGCCGAGTGCATTTGTGTGGTCTTTTATTGGTCCCCATGTGTGATGGTGTGTTTAAATGCATGTGATGCTTAACATTGAATATGCGAATGCTGAGTGCATAGGATGGGGACTGCTATGTTAATGCCGAGTGGAATTTTATATGAAATATGCGATTCATGGCCCTATTATGGCCACTGTCATGTTGTTTTTCCAACTGCTTCTTAATGGCATTTTTAGCCTCCGACTTCTGCATGAAAGTTGTAGATAATTATGTTACGGAGGTGTGAAAATTGGTCTTACCTCAATTGGGGTTTTTCAACTCTCATGAGGTGTAAAATACCAGACCCACTACATTGTAAAACTCAAGTTTAAGAGGGTTTTGAACCCAACTTTTTATGATTGCCAAATTGGGACCAATAGGTGATATTTGTGACATGTCCCTCTATTTTTAAGACTAAATGTAAACCTTTCTCATGTCCCAATATTGAAATTTGTCATGGGCTCATTATTGCCCGAAACCCCTTTTTATTATGTAAAAATAAGAGATGGTATTAAGGGTATATAATTTGTGGTGTGTCTTGGTGGTGTTGATGTTGATCTCATATATTGTGAAAATACGTATATGCCTAAATCATGTTATGAAAACATGAATGTCTACCACCATTGATGTGATATAATAATTAATAATGTAAAGCAAATATTATGGTTATATGACACACCTTATATGATAATGAAAATAATGAGGGGACAATTGAATGGAAATGGGTTGTGTAAATTAATGAATTTGATATGATGTTGATGATGATTAATAGTGGATGATGCCACACAAATTGAATGATAAATGATAATATTGAATGAAAAGGGACGTTGTTGTTGAACATGCCCTTGGATAAGTAGTGTTTGCTATTATCAATGAGTGTAATGCCATTGTGATCAATGCAAGCATTGACTTGTATGATTGAGATGCAATGATGATTGATTAATATATGTCTGAAAATACCTTGTTGGTTTCCATGTATGGATTAATTCTATGATGATTGATATGCTATGATTGCCATGTATGGATTTATGAAAATGTGAATGTTGTGCCTTGAGGGGACTTGTGATTGATTGTATGCCAATGATAACAAAACTAAGTATATAATATACCCCTAAATGAGAGGGTGAGAAATCCTTGTGAGGTTAAGATTTGGCATATACATTATTGCATTTTGCATTCATGGCATGGCATAGCATTGAATATGTGGTTGCGATCACAATGATGAAAGTCTTACGGGACTATATAAGAGGGAGTTCCCCATGCGTGGCGGGAAACCAATATGTGAATGAATGAAGGTGGTTGCGATCACCAATATGTTTAGAATGATGAACGTGGTTGCGATCACGAGTATTGAAGTGATAAAGATCTTGCAGGATTCTATGAGATCGAGTACCCTATGCGTGGGTGAATGAGTTTGTGGTTGCAATCACATGACAGATTAATATAAAAAAGATGGTTGCGATCACTAGTGTACTAAAATGAAATTGGTCTTACGGGACTATGAAAGGAGTACCCCATGCATGGCAGGAAACTGATATGCATTGATTGATATATGGTTATGATCATAATGAAAAATCCTGCGGGATTCTGTGAAAAAGGAGTATCCCATGCATGGCGAGAAACCAATATGAGATTGAATTATAAGTGGTTGCGATCACTTGAGATACCATGTATGCATGGGTGATTGAAATGGATCCATTGCATATGCATTAAATAGTTGACATATGCATTAGCCATAGGGAGATGACATTTGAGATGGAGATGAGCAAAAAGAGATGAGAACCTCTTGAGAGAGTGTTAAATTGATTAATGATTTAAATGACTTAATGATGATGACTGTGAATGCCCATAATGATGTAGGGCTATCTGAATGTGTATGTTCTTGTGCTTGATCTGAATAGTGAATAATGAGGTTTGTATGCCTAAGGTAATATCTTGATGATGGTTTAATGATGAATTGATGATTCATAGCAATGCACACATGTTGATTGAATGCATGTATACGTAATCACAATGTATTTATATTCATCATTTTGAATGTATAACTCACTCTCCCATGTTGTCTCCTTTTTAGCATTGTGATGTAGGGTTGTCATGGAATGAGAGTGTGCTTTGAGCTAAAGCTTTTGAGGAAGGTAAATAGTTATAAAGGAAAGCCTTGGCTGGCAGTGATTGTTAAATATGTTGTAATGAATGAAATTATGAATGATGATGTTGATGATTGATGATTTGTGAATATGTATCCATTAATCTTGTTGTAATGCACAAGGCGGATGTATTGCTTAATATGTGAATGAATGATTAAGATAATGCATACTAAAGATGATGATATTTGAATTGATACTATTAGGTGAGGGATGTCTCAAGTAGAGGCTACTTATAATTGATGATGTATGATTACGACTTAGGTGCGTAGTCGATTGTGGCCTAATAGGCTTATATTATGAAATTGCACGAGTGCTTGAGCCTTTTCTCATATCTTCATATATAGGACTAGGTGTATGCCCTGTATACACATTCTCCTTCCACTGTAAACTTTAATATTTTGTATACACTTATGAGCGTCTTACTTAGCAATCCAGTTTATAAATTATTAAATCTCACTCTTTAGTTTTTTGTAGTTCGGATCTTGATATAATCATTGTAGTGTTTTGAAATTATTTTAAACGTGAAAAATTTACTCACATTTTTATTAATTATTATCTTGATTACATCGGGATTCGGGTCTAGAAAGTTAGGGTGTGACAGTTGAGATCGGTATTGACATCGGAAGTACTATCCCCATACCAGATAGTTCAATTAATTTATCAATATTATTTAACTAGTATTGTAATCAAAATTATTTAAATTGTATAGCAAGATGAATACTTGTATTCCCTAACCTACCCCCTGTCCACTCCAAAGTTATTTTAGGGTTGAGGTCAAGTCTCCTTTAAACATGTTCAAAGCAAGTTTTACTCTTCAAAGTCAGGGCAGGTGCAGGTCTGTACCCATGGATTCAGGTTTAATTGTCATCCTGCTTGATCTACTAGAAGGTGAAAGTTGAACATCAAAAGTTGTTAGGAGTGCTGCAACCTCTGGAGATCCTAAATTGGAAATGAGATAACATTGCCATCGATTATATGTCTAATTTTCCTAGGATATACCGTGAAAGAATGACCCTATATGGGTGATAGCAAACTGGCTAACCAAGTTAACCCATTTCCTACCCACCAATATCAAAAGTGCCCTATAGAGTTGGAACATTTGTACGTAGGAGAAGTAATCTGCTTGCATAGAGTAGAACCACACATCATTTCAAGCTGGGATCCCAAATTCACTTGCAAGTTAGGGGAAGTTTGCATGAAGCCTTAGGTTTGAAGCTTAGACAGAGTTCAACATATCATTGTCAAACTAACAAACAATTAAAAAGAATGATACAAACTCTGGATGACCTGTTACGGGCTTGTGTTTTGGAACATCATGGAAGCCAAAATCAGTTCTTACCTGTAGTAAAGTTTAGTACAACAAAAATTACCATGCTAATATTGCCATAGGTTCGTATAAAATATTGATTAGCTATAAGTGTTGGACATCCCTATACTGGTTTAAGACATATGAGAATCTGGTTCTAGGACCCAACATAGTGTAGTAAATAACAAAGCAAGTCAAGTTGATCAGAGACAAAATAGAGATTTCTCAGGATAGGAAAAAGTGCTACTACAATCAACATAGAAACGTCTTATCTTTTAAGGAAGGTGACCACGTTTTCTTACGAATTATGCCATGCACCGAAATATGAGAAGCGCTAATGTGAACACTATTTTCTTCTGATCCAAAAAATACTTCATAGAAAAAAAAGAAAAAACGTCTTATCTTTTAAGGACGGTGCCAGCTTCGTCGCTATATACATAATGTTAGCGACGGACCGAGTCGTCGCTGAGTAATTACAGTTAGCGACGACATTTATTTTGTCACTGAATACACAATGTAAGCGACAGACTGAGTCGTCGCTGAGTACATACTATTAGCGACGACAACCTGTGGTCGCTACTTTACAGGATTAGCAACGGCGTCATATGGTCATTGTGGGGCACCCGTAGTGACAACATGCGTCACCAACGTAGGGACCACTTTAGCGATGACATTACGCCGCCGACAAAGTAGCGACGGAGGGCTTTTGCATCGTTGTGGTGTCAGCGACTATGGATATAGCGACAGTGCTGTGTCTGTCACAAATGTCGTCGCTAATGGTGTTAGCGATGCCAGCAGCATAATTTAGCGACCGTATTTGTCCGTCGCTAACAGGTTTCTTTTTAGTAGTGTATGAAAAAAAAGAAAAAAAGAAAAAAAAAGTAACCATTGGAATATGCATAGTGACCATTGGAATAGTAACCTTTCTCCATTTCTATAAATACTCAATCTCTCCTCTCTTCCTACCATACTCTCAAAACCATTTTCCCTCTTCCATCAACCTTGTTTCATAATTTTCCTCAAGCAATGACCAATAGGTATCGACGCAAGGAGGAAAGAATGAGGGAGGAAAACCAATGTTTGGTGACTACCTTCTTGCTCCTTGTAGCATGTGTAATAATTTCCCTATTTAGGTATTTTATTTATTGCCATATGTGTAATAAATAATTTTAGGATTTTTAAATAGTTTATATTTCCATAAGAGTAAGTAATTATTCATTTATACACAAAATAATTTATTTAAAAAAATTAATTTTTTTCAAAAAAACAAAAAAAAGGCAAAAAAAAGCCCCAAAAAACGAAATGGCCCAAAAAATGAAAAAGGGGCAAAAAATGGGGTCAAAAAAAAAAAGAAAAAAAGGTTTCAATGATTTTTTAGGTGGAACCCAGTTTGGTTGCATAATTAGGGAAAATGGGGAAAGTTGACACTAAATGTTGACAATTTGGAAAAGAAGAAAAGTGATGGCATTTTATGAGGGATCCAAGGCCAAACTTTCTCTATAAAAGGGCATAATACAAATTGAAAAGGAGAAGAAGAGGGGGAGAAGAGAGAAAAGAGTAATTTCTTTTGTGTAATTTTTAAGAAAAATTGTTTCCAAAAATAGAGATATGGAAATGTTATTGTGAGAATGAGTGTTACTCTAGTATGTTTTGGTATGTTAGTTTTTTGACCCAAATTATGTAAAAGTCTTCTAGCCGGTTCCCAAACACTCTTGAATTGAGCCAAGAAAAAGCCAGAAACAAGAGAAATTCACAAAAAATCGATTTCCCAAATTTCGTTCTTGTTCTTCATTAATTGTTACTGTACTAAGGTATTTTTAATAAATATAAGAATATTTATTTATTTATTTATTGTATTTTATATTAATATTATATTTCATTTATTTATTATGTTTTCTTATGTAATTTTATTTATAATTTGATTGTCATAATTAGGATCATAATTTTATTTACTTTTCTTCTTTAGTTCCTTTATTTCCTGTATTTGGTGTTTGTTATTACTATTATAAATATTATTGTTATTTGTCATTTTATTCGATGTCATTCCATTTATTTATTTATTTATTTACACTTTATTTTTCTACACTTTTATTTTTTCTATATTTATTTTTCTGCACTTTATTTTTCCACACGTTATTTTTTTGCATTTATTTATTTATTTATTGGCACCTTTATTTTTTTATATTTATTTTTTTACACTTTATTTTTTAGCACTTTATTTTTCTGTATTTATCTATTTATTTTATTGCATCTTTATTTTTTATATTTATTTTTATACACTTTATTTTTCTGCACTTTGTATTTATTTATTTATTTTTCTTCACTTTTATTTTTCTATATTTATTTTTCTATATTTATTTTTCTACACCTTTATTTTTTTATATTTATTTTTCTGTACTTTATTTTTCTGTATTTTATTTTTCTGTATTTATTTATTTATTCATTTATGTTTCTGCATTTTTATTTTTCTATATTTGTTTTTTTGTATTTTTATTTTTCACACTTTATTTTTTGCATTTATTTATTTATTCATTTATTTTTCTGCACTTTATTTTTTTCTATATTTATTTTTTTCCGCACTTTATTTTTCTACATTGACTTATTTATTAATTATTGTCATACAAAAAACAAGACTAATAAATTATTTTGTCATTTATTTATTTATCCATTTATCTTTCTTTTAAGTTTGGAATAAGATCAATTTGGATAAGACATTTTATTAATCTTATTTTCTAAAAATGATTGAATAAAAAATCACTTGTTAGTTCTAATTAATTAAGTATATATATATTTCTTTATTTTTATATTGATGTATTTAATTCTATTTTTCTTTCTTATGTCTATTTATTTTTACTTTTTATTTATTTATTTATTTATTATTATTTTGGAAAAATGTGAACCATGTATTTCTCAATAAATCAATGTATTATCTTTTAATCACTCATAAAATAATTTAAATGAGACATCTGATTATTTTTATTTTCTGGCTGTCTTTTAAGTACTTATCTATTTATTTCCCTTCAGACTCAGAATTAAAATAATTTAGATAAGACGTCTTATTATTTTTATTTTTAATTTTTTACTGTCTTTTAATTACTTGTCTACTCATTTTCCTTCAAACTCGTAAAATAATTTAGATGAGGTGTCTTATTTTAATTGCCTTTTAATTACTTGTCTGTTTATTTTTCTTTAAAAAAATTAAAAAATTAAAATTAAAATAATTTAGATGAGAAATCCTATTATTTTTTATTCTATTTTTTGACGGTCTTTTAATCACTTGTTTGTTTATTTTACTTTGAATTCAAAAAATGAAATAATTTAGATGCTACGTCTTATTATTTTATTTTATTTTATTTCTATTTATTTTTTAAAACACCCTTATTATCGTTTTGTTTAAGTGTACATTGTCTATAAATAACGTCTATCTTTATAGGATGAAATATTTAATAATGATTTTAAAATCACTCTGTAAGGATCAGCTCCAATTTGCAAAATTAATTATATTAATAAGTTAATATTTTAATTTCTATGTTCCTAATTTATAAAATTTTAAGGGTGAAATTTTTTTTTCGTGTTTAGTTAATTTGTTCATCCACTATTCCAGAATTTATTTATCTATTCTATTATTATTATTATTAGGCATTCCAATAATAGAACACAATTCTTAGTATTAGATTTTTTTTCTAAGGAAATTAAAAAGCTTTAGCAACAGGATTATTTAATTTAGAGTCCTATGATACATTTTAATAAACTATAATTGTGATCACTATAATCAAGAGAATTAGGAATGAATATTTTGCATTCAAATATCAATTTTAATAACTCATGAGGGAAAGCCTTTTTTTTCAAGAATATAAGTCTCTAAACCTCCAAAATGGCCAAACTAATAATTAAGAGACAAGTAATTTTCTAATAATCAGTATACAGGGACAAACATATTTAAGTGGCGTTTTGTTCAATGGAATCAGCGAGCCATGATGGTGTAGAACTAACACTTATATAAATATATGTAAACATGCTATACATATTATTATTATACTTTAGTTATTATTATTATTTCTTTACTTGTTTATATATGATCAATTTGGGTAACTGTTTTAAGATGGATAGTGTGGGAGGCTAATACCTTCCCCACCTGTAATTTGACTCCCAAACCAAATCAGAATCTCAATTTGAAAACCAGTGCCATTTAAAATTTTTCCTGATATTTTCCTTAATAAATATTAGTGGGGACTTCCTGAACCCTCAAGTTTTTTGTGGCCGCCCAAAGGCCTTATTCCAATAAGGTTTCATTTCTTTTTTTATTGTCTTCTCCCAGTCCGTGTCGTGACCCGGGACCCCAATCGTGACATACATTTCAAACCTCTGTAGGTCAAGATTCACATTGAGGTTAAGATGACAAATTTGAAGAATTCAAGAACAAAAGGTATTGCTTCAACGAATTTGAGTATAACCTTAAATTCTCCATCTCGGCAGCCATGTTATTGTTCTTTTTTCCAATTGAAGACAATATCATCAAGCTTCCCCAGCTCTCTCTTTGTGACATCCATCGACTTATCTATCGTCTTCTTCACTTGGCGAAGATCTCATATGCATCTCGTCAGACATACAGAATTACTAATAATCATGACACATGATGGAGTCGACAACAATAGTCTTGTCTTGCTTGGTTAAATTATCATGAAAGCACAAACATTACAAGAAAATCAGTCATTAGAAACAAAAAAAAATTAGTCTCTAAAGTCAAGAAATTAGTCACTAAATATATTTGTGACTGATTTAGAGACTAATTTATAACGGTTTCTATATCCTTGGTCATTATATCATAGTGATTGATTTAGTAGAGACTAATTTAGTGACTCATTTTAGAGAATGAAACAGTGACTAATATCTAGTGATTGATTTTACGACTGATTTCTAGAGATATTTTGTGACTAATATCTAGAGACTGATTTTATGACTAATTCTTAGAGACTAATTTTGTGACTGATTTATAGAGACTAATTTCATGAATAATTTCTAAAGACATATTTTAATGACTGATTTGATTTATACATAGTGACCGATTTATTACTTTAAAAAACTACCATTTATTGAATTTCTAATTATTGTTTTTTTGTGTTAAACCTAATAGACATCATCATTTATCAACACTAAATTGTATACACAATACATTAAAGAGATAACAAGTTCATTACAAGTTCATAAGCAAACAAAATATTAAATACACAAAAGTTTGGTATTCTAAAAATATAGCTAATATTGTTTCCACATTAAACAAGTCACTACTAACTAATAACCTTAAAATTCATCACCCTAACTCATTCTGAGTTTGATTCAGAATCTAACTCAGAATCAGTCTCATTATCCTTAGGATCCTCTCTAGTTGGAATTGGTTAAACACTAGAAGGTTGAGCTTTAAGAGGTTGAAAATTGATCTTTTCTATCATTTGTCTTATGAGTGCATTATTTACTTAAATGTCTTTTTCATTATTTTCCACTTTGATTCAAAGCTCATCCCTTTCTTTCAATAACTTGCAATTTATTATTTAATTCTTGAGTCTCATCCCTTCGTACCCATTCCAATGAAATAGAACTTGAACCATGACAAAAAGTTCTTCTAGTCACTACAGTGGACTATAATCCATACAAACAATTCATTTGGTTAAGGTGTTCCTTTAGCAGATTCATGTGACATTTCTTCCCATGTACATTTAAATGCCTCCTGGTAATACATCAACGCAATGCTAACTAATTCTAACAACATAATAACAAGCATGTACTAAAACACTTGAAAGATTAAATATGACTAACATTAATAAATGTTAATCTCTTATCCACCCATTACTTATCCTTTTCCTGTGATTCCTATATTTGTACTAACACAATGTCATGTAGGACGCAACTTCCATTCACATATATAAATACTCCTTATTTATGACCCACCAAGGTACGTTACGTTATCTAACTTACACTTAAGCTTCGATATTGAGTATCTAAACTGACTTGAGCATAGGAGTGCCTTTGCAGATGACACTATTTTTTTGCCTCTCAATGTGTTAGACTCGTGTGATAATTAGAGATTAGACATAAATACTTTTGACACCACACTGGACTAGGGGAGATAACATCAGATCCCTACTAGATCGATGTAACATATAAAAGAGAGTTGATGTAACATCCTAAAATTTATAAAAATGATTAATTGAGGAGAATAAATAATAAATAATTATATATGAGTTGATTTATGTCCCAAAATTTTGGAAATAATTAAATTGGGATTTATTATGGATATTTATAATTTATTGAGATTTAAGGAGCTAAAATTATACCTGGTTAAAATATAGGTGTCGAACTAGGTATCTTCGATTGAGATGCCATTGGTCAGGACTGTTAAGAATATTATTGGGAATCTAAATATGTCTTCAGAATAATTTTTGGATAAAGTATTGAGCCCGAATGGGGATCCTATTCATAATAAAGCGAAGCTTTAATGAAGGGTTAAAACTTTTAAAACAAAACCCCTCCCCCTTCTCTCATTTTCACGTTGGTTTTTCTCTTCTTTAGCAAGACACTCTCTTTTCTTCTTCTTCTTCATTCTTCCTCTCTAAAAACCTAGACAAGATTGAAACCCATCTCCTTCTCCATTTTCGTTTCCATTAGAGCTTAAAGGAGAAGCTTGTGGATGGAACTCCCTCTCCCTCTTCTCTCCCATTTTCGTGTTGCTCTTTCCCTCTCTTAGAAGCTCACTTGTTTTTTTGACTGGGGTAAGTTTCTCACCATTTTTAATGAGTTTATGCCCTAGATTTTGGTTATGGGTGTTGGGTGAGAGATTAAATGCATGAGGATTATTGTGGTGCTGGTGTATTTCAAGAGAATCAAGTTTGTATAATACACTCAAAGGAACATGCCAAGTTTTAAACACGGTAGTTGTAGTTATAAAAGATATCGTTCCCACTAAGGATCATCAGCAATTGAAGCTTAAAATATTACGGCGGATTAAAACGATTGTTTTCATGGTTTTTGAGTTCAAAATATAAACTGCAATGTATGAACGAGTATGCAATTAAATAAAAGGAGTTTGTCAAATTGTAAAAACTGGGATTAGGATTCACCGATCTTACCTTCCGATGCACAATGTATATTCATGAAAACGGGGTTTGAACTATAATACTTTACGTCACAATCAATGTCATTCGTATCAATTCCTTGACTACGAAATTCATAAGAACAGATTTGATAACGTCAATCCCTTGATCGTTTCAAATCCATTCCAGCATTACGACTGATTGTATGGACGTTCAATATGTTAAATACCATCCCTGGTTATTTACTCACATTGAGCATTTCATTTAGATCTGTTTTCAAAAGTTATTTTCCAACAACAAACGTAAACTTAAATCAAGAAACTAGTGATCAAGTAGATTCAGGCAGTGAACATAAAACGAAATACCAAGAATCATAGAACAAATTTACCCGATTCATGATATATCATTTATGATCTTCAAGTAAGAAAGGCTACATCCAATCCCAAGGAGAGGTTTAGCCACTCATGGTGGTCATTACAACTTAGAAAAGATGAAGAAAAGAAAGAGTACAAAGTGTTTCTAACTATCCAGCCTAGCCAGCCCAGCCGCCCTTGTATTCCATGCATTAAGCTTATATAAAAGAATACTCGCTCAAGCGAGTTTATATTTCGCTCAGGTGAGGAGCATTCTTCAGCACGAAGGAAATCCACGTCCTGCTTCATTATGGGCTTGGTTCGCTCAAGCGATTAAGATTCTCTTAAGCGAATCTTCATATCTGATACTTTATTCCTTTTCGCTTGAGCTGTTTCTTCATCCACTTCAGCGAACCCTTTAAATTTAGGTTCTGGACAAATTTTGCTTGAGCGAAATAATGTCGCTCAAGCGACCTCTACATTGCTGCATTCTGGAAGAAGTTCGCTGGCTTTTCTAATCAAACGCTTGAGCGAGGCTAATGTTATTCCATTCTGTACCAATCTCGCTCAAGCGGACTCTGTTTCGCTCGGGCGAATACTTCATTATTCAATACTGGCTTGATTTCGCCTGGGCGAATCACTCCTCGCTCAAGCGAGTCTTGACCTGATACTGTTATTTGTTAAATTCATTGCTCGCCCAAGCGAGCTCTTCAATTTTTCCTCAGCGACCATTCTTCGCTCAAGCGATATACCTTCCGCTTGAGCGAATTTCACTTTGTTTGCTCAACACTTCATGGATTTTCTTCATTTCTTTTCTTTTCTTCTTTCTTCTTTGAACTTTCCTGAGATTGCAACAAAATTAGCCAATCAACCTGTACAATGTTCATATCACTATGTATTTTCTATTTAGCTTACAAAATTGACAAACATTGCACATTATATCCAATTTATGCTTCATTAACCATGCAAAATATAGGTAAATTGGACATCTATCATGTGGGAACCATTAAATGTGGAAACCCTAAGGTGAAATGTGTTGAATATGAACTTTTATATGCATTAATGGTAGTACACGAAAATAACTTCATGGATAGTGGAAATTGATGAGTGATAATGGTGATTGTTGGGTTTTAAATGGAACCCTAACTCTAGAAATTGGGGCCTTTGGCAAAAATTAAGGAATTGATGACTTATTGTTATAGGAATAACTTTTGTGTGTAGAAACAATGTTTGGAATTATGGGCATCACTTATTTTTGTTGATGAATTGAGGAGAAATGTTTAAGTGTGGGTAATTGAGATTGTTGATTTATGTTGGAGTATTGTACTATAATAACGAAGATTAAAATTAGGTATATAAGAAAATAATGGTTATTGGATTTTGATGGGATCCTAATCTTAAGATTGGGACTACATATGTTGTGGTTAGAAGGGTTGAGTTTGAGAATAAATATGTGATGTTTAAAGTGGGGTGTTGTTATTTATGACGATGATAATGATAATGGTAGATGACCAAAAATGATGGATTAATGAAATGGATGTTTTGATTTGATGAGTTGTTAGGCCATGATATGTGCCATTTGAAATTGTTGATTGACAATGGTTTATGAGAAGCTAAAAAGGGCTTGTGTTGAATTTGGATGATTCATGTGATATTGGATACAATTGTGGAGGATGTGATATTGTCGATGTTAGATATGGTTAGCCTTTCTAGATTTAGAAAATCATGGTTTTAGGAAAGGAATTCCTGAGACCTAACACAATGGTATGAATTAGTGTCTTAGCAAGTCTAGGATATGATATTAAGCTTTATGATGAGCTACCAATTGTTTAGATTTATGATGGTGCCTTATGATGGCTTATAAATTGAATACATGTATATTTATGTGTGTTGATAGGAGATTATATTCCAGACAATATGGTGGAACTTTCGGAGTATGCGAATCATTATGGTTCTTCTCTCGAGGTAGGAGAGGAGTTTTACATTCCAAATGCATGAGTAGAATAATTAGTGATTTATGTATATCATGATACTCATGCTTGCCTTGCCATGTTTATAGTGAAATGGTGTGAGTGCAAATTATTGGCTATTGTGATTGATATATGTGTATATATGTTGATGATGAGTGTTTAGCTATCCCTTTGATGGGAATTATAACATCCTGGTTTTGGTTTAATTACCAATTAAGGTTAATTATATAATTAAAATTTTTGATTGAATAATATTAATAATAATACAAAGAATTGACCCATATGCCCTTGGTGGCTTAAGAGAGTTTCGGTTCTCTCTCTCTTTGGTATACTGATGGGAGTGGCCTTAATGGTGATGTGATGGTTGATGGGAATCGCATTGAATGTTGATTGAGAGGGAGAGTGGACGCTGGGCTATCACGGCAGGAGAGATAAGGGCTTGGCTTCTCATTTTCCAACCACTCTTTGCTCATTCTCTCTTGGGGTATATGGAGAACCATTCTCCTTTCTCTCTAAACTCTCTGGAGACTTTTCTTCTTCTTGCTGTTCTCCCTCTTCATCTTCTTCATCTTCTTCTTCCACTCGAGCACTGAGTGAACCATGAGTGGAATGGGAACAGCGTAGTGGTGAAGATCAGCATGGTGCTGTGTGTTTTGGAGGCTGATCCTTCCCTATTTTGCCTAACAGCATTGATGGGTGCTTGGAACCTTGGAGTCCTTCACTATTGGTGAGGACTGGGCTGTTTGTGAGTGGGAACAGCCATGGATCCTCCACTGGGTTACGTGAGGACTATGTTGTGCCTTGGAGGCATGGGACTCTCCATTGTCTTGCAAGAAAAGCATGGAATGTCATGGAGGAGAGCTGATCGTGTGGTCGAGTGGCTCGGTGTTCCTCCAAAGCTGTGTTGATTACAACAGCTGGGTCGTTCTGTTGAGAACGGGTGACTGAAGAACGTTCAGTCGATGTTGCAAGTTCATGGAGCTTCTGGATCTTCATTCCAGGTAAGAGGGCTATTACATCTCAAATGTATGGTTTATGGACGGGTTTCTGGGTGAAACTAATACATTGTGATGTGTTGTGTTTGTTTTGTGATTATATGTTGTTTGAGTTGAGCCCAGATGTATGATGATTATTATCGTGTGGTGTATGATTTTCGTCCATATGATGTATGATGCATGTTGTGGTTATGTTAAATGTATGAGATGCATATTATGAATGCCGAGTGCATTTGTGTGGTCTTTTATTGGTCCCCGTGTATGATGGTATGTTTAAATGCATGTGATGCTTGACATTGAATATGCGAATGCTGAGTGCATAGGATGGGGACTGCTATGTTAATACCGAGTGGAATTTTATATGAAATAGCATGAGATGCTTACTAGTGTTGATTTCCGAGTGGAATGTTATATGAGAAAGCATGAGATGCTTGTTGTAAGGATAATCCGAGTGGATGGAATTATGATTGCCGAGTGCATGAGATGTGGATCATCTGATTCACCATTGGGAATGCCGAGTGCATATAGCGTTGGACGCTTAATACAGAGTCGGCAATCGGATGAATACGTGTCAAATATAATGAAAGACCTCGGGTTGGACTCAAGGCAGTACCGAGGGCACTAAGCGTTGGATGCTTGATGAAAGGCCTTGGGTTAGACTCAAGGCAATGCCGAGTGCATTGGCGTTGGACGCCCGATGAATAAGACCGTATGCATCCGATTCGCCACTGAAAATGCTTGGAGCATGAAGCGTTGGACGCTTATTGTTGAATCGGCAATCAGATGAAAATGTGTGAGGATATGATTAAGACCTTTCAGCGGGGCTCAGGCACTCTCCTTGAGCGAGGCTCGGAGTTTAAACATTACTGATATTGATTGGAATAGATTTGGGGTGGAATCCGATTGGATGATACATTGTTATTGAGGATATTGTGAATTATAGCCGAGTGAAATGGGTAAATCCCGATCAGAAGATGATGTGTGAATGTCCATGTTAAATGGTAGTATGTATGTTTGATTGATGATATATGTCATTGAATGGTGGTGGATTCTGAGATTAATCCGAGTCAATAACTGTCATTTAATATGTAAAAGCTCACCCTTACACCATTTTCCAGTGTATACAGGTCAGACTGGTATTGAGGAGATGGCCTCAAGCCCGAGTGATGGGTACTCAGATTGTTGTAGTGCATATAGTATATATATATATATAGTGTAAATAGATATGTAAAGCCTTGGCCGGCTCTCTTGTAATCTGAACGGATTTAATTATATGGGTTGTTTATCAGGTTGTGAACAAGTGTATATTAGATATATATATATATATATATATATATATATATTGTTGATATGATGTTAATTATACCGACTGAGATGTGATGTCATATGGATAATGCTAAGTTAATGAATTCCGAGTGGAATATTGATGGGAGAGCCGTGTCCGAGTGAAGCTTAGTGTATGGCCTTTTCCGAGTGATAAGGGTTTGAATATTCCCGAGTGGAAAATTCCGGGTGAACCTCTTCCGAGGGAAGAGTTGTCGTGATGGTTTTGATTAAGGTGTATACTGGGGGTCCTCTTCCGAGTGAGCGAGGCTATAATTATATTCCGCGAGAATGTGATATATTTCGAGTGGAAAAGTATTGAATAAGTCCGAGTGTGACTTAACATAGTGAATTTCTCCTAGTGGGAGTGGGTTAATGTATTACCCGAGTGATGAATGGTTAAGATGTGACCGAGTGATTTATAACCGAGAGGTTTAGGTGATCTCTAAGTGAGGAAGATCAAATTATACTGAGTGCAGAATGGATAATGTATTCCGAGTGACTTATGATTGAAACATATCGAGTGGTATTGGACTGGGGAAATAATCCGTGTGAGGGAAAGCTCATGGACTCCGAGTGGAGTATCCAAGGGAATCATTTCCCGAGTGAAATACGCCCGTGTGTTTATATATGTAATTTGGCTAAGTATGAATTTACCGGGTGAATCATGTATGTGGGGATAGTTATCGAGTGGACGTATTCCCGAAGCCGAGTGATGGAAAACCGAGTGGAGTTACTCGCCTCAGCGAACAAGGTATTCGCTCCAGCGAGTGTGAATAAATGGAAGGTTTCTGGTTGGTTTCGCTTAAGCGAATGGTGTTTCGCCCGAGCGAGATGGGCTGTCTCGCTCAAGCGGATTTGGTCTCGCTTGGGCGAGTGAACACTGTTGGGCTCGCTTAAGCTTTCTTCTTCCGCTGTCGGTTTTTGCTTTCCTTTGCCTACGTTGATTTATTTTTCCCCGACTGCTTGGTTAATTTTGGAAAAATTTCCCTGGTCTCTCAGTTTGGGTTTAATTAAGTTGGGTTGTTTCATTTTGTATCAATGCATTATTAAAAGTATTAAGGATGTTTCATTTTGGTATCAGAGTGGACTTAAAAGGTCCATGGCCAAGGTATGCCTACTGTTAGTAGGCGGTTGAGTGCAATATGACCGGTTGTCATCATTACTCATGGTATTCTGTTGGATTTGATATATGTATGAGCATGATTGGTGTGATTATATGCCTGTGTTTTGCTGTGGACAGTGGTGAAAGATACTATTGTTGATATGTTAATTCGGGGGTAGAGGAATGTTACTACCCTGGCCCGATTGTTTATGAAATGCTTAGAGGTTATTCTAAGCCTGGGTTGATTAGAAAGGAAATAGAATGATATATGTTGAGACCCTTGTACAGGTGGAGGTCAGATTAATTGGCTAGGACTCTTGTGTATGCCATGCTAGTGGTTCATGGCTGAGTTATGCTTGTTGAATGGATTAGAACTCACATATTTGAGTTGATTAAGTGAATGGTAATGAAGGAATTCCCTAGTTTGGTGTTTCCTACTTAACTGATCGGTTGTGCCATTTGTATGGGATGAATTTTATATCCTTTGGCAAGGGAACCCCATATGATATATGATGTAAGTGATGTGTTGCAGTTTCCTAAGTTAGAAATCTGGGTATGTGATAGGTGATTACATGTAAAATCTGATGCATGTTTGATTCGGGTAATGTCTCGGTTTCTGGTGTGTGAAAATCGAGTGAATGATTGGTTGATGTTTGGCCACTAGGTGTGGTAACCCAGTTGATTGGACATGATCATGTATGATCGGATATTATTGAAATGGATACCTGAGAGATTAGAAAATTGGGTGAGAAATTGATGTAATTGGATACTTGAGGATTTGGGTTAGACTTGGCCTTGTGGTTGAAAACCGAGCGAATAATTGATTTAGTTATGACCCATAAGGTATGGAATTCTCGATCGGATTTAGTACAATTGTATTCTATCAGATTTTGTGGAACTAGACCCTATGGTGGTCCAGACTCGGTGATAATTGGATGTTGAAGGAGTACTTGGTGACCCCTGGAATTTCTGAGTCGGATAATCCGATTGACTTTATGGATTGTTGAGCCGAGTAAGGTAATTGTGTAGTAAATTGTTGAGGCTTGAATCATCCTAAGATGAAATGCAAATAATGAATGGGGTACCTGATTGATAGTGACTGGTAAGGTTGAAATCCGAGTACTTTTTGGTACTGAGAATAATGATTATGATGATTGTACTCCACTGGATTGTGTTTATGCTCGGTGAATCATTTAGGCTTTAATTGATTGGTGGCCTGTGATGAATATAATGAAATGAGGGATTATTAGGCTGTTGAGCCATGGCTTGTGATGAATGAGATTTTAAGATGAGATATTTACTCGGTATGGGGCTGGAAGCCGATTGTTGATATGCCGAGTGGGGATAGGTGAATACAGTGCTGAATCTATATGAATTTGTGGGGTCGGAAACCTATTGCCATTATACTGTTTTACAGTAATGGTGAATGATATTTCATGATTGTTATTGTGTGATGTGCCTGGGTGGTTCATAATGATGATGTTGATGTAAATGTGTACTTATATGTATGTGAATTGCCATTAATTTTTGTGAATTAGTATTAGTTGAGCGAGTCGGTCGGTGTGAGTGAAAAGAGTGTAATGTATGCTGTTCCGAGACAACTCTTCATACCATAGGTATTGTGACAGCGTACACTTCTGCAGCGACTCTATGTAATTTTTGTAACCCTATAGGAATGAGACGTCATCCTATAAATTGGATGCAGCAGTTCATAGGTCGGGCAGGTGAGGTTGTAACTGCTTATGGTGATAGTGAGTCTATCGGGCTGTTTCGAGTGAAAATGAGAACTATATTGAGTGGAAATTGATTGTTAGTGTATCAAGATGAGGATTGAAGGGTGTTTTAACCTTGATGTGTTTACCTCCGAGAGAATCAGAGGTTATTGGGTATGAATTGGCTATTAAAATAATGGTTGGTTATTGAAATACATGGGTGATCAGTAAGGTGAGAATTTGATCGGAAAAGATTAGTATATTCCGAGTGTGAGAAAGTGGATGTAATTCCGAGTGAAATCTTTCTGGGAGAAAGAACTACTGAGTGGAGTTATGATGTTCCGAGTGAAACATCGTTTTGGGGGAGTCATTACTAAGTTAAGGAATTGTGTCCGAGTGTGACACTTTTGTGTGGAATGGTACCGTAGGGGACTTGGAATAGGTAAATTTCCGAGTGAATGGCTCCCGAGGGGAATAGATATCCGAGAGGTAAATTTATTCACATTTGTGTTCGGATCAATGTTTAGAGTTGCTGAGTTTAAACTCAGATTTGTATTTGATGTAGGCTTGAATGCCGAGTGAAAATTTTGTAAGTGGAAAGTTTTCCGGGTGAGAATTACTTTCAAACCCCGAACAACCCTTTTGAGTGAGAGATCCGAGTGACATTCTCAGGGTGTAGGCATGGAATTGGCTGAAGGAATGGATAGAAATCCGAGATTTTGGAGCCGAGTGTGGTGCCTGTACGAGGATGGGTCCAGGCAAACTGTGCTAATGGGGCACATTGGAGCTCTATTGAGTGTTCGGCTCGGTATTGTCAAGGTATATCATGGTTTAAAGTTTAGTGGTCAGATGTTGAATATCCGAGGGTTTAATATGAGATGAATAAGACAATGGTGAGTATTTATGGGGATCGGTAATGTTGTTTACCGACTAGATTACCAATTGGTTGTTTGGCGTTGAGAGTGTAGGGCCGAGTGGCCAAAGAACTAGAGGTGCCCTTAGTTAGGGTGAATTGGTAGAGTTAAATGGGGTAACTTGTACGTTTTAAAAATTGAATCCCTAAATATATTGAATTCTGTGAAGAGGTTGTGAGCAGGTAGGACCTGATTTTAGTGTTTTGCCGACTGGAATTGTGGAGCGGTCGGTAAACCGCTTAAGAGGTGAAGCTATACCGTGTGGAATTATGAACCGGTCGGTGAATGCTTGGGAAGCAGAGACATGTAATTACTTCAGGTAACAATATTCTGAGCTGTTTGTTGAGATGAGTTCATATTGGAATTTTGAGGATGAAATTCTTTGAAGTGGGGGAGAAATGTAACATCCTGGTTTTGGTTTAATTACCAATTAAGGTTAATTATATAATTAAAATTTTTGATTGAATAATATTAATAATAATGCAAAGAATTGACCCATATGCCCTTGTTGGCTTAAGAGAGTTTCGGTTTTCTCTCTCTTTGGCACGCTGATGGAAGTGGCCTTAATGGTGATGTGATGGTTGATGGGAATTGCATTGAATGTTGATTGAGAGGGAGAGTGGACGCTGGGCTATCACGGCAGAAGAGATAAGGGCTTGGCTTCTCATTTTCCAACCATTCTTTGCTCATTCTCTCTTGGGGTATATGGAGAACCATTCTCCTTTCTCTCTAAACTCTCTGGAGACTTTTCTTCTTCTTGCTGTTCTCCTTCTTCATCTTCTTCATCTTCTTCTTCCACTTGAGCACTGAGTGAACCACGAGTGGGATGGGAACAGCGTAGTGGTGAAGATCAGCATGGTGTTGTGTGTTTTGGAGGCTAATCCTCCCCTGTTTTGCCTAACAGCATTGATGGGTGCTTGGAACGTTGGAGTCCTTCACTATTGGTGAGGACTGGGCTGTTTGTGAGTGGGAACAGCCATGGATCCTCCACTGGGTTGTGTGAGGACTGTGTTATGCCTTGGAGGCATGGGACTCTCCATTGTCTTGCAAGGAGAGCATGGAATGTCATGGAGGAGAGCTGATCGTGTGGTCGAGTGGCTCGGTGTTCCTCCAAAGCTGTGTTGAGTACAACAGCTGGGTCGTTCTGTTGAGAACGGGTGACTGAAGAACGTTTAGTCGGTGTTGCAAGCTCATGGAGCATCTGGATCTTCATTCCAGGTAAGGGGGCTATTGCATCTCAAATGTATAGTTTATGGACGGGTTTCCGGGTGAAACTAATACACTGTGATGTGTTGTGTTTGTTTTGTGATTATATGTTGTTTGAGTTGAGCCCAGATGTGTGATAATTATTATCGTGTGGTGTATGATTTCCGTCTATATGATGTATGATGCATGTTGTGGTTATGTTAAATGTATGAGATACATATTATGAATGCCGAGTGCATTTGTGTGGTCTTTTATTGGTCCCCGTGTGTGATGATGTGTTTAAATGCATGTGATGCTTGACATTGAATATGCAAATGCTGAGTGCATAGGATGGGGACTGCTATGTTAATGTCGAGTGGAATTTTATATGAAATATGCGATTCATGGCCCTGTTATGGCCACTGTCATGTTGTTTTTCCAACTGCTTCATAATGGCATTTTTAGCCTCTGACTTCTTCATGAAAGTTGTAGATAATTATGTTACAGAGGTGTGAAAATTGGTCTTACCTCAATTGGTATTTTTCAACTCTCATGAGGTGTAAAATACCAGACCCACTACATTGTAAAACTCAAGTTTAAGAGGGTTTTGAACCCAACTTTTTATGATTGCCAAATTGGGACCAATAGGTGATATTTGTGACATGTCCCTCTATTTTTAAGACTAAATGTAAACCTTTCTCATGTCCCAATATTGAAATTTGTCATGGGCTCATTATTGCCCAAAACCCCTTTTTATTATGTAAAAATAAGAGATGGTATTAAGGGTATATAATTTGTGGTGTGTCTTGGTGGTGTTGATGTTGATCTCATATATTGTGAAAATACGTATATGCCTAAATCATGTTATGAAAACATGAATGTCTACCACCATTGATGTGATATAATAATTAATAATGTAAAGCAAATATTATGGTTATATGACACACCTTATATGATAATGAAAATAATGAGGGGACAATTGAATGGAAATGGGTTGTGTAAATTAATGAATTTGATATGATGTTGATGATGATTAATAGTGGATGATGCCACACAAATTGAATGATAAATGATAATATTGAATGAAAAGGGACGTTGTTGTTGAACATGCCCTTGGATAAGTAGTGTTTGCTATTATCAATGAGTGTAATGCCATTGTGATCAATGCAAGCATTGACTTGTATGATTGAGATGCAATGATGATTGATTAATATATGTCTGAAAATACCTTGTTGGTTTCCATGTATGGATTAATTCTATGATGATTGATATGCTATGATTGCCATGTGTGGATTTATAAAAATGTGAATGTTGTGCCTTGAGGGGACTTGTGATTGATTGTATGCCAATGATAACAAAACTAAGTATATAATATACCCCTAAATGAGAGGGTGAGAAATCCTTGTGAGGTTAAGATTTGGCATATACATTATTGCATTTTGCATTCATGGCATGGCATAGCATTGAATATGTGGTTGCGATCACAATGATGAAAGTCTTACGGGACTATATAAGAGGGAGTTCCCCATGCGTGGCGGGAAACCAATATGTGAATGAATGAAGGTGGTTGCGATCACCAATATGTTCAGAATGATGAACGTGGTTGCGATCACGAGTATTGAAGTGATAAAGATCTTGCAGGATTCTATGAGATCGAGTACCCTATGCGTGGGTGAATGAGTTTGTGGTTGCAATCACATGACAGATTAATATAAAAAAGATGGTTGCGATCACTAGTGTACTAAAATGAAATTGGTCTTACGGGACTATGAAAGGAGTACCCCATGCATGGCGGGAAACCGATATGCATTGATTGATATATGGTTATGATCATAATGAAAAATCCTGCGGGATTCTGTGAAAAAGGAGTATCCCATGCATGGCGAGAAACCAATATGAGATTGAATTATAAGTAGTTGCGATCACTTGAGATACCATGTATGCATGGGTGATTGAAATGGATCCATTGCATATGCATTAAATAGTTGACATATGCATTAGCCATAGGGAGATGACATTTGAGATGGAGATGAGCAAAAAGAGATGAGAACCTCTTGAGAGAGTGTTAAATTGATTAATGATTTAAATGACTTAATGATGATGACTGTGAATGCCCATAATGATGTAGGGCTATCTGAATGTGTATGTTCTTGTGCTTGACCTGAATAGTGAATAATGAGGTTTGTATGCCTAAGGTAATATCTTGATGATGGTTTAATGATGAATTGATGATTCATAGCAATGCACACATGTTGATTGAATGCATGTATACGTAATCACAATGTATTTATATTCATCATTTTGAATGTATAACTCACTCTCCCATGTTGTCTCCTTTTTAGCATTGTGATGTAGGGTTGTCATGGAATGAGAGTGTGCTTTGAGCTAAAGCTTTTGAGGAAGGTAAATAGTTATAAAGGAAAGCCTTGGCCGACAGTGATTGTTAAATATGTTGTAATGAATGAAATTATGAATGATGATGTTGATGATTGATGATTTGTGAATATGTATCCATCAATCTTATTGTAATGCACAAGGCAGATGTATTGCTTAATATGTGAATGAATGATTAAGATAATGCATACTAAAGATGATGATATTTGAATTGATACTATTTGGTGAGGGATGTCTCAAGTAGAGGCTACTTATAATTGATGATGTATGATTACGATTTAGGTGCGTAGTCGATTGTGGCCTAATAGGCTTTTATTATGAAATTGCACGAGTGCTTGAGCCTTTTCTCATATCTTCATATATAGGACTAGGTGTATGCCCTGTATACACATTCTCCTTCCACTATAAACTTTAATATTTTGTATACACTTATGAGCGTCTTACTTAGCGATCCAATTTATAAATTATTAAATCTCACTCTTTAGTTTTTTGTAGTTTGGGTCTTGATATAATCGTTGTAGTGTTTTGAAATTATTTTAAACGTGAAAAATTTACTCACATTTTTATTAATTATTATCTTGATTACATCGGGATTCGGGTCCAGAAAGTTGGGGTGTGACAGTTGAGACCGGTATTGACATCGGAAGTACTATCCCCATACCAGATAGTTCAATTAATTTATCAATATTATTTAACTAGTATTGTAATCAAAATTATTTAAATTGTATAGCAAGATGGATACTTGTATTCCCTAACCTACCCCCTGTCCACTCCAAAGTTATTTTAGGGTTGAGGTCAAGTCTCCTTTAAACATGTTCAAAGCAAGTTTTACTCTTCAAAGTCAGGGCAGGTGTAGGTCTGTACCCATGGATTCAGGTTTAATTGTCATCCTAGAAGTAACTGCGTACATGTCATCCTGCTTGATCTACTAGAAGGTGAAAGTTGAACATCAAAAGTTATTAGGAGTGCTGCAACCTCTGGATATCCTAAATTGGAAATGAGATAACATTGCCATCGATTATATGTCTAATTTTCCTAGGCTATGCCGTGAAAGAATGACCCTATATGGGTGATAGCAAACTGGCTAACCAAGTCAACCCATTTCCTACCCACCAATATCAAAAGTGCCCTACAGAGTTGGAACAGTTGTACGTAGGAGAAGTAATCTGCTTGCATAGAGTAGAACCACACATCATTTCAAGCTGGGATCCCAAATTCACTTGCAAGTTAGGGGAAGTTTGCATGAAGCCTTAGGTTTGAAGCTCAGACAGAGTTCAACATGTCATTGTCAAACTGACAAACAATTAAAAAGAATGATACAAACTCTGGATGACCTGTTACGGGCTTGTGTTTTGGAACATCATGGAAGCCAAAATCAGTTCTTACCTCTAGTAAAGTTTAGTACAACAAAAATTACCATGCTAATATTGCCATAGGTTCGTATAAAATATTGATTAGCTATAAGTGTTGGACATCCCTATACTGGTTTAAGACATATGAGAATCTGGTTCTAGGACCCAACATAGTGTAGTAAATAACAAAGCAAGTCAAGTTGATCAGAGACAAAATAGAGATTTCTCAGGATAGGAAAAAGTGCTACTGCAATCAACATAGAAACGTCTTATCTTTTAAGGAAGGTGACCACGTTTTCTTACGAATTATGCCATGCACCGAAATATGAGAAGCGCTAATGTGAACACTATTTTCTTCTGATCCAAAAAATACTTCATAGAAAAAAAAGAAAAAAAGAGAGGAAGGGTGAATTTTAACCATTTAACCTAGGCAAGCTATTTTTTGCCTAGATGAATTTTACAGGTTTCAAAAATGAAAAAATGGAAACTTTTGATCCAAGAAACCTCCACCGAAAATTCATCCACACCAGTGGTTCATCTGCAGCATTCATTTGAACCTTGGTTCTTGACCACCACACACGGGCTTCATCCTTCAATTGATAAGTGGTAAACTATACCTTCTGTTCTTCAGAGCATTCAAAGTACTCAAAAGCTTGCTCGATATCACGCAGCCACATATGTGTACCATCATAATCATGTCCTCTTTTATAAGTAGGTGGATTCCTTTTTAGAAATTTATCAAGAGTCGGGCCAGATTCAGTCATTCTCATCATTTATGAAAATTTTACAAAGAAGTCAATATCACCATCACCTGAACTAGTTCCTTTCGCCATAATCAAGTTCTACAATATCCAAACACATCACCATCAACAACCAATAATTAACCGGGGAGTAAGAGAATTACCTCACATAAATAACAAAATATCGCCGGAATGTCAAGGGAATGATGCCAAGTCAACCTGCCAATAACGTAAACAACTACAACCAACACATAATAAAATGCAAGGATAATCCCAAAAGGGACTCACGCAATCGACTACATCTACTCACCTATTTGGTCCTGAAAAGAACCGCTCTGATACCACCTGTGACGTCCTAAGTTATTTTACATTTACTTTTAATCATTTAAATAAAATTTACAATAAAGTTTTCACAAATAATTAATTTGGTCGCATCTTAATTTAAGAGAATGTTCATTTTCACTCAAAAGTCCCAAAACATTAATTATATGACACTTTAAAACTCAAAAACCCATTAAGTTTTGAAAAGGAAATTTGAAGCTAAAGCAGGGGCTTGACGCTGCGCCCCAGCCGCACGCGTAGCGTCAACCCAAAGTCAAACATCCTTACAAAGTTAAATAAAATCCGGAACAAGGGAAAATTTTTCCCCAAAAATTCTGAATGGCTAACCGGGGAATCGGGACAAAATCCGACCAAGAAGAAAGAAGGAACCGGGTTAGAGTCCCCTACGTTAGCACGACTCCGCTGCGTTCAACAATGGTCAGCGGAAGCAAGCGCCTAAGCGAACCACGATTCGCTGGAGCGGAACCCTTCTCGCTCAAGCGAACAGGGCACTCGGATAATTCGATCACTCGGAATCTAAACTCAAGTCCACTCGGTATTCTCATCACTTGGTATCGGAGCCTAAGTTCACTCGGTAACCGTATCACTCGGAATCCGAACTTGTTCACTTAGGAATTATTCCCTCGGCCATTACACTCGGAATCTATTAGTTTTCCTTACTCGGAATATTTCCACAGTCACATATCACTCGGTATGTTTCACATATTTTTCACTCGGCATATTCGATCTTTCCTACCTTGAAAACTCTACAAGGTCAAGTCTCGCTTAAAGATTTTAAGTCTTCATTCTCTCGGAAATACCCTAGCTCCTTTCCACTCGGGAAATTTCTAATAAGTTCATACTCGGGGAGTTTTTAAGTCAGTTCCCACTCGGGTTACATGACCTCACTCACTCGGATATCATGGCCTTATCCATAATTCTCCCACGACACTCCTTGACTGATCCTTCTAGGGAAATAGTTCCTTAAAAAGTATAATTCACTCGGAATTAGCCCAACCCTTCTTCATTCGGAAGAGGGTCTCCTATCTCACCTCACTTGGATTTTCCCTTAGCTCTCCCTTACTCGGAATCACGTAAGCATTATTCATTTGGTAGAAAATAAATGTACATAACTTAGACATTCACCCACATCATAAAATGAAACACGTAGTAATATATATATATATATATATATATATATATATACTAAAATATGTTTAATTTTACTCTCAATACCGAGAGAATTCAAATCCCACACGTTAAAGTAGAAAGTTAGACTAAGAGCCGGCCAAGGCTATACAAAATCATCTATACAGTATATATATAAATATGTACATCTCCACTGTACAACGCACTTCCCAGCAATCGGTGCTCTCCCATCATTCCACCTTCCGAACAACATCCACTGAAATATGGCCACAATAGGGGTGAGCTTATACATATAAAATGACAGTAATGACTTGGAAAACCTCAAGAATTCCACTACACAGCATTATCTCATCAATCAATCTATCACATGCACTGTCATTAGATATATCCACACATAGTATCATTCAATCGGAATTCATTCAAATAACACATAGCCATATTAATCATATTGATATTCCCCATACATGCACATATAACCACATTTATTTCATCAACAGTATAAGTGTGCACACATTAATTTTTAGTCGGATCCGATCGGTTTTATTAAGTTTTATGTTGCAACATAGGCTCCAAGCCCTTTTTCTCAGCTCCAAGCTGATCTGGCTGTTTTACTGGTACCAAACCGTTTGCCCTCACACGTAACACAATCGCTCCAAGCGACGACGGGAGTGTTACGGGCAGCCCCGAGTCCAACTCGGTAAGCTTGCCTTGAGTCCAACACAAGGTCTTTAAGCGTCCAACGCTTAGTGCACTCGGCACTACCTCGAGTCCAACCTGAGGACTTTCACCATGCATCCAACGCTGGTACACGAGTGTTTCACTCGGCATTGCCTTGAGTCCAACCCAAGGTCTTTTTATATTTTTCCATACATATTCATAAGCACAATAGAGGTATTTCACTCGGTAAAACCACATATCACATGTATCTCATGTATTCATGCTTTCATGTATGAAAATCTACTCAAAAATCAATCAACAGTCCACGGTATACACTCGGTATTAGCAATATCAATAACATATACCACATGCTGTTAAGTATTTAATCACACACGGAACTCAGCATAACAACCTCTTAACGCATGCACTCGGCCGACACAGATCCAGTATATTTTCATGCATTCTCATATTTACTAACACATATGTCATGGACGGAGGAAGATATAACCTTACGTGACTCAGGTAACACACACCCACACACCCGGTATTCGAAAGTTATCATCATATGATTTACATACTCAACATATTCACAACCATAAACACAAAACACAGTACTTTCACCCGGGATCCGTCCATAACTATGCATTTGAGATGTAAAGCTCCCCCTACCTTCTAAAAAGACGCAAGAAGCTCCTCTGTTTTCAGTGCTAACCCATGCTCTGTTTTTCTCAACGCTGATTCTGTTGCTCTTCGCTTCCACAATCACTCTCGCTCAACAACCTTCAGATCCAGACGAACACCACACACACAGCTTGGAGAAGCTAGGAGCTGCTCCTCCACCGAACGATCTTTCCTTGCCAACAGTGGGGAACCTCAAGTCCTCCACAACACCACAGTCACAATCTGACGAAGAAGAAGAAGAAGAACGAAGAAGAAGGAAGAAGAAGGAGAAGAAGAATCGTAGAGGAAGAGGGAAGGTCTTGTGAGGATTTTGAGAGAATGAAGAAGTGGTTATGAAATATGAGCATGTACCTAAGGTAATGAGGAGAGTGAGTGGAAGAACGTGCAAATGGGGCCACCATCCAATCATGTGTCATGTCTCATTACTCCCATCAGCATCAAGTTCCTTTTATTTTACATTAATTCTCAATTAACAATTAATCCTAATTTGTAATTACTCTTAATTTTTAATCTGGTCATTAATTTAATAATTAGGATGTTACAATTCTCCCCCTCTCAAAGAATTTCGTCCTCAAAATTCAAATGGTGACTTACCTTAGATGAACAACTCGGGATACTGCTGTCTCATGGCATCTTCACGTTCCCAGGTATAAGAAGTACACCCGTTTTGTTGCCACGCTACTTCGACCAGTTGTACATCCTTGCTCCTCATGTGTTTTACCGACCGGTCCACAATTCTAGTCGGTACAGCCACTGTGGTCAAATCCTCTTTGATCTCCACTTCATCATCCGACATTTCGTAAGTGGAATCGGGTAGATACTTCCTCAGTTGGGACACATGAAACACATTATGCAATCTTGATAGGTGAGTCGGCAATGCTAATCGGTATGCCACGGGGCGAATCCTTTCTAATATCTCATAGGGTCCAATGTAACGGGGGCTTAATTTCCCACTCTTCAAGGCTCGTCCGACCCCTTTGTTCGGCGAAACCTTCAAGAACACTCTATCACCGACCGAAAATTCAAGCGGCTTGGTCCGTTTATCATGATAGCTTTTCTGTCGGTCTTGCGATGCCTTTATCTTCTCCCGATTTACTTGAATCTGCTCAGAAGTCTGCTTCACAATTTTCGGTCCCAACAATAGGCTTTCACCGGTTTCCGACCAATAGAGTGGGGTTCGACATTTCCGACCGTACAATGCTTCATATGGTGCCATGCCAATGCTGCTGTGGTGGCTGTTATTATATGTAAATTCAATCAGAGGGAGGTATTTCTCCTAACTACCACCATGCTCCAACACACACGCCCTCAGTAAGTCCTCCAAACTTTGTATTGTTCGCTCGGATTGCCCATCCGACTGGGGATGGTAAGCTGAACTCAGTCAGAGTTTAGTGCCCAATTCCTGGTACAAGCTTCCCCAAAACCGGGAAGTAAATCTTGGGTCCCTGTCCGACACGATAGAAGATGGCACACCATGCAGTCGGACAATTTCACGGATATAGATCTGGGCCAACTTCTGTAAGGAATACCTCATGTTCATGGGTAAGAAATATGCTGATTTCATTAATCAGTCCACAATCACCCAAATGGCATTATAACCCGCTCGGGTTTTAGGCAATCCCATTACAAAGTCCATGGCAATTGAGTCCTATTTCCATACGGGAATTTCAAGAAATTGCAATCCACCATACGCTTTCTGGTGTTCAACTTTTGACTTCTGACAAATGACACACCGAGGCACATAATCGACCACGTCTCTTTTCAATCCGGGCCACCAGAATTGCATCCTCGAGTCATGGTACATCTTTGTAGTGCCCGGGTGAATGCTTAATGGACTTTTATGGGCTTCATCGAGTACCATCCTTCTCAACTCTCCAGCACCCGGCACATAGATCCTACTTTTCACTTAGAAAATTCCATCTGAGCCCTCGGTTAAGGACAGGTCCTTGCCCTTAACCTGAATCTCTTTCATCTCGGCCAAGTAAGAATCCGACTTCTGCTCCTCATACACTAGCTTCAGGAATTCATTGGCAATCTTCAACATTCCGAGCGTCACCTTCCGAGATGAAGAGACATCTGTATGTAAATTCATGTCTCGGAATTGCTCTAATAATTCCATTTCCTTCACCATCATTGTTGCCATATGAATCGACTTCCGAATCAAGGCGTCGGCCACAACGTTCGGCTTACCCGGATGATACTTCAACTCGAAGTCGTAATCTTTTAAGAATTCCATCCACCTCCTTTGCCTCATGTTCAGCTCGTTCTGATTGAATAAATATTTGAGGCTTTTGTGGTCACTGTAAACCTCAAATTTGGAGCCATACAAGTAATGTCTCCATATTTTCAACGCGAATACAACGGCTGCCAACTCCAAGTCGTGAGTCGGATAGTGCTGCTCGTGTGGCCTCAATTGACGAGAGGCATAAGCTATCACTCGGTTCTTCTGCATTAGCACACATCCGAGACTGAGTCCTGACGCATCACAGTAGACCACAAAGCTTTCTTGCAGATTTGGCAATGCCAACACTGGAGCTGTTGTCAACTTAGTCTTTAGCTCTCGGAAACTTTTCTCACACTCAGAACTCCACACGAAAGGAACATTCTTCTGAGTCAACTTAGTCAGGGGCAACGCAAGCTTAAAGAACCCCTCAATAAACCTTCTATAATATCCGGCCAGACCCATGAAGCTTCTAATTTCTGAGACTGACTTAGGCCTCTCCCACGCCATTACAGCTTCTACCTTGGAAGGATCTACCGAGACATCTTCCTCGGAAATTACATGTCCAAGAAAATGGATCCTATCCATCCAGAATTCACATTTCGAAAGTTTTGCAAACTATTATTTCTCCTTTAATACTTGGAGTACCGATCGAAGATGTTCCTCATGCTCCTCAGGGGTCTTAGAATAAACTAAGATATCATCAATAAAAACGACCACGAATCGGTCCAAGTATGGATGGAAAATGCTGTTCATGTAATTCATGAATACAGCAGGGGCATTTGTCACGCCGAATGGCATTACAACATACTCGTAATGACCATACCGAGTCCTAAACACGGTCTTTGGAATATCTGAGTCCTTCACCCGGATCTGGTGGTATCCCGACCGTAAATCGATTTTTGAGAAGACTGAAGCACCTCTCAACTGATCAATCAGATCATCAATCCTTAGTAATAGGCACCGATTCTTTATAGTCATCTTATTCAGCTGTTGGTAATCAATGCATAGCCTCAAGCTGTCGTCTTTCTTTTAGACGAGTAACACCGGTGCGCCCCACGGTGACACACTCGGTCGAATGAACTGTTTACCGAGTAACTCATCAACTTGCTTCTTCAACTCGGCTAATTCAGTTGGAGACATCCTATAAGGAGCACAGGAGACTGGCTCGGCTCCAGGGATTAAGTCAATAGAGAATTCAACTTCTCTATTCGGAGGAACACCCGGCACATCATCCGGAAACACTTCAAGAAAATCATAAACAATTGGAATATCATGCACTCAGATTCTACTCTCACCCTCGGTCAAACAAAGCATCACAAATAACTGGGCTATACCTTGCACCGTGTAATCATTATCGTTCTGCCTCGGAAAAATCACCTTTCAGTTTTGGCAATCCACCAGCACCTTGTTGGCTGAAAGCCAATCCATGCCAAGTACGATATCGAGGTCTTTCAAAGGCACATATACCAAATCGAAGGTAAAACTCCGATCGCCCAATGTAAAGGTTACATCTTTACACATCATTGACGTCAACACTTTAACGCCAGTCGGATTGGCCACCTCCAAAGTCCGATTTATATACACAGTTGGCAATCTCAACCGTCTCACACAATCGTCAGCTATAAAGGAGTGGGTAGCTCCAGAATCAAAAACTACATCAAGAGTATGAATACCAAGTGAGCACTTGCTTTGCACCAAGTCGTTAGCTTGTGCAGCCTGCTCGGCGTTGATTGCATAAACCCGTCCAGCAGCAGGTTGCTCAGCATTTCTCTCTTGGTTATTTGGGGCAAACATCATATTACCCCGAGCTCCATTACCTCTGCCTCCGTTCCCTCGGCCGCCATTTCCGCGACCCCTTCCTCGGAAACCTCCACGCTGTGCATTAACATTTACCGGTTGCAGCTGGGGGCAATCGGGGCGTACGTGCCCTTTTTCATTACAATAGAAGCATACAACATCTCTTCCAACATCACATTCTCGGGCAAAATGGTCTCCACCACATCTAAAGCACTTCCCATTCCCAGGCCGACCTCCAAAACGTCCCCCATGATTTCCCCGTCCTCGGTATTTAGAGGAGGGTCCGCCTCTCCTAACATTGCCCGGCTTCTTAAAGCGAGGCTGCTGCGGTTTCAAGGACAAGTCGGTCCTGCTGCTCTGTCCTGGGTGGACATTCTCATCTTCCTTAAAAATTCTGCATTTGTTCACCAACACTGGGAAATTCCAAATTTCTTGGTGTCTGAAGGCTCTCTTAATCTTGGGTCTCAATCCGCTTTTGAACTTAATGCACTTGGAACCCTCGGTTCCGGGTTGCTGAAATGATGGATAGAATAGGCACAGTGCTTCAAATTTAACAGCGTATTCCTCAACAGTCATGGAACCCTGCTTTAATTCCATGAATTCCAATTCTTTCCGACTCCTCACAGTGTCAGGAAAGTATTTCTCTAGGAAACTTACTTTAAAATTCTCCCAGATCAACTGGGTACCTGTATCAATCAATCGGGCCCTGGCGATCTTCCACCAACACTCAGCTTCAGCTCGCAGCATATATACAGCATAGTCCACTTTCTGGTACATTGAAGGCCACCAAAGATTCTTTCTAACTCCTAAATCCATGCATAAACCGCTTCGGGATTGAATCCTCCTTCAAACTCACTCGGCTTCCTCTTCAGGAAGCGGTCCAACCCTTGGTCATCATCAGTTCGAGGCTGACTCTGCCTCTCGAATATGTCAGCAAAACACTGGAATGCCATTGCTATGGCTTCCATGCTCTGACGATTGGCCATGACTTATCCTGAAATTAACACCCCTTTCAAGGATAAGTTTACAGAATTACTCACTACCAATCGGACTTCAACCCAACATTCAACAATCATAACACATTACTATATAATCCTGAAGCATCATATAATTAGTCAGACCAGGGTAGGGACAATTCTTCTACCCTCAAACAACACCTCATAGGCACAAGGCCACTCAAATTGTACTTAAACATGAATCAAATCCATCAGATGCTGAAAATAATTACGACACTCGGTCATAATGCACCCAACCGCTTACTTAAGAGTAAGCCTACCTTGGCCTTGGACCTTTTAAGTCCGCTCTGATACCAAAATGAAACATCCTTACAAAGTTAAATAAAATCCGGAACAAGGGAAAATTTTTCCCCAAAAATTCTGAATGGCTAACCGGGGAATCGGGACAAAATCCGACCAAGAAGAAAGAAGGAACCAGGTTAGAGTCCCCCACGTTAGCACGACTCCGTTGCGTTCAACAATGGTCAGTGGAAGCAAGCGCCTAAGCGAACCATGATTCGCAGGAGCGGAACCCTTCTCGCTCAAGCGAACAGGGCACTCGGATAATTCAATCACTCGGAATCTAAACTCAAGTCCACTCGGTATTCTCATCACTCGGTATCGGAGCCTAAGTTCACTCGGTAACCGTATCACTCGGAATCCGAACTTGAGTTCACTTAGGAATTATTCCCTCGGCCATTACACTCGGAATCTATTAGTTTTCCTTACTCGGAATATTTCCACAGTCACATATCACTCGGTATGTTTCACATATTTTTCACTCGGCATATTCGATCTTTCCTACCTTAAAAACTCTACAAGGTCAAGTCTCGCTTAAAGATTTTAAGTCTTCATTCGCTCGGAAATACCCTAGCTCCTTTCCACTCGGGAAATTTCTAATAAGTTCATACTCGGGGAGTTTTTAAGTCAGTTCCCACTCGGGTTACATGACCTCACTCACTCGGATATCATGGCCTTATCCATAATTCTCCCACGACACTCCTTGACTGATCCTTCTAGGGAAATAGTTCCTTAATGAGTATAATTCACTCGGAATTAGCCCAACCCTTCTTCATTCGGAAGAGGGTCTCCTATCTCACCTCACTCAGATTTTCCCTTAGCTCTCCCTTACTCGGAATCACGTAAGCATTATTTATTTGGTAGAAAATAAATGTACATAACTTAGACATTCACCCACATCATTAAATGAAACATGTAGTAATATATATATATATATAAATATATATACTAAAATATGTTTAATTTTACTCTCAATACCGAGAGAATTCAAATCCCACACGTTAAAGTAGAAAGTTAGACTAAGAGCCGGCCAAGGCTATACAAAATCATCTATACAATATATATATAAATATGTACATCTCCACTGTACAACGCACTTCCCAGCAATCGGTGCTCTCCCATCATTCCACATTCCGAGCAACATCCACTAAAATATGGCCACAATAGGGGTGAGCTTATACATATAAAATGACAGTAATGACTCAGAAAACCTTAAGAATTCCACTACACAGCATTATCTCATCAATCAATCTATCACATGCACTGTCATTAGATATATCCACACATAGTATCATTCAATCGGAATTCATTCAAATAACACATAGCCATATTAATCATATTGATATTCCCCATACATGCGCATATAACCATATTTATTTCATCAACAGTATAAGTGTGCACACATTAATTTTCAGTCGGATCCGATCGGTTTTATTAAGTTTTATGTTGTAACATAGGCTCCAAGCCCTTTTTCTCAGCTCTAAGCTGATCCGGCCGTTTTACTGGTACCAAACCGTTTGCCCTCACACGTTACACAATTGCTCCAAGCGACGACGGGAGTGTTACGGGCAGCCCCGAGTCCAACTCGGTAAGCTTGCCTTGAGTCCAACCCAAGGTCTTTAAGCATCCAACGCTTAGTGCACTCGGCACTGCCTCGAGTCCAACCCGAGGACTTTCACCATGCGTCCAACGCTGGTACACGAGTGTTTCACTCGGCATTGCCTTGAGTCCAACCCAAGGTCTTTTTATATTTTTCCATACATATTCATAAGCACAATAGAGGTATTTCACTCGGTAAAACCACATATCACATGTATCTCATGTATTCATGCTTTCATGTATGAAAATCTACTCAGAAATCAACCAACAGTCCACGGTATACACTCGGTATTAGCAATATCAATAACATATACCACATGCTGTTAAGTATTTAATCACACACAGAATTCAACATAACAACCTCTTAACGCATGCACTCAGCCGACACAGATCCAGTACATTTTCATGCATTCTCATATTTACTAACACATATGTCATGGACGGAGGAAGATATAACCTTACATGACTCAGGTAACACACACCCACACACCCGGTATTCGAAAGTCATCATCATATGATTTACACACTCAACATATTCACAACCATAAACATAAAACACAGTACTTTCACCCGGGATCCGTCCATAACTATGCATTTGAGATGTAAAGCTCCCCCTACCTTCTAAAAAGATGCAAGAAGCTCCTCTATTTTCAGTGCTAACCCGTGCTCTATTTTTCTCAATGCTGATTCCGTTGCTCTTCGCTTCCACAATCACTCTCGCTCAACAACCTTCAGATCCAGACGAACACCACACACACAGCTTGGAGAAACTAGGAGCTGCTCCTCCACCGAACGATCTTTCCTTGCCAACAGTGGGGAACCTTAAGTCCTCCACAATAGTACAGTCGTAATCTGACGAAGAAGAAGAAGAAGAACAAAGAAGAATGAAGAAGAAGGAGAAGAAGAATCGCAGAGGAAGAGGGAAGGTCTCGTGAGGATTTTGAGAGAATGAAGAAGTGGTTGTGAAATCTGAGCATGTACCTAAGGTAATGAGGAGAGTGAGTGGAAGAATGTGCAAATGGGGCCACCATCCAATCATGTGTCATGTCTCATTACTCCCATCAACATCAAGTTCCTTTTATTTTACATTAATTCTCAATTAACAATTAATCCTAATTTACAATTACTCTTAATTTTTAATCTGGTCATTAATTTAATAATTAGGATGTTACACAAAGCTGCACACCTCACGCTACATGTCAACCCCACGCATAGCATGAGCTTGACAGTAGCAGCAACTGATGCTGTCATGGATTTTAGGCCAATCGGCCAACTTCTAACCTAACCAAATAGCCCGTTTTAGGTCCAATTGCTATGAAACTTCACTGGTCACATGTTTTCCCTATTCCGGAACTGTTGGCGTTGTCCGCTTGCCAAAATTCCAACATATGTGCAAGTTATATGGAAAATGAAGTTTATGCCCTTTTGTGTAAAACCCTTGCACCAAACACCCTAAATGGGTTCCAACTGGCCCAAGGCCAATACACACAGTTTCTAAATGTCCTAAGGGACCTATTGGTACCTTTTAGGGGTCCCAAAATCTGCCGGATTTTAAATCACCTATTTAGTTCCTTAAATCCACCATGAACCACTATATGCATAATTCTCTAAATCAATCAAATCATAAATAGATTTTCATTCACATCACACTCTACAATCATGTATTCTAGCAGAACCTGCCCATAGCATTCACCAGTCACACAATATTTGCTCTGTGCCACAATTCATCAAACCACTGCATTAAACATAAATATAACTTCATCATCCACTATCATCAACAATTCATCCATATCCTCATCACATCACCTACTAATTATCTCATTATTCATTATCATAAACAATCATCAATATACCAACTCAATTCAATTATTAACCAAGGCATAACATAATTATGTCATTACAGATAATTAATAGTTTATTACATACATATCCAGATATTACATCCATTCATTCATCCTTGGCATCAACTCTCTGCTTGGCGCACCTCCGGGGCATTGGCATCTTCCCTGTCACAGGTTACTAAATGAAATCAAACATAACAAGGGTGAGTGGTTGGCATATCATAATTAATATAGGACAGAATAATGAATATAACCATATACTACCTACTCTTCTCATTACTAATTAACTTCTTCGACTTCCTTGCATTATTACATACATATACTTCTATCTGCTCTACCTTTTTACATAAGATTCATAACCACATAAGGCACATGCATACACATCATAATTCATCAAGCTCATTACCCAAGTTTTTCATAATGATTTACATTTTATCAATTGTCATATATATATATATACATATATCAATCATTAATGCACATTTTCCACAACTGACTTGCAAGCATCTATACTAAAAAGGATCGGCCCTCAGCTGGGATCCTACTTGACACCCTGTGTGTAACATCCCGATTTAATAATTATTTACCGAATGAATCTAAATTGCTAAAATAGTAATTCCAGAAGTAAAAAATCAATTGTTAATTATATTCGATTTAACTTGAGGAATAGTGACAAATTAAATAAGTTTAACTGGTAAGGGGTGGCTGTTTGCGATTGGTGAGTCCGTGAGTGGGACTGCAATCCACGGTTTCCCACCCCACTCTTCTCTTCCTCGCGCACGCACATGCTTATACATATATGTGCCTTGGGTCATTAAAGTTATGCATCTTCTTCAGATTTCTTTTCTTCTCTTCTTCGCTCTTCACTCTTCTTATCCCCTTCTTCTTATCTACTCACTGTTCCCGTGAGCTCGAGACAGTGGTGGCTGAAGGTCGGAAGTCCTCCTTCCTTACTCGATGAACCAGTGAGGGTGAGGGTGTGCATTCCCTCTACATGCAACCCGCCTCCTTCCTTGTTCCCTCATTCCTCCGTCAATTTCCTCTTCTTGCTCGAATTTGCCAAGCCCCAGTGGAGATCTGCATTACGAGGAGCTTCTAGGGGGTCAGAGTGTTCACAGCATTGTGATGGAGCCCTTCCAGGGAGCAAGCCAAGAGCGGGACATCTTGGGCCTCCCCTGCTCTTGCATGCAGATATGTTAAGGGTGATTCAGTGTTCCTCTGGAATTGAATGTCGTGTTGACCGACTAAAAACTCCAGTCCAGGTAGGGGGAGTATCTTCTATCTTAAATGCATGGGTTATAAACAGGTTCTGAGTGCTGATGCTTGCTATATCCGTGCTCCGATTGTGTGTTGTGTTGCATGCGAGTGTGTACAGCCCAGTTGCATGACGAGTGAAAGACGAGTGTTGCATGTTAGCATCTTCCTTAGAAATGCATGCGTTGTGGAGTCTTGTTACCATGGAACCCGATTGCATGTTGTGTTGCAGTGATGTTGACGATTACCGTGTATTTTACATGACCTACAAGTTGCTATAAGCTTAGAATGCTGACTGCATGAGATAGAATATAATTCAGTGAATCTGATAATGTACCATGCTGATTGCATGTGTTGTCTGAGTCCTGACATTGCTTAATGCCAATTGCATGTATGTTGTTTGAGTCCTGTTGAGGTGTTAGATGCGTGTATTGTTGAATGCTGATGATGTATAATGCCGACTGCATGAGATGCATGTGTTGTGGAACGCTGTTAATGCCTAGCAATGATTACATGAGATGCATATGCTATTAAGTTCTAAGAAAGTGTAACACCGACTGCATGAGATGCATGTGTTGTTGAGTATGTGCTGTTTGAATGCTGATGATGTGTGATGCTGATTGCATGAGATGCATGTATGGCTGTGTATATGAACTCTGTGTGTGTGTGATGAATCCGCGTGTGGCGCATGGGATGCGTTTGTGCTGAGAGCATGTAGTGTGGGACACTACCATCGGTTTTTAAAGCGTGGGACGCTATGAAATCCTTGAGTGGGACTCAGGGTAGCCCTTGAGTGGGACTCGGGCAGCCTGTGAACACCTCCGTTGGCGCTGAGAGCGTTGGTGTCACCTGTGGGCAAACGGTTGGGTACCTGTAAAACGGCCAAGCAGCTGGGAGCTGAATTGATGGCTTGGAGCCATGTGTAAAAAGGCTTGGAGCCTATGTTGCAACATCTAAACCGATACACACGAATGCGGAACCGAGTGAGATAATATGTGTTTATTAACTGTTGATAATGTTGGAATTGGTTGTGCATGCGAAGCTGTTAGTGAGATGATGAATGTAAATCCGAGTGAATTACTTTGTATACATGTATTGCTGATACTGATTGGAATTTGGTTATGCATTTGATAATGATTATGAAGATGATGAATGTGTATGCCCGAGTGAATTATTCCGTGTGCACCTGCCTTGGATGCTAAGTGAAATCTGTTTCATGAATACATATATGTGTGTCAGTGTTACTGAAATATTATGTGTGTAGCCGAGTGAGAATTGTTGAATTCTGATTGAGAAATATTCAATATGTGCATTCTGATTCATGGGTATTGTTATTAAGTCACTGATTATCGTATGTTAATGTTGTTGAATTGATGCGTGTATAAGGCCGAGTGACAATTGGTGGATTCCGATCGGTAAGAGTCTTATGTGTGTCCTGGTTGATTGGTGCTACTCTGACTATAATCGTTGCCATGTATAATTGTGTGTGTATATATATATATATATTGTTGTATAAATGTGAGGCAACCTGAGTCGGTATCTGTCATTTGAAATTTAAGATGCTCACCCCTGTACCATTTTTCCAGTATGTATGCAGGTTGGACTCTGAAGTGATGATAAGGTCTCAGGTCCGAGTGAGGGGTACTCCGACCGCAAGTGTTTATTTTGTATGTGTCATGTTTCGTCAGTTGTAGCCTTGGCCGGCTCGTAATAACAGTGTGGTGTAATGAACATGAATATATATATATATGCGTATAGGTAATTGAGTTATTGTGACCCGAGTGCATGTTTATATATATATATAGGTATTATGTTGATAACAGGTGTTGAGGAATGAATGACGTATTCCGAGTGCATGATTAGGTACGTACAATATGTTGTATACGAGTGGTCGTGTTTTGGATAGACCGAGGGACGCTGATGGTTAGAATACTGCTCAATTAATGATTTCCGAGTGGACGTAGTTGGGAAGCCAACTTCGAGTGGAACTGGGAATGGCTATGCCTTCTTGTTCGAACGATGATACTTCGATGAACTCTGAGTAAAATACCTTGGATGAACCTGTACTGTGTAAGACCTGATGAGAGGATTCCCGGGTGAAAACGAGGGCGGCCCTTACCGAGTGAAAATGTAAGCAAAAACCGAGTGAGGAAGAGTTCGTATTTTCCGAGCGAAATCATAAATAAATCCCCAGTGAGGCAGAGTTGTGCCTCCCGAGTGAAAACCTCGAGTGATTCCCTGCTAAGAGAGGAGTTCAATTAGTGGTTTAGGGTGGATTGGATCCTAAGTGAAAGGTATTGATAATCCGAGTGAAAGGTGTAAAGTCCGAGTGAGTGAGGATTGGTGTCCCGAGTGGTTGGGTTTGAATAAGTCCGAGTGGGACTTGACTTCCCGATTTCCCGAGTGAAGTGCGAGCGTGAGGATTTGCCGAGTGAACCTTGTCCACATCCGATTGAGAAATTACCTTGTGGGGTCTGTGTTGGAGGAGCTTTGGGTTGACCTCGCTTAGGCGGTGTCATACCTCACCCAAGCGACTAGGGCGTTCCGCCCAAGCGCGTGGAACCGTGCTGAAGCGAGCAGATATCAATGTGAAACTCCGCCTATGTACCTCCCTCTTCCGTTGTCGCATTATCATGTCTCGCTGGGCGGTGTTGGACATCGCCTGAGCGAGTGGACGTTGTGATGTAATCCGTCCAGGCGTTGTTGTGCCTTGCTGAACTGGACGGGCGGTGTAATCACTTTCTCCTTCCGTGGTTGCACTGTTATGCTTCGCTCAGGCGGCGTCGGACCTCGTCTGAGTGAGCCAGTGTTATCTTAGTCTTCGCCCAAGCGCTGTTGTGTTTCGCTGGACAGTATGGGTCAGTCCAAGCCTTGCTTCCTCCTCCAACTGTTATACGTGTTAATCGTTCTTTCATTTACCTTGTCCCTTCCACCGATTGCCATGCGTGTGGATGACCTCTCATTTCCCCTGCCTTTCTTCCCTTATTATTCATGCCCGGTTCTTCTTGATTATCTCTGGGAATGGAGCGAAGGGAGTGCTGATTGGACTGATTTAAGCTGCTGTGCTCCGCTGAATACCGGCTGAGTGCTTGTCCTTCCTTGCACTCCGCCCCTTTTGTTATCTGGTTGCCTTATAGTCTATTTGGTTACTTATTTTTGGAAAAATTTTCCCCGTATTGGTTCTTAATTATTTATTAAATTAGGGTGTTACATTTTGGTATCAGAGAAGACCAAAAGGTCCATGGCCAAGGTTTGCCTACTGTTAGTGGGCGGTTAAGTGCATTATGCCAGCTTATCATAACTGCTTGTGGTATTACATTAAACGTTAATATATGTTTAATCATGACTTGTGTGATGATATGTTCTTATGAACTTCTATTGGATTTGGTATATGAAGACTATGAATGGTGTGGTTGTATGCCTGTGCCTGTTGAGGAATTTGAATGAGTGAACAATGAATAGTACATGATGTATATGATTTGCAGTATAAGGGATGGGTTGTAGTTCCAGGTTGAAAATCTGGGTGTGTATTAAGTGAGTGAAGGTGAGGTCAGACATATGATAAAATTGGGGTTGCGTCTCAGTGGCGATTGAGGAAACCAAGTGAGTGATGACTAAATGCTAGACCAATAGGAATAATGACCCCCTTAGGGATTCTAAATCTGATAGTTTATTAACCTTGCAAGTTGTTGAGCCAAGTAGAACAATTGCGTAGTAGCTCATTGAGGCTTGAATGATTATCATGTGATGTGTTGAGTGTGAGATGTGTTGGTAGCTGCACTATGATTACGTAGTGATGCATGCGACTCCTGGATTGTGGTACTATAAACTGTTTAGTGATTATGCGACTCCGTCCATGAATGCATGCTAATAATTCTATGAATACTGACTGAATACTTGTAAAATAGGAGTGTTACCATTACTGCCGAGAGCTATTGTGACGGATGTTTTGTAACCTAGCATATGAACCCCGCGTAATAGATATATATATATATGTATATATGTATACCTGATGTAGGTGATTAAGGGTGAACTGCCTCTATGTATTGCTCTATACTCGAAATATAACAGTTATTCGATGATTGAAATATGTGATCTGTGTGTGATTGCTTAGTGATGCATGCAACACCCGGATAGTATGATAGATATTAATTGTGAATCGTTGTGATGATACCCCGTCTGAAAGATATGTATATATATATATATGCTAATGAGAATGTCGAGTGGCTTATGCTGTGAGTCGGCAAATAAGAGCTGTGTGTGATCTATAATGAAATACAGCAAGCATTGAACGTCTTTCAGAGTGGGCAATCAGATGAATGCGAGGGGTATTGAGGATTCTGAGATTAATCCTAAAAGACCTCTGAGTTGGACTCGAGGCCATGCTTGGAGCATGAGCATTGGATGCTTAATGAAAGTCCTTGGGTTGGACTCAAGGCAAATGCCGAGTGCATTGGAGTGGGACTCCTGGTGAATAATCGTATGCATCTGATTCGCCGACTTCATGACTACATGTGTATGAGAGTATTATTATTGAGGGTGACATGATTTGTATGGATTTGAATGATTTGAGTAGTTTCCGACCTGATGATGTTGTATGAATGAAGTCTGACTGAATGAATGTACATGTATTGATGCTGTTGCCAAGTGTGATGCAATGTTATAATTGAGAATGTATGTTATAGTGCAATTTCTGATTGAATGACTGTGCGTACACTTATGAGAATAAATGAGCTCAGTGTGAACTATGTGAACGTGTGAATATGATATTGTGAATGAAACCCTTAATGTAGTTGGAATTGATTTGGGTAAATCTGATTGGATGGGCGTATGTATATGTCAAGTGCAATGTGTGTTATGATTATGATGTATGCTGTAGTAAACCATGATATAACCATGAATAATTGGTGTGACATCTGATTGAGTGTCTGTATGTACATTAGTGCTGTTGAAGCTCGTGGTATGTGATTGTGAATTGCTTAAACCTGAATGAATTGCATGAACCCGAGTGAGTGATGTCATCACATTGCTGGGGATTGAGAATTTAATCCGAGCCATGATTTTGTGTTGAATAGGATTAGAGGAAATAATTACTCGGTATTGGCTGGGAGCCGATTGTTGTATTGCCATCAACTATTTTACAGAAGTGATGAATAATTTTCATGATTATTGATACGTGATGTACCCTATGTGATGCGTGATGTTAAAGTGGGTGTATTACTTATATGTGTGAACTGCCATTAACTACCGTGTGAATTTGTATTAGTTGGGTGAAGTCTGGTTCGTGTGAGGTATGCTGCTCTGAGATGACTCTTCCTGCCATAGGTAATGTGGTAGCGTACACGTTGCAGTGACCATGTAATTGTTGTAACCCTATAGGAATGAGACGTCATCCTATAAGTTGGATGCAGCAATTCATGAGTCAGGCAGGTGAAGCTGTAACTACTTATGGTGATGGTGAGTCCTTCAGACGTTCCGAGTGATAATGGGAGTTATATCGAATGAGTGTTATGCGATTGATTATCAAAATGAGGGAAGAGGGTTTATTTGACCTTGGCGTGTCTGTTTCCGAGAGGATTAGAGGTCGTCGGGTACGGATTAGCTACTAAAAAGTTGGTTAATTACTGGGATGAGAAGGGCGGTCAATCTGTCACTGAAGTTGTAAGTTTTATAAGATTAACCGAGTGGTATTGTAAGCCTAAAGAGGAGAACAGATTTTTTTAAAACCAAACTACATTGCAAAGTGAGGATTTGCTTGGTGAGGGAATTAGTGTATCCCGAGTGTGTAAAAGTGGGGATAATTCTGAGTGAAGTCTTATGAGGAAGAACTGCTGAGTGGGAGTTAGAGTGTTCCGAGTAGAACCTCATAGAGAGTACCATTACTAAGTTAAGAGGATAGTATCCGAGCGAAACATTCTGAGTTAGGTGGGATACGAGTGGTGTGTCTCAGAGTGTATCACTTCCGTGTAGAATGGAACCATGTTGGACGACTCTACGAAGAAAGATGCCGAGTGTAGAATTCTTAATGCCCTTGTGATGTCCAACCGAGTGATCTTCCCGGAGAAAAGTCCTTCTGGACAAAAATGAGACTCCGAGTGAGTGAGTTTAGCCAAAAGCATGGGTAGGAACCTAAGATTTCCACGCCGAGCGTGGTGCCTGTGTGAATTAAACCCTAGCAAATGGTACTGACTGGAGCACATGGAAGCCCTTTTGAGCGTTCATTCTGGAGTAAGGAAGAAATCTTGTGGTCAGATTTTGAAAACCCGAGTGTTTGAACTGAGAGGAATTGGTCAGGAGTGGGTATTTTTGGGGGTCGATGATGTTGTTTACCTATTAGATTACTCCCGACTAGATGATTAACCCCCCATCACGTGTCCATGTGATACAATTTTGGGTTTGTACCCTGTATGAGTTGTAGTTGTACCGAATGACTCATTTGAGTCAGGGAAACCGAGGGTGTAAATACACCAGTCGGTGTTGAGAGCACGGGGCCGAGCGGCCAAGTAATTAGGAAGTGCCCTGCTTGTAATGAATTGGCTGAGTTAAAATGGAGTAAATTGTACGTTTTAATTTAAATTCCCAAATATATTAACTCCTCTAATAAAGTTGTAATCAGGTAGGGCCTGACTTTTTGTTTTACCGACTGAAAATTGTGGTGCGGTCAGTAAACCGCTTGGGTGGTAAATCTTCTCCGAGTGAAACTATGGTTCAGTCGGTGACTGCTTGTGGAAACACAGCCGCGTGGTAAGTAAACAGCAATCTTCTGAGTTAGGTATTTATGGTAAGTTACCAATTGAATTTCGAGGATGAAATTCTTTTGAGAGGGGGAGAACTGTAACATCCCGATTTAATAATTATTTACCGAATGAATCTAAATTGCTAAAATAGTAATTCCAGAAGTAGAAAATCAATTGTTAATTATATTCGATTTAACTTGAGGAATAGTGACAAATTAAATAAGTTTAACTGGTAAGGGGTGGCTGTTTGCGATTGGTGAGTCCATGAGTGGGACTGCAATCCACGGTTTCCCACCCCACTCTCCTCTTCCTCGCGCACGCGCATGCTTATACATATATGTGCCTTGGGTCATTAAAGTTATGCATCTCCTTCAGATTTCTCTTCTTCTCTTCTTCGCTCTTCACTCTCCTTATCCTCTTCTTCTTATCTACTCGCTGTTCCCGTGAGCTCGAGACAGTGGTGGCTGAAGGTCGGAAGTCCTCCTTCCTTACTCGACCAACCAGTGAGGGTGAGGGTGTGCATTCCCTCTGCATGCAACCCGCCTCCTTCCTTGTTCCCTCATTCCTCCGTCGATTTCCTCTTCTTGCTCGAATCTGCCAAGCCCCAGTGGAGATCTACACTGCGAGGAGCTTCTAGGGGGTCGGAGTGTTCACAGCATTGTGATGGAGCCCTTCGAGGGAGCAAGCCAAGAGCGGGACGTCTTGGGCCTCCCCTGCTCTTGCATGCAGATATGTTAAGGGTGATTCAGTGTTCCTCTGGAATTGAATGTTGTGTTGACCGACTGAAAACTCCAGTCCAGGTAGGGGGAGTATCTTCTATCTTAAATGCATGGGTTATGAACAGATTCCGAGTGCTGATGCTTGCTATATCCGTGCTTCGATTATGTGTTGTGTTGCATGCGAGTGTGTACAACCCAGTTGCATGACGAGTGAAAGACGAGTGTTGCATGTTAGCATCTTCCTTAGAAATGCATGCGTTGTGGAGTCTTGTTACCATGGAACCCGATTGCATGTTATGTTGCAGTGATGTTGACGATTACCGTGTATTTTACATGACCTGCAAGTTGCTATAAGCTTAGAATGCTGACTGCATGAGATAGAATATGACTCAGTGAATCTGATAATGTACCATGCCGATTGCATGTGTTGTCTGAGTCCTGACATTGCTTAATGCCGATTGCATGTATATTGTTTGAGTCCTGTTGAGGTGTTAGATGCGTGTATTGTTGAATGCTGATGATGTATAATGCCGACTGCATGAGATGCATGTGTTATGGAACGCTGTTAATGCCTAGCAATGATTACATGAGATGCATATGCTATTAAGTTCTAAGAAAGTGTAACACCGACTGCATGAGATGCATGTGTTGTTAAGTATGTGCTGTTTGAATGCTGATGATGTGTGATGCCGATTGCATGAGATGCATGTATGGCTGTGTATATGAACTCTGTGTGTGTGTGATGAATCTGCGTGTGGCGCATGGGATGCGTTTGTGCTGAGAGCACGTAGTGTGGGACACTACCATCGGTTTTTAAAGTGTGGGACGCTATGAAATCCTTAAGTGGGACTCAAGGTAGCCCTTGAGTGGGACTCGGGCAGCCTGTGAACACCTCCGTTGGCGCTGAGAGCGTTGGTGTCACCTGTGGGCAAACAGTTGGGTACCTGTAAAACGGCCAAGCAGCTGGGAGCTGAATTGATGGCTTGGAGCCATGTGTAAAAAGGCTTGGAGCCTACGTTGCAACGTCTAAACCGATACACACGAATGCGGAACCGAGTGAGATAATATGTGTTTATTAACTGTTGATAATGTTGGAATTGGTTGTGCATACGAAGCTGTTAGTGAGATGATGAATGTAAATCCGAGTGAATTACTTTCTATACATGTATTGCTGATACTGATTAGAATTTGGTTATGCATTTGATAATGATTATGAAGATGATGAATGTGTATGCCCGAGTGAATTATTTCTTGTGCACCTGCCTTGGATGCTAAGTGAAATCTGTTTCATGAATACATATATGTGTGTCAGTGTTACTGAAATATTATGTGTGTAGCCGAGTGAGAATTGTTGAATTCTGATTGAGAAATATTCAATATGTGCATTCTGATTCATGGGTATTGTTATTAAGTCACTGATTATCGTATGTTAATGTTGTTGAATTGATGCGTGCATAAGGCCGAGTGACAATTGGTGGATTCCGATCGGTAAGAGTCTTATGTGTGTCCTGGTTGATTGGTGCTACTCTGACTATAATCGTTGCCATGTATAATTGTGTGTGTATATATATATATATATTGTTGTATAAATGTGAGGCAACCTGAGTCGGTATCTGTCATTTGAAATTTAAGATGCTCACCCCTGCACCATTTTTCCAGTATGTATGCAGGTTGGACTCTGAAGTGATGATAAGGTCTCAGGTCCAAGTGAGGGGTACTCCGACCGCAAGTGTTTATTTTGTATGTGTCATGTTTCGTCAGTTGTAGCCTTGGCCGGCTCGTAATAACAGTGTGGTGTAATGAACATGAATATATATATATATATGCGTATAGGTAATTGAGTTATTGTGACCCGAGTGCATGTTTATATATATATATAGGTATTATGTTGATAACAGGTGTTGAGGAAGGAATGACGTATTCCGAGTGCATGATTAGGTACGTACAATATGTTGTATACGAGTGGTCGTGTTTTGGATAGACCGAGGGACGCTGATGGTTAGAATACTGCTCAATTAATGATTTCCGAGTGGACGTAGTTGGGAAGCCAACTTCGAGTGGAACTGGGAATGGCTATGCCTTCTTGTTCGAACGATGATACTTCGATGAACTCTGAGTAAAATACCTTGGATGAACCTGTACTGTGTAAGACCTGATGAGAGGATTCCCGGGTGAAAACGAGGGCGGCCCTTACCGAGTGAAAATGTAAGCAAAAACCGAGTGAGGAAGAGTTCGTATTTTCCGAGCGAAATCATAAATAAATCCCCAGTGAGGCAGAGTTGTGCCTCCCGAGTGAAAACCTCGAGTGATTCCCTGCTAAGAGAGGAGTTCAATTAGTGGTTTAGGGTGGATTGGATCCTAAGTGAAAGGTATTGATAATCCGAGTGAAAGGTGTAAAGTCCGAGTGAGTGAGGATTGGTGTCCCGAGTGGTTGGGTTTGAATAAGTCCGAGTGGGACTTGACTTCCCGATTTCCCGAGTGAAGTGCGAGCGTGAGGATTTGCCGAGTGAACCTTGTCCATATCCGATTGAGAAATTACCTTGTGTCTGTGTTGGAGGAGCTTTGGGTTGACCTCGCTTAGGCGGTGTCATACCTCGCCCAAGCGACTAGGGCGGTCCGCCCAAGCGCGTGGAACCGTGCTGAAGCGAGCAGATATCAACGTGAAACTCCGCCTATGTACCTCCCTCTTCCGTTGTCGCATTATCATGTCTCGCTGGGCGGTGTTGGACATCACCTGAGCGAGTGGACGTTGTGATGTAATCCATCCAGGCGTTGTTGTGCCTTGCTGAACTGGACGGGCGGTGTAATCACTTCCTCCTTCCGTGGTTGCACTGTTATGCTTCGCTCAGGCGGCGTCGGACCTCGTCTGAGCGAGCCAGTGTTATCTTAGTCTTCGCCCAAGCGCTGTTGTGTTTCGCTGGACAGTATGGGTCAGTCCAAGCCTTGCTTCCTCCTCCAACTGTTATACGTGTTAATCGTTCTTTCATTTACCTTGTCCCTTCCACCGATTGCCATGCGTGTGGATGACCTCTCATTTCCCCTGCCTTCCTTCCCTTATTATTCATGCCCGGTTCTTCTTGATTATCTTTGGGAATGGAGCGAAGGGAGTGCTGATTGGACTGATTTAAGCTGCTGTGCTTCGCTGAATACCGGCTGAGTGCTTGTCCTTCCTTGCACTCCGCCCCTTTTGTTATCCGGTTGCCTTATAGTCTATTTGGTTACTTATTTTTGGAAAAATTTTCCCCGTATTGGTTCTTAATTATTTATTAAATTAGGGTGTTACACTGTGGACCCTACTTAGTCCATCGAGTCCTGCTTGACTCTCCACCTCAACCACTGGGTCCTACTTGACCACAGGGTAGCTCAACTCGGCACAAAGGCCACGGGAGCCAGAAACGAGGGGCTACACATACTGTCGGCTGTCCCACACCATGTAATCACATAATAATCATATCATACATGGCATATTATCAACATATCTCATATACATTGTTAGAAACTAACATGCAATCATCGCTCGGGCAACCTACTTGTCAAGCCCATCATCACAAGCCATGTTATTCATGCACATAATCATCAAATCATTTAATCTCATTAAATCATATATAATAACATCAACCAATATCACACCACACGTTACTAACATCATTCAAAATTCATAATTTATTTGATGTTATTCATGTATATAACTTATATATTTATTTCATTACTTCCTAGCTCACATTTACTTAATTGAGATAGTTCTTTATCAAAAAATAACTTAATCATACTCAAAAATACTTATAAAAATATATTAATTATATTTAACCACCCTACATCATCCATAATATTTTCTAAAAATTTCTAAGCCTCCCGAAGCTATCATATATTCGAATCCTAATTAATTAGACCCGAACACCCCCTTTACCTCTATTCCAAGCTTTAACAATTTGTTCTTGGTGTCGGTTACGTCCTCCGGTTACTTGATTCGTTGTTCCTCTTTCGAATTCAATGCCCACTTCATCGATCGCTCGCCCAACGCTCGTTCCGGTACCTACGGTTACTAAAACATCAAACCGGTTAGCACATTGTCTTCCTCACACCTCTAAACTCACAATCTTAGCTTCCAAAGCAATTAAAACTCAGAATCAACACCCCCATTATCCATGCAAATTCAGTTTCAAAGAGGAGGAAGAGAAGGAGAAGAAGAATATGCAATTGAAGGTTCCAAATTACTTACCTTAGCCTCCAATCGTTCAAAACCACCAAGGATCAAAGCTTTCCCTAAGTCTTAAGCCAAATCAGGTGAAGGAGAGAAGAAAATGGAAGAAGAGAGCTTGCGGGTTTATGTTTACATGACCCTGTTTTAAAACAGGTCACGATGCTGACGCTACGTGCCAGCTCATTAATTCGCACCTGACGCTACGCGTCCCAGCCACGCTATGCGTCAGGGTCCTGATTCTATTTTCTTGAAATTTCCATTTTAAATTCTTTTTTCTTTCAAGCATACCTTCTTTGAGCCATATATTATTTCAAAATCCTATTTCTCTTAGTTCCAACTTAATTTAATATTTAATTTTACTTTCCCAATTTTAATTTATCAGGGATGTTACAGATCACCCAACCCTTGGTTATTTAGGTAGGAAATATAACACCCCTGGTTTTCTGTACTCGAATCCCGATGTAATCGTCATAATTAATAAAAATACGGATAAATTTTTTGCGTTTGAAAATATTTCCAAGACACCACCATGATCACATCAAGACCCAAATCACAGAAAACCAAAGAGTGAGATTAACTAACCTATAACTCGATTGATGAATAGTTTGCCCATAACGGTATACAAAAATAATAGAGTATACAACAGAAGAATGTGTATATCGGGCACACGCCTAGTCCCATATATGACGATATGAGAAAAGGCTCGACAAAGCATGCAATGGCATATCATAAACCTAATAGACATCCATCATTATTTTACATAATTATATAGGCATGCAATGCCCAAGATATAACTATATATATATATATATACACATACATTCGGGAGTCTTCTCCCGACTATCTCAATCATCAATGAACATCGCTCAATTTCAATTCTTCTAATACACATCAAATCATCTCTTACATTCTACATATATATATTCATCATCTACAAATTCAAAGGATTATCTTATACATACCCAAAATCTCTAAAACATCTATATTCCCATAAACAATTCATTCATTACATAGAACTCATAAATGATGCCGGCCAAGGCACTTCCTCTACCACTATTTACCTTCACCAAAGCTTTAATTAAAAATCTGAACTCATCCCATGGCAACCTGCATCACAAGGCTAAAAAGGAGACCACATGGGAGAGTGAGTTATACATTCAAAATGATGAATAATATATATATTGTGATCATGTGTATATGCATACAAACATCATGTGTGCTTTGCTATAAATCATAAAATTAGCATTCATTTATCATCTCATTATTATAATAGGCATACAAGCCTCATGAATCGCAATTCATATCATAAATAAGCACAACATATACACAATCACATACATCATCTCTTTGCCACTTATCAACAAGGGCACTCATAATCATTATCATCATTAATTCATTAAGGTATCACTCAAATACCTCCTCGCAAGGGGTTTCTCAACACTCGTGGTCATCCCATCTCAAATGCCATGCTCTTATGGCTAATGCACATGTCAACTGTTTAATGCATATGCAACGGATCCGATTTCATATCACGGGTGATCGCAACCACCATAATCAATCATTCATAATCATTGGTTTCCCGCCTCGCAAGGGGTACTCCCTATAGCAGCCTCGCAAGGTGCTTCTCGTGATCGCAACCACGTTCAACAATTCACATAGGTTTCCCGCCTCGCAAGGGGTACTCCCGCCTCATGATCGCAACCATGGGCTTCATAGGTGCTCGCAAGCCCTTTATCATATCAAATACCAAGTGATCGTAACCACTGGCTCATCATCATACAATAGTCCATGCAGGGCCTTTCACATTTCACAACCAGGTGATCGCAACCCCCGGCACAATATCATATCATCATCACATTGGTTTCCCGCCTCGCAAGGGGTACTCCCTTCATAGAATCCCGCAGGATCTTTCATCACTGTGATCGCAACCACAAAGTATCAATGCTATGCCATGCCATGAATGCAATGCAATAATGCATATGCTCAACAACAACCTCGCAAGGATATCTCACCCTCTCAATTAGGGGTATATTGTATATTTTAGTTTTATCATCAATGGCATACAAACATTCACAAGGCCCCTCAAGGCATAACATACATATAATAGGCACTTTAATGGCCACAACATCATTCATGACAATCCACACATGGATATCGAAAGCATAGCAACCAATCATAGTATTTATCCATACATAAAATTATTCGAAGCATATTCATCATTCCACATAAGGTAATCACATTTATGCCCAACACAATCATGTTCTTAGACATGCATTTCATAACTCATCATCAAGCCCTTAACATTGCTTTGGCATGATCATCCTTGGTGGTTAAGATTTTATGTTTTTCATTATATGTATTATGGGCATAATCAAGTCATCTCAAGATTTTAATCATTATCCAACACCACCATTTCATTGTCTTAAATATATATCCCTTTACATCCCCTTAAGCATCATACAATATAAGGGGAGAAGGCCCCAAGCCATCAGAACCAAGAAAAGAAGGGAAAATTCCATCAGGGGGGTCACTCGCTCAAGCGAGGCCCATATTCGCTTGAGCGAGACAGCCCATCTTGCTTGAGCGTCTCAGCTCGCTTGAGCGAAACCATTCCAGTAAGCATTTCCAGGTACATTCGCTTGAGCGAGGCTCCCTTCAACTAGCCACTCGCTTGGGCGAAATTGCTCCAGTAAGGAATCCTACACTCACTCGCTTGAGCGAGGTATCCACACGCTTAAGCAAAATCCGACCAACGGTCGTCCTTCCCATCACTCGGTTTTGCATTCGGGGAAGTTATTCCAGAACCGATTCCTCTCATTCGGTCCCTCACTCGGCAATTTACATTAAAACCGACTTATCACTCGATCGATCATTCACTCGGTAATTCACCCTCACACTGACTCATCTTGCTTGGTTTTCTACTCGGCAAAATTAATCAAAGCCGACTTGTCTCTCACTTGGCCTTTCACTCGGCAATATATTCCAAATCCGAGTCATCTCTCGATCAGTCTTTCACTCGGCAACTTCACTCCAAGTCCGAGTCATCTCAATCAATTTTTCACTCGGCAACTACTCTACAACCGACTCATCACTCGATCGGTCCTTGATGACTAATATTTTTACCCTTAATTACTTACTCTGTTTGTCTGTTTTATTTACTGTTAAATCCTAATAAATGTGTTTTAGCGTAAATTGTCAGTAATCTCCATTTGTAATTTTTATTTCACTATTTGTTAGTAATCATTGTTTTCTTATTTTTACTATTACTATTGAGTGTTGAATTTTGTGATTTATGTTTTCTTTTACTGTTACTATTTATTAGTGATTGCTGTTTTTAATTTCTACTGTTTTTGTTTAGTTTGTGTTAATTAGTATGTTTAAAATAAATTAAGCTTTCATCCTAAAATAAAATCTATTGAATTAACTAAGTTTAATTTGATTTTATTTTATTTTACAGGTTATCTAATTATTGGAAGCTTCATGATTATTTTGCAAATAAATTACCCTCCTCCAAGTACAAATTCACATTAATTACTTTTTCTTGACAAGTATATTAATGTGAAATTGTTTTAGCTTTATCAATGCTTAAAAAAAATGAACAAAATAAACTCCATTCAGCCATGGGTCCACATGAAAGCTGCTGCAAAACAGCAATAAAATAGACAAAAACAGCAGAGAATTTCGTACAGCAACAGCAAGGAATTTTGACAGCAACAGCAAGGAATTTTGACAGCAACAGCAAGGAATTTTGACAGCAACAGCAGTAAAAATAGAACAGCAAAACAACAAAAATGCAAACAGAATTCTGGACAGCATCAAGAAGGATCCATGTTCCAATTATTTAAAGCAAACAAATGCATTTTGACAAGCTTTTCATGTCACTAATAAAGCAAGGGTCCCATTTGACAAAAATTCTTGACTTTTCCAAGCTTCCCAACGTGAAGTGCATGGGCTGAATGTGGAATTGGCAAAGCTTTGTCCACTTTGTTTTATGAATAAAATAATGCAATCTTCTCCTACTTGCTATGTGAAATATACAAAGCTGAATGTGTCCTAGTGCAGCCCCATGATTCCAACGTCAAAGCTGAATGGTTCAAAGGCAAAGTGTTGAATTTTCAAAAAGCAAAATTGGACCTACAAGCCAAGAAATTAATTAATTAAGCTATCACTCAATGCTTCCAACGTAAAAGCTGCAGAAACAGAGGAAAAGTGGACAGCAATTCACGTTGATTGCTGCTGCTCTTGGACAGCAATTGAACAAAATAAAATTAGCATCATTCTAAGGCAATTCACGTGAATAATGCTGGCTGGTTGGCAATGAGAATTTTAACAACAAAACAACAAAGAAAATGGGACAGCAAGACAACAAGCTAACGTGAAGGATGATACTAAGTCATGGGCTCCCATTTTTGCCAACGAAAAATCAAGAGACAAAGTGGAAAAATAAGCTGGACAGATTGGAAGGAAATAAAAATAAAAACCAGCTGAAACTACTATAAATATGGGACAGCAGCAGTTCAGAGCGGAGAGGGAAGCAGAGGAATTTCTGGAGCAGAGAAGCAGTGGACAGCAGTAGGAGAACGGAGGAAGAATTCGGGAGAACTTCATTCCGGGTTCGGTTTTTATCTTGTTTTAATTATGGAGGGCTAAAACCCTTAGATTGATTTTCTTGGAGATTAATGTAATATTATTTTTGAGGTTTTGAATTTCAATACATTTCCTTGTTGTTAGACTCTTCATAATTCTAGCTCGATTATTTAGTGTCTATTCAGTTTAATTAAATTGTATGCTTAATCAATTTAATTAGACAGTTAGAATTAAATAAGAAAAAATTATATTAAGATAGATTAAGAAATATACATGCTTAATGAATGTTTCAAAATCAATCTTGATAATTGTGGTTTGCTTAATTCCATAACGTTGAAGTTAGATTATGTATGTAGGCGATGTTCTATGTATGTTCAATAATTCCTAGAAATTAAAATCTTGACTCCTTTTGCTTAATTAGGATGCTTGATTAAAATATTCATTTTTAATTAAATGAAAGTAAAGGAATTACGAATTAAAAGACGCTTAGTTGATTAATTCAAATTGTACTAAGAGAATTAACAGTAAGGAAATTGTATAGAAATCTTTTCAAATCCAAGGATAAAATAAGTTGCATTACTCCAAGAAAATCAATCGCTTGTTAGTTATTTGTTTTACATTTATTTTGTATTCGTATATTCTGTTTTAAATTTATTGTGACAACCAAAACTTAAACAAACCCCCCATTGTATGCTTGTTGAACTTTTATCTGTAAGAAATAAATTTTGTTTGTTAAATTTTAGTTTGTTAAAATTAGTTTAAGACTAGATTTTCCTAAATTTTAGTGTTGATCCTTGAGAGAACGACCTAGGTTGACACCCTAGTACTACATTAATTAGTTTTAATGTACTAATTTGATGGGGCCACGACAGCCGACGTCAAATTTTGGCGCCGCCGCCGGGGATCAACGATCTTTAGGAAAATTGTTGTTTTAAATTAATTTTGTATAATAATTTTTAAAAAAAAAAATTTAATTAAAAAAATTTTATTTTGTTTGTTTGTTTGTTTTATTTTATTTCTTTCGCATGATTTAGGATTTTTATGATATATTGCTCATTATCATGAAATATCTTGTTGTATGCTATGTATGACTAGAAGGACTTTTGGGCATTTATATTCATTTGATCCTGAAATTGATAGAACTTTTCATAGATTAATTAGAGAAGCTAGATTTAATAATAATTTTGTTGATATTGATAGTGATAGTATTTCATCTGAATCTGTTGAAAATAATTCTGAAAATTTTTCTAATATGGCTGGACCTCGTGAGAGAACTCTTAGAGAACTAGCTGCACCTGAATTCACATACGAAAGTTTGTGTATTCAATATCCTGATGAGGATGTCCCTTTTATTCTTAAGACCGGACTTATACATTTGTTGCCTAAGTTTCATGGTCTTGCGGGTGAAGATCCGCACAAACACCTCAAAGAATTCCACATTGTGTGTTCCACAATGAAACCCCAAAACGTTCAAGAAGACCACGTCTATCTTAAAGCGTTTCCTCATTCTTTAGAAGGTGTTGCTAAGGATTGGCTCTATTACCTTGCTCCAAGATCAATCACAAGTTGGAATGACTTAAAGAAAATGTTCTTAGAAAAATTCTTTCCTGCCTCTAGAACAACTGCAATCCGTAAGGATATATCTGGCATTAGGCAATTCTCTGGAGAAAGTCTTTATGAGTATTGGGAGAGATTTAAAAAACTCTGTGCAAGTTGCCCTCACCACCAAATTTCTGAACAACTTCTTCTTCAGTACTTCTATGAAGGTCTGCACCACGTTGATCGCAACATGATTGATGCGGCAAGTGGAGGAGCTTTAGGAGATATGACTGCTGCTGAAGCAAGAAATTTGATTGAGAAGATGGCATCCAACTCTCAACAATTTGGTATGAGAAATGATTCTTTCAAACCCATGTTTGATTCCAATTCTAGTTTATCTGGAATTAAATTGGAGAGCAAACTTGATGCTCTCACCACTCTGGTCACACAATTAGCAGTAAATCAAAAATCCATGACTGCTAAAGTGTGTGGCATCTGTACTTCACAAGAGCACCCCACTGATTGTTGTCCTTCTCTACAAGAAAAGGATAATAATAATCCCCAAGCCTATGCAGCCAATATCTACCATGATAGACCTCCACCACAACAGCAACAAAACCATGACCTTTCCACCAACAGATACAATCCAGGTTGGAGGAACCATCCAAATTTGAGATGGGGCAACCAACAACAAAATCCCCAACCCCCATTTCAAAACAATGCACCAACCTTTCAAAGACCTACACCTCAACCATCCACAAGTGGCCCTTCTTTGGAGGATCTGGTGAAACAAATGGCTGCACAGAACTTGGAATATCAACAGAGGAATGATGCCACCATCCAGAGTTTAAGCAACCAAATTGGGCAACTAGCTTCATCATTAAGCCAGCTACAATCTCAAAACTCTGATAAGTTACCATCTCAACCAGCTGCGAATCCAAGAAATTTGAGCGCAATTCAGTTAAGATCAGGTAAGAACCTTGAAGTACCCATACCCAAGGAACCTGAGAAACAAACAGATGTGCCCACAACAGTTGAGAATGATGTACCCTCTTCAAGCAAATCTGAGATGCAATCACCTCAAATCCCACCTCATATCCCTCTTTCCTTCCCACCCAAAGCAATTCCAAGCAAGAAGATGGAAGAAGTTGATAAAGAAATCTTGGATACTTTTCGGAAAGTAGAAGTGAATATACCTCTTCTTGATGCAATCAAGCAAATTCCCAAGTATGCCAAATTTCTGAAGGAGTTATGTACTCACAAGAGGAGACTAAAAGGGAATGAAAGAATAAGTATGGGAAGAAATGTATCTGCACTGCTTGGTAAGGAAGTTCCAAATATTCCTGAGAAATGCAAGGATCCAGGTACGTTTTCTATACCCTGCATCATAGGCAACAACAAATTTGAAAATTGCATGTTAGATTTAGGAGCTTCAATAAATGTTATGCCTATGTCTATTTTCAAATCTCTGTCTCTTGGAAATTTACAACCTACTGGTGTAGTGATTCAACTAGCCAATAGAAGTACTGCTTACCCTGCTGGAGTCATAGAGGATGTTTTGGTTCAGGTAGAACAACTTGTTTTCCCTGCTGACTTTTTCGTACTTGATATGGAAGAAGGTATGTCTCATATTCCTGTTCCTATCATTTTGGGAAGACCATTTTTGAAAACATCCCGAACCAAAATAGATGTTCATTCTGGAACTCTCTCTATGGAATTTGGTGACACAAGAGTTCAATTCAATATTCTTGATGCCATGAAATACCCAGCAGAAAATCATTCTATTTTCCAAATTGACATTATTGATGAACTAGTTTTTGAACATTTTTCTAATGTTGATTTGGAATGCATAGATGATTCAAACAAATGTTTTGCATGCAATGATTCTGGAAGTTGTGATATTTGTGCTGAGATTGATAAATACATAATTTCTGATTCAGAGTCTTTAGATATACCTGTTAACCATAAAGAGCTGAATGCAGGATTTCAAGAAAATTCTAACAAAATTCTTGAGGTGCAAGTAGCGGAATCAAAATCTACTTTGTTAGTTCCATCTGTTTTGCAGGCAATTAAGTTAGAATTGAAGCCTCTACCTGAGAACCTCAAGTATGTATACTTAGGGGATGATGAACAGCTCCCGGTGATAATTTCCACTTCTCTTGATGAAAATCAAGAAGAAAAATTGTTGCAGGTATTGAAAAGACACAAGAAGGCTATAGGATGGACATTGGCAGACATACCTGGAATTAGCCCATCTATGTGCATGCATAGGATATTTCTGGAGGAAAATACTAAAGCAGTAAGACAGCCCCAGAGGAGACTCAACCCTGTAATCCTTGATGTTGTTAAGAAGGAAATTACCAAGCTTTTACAAGCAGGAATCATTTATCCTATCTCTGACAGTGAATGGGTGAGTCCAATTCAAGTGGTTCCTAAGAAAACAGGGATCACAGTTGTGAAGAATGAGAAGAATGAGTTGATCCCAACTAGAGTGCAGAATAGTTGGAGAGTCTGTATTGATTACAGAAGACTTAACCAAGCAACCAAGAAGGACCATTTTCCTTTACCCTTCATTGACCAAATGCTTGAGCGTCTCGCAGGTAAGTCTCACTACTGTTTTCTTGATGGATTCTCTGGATATTTTCAGATTCACATTGCACCTGAGGATCAAGAAAAGACCACATTCACCTGTCCCTTTGGCACATTTGCTTATAGGAGAATGCCATTTGGCCTATGCAATGCTCCTGGAACTTTCCAAAGATGCATGATAAGTATTTTTCATGATTTCATTGAAAATTGCATAGAGGTGTTTATGGATGATTTTACTGTCTATGGATCTTCATTTAATGCATGCCTTGATAGTCTTGATAAAGTTTTAAACAGATGTATTGAAACTAACCTTGTCTTGAACTATGAAAAATGTCATTTTATGGTAAAACAAGGAATAGTTTTAGGGCATGTAATCTCTGAGAAAGGAATTGAGGTAGATCCTGCCAAGGTAGAAGTTATATCACATTTGCCTTACCCCTCTTGTGTTCGAGAGGTTCGTTCTTTTCTTGGTCATGCAGGTTTCTACAGAAGATTTATAAAGGATTTCAGCAAGAAGGCTAGGCCACTATCCAGTTTGCTTCAAAAGGATGTGGCATTTGAATTCAATGAAAAGTGTAAGGAGGCTTTTAATTGCCTCAAGCAAGCATTGACCACTACCCCAATAGTCCAAGCACCTGATTGGACAGCCCCATTTGAATTGATGTGTGATGCCTCTAATTATGCATTGGGAGCTGTCCTTGGTCAAAAGATTGACAAGCAACCTAGGGTCATCTACTATGCATCTAAAACTTTAGATGCTGCCCAGGTAAATTACACCACCACTGAAAAAGAACTCTTGGCCATTGTATTTGCATTAGATAAGTTCAGATCTTACCTACTCGGTTCCCGAGTAGTTGTCTTTACTGACCATGCAGCTCTGAAGTACTTGTTGAAGAAAGGTGAGTCCAAGCCAAGATTAATTCATTGGATGCTCTTGCTCCAAGAGTTTGACTTGGAAATTCGTGATAGAAGTGGAACACAAAACCTCGTGGCAGACCATTTAAGCAGAATTGAGAATACTCCTGATTCGGCACCTATTCAGGACCATTTTCCCGATGAACACCTCATGAGTATTTCTAACTCTTTTGATACACCTTGGTTTGCTAACATTGTAAATTATCTTGTTGCTTCTGTTTTTCCACCATATGCATCTAAAAATCAAATTTCAAAATTAAAAAGTGATGCAAAATATTATGTATGGGATGACCCATATTTGTGGAAGTTGTGTAATGATCAGGTGATTCAAAGATGTATTCCTGATCAAGAGATAGAATCAGTTCTTCGATTCTGTCATGCTTCACCAGTTGGTGGACATTTTGGTCCACAAAGAACAGCAAGGAAGGTGTTAGACTCTGGTTTATACTGGCCCACCATTTTTAAGGATGCATGGAGAATTTGTGACACCTGTGAGAAATACCAAAGAACTGGAAACGCTATCACATGGCGTCAACAGATGCCTCAGCAACCTATGTTGTTTTGTGAAGTGTTTGATGTTTGGGGCATTGATTTTATGGGTCCATTTCCTCCATCCTTTGGTTTTACTTACATTCTGTTAGCTGTAGATTATGTTTCTAAATGGGTGGAAGCTAAAGCCACCAGAACTAATGATGCTCGAGTTATTGTAGATTTTGTTAGATCTCAAATCTTTTGCAGGTTTGGCATTCCGAGAGCAATCATTAGTGATCAAGGAACACACTTCTGTAACAGGACCATGCAAGCTATGCTCAGGAAGTATGGGGTTGTTCATAGAGTCTCTACTCCATATCACCCCCAAACCAATGGACAAGCAGAAGTCTCTAACAGAGAAATCAAAAGAATCCTGGAGAAGATAGTACAGCCTAACAGAAAAGATTGGAGCAGGAAACTGGATGATGCTCTTTGGGCACATAGAACAGCTTTTAAGGCACCTATAGGAATGTCTCCCTATAGAATTGTTTTTGGTAAAGCATGTCATCTTCCAGTGGAGATTGAGCATCGTGCTTATTGGGCTGTAAAAGCTTGCAACTTAGCACTTGATCAAGCAGGTGAAGAAAGGAAATTACAACTGAATGAGCTTGATGAGATCCGTTTGGCAGCCTATGAAAATTCAAAATTCTACAAAGAGAAAACAAGGAAATTCCATGATAGCTCAATAGCTAGAAAGGAATTTACTGTCGGGCAGAAAGTGCTACTGTTTAATTCCCGGTTGAAACTGATGGCCGGAAAATTACGCTCTAAATGGGAAGGACCTTTTATTGTCACTAATGTATTTCCCCATGGAGCTGTTGAAATAAAAAGTGAGAACTCCAACAAAAGCTTCAAAGTTAATGGACAACGTTTGAAGCCATTTCATGAGAATCCTTCACTTGTAGATGTCACAATGGAGGAACATAATTTGGGGGAACCACTTCTTGATCCCCCTTGAGGGAGTTTTTCTTTCCCATCTTTTTACTTTTTCATTATATTGTCTATTTTGTATGCTCTGTCTTACATTGAGGACAATGTATGATTTAGGTGTGGGGGTGGGAATATCCTTGTATGTTGTTATGTTGTTGTGTGTTGTTTTCATTGTGTGAATTTGTGATTAATTTTATATGATTATTTTCAAAATATATATATATATATATATAAAAGAAGTAAAAATTTTTTTAAAAAAAAAAAAATTTGTGTGTGTTTTTGTTTTAAAAGGCATGTTTTATTGGAATTTTAAGATATGCATGAGTAACAGGTAATTTCTTTCATGTTTGATTGAGCTTAATGATATGTTATGATTTGAACTCAAGCAATTTTTGGTATGTTGAGAATGACATGATAATTGAGAGATGATCATATATGATGGAATTATACCTTGTGAGATTTTTGAGCCTTAAAAATTTTGATGGATCACTTTAAACCATCTTAATTCTTTCATGTGTGATTAATTCCTGAATGCTTACATCCTAATCTTTGTCTTGTTTCTTGATGATACTTGAAACTCATGTGAATGTATTTGAAATGATACAGGCATTTTGTTCAATTGAGCCACTAGCCATATAAGCCTACCATGAATAAATTATCCTTTGCTAGCCATTTTGAGCCTATTTAACCATTTCTTTGTTGCAGCTCAAATAAGCTATGGACGAAAAACCAAAAATATACCTACCTTAAGGAATATATTGGAGCTTTGGAATCAAGTCAAAAATAGGCATTCAAATAAGTCTGGGGGTGTACAAAAAGGAGTCGCAACTTTTGTTTCAAAGTGTTATGCAATCGCATAAAAAGAAAAAAAAAAGAAAAAGAAAATATTGATGAATAAATAAAATAATAAAATAAAATTTCTTGATGATTGCGACCAAATATGATACAATAAATGTTTTACCCTCACTGTTTGCCAGTTAAATTAATTGCTCTATCATTCTTTTTGGTATCTAAACTTATTTTCTAAATTTTACCACCCTAACCTTGGCCACATTACAACCTTGAAAAGCCCTGTTGATCTATACATGCATTTGTGTTGATTGTGGAATTGAGAAACTTGCCAAATTTTTGGACTGTCTGTTTTTCAGGAAATGTTTTGAGAGTATACACAAACCCAAAACACTTGAGAGTTGAGAGTATGTCTTATGAGGTTCTGTCACTTATGATTTTCCTTTTAGTTTGATTTAATTCTCACATGTCTAAGTGTTTGGATGATTTGTATACATATCATGATGCTCTGTATCTGCATGTTAAAAAACTCTTGTATCTCTGTATATTCTAAAACCCAATAATATGCATGCCAGTTTTGTATGTTTATTGTATTTCAATTTTAATGTTTTCAATAAAGTGTGAAACTTGTTTTTATTCTGATTTTGCCCAGGAGTGCAAAAGAGTAAGTGTAGGGGTATTTGATGACTAATATTTTTACCCTTAATTACTTACTCTGTTTGTCTGTTTTATTTACTGTTAAATCCTAATAAATGTGTTTTAGCGTAAATTGTCAGTAATCTCCATTTGTAATTTTTATTTCACTATTTGTTAGTAATCATTGTTTTCTTATTTTTACTATTACTATTGAGTGTTGAATTTTGTGATTTATGTTTTCTTTTACTGTTACTATTTATTAGTGATTGCTGTTTTTAATTTCTACTGTTTTTGTTTAGTTTGTGTTAATTAGTATGTTTAAAATAAATTAAGCTTTCATCCTAAAATAAAATCTATTGAATTAACTAAGTTTAATTTGATTTTATTTTATTTTACAGGTTATCTAATTATTGGAAGCTTCATGATTATTTTGCAAATAAATTACCCTCCTCCAAGTACAAATTCACATTAATTACTTTTTCTTGACAAGTATATTAATGTGAAATTGTTTTAGCTTTATCAATGCTTAAAAAAAATGAACAAAATAAACTCCATTCAGCCATGGGTCCACATGAAAGCTGCTGCAAAACAGCAATAAAATAGACAAAAACAGCAGAGAATTTCGTACAGCAACAGCAAGGAATTTTGACAGCAACAACAAGGAATTTTGACAGCAACAGCAAGGAATTTTGACAGCAACAGCAGTAAAAATAGAACAGCAAAACAACAAAAATGCAAACAGAATTCTGGACAGCATCAAGAAGGATCCATGTTCCAATTATTTAAAGCAAACAAATGCATTTTGACAAGCTTTTCATGTCACTAATAAAGCAAGGGTCCCATTTGACAAAAATTCTTGACTTTTCCAAGCTTCCCAACGTGAAGTGCATGGGCTGAATGTGGAATTGGCAAAGCTTTGTCCACTTTGTTTTATGAATAAAATAATGCAATCTTCTCCTACTTGCTATGTGAAATATACAAAGCTGAATGTGTCCTAGTGCAGCCCCATGATTCCAACGTCAAAGCTGAATGGTTCAAAGGCAAAGTGTTGAATTTTCAAAAAGCAAAATTGGACCTACAAGCCAAGAAATTAATTAATTAAGCTATCACTCAATGCTTCCAACGTAAAAGCTGCAGAAACAGAGGAAAAGTGGACAGCAATTCACGTTGATTGCTGCTGCTCTTGGACAGCAATTGAACAAAATAAAATTAGCATCATTCTAAGGCAATTCACGTGAATAATGCTGGCTGGTTGGCAATGAGAATTTTAACAACAAAACAACAAAGAAAATGGGACAGCAAGACAACAAGCTAACGTGAAGGATGATACTAAGTCATGGGCTCCCATTTTTGCCAACGAAAAATCAAGAGACAAAGTGGAAAAATAAGCTGGACAGATTGGAAGGAAATAAAAATAAAAACCAGCTGAAACTACTATAAATATGGGACAGCAGCAGTTCAGAGCGGAGAGGGAAGCAGAGGAATTTCTGGAGCAGAGAAGCAGTGGACAGCAGTAGGAGAACGGAGGAAGAATTCGGGAGAACTTCATTCCGGGTTCGGTTTTTATCTTGTTTTAATTATGGAGGGCAAAAACCCTTAGATTGATTTTCTTGGAGATTAATGTAATATTATTTTTGAGGTTTTGAATTTCAATACATTTCCTTGTTGTTAGACTCTTCATAATTCTAGCTCGATTATTTAGTGTCTATTCGGTTTAATTAAATTGTATGCTTAATCAATTTAATTAGACAGTTAGAATTAAATAAGAAAAAATTATATTAAGATAGATTAAGAAATATACATGCTTAATGAATGTTTCAAAATCAATCTTGATAATTGTGGTTTGCTTAATTCCATAACGTTGAAGTTAGATTATGTATGTAGGCGATGTTCTATGTATGTTCAATAATTCCTAGAAATTAAAATCTTGACTCCTTTTGCTTAATTAGGATGCTTGATTAAAATATTCATTTTTAATTAAATGAAAGTAAAGGAATTACGAATTAAAAGACGCTTAGTTGATTAATTCAAATTGTACTAAGAGAATTAACAGTAAGGAAATTGTATAGAAATCTTTTCAAATCCAAGGATAAAATAAGTTGCATTACTCCAAGAAAATCAATCACTTGTTAGTTATTTGTTTTACATTTATTTTGTATTCGTATATTCTGTTTTAAATTTATTGTGACAACCAAAACTTAAACAAACCCCCCATTGTATGCTTGTTGAACTTTTATCTGTAAGAAATAAATTTTGTTTGTTAAATTTTAGTTTGTTAAAATTAGTTTAAGACTAGATTTTCCTAAATTTTAGTGTTGATCCTTGAGAGAACGACCTAGGTTGACACCCTAGTACTACATTAATTAGTTTTAATGTACTAATTTGATGGGGCCACGACAGCCGACGTCAGTCCTCACTCGGTTAAATCATTCCAGACCGACCCCACACTCGCTTGGTCTTTCACTCGGCTAAACAATTCCAAGACCGACCATCACTCGATCGGTTTTCCACTCGGTAAACTTATTACAAAGCTGACTCCCTTTCTTTTTAACACGAGTAAAGTTATTCCAGAATACTTCTGGACAAACACACCATGTATCCCCTATCGGTGCCATCCCCACTCGGAATTACACACACAGAGGGACTCCACTCGAAACGAGTTACTTTGAACTCGGAAATTTCCACTCGGAACTCCACTACCCGGGGTATCATATTGGGAGATCCTTCACTCGGAATTATACGCACTTCCTCACTCGGACATAGCCCACTCGGAATTTCACTCAAAAATTCACTACATCATAGAATTATTTTCTAAGGTTCCCACTCAAGTGGAATTTCGTCCAGAGTCCCACTTACTCACCATACACTCGTCACACTCGGTCAAACATAACGATACCAGTCATATACTTGAGTGAGCACCATCCCAGCATCAGACTTCACACTTTCGCTCAAGCCACTCACACACACTTGGGCGAAAAATGTCCAGTGACCATTTCCTCACTAGCTCGCTCAAGCGTGGCCATGCCCGCTTGAGTGAGATTCATCCAGTAACTCCCCTGATTGCATAATATGCAGCTCGCTTGAGCAGAAACCTCACCCGCCTGGGCGAAATTGGTCCAGAGACCATTATACCAATACAGGGAATTCTCGCCTGAGCGAGATCCCTTCTCTCTTGAGCGAGAATATCAGGATATGCGCAAGAAACATAAAAAACTCACAACCAACCATACCAAAACTTATACCAGCCAAAATCCATCAAGTCTAATATAGCAATTTCTTCACCCTAGGCATTTAAAACCTATCCCAGACCTTTACACTCATTAACATTCAATTCAATCTATCAATCATGTCAAATTCAAACTTGTCATCATCTTATATGAATATACATTTTCATATCAATTCAACACATAATTCTCACACATCATCCTCTTTAATCATCAACTTGCCATTTCAATTAATTCAATACATATACATGGCAAGGCAAGCATGAGTATTCATCACATACAACAATCACTCTCAATTTACTCATGCAATTTGAATGTAAACTCCTCTCCTACCTTGAGGGAAGAGCCGAAACGATTCCAATGCTCCGAATGCTCCATTGCATCACCCGGAATACAATCTACATACTATATGCAAGTATATTCACGAAATTAATAACCATCATAATTCTAAACACTTGCTAGCTTATCATAAAGCTCAACCCCAAGTCCTAGACTTGCTAAACACCAACATATGCAATTGTGTTAGGCTTCGGGAATTCCTTTCCCAAAGCCAAGATCCTCTAGATCATAAAAGGCCAACTAAACCCAACAACATCACCATCACATTGTTACTCAATATTCAACTTAGCTCTCATATCCTTCAATAACCACAATGGTTTAGAACCTCATCAAGTCATAATCTTTTCACACCAATCCCTCACATTCCACATTCATAACAACATTCATCACTAAATATCACCTATTAACATTTAATTCAACCTTTCAAGCTGTATTATATCCTTTTCCCTAAATTCTTAAGGCTAGGGTTTTCATCAAAACCCAACAACATTTACCCATGCTCATTAATCACCACCAATGGCCATTTTTCATCATTAATATCACTCTCCAATATCATTAAACCTACATTCTACTCACATTTCACACTTTCCCTAATTTATTAAAGTTAGGGTTTCACTAAAAACCCAACAACACTCATTAATACCCATTTATTTCACATCACCTTCCAACATTAATCTTAAGTACCTCATTAAATGCTTATAAAGGCACACATTTAAGCCTCCCCACCTTAGGGTTTTCCACATTAATGCTCTCCCAACAACCTATATGCCATAAATACTCCCTCAAGCCATAAAACTCATAATAATGATATTAACTTCATCAAAGATGGTGAGAAGAGCTTACCTCACCATAAAACAAAAATAGAGTCAAGGAAGGGAGAGAGGGAGCACAAAATAGAGTGGGAGAAGGAGAGCTCCATACCACCATCATTGTCTCCTTTAAGCTTGAAGCAACCAAAATGGAAGAAAGAGGAAGAGTACACCACATTTGGATTTCTTTGGAGAATGGAAGAAGGAGAAAGAGAAGAGGAGAAGAGATGAAGAAGACGAATAAGGAGGAGGAGAAGTAACGTGAAGCATAAGAGAGGTAGAAGGGTTTATGTTTTAATATTTTGCTTCACATTAAAATTTCACCGTTTTACAATAAACAGGCTCTCAGTTCGGGCTCAATACTAATCCCAAAAATTATTCCGAATATAGATTCGGATTCCTAATAATATTCTTAACATCCCTGACCAATGGCATCTCAATCGGAGATACTTGGTCTGACACCCATATTCTATTCGGGTATAATTTTAACTCCTTAAATCTGAGTAAATCATAAATATCCATAATAAATCCCAATTTAATCATTCCCATACTTTTGGGACACAAATAACTCACATACAATTATTTATTATTTATTCTCATCAATTATTTATTTTTATAAAATTCGGGATGTTACAATCCACCCCACCTAAAAAGAATTTCGTCCTCGAAATTCAACATTGATATACATATCACAAGGCCATACCTCAGGCCACACGCCAACAAGGTTCAACGACACCATAAAATAACATTGGACTTCCCAAAGTCCATCAAGACATGTTCATCATAACTTCATCATTTTTAACATAAAATGTCCACATCAAGTGTGTCATATATCATCAATTAGAACTCACCCAACAGAGCTCACATGTTCATACTCAGTATGACCAGATAGGTTCAATACATTCACCATAAGCAGTTACAATCCCTACACCTGCCCGGCTTATGTGTTGCTGCATCCGACATACAGGAAGGCGTCCCAATCCCGTAGTGGTTACCACAAACACATAAAGTCGGCGCATGAGTGCATGTTGCCACAATGCCCATGGCATGTAAGACCATATCGGGACCAGTACTTTGTATTCACATTGCTTATATCGGTCCCACATATTCAAGCGATACCAGTCCATATAAGACTTGGTGACAATCCTCACCAGTCCACAACTAACATACTCGTATCCGATCGTCATTCTACAACTAAATTGGCATCCATCATGCCATATCAATCGTCAAATCTTAATTAATTGCACCATCAATCGGTGTACCAATCATATATTTTCAATCATCACAAAGTAAATACCCCATCCTTGGGTTTTATCCATCTAATACCATGGTCAAATAGCCTAAAATTCTTGTCTCACTTACATATTTGTTGGCTATAAGTCAATTCGAGCCTTAAAAGATTTACCAAACTCTTATCAAGTAGGCTACTTAATCGTATAATAAGCTTCCACATTAGGCATTCTCCTCACAGATCATAACTAAAGTCCATGAATTGGACCTACACCTCATATGGTACAACATCACTATGTTATTTCTACCATCAATATAGCACCCTTCAAATAAATTAGGGGCAATGACATGGTCAAATTTCTATTCACTGATTCTCAATCACTCATGTCATTTCTAAATCATATCGTCATCCGTAATTATTCTAATGATCATAATCTTTAAGGCACATAATTTAGTCCAAGGTCACTTTGTAAAATCTTATACCATAATCAATACCAATCATACCCCAAATTCAACTTTGTTATTCATCAATCATCAGGGGTTACATTCATCATTCGTATTCCATTACATATCAGCTCTAGCTTCAACAACGCATTTCACAATTAATTTCGTTATGGCTCAACCATTCACAAGGTTCGATCGATCAATAGACTTAGAAAGTCAAAGGGTTACCTAGTACCCGATGTGGAGTTCTCATATACCACACAACATCATTAGATGTGGCTCACAAAACAACATAGAGCCTAGACTGCCATAGGGTCCAATTAAATTAATCATCCACAACAATTGATCATACAAGATCATGCCAATCAATGGGGTCACCACACCTAGTGGCTTACATCAAATCAATCATCCACTCGGTTTTCACAAATCAAAACCGAGACACAACCCCAATCTAATACGTATCCAATTTCATACTTAATCACTTATCACATATTCAGTCTCCCTATTTAAGGAGATATAATAATCCCTTATATCATATAGCATATAGGGTTCTTGTGCCAAAGGATATAAAATCCATCCTTCACAAATGGCACAACCAATCATTTAAATTCCAACATACCCATACTAGGGAATTATTCAATATCATCCATCTAATCAACTCAAGCATATGAGTTCTATTTTCATTTAACAAGCACTCCTTGGCTAGACGCCATAGGCATAATGCATATAAGAGACCTAACCAACAATTTATATTCAAGGTGCATACGTACATCAAGGTCTTAACATATATGGTTTACCACCATATCAATTTCTTTCTCAATATTCTCTATCCATGATCAACACATGGCATAAAATCATCATCATATCAATTCATATCTCATATTTCATATTCATCAACTCTAATATTTCATTTCCATGATCACATTTAATCATGGATCCATCATCAATTCAATTTGCATTTCATATCAACATCAATGCACAATAACAGTATATTCGTCATTTGAAGGTAATAGGGTAAGGAACTTGGCCGATCTTACACAATAAATACATCCATCATATATTGAGGAAATTCATTCACTCATATTCAATCTCATAATTCATTCATGATTATCAATGAGCAAGTAGGCTCCACAAGTTCATCATACAACCCCAATGAAAAAAAAGTATACTCTCAATAAACAACAACCACGTCTTATGAATCACAATCTCATAAAAGTCCTCATTGAGCATCAATCCCAACTTGATTCTAATGATTTACAATAATTCATCACTATGCAATTATGCCCTCATAATCGATCCACAATTTTTAGTCAACTAATCATTCACAATTCTACATAGGGCAATCAATACCTCAACATATCATCATTCTCTAAATATTTATCATTCTTACTCCATACAAAACAACCATATTCCATTAATCACCAAAAGGTTTCAACATTGAGCTATCGAGCTCCAAACATCTTGTCATATCAATTCAATGCAGAGCAACTGTGCTCCGATAATAACCAATAACTATAATTTAGAGCAAAATATGCTCTGATACCACCTTTATAACACCCCTGGTTTTCTGTACTCGAATCCCGATGTAATCGTCATAATTAATAAAAATGCGGATAAATTTTTCACGTTTGAAAATATTTCCAAGACACCATCATGATCACATCAAGACCCAAATCACAGAAAACCAAAGAGTGAGATTAACTAACCTATAACTGGATCGATAAATAGTTTGCCCATAACGGTATACAAAAATAATAGAGTATACAGCGGAAGAATGTGTATACCGGGCACACGCCTAGTCCCATATATGACGATATAAGAAAAGGCTCGGCAAAGCATGCAATGGTATATCATAAGCCTACACCCATCATCATTTTACATAATTACATAGGCATGCAATGCCTAAGATATAACTATATATATATACACATACATTCGGGAGTCTTCTCCCGACTATCTCAATCATCAATGAACATCGCTCAATTTCAATTCTTCTAATACACATCAAATCATCTCTTACATTCTACATATATATATTCATCATCTATAAATTCAAAGGATTATCTTATACATACCCAAAATCTCTAAAACATCTATATTCTCATAAACAATTCATTCATTACATAGAACTCATAAATGATGCCGGCCAAGGCACTTCCTCTACCACTATTTACCTTCACCAAAGCTTTAATTAAAAATCCGAACTCATCCCATAGCAACCTGCATCACAAGGCTAAAAAGGAGACCATATGGGAGAGTGAGTTATACATTCAAAATGACAAATAATATATATATTGTGATCATGTGTATATGCATACAAACATCATGTGTGCTTTGCTATAAATCATAAAATTAGCATTCATTTATCATCTCATTATTATAATAGGCATACAAGCCTCATGAATCACAATTCATATCATAAATAAGCACAACATATACACAATCACATACATAATCTCTTTGCCACTTATCAACAAGGGCACTCATAATCATTATTCATTAAGGTTTCACTCAAATACCTCCTCGTAAGGGGTTTCTCAACACTCGTGGTCATCCCATTTCAAATGCCATGCTCTTATGGCTAATGCACATGTCAACTGTTTAATGCATATGCAACGGATCCGATTTCATATCACGGGTGATCGCAACCACCATAATCAATCATTCATGATCATTGGTTTCCCGCCTCGTAAAGGGTACTCCCTATAGCAGCCTCGCAAGGTGCTTCTCGTGATCGCAACCACGTTCAACAATTCACATAGGTTTCCCGCCTCGCAAGGGGTACTCCCGCCTCATGATCGCAACCATGGGCATCATAGGTGCTCGCAAGCCCTTTATCATATCAAATACCAAGTGATCGCAACCACTAGCTCATCATCATACAATGGTCCCCGCAGGGCCTTTCACATTTCACAACTAGGTGATCGCAACCCCCGGCACAATATCATATCATCATCATATTGGTTTCCCGCCTCGCAAGGGGTACTCCCTTCATAGAATCCTGCAGGATCTTTCATCACTGTGATCGCAACCACAAAGTATCAATGCTATGCCATGCCATGAATGCAATGCAATAATGCATATGCTCAACAACAACCTCGCAAGGATATCTCACCCTCTCAATTAGGGGTATATTATATATTTTAGTTTTATCATCAATTGCATACAAACATTCACAAGGCCCCTCAAGGCATAACATGCATATAATAGGCACTTCAATGGCCACAACATCATTCATGACAATCCATACATGGATATCAAAAGCATAGCAACCAATCATAGTATTTATCCATACATAAAATTATTCGAAGCATATTCATCATTCCACATAAGGTAATCACATTTATGCCCAACACAATCATGTTCTTAGACATGCATTTCATAACTCATCATCAAGCCCTTAACATTGCTTTCGCATGATGATCCTTGGTGGTTAAGATTTTATGTTTTTCATTATATGTATTATAGGCATAATCAAGTCATCTCAAGATTTTAATCATTATCCAACACCACCATTTTATTGTCTTAAATATATATCCCTTTACATCCCCTCAAGCATCATACAATATAAGTGGAGAAGGCCCCAAGCCATCAGAACCAAGAAAAGAAGGGAAAATTCCATCAGGGGGGTCACTCGCTCAAGCGAGGCCCACATTCGCTTGAGCGAGACAGCCCATCTCGCTTGAGCGTCTCAGTTCGCTTGAGCGAAACCATTCCAGTAAGCATTTCCAGGTACATTCGCTCGAGCGAGGCTCCCTTCAACTAGCCACTCGCTCGGGCGAAATTGCTCCAGTAAGGAATCCTACACTCACTCGCTTGAGCGAGGTATCCACACGCTTAAGCGAAATCCGACCAAAGGTCGTCCTTCCCATCACTCGGTTTTGCATTCGGGGAAGTTATTCCAGAACCGATTCCTCTCATTCGGTCCCTCCCTCGGCAATTTACATTAAAACCGACTTATCACTTGATCGATCATTCACTCGGTAATTCACCCTCACACCGACTCATCTTGCTTGGTTTTCTACTCGGCAAAATTAATCAAAGCCGACTCGTCTCTCACTTGGCCTTTCACTCGGCAATATATTCCAAATCTGAGTCATCTCTCAATCAGTCTTTCACTCGGCAACTTCACTCCAAGTCCGAGTCATCTCAATCAGTTTTTCACTCGGCAACTACTCTACAACTGACTCATCACTCGATCGGTCCTCACTCGGTTAAATCATTCCAGACCAACCCCACACTCGCTCGGTCTTTCACTCGGCTAAACAATTCCAAGACCGACCATCACTCGATCAGTTTTCCACTCGGTAAACTTATTACAAAGCCGACTCCCTTTCTTTTTCACACGAGTGAAGTTATTCCAGAATACTTCTGGATAAACACACCATGTATCCCCAATCGGTGCCATCCCCACTCGGAATTACACACACAGAGAGACTCCACTCGAAACAAGTTACTTTGAACTCGGAAATTTCCACTCGGAACTCCACTATCCGGGGTATCATATTGGGAGACCCTTCACTCGGAATTATATGCACTTCCTCACTCGGACATAGCCCACTCGGAATTTTACTCGAAAATTCACTACATCATAGAATTATTTTCTAAGGTTCCCACTCAAGTGGAATTTCGTCCAGAGTCCCACTTACTCACCATACACTCGTCACACTCGATCAAACATAACGATACCAGTCACACACTTGAGTGATCACCATCCCAGCATCAGACTTCACACTTTCGCTCAAGCCACTCACACACGCTTGGGCAAAAAATGTCCAGTGACCATTTCTTCACTAGCTGGCTCAAGCGCGGCCATGCCCACTTGAGCGAGATTCGTCCAGTAACTCCTCTGATTGCATAATATGCAGCTCGCTTGAGCGGAAACCTCACCCGCCTGGGCGAAATTGGTCCAGAGACCATTATACCAATACAGGGGATTCTCGCCTGAGCGAGATCCCTTCTCGCTTGAGCGAGAATATCAGGATATGCGCAAGAAATATAAGAAACTCACAACCAACCATACCAAAACTTATACCAGCCAAAATCCATCAAGTCTAATATAGCAATTGCTTCTCACTAGGCATTTAAAACCTATCCCAGACCTTTACACTCATTAATATTCAATTCAATCTATCAATCATGTCAAATTCAAACTTGTCATCATCTTATATGAATATACATTTTCATATCAATTCAACACATAATTCTCACACATCATCCTCATTAATCATCAACTTGCCATTTCAATTAATTCAATACATATACATGGCAAGGCAAGCATGAGTATTCATCACATACAACAATCACTCTCAATTTACTCATGCAATTTGAATGTAAACTCCTCTCCTACCTCGAGGGAAGAGCCGAAACGATTCCAATGCTCCGAATGCTCCATTGCATCACCCGGAATACAATCTACATACCATATGCAAGTATATTCACGAAATTAATAACCATCATAATTCTAAACACTTGCTAGCTTATCATAAAGCTCAACCCTAAGACCTAGACTTGCTAAACACCAACATATGCAATTGTGTTAGGCTTCGGGAATTCCTTTCCCAAAGCCAAGATCCTCTAGATCATAAAAGGCCAACTAAACCCAACAACATCACCATCACATTGTTACTCAATATTCAACTTAGCTCTCATATCCTTCAATAACCACAATGGTTTAGAACCTCATCAAGTCATAATCTTTTCACACCAATCCCTCACATTTCACATTCATAACAACACTCATCACTAAATATCACCTATTAACATTCAATTCAACCTTTCAAGCTATATTATATCCTTTTCCCTAAATTCTTAGGGCTAGGGTTTTCATCAAAACCCAACAACATTTACCCATGCTCATTAATCACCACCAATGGTCATTTTTCATCATTAATATCACTCTCTAATATCATTAAACCTACATTCTACTCACATTTCACACTTTCCCCAATTTATTAAAGTTAGGGTTTTACTAAAAACCCAACGACACTCATTAATACCCATTTATTTCTCATCACCTTCCAATATTAATCTTAAGTACCTTATTAAATGCTTATAAAGGCACACATTTAAGCGACCTCACCTTAGGGTTTTCCACATTAATGCTCTCCCAACAACCCATATTCCATAAATACTCCCCCAAGCCATGAAACTCATAATAATGATATTAACTTCATTAAAGATGGTGAGAAGAGCTTACCTCACCATAAAACGAAAATGGAGTCAAGGAAGGGAGAGAGGGAGCATGAAATAGAGTGGGAGAAGGAGAGCTCTATACCACCATCGTTGACTCCTTCAAGCTTGAAGCAACCAAAATGGAAGAAAGAGGAAGAGTACACCACATTTGGATTTCTTTGGAGAATGGAAGAAGGAGAAAGAGAATAGGAGAAGAGATGAAGAAGACGAATAAGGAGGAGGAGAAGTAACGTGAAGCATAAGAGAGGTAGAAGGGTTTATGTTTTAATATTTTGCTTCACATTAAAATTTCACCGTTTTACAATAAACAGGCTCTCAGTTCGGGCTCAATACTAATCCCAAAAATTATTCCAAATATAGATTCGGATTCCTAATAATATTCTTAACAGCCCTGACCAATGGCATCTCAATCGGAGACACTTGGTCTGACACCCATATTCTATTCGGGTATAATTTTAACTCGTTAAATCTCAGTAAATCATAAATATCCATAATAAATCCCAATTTAATCATTCCCATGCTTTTGGGACACAAATAACTCATATATAATTATTTATTATTTATTCTCATCAATTATTCATTTTTATAAAATTCGGGATGTTACAGGAAACATATTTCCAATTACATCTCATGCAACTCTTGGATGATTGAGTGAGTAACTTTTTACCCTTACTCATCTTATGAATTTAAGCTTAATACTTATGCCTCTAAGTTATTTTCAATCTAATTGAAAAACTTAGTTAAGTTAAGGCCTAATAAAAACAATTTGGATATTACAATTATCCCATCGTGCCTTACTAATATAAATGATAGCACCCTGCTTTGGCAGGCCTATTATTTATTGACATTAATCTCGACGAGTGTTACTTATTAGAAGACGTTCAAACTTAATATTAATGCTTCTAGGTTCTTCAATCTGATTAAAGTTACCTAGATAAGTCCAATAACAAATGGTTGGATAATCCAATTATCCATCATCCTTTACTAATATCAATAAAAGCACCTTGCTTTGGCAGAGCCTACACTTTATTGAAACTAGCGTTGATGAGTGTTGCTTATTGGAACGCGTTTTAGACTATTCATACCTTTAGGCCATTCCAATCTCATTGAAAATTGTCTATTTAAATAAAACTTAATAAGTTATACTTGGATAATCCAATTATCCAATCATGTCCTACTAAACATAAATAAAGGCACCCAACTATAACATGACCTGTACTTTATCTATATCGAGTTTGACGTTAATACTTATTAGAAGGTATGATTGTCGAGCTTGAGGGATTTCAATTTTCTTAAACGCTTTATTACCAACTTTCATTAAACGCTTTAACGCAAAATAAAACCCTAAAACATGCAATAAAAAAATGTGAGATGGTTATGGTCTTCCTAGAAAATAAAATAAAATAAAGTAAACCTAAAGGAACTATGGTGCCTTGACTTTGTGAAGTTCTACTTCTTGAAACCACCATCCTTCTGGAGTCACCACTCCTTTGTTCTTTTCAAGGTCATATCCACCAAGAGTCACTACTCTAGGTTTTTTCTAGGTCTCCACCTTGTTGGCTTCTTCAAGATTATAATGTAATAAAGAAACTCGTTTTACATACTAGTGAAGGGTTAAGAGAAGAAATTCAAGAATAGATAAAGACACAACATGCAGGCTGTATTTAAAATTAAATAAAAAATTCTAAGACCATAACCATTCACCTTTGGATGTGCTAATTAATTAATTAACAGAGTGATCAATTGTATTTAAAATAAAATAAATTTTAAAACAAATAATTAAACACGCAGGGTCATTAAAGGAAAACTACGCAAAGAAGTTTGGTGGTTCTGTTGACCGTTCAACGGACAAGGTCAAGGGGAGCCTACCCTTTATAGGGTGCCGAGTGACGTTCCAACCTAAAAATTTAATACTGTAATTAGGTTAGTTCCCAGGAAAGAGAGGTGGATCCAGTGTGACTGCTTAAGTATCAAGTCTTTCTTAGCCAGAACGTCCAACTGACCATTAACAGCTCAAAATATTTGGATATGATTTCAAACAATTTGAAATCCTAATTTTAAGTTTCAACTCTTGAATCATAAATTTTGGAACGACTAAGGTTTAACTTTTAAACCTTATCTTTTGACCCCAACAACTATCCTAAAATAAGAATAGTCAAGGTTTAACTTTTAAACCTTATCTCTAAAGTATCAACAATCACTTTATTTTTAGGAATGATTAAGGTTTAAATTTTAAACCTTATCTTTAGAGTTCAAGATGTTTTATTTTGAATCCTATTATATTTGATAAATATTTTAGCTTTAATTTGCAACCTTTGCAAATCCTATCAAACTTATAAATGATTAAATATTTGATTTTAAAATTATTAAATTTAATAAAGATCTTATCTTCTATTTGTAACAATTACAATTCATATTAAATTTAATAAATATGAATCAATTTGCAACTCCTACAAATCACATTAATTTTAAAAGGATCATATACGATGCAAATCCTATTAAAATTAATAAGAATAAATTATTTAAAATTTATAACTCTTACAAACTTTAAATTTAACAAACAATTAAAATTTGATTTGCAACTTTTACAAATCAAATATTTTATTTGTACCATTTACAAATAAATAAAATACCACGATGGCTATGTTTCAACTTTTGAATCCTAGTTTTTCATTACGGCTAGTGTTTAACTCTTAAACTTTCTAAACACAATCTCACATGAACAATTCATATTAGAAAGAGAAAACATATAGACATGCATTGCATACAACCCTTGATTTCAATTTAATTAAACAAACATAAAACATGCCTTATAATTAGAACACATATAAAACAATCACCATTGCAACATACAACATGTTCATATAATAAAGCATATCCCAAAACATGTTCTTTAATTCAAATGCTGAGAAAAGCAATCAATATACACAAAAAAATAAATTGATATTATCTTTCAAAAAGGTAGAACCTTTGCAACATATTTCATAAAAAAAATTCAACATTTGCATAGTATCTCATTAAAAATGCAACCTTTGTATCATATCTAATAAAAGATGCAGCCCTTGCAAAAGATTCAACCTTTATAATTCCTTTCGTAAAAGAAATTTTTTTTTCACATGTTCTATAAACATTTGCCCAAAACACGGTTTTGCAACCAGACTCTGATACCACTGTTAGGAATCCCACTCGGATACGTAGTTAAAAAATAAGGATTCCTATAGGATTTGTAAAACGTTGTGTATCAGAGCATAAGACAAAAAAAATTATACGTTTTAGGGTTACCTCTTGTAGAAACTTTGTAGCAGTATTAGCCTCATCCTTTAGAAGTCCACACGAGTACTCCCACCAGAAATGCTACACCTTGCAAATGCTAGTTTGATAGCATGTAGCTTTTTCAACTTTTATAAATCTTGTGTCTCTTTTTGGGTGAACCGCCTATGAGCATCTTATGCTCTATTTATAGGCTTAGGTTTGACCTAATTTGTTCTTTCTAAAGAGTGAGCTCCTTACTCATTCTAAATAAGTTAGGCCCAATAGCTTTATTTTAGTCCTATGAAAATAAAAGCTATTTTCTGATGGGCCTACTCTATGTGTGTGATCCTATAAGCGGCATCTAGCAATGCATCATTATATCTGGATATTATTTAATATCAACATAAACTATCAGTGATAATTATTTTATATGCTTGTTCCTTTTGTCACGATATCCTAATTAGCCCAAAGGCATGGTCGCGTCATCCTTGTACGACCCAATTTATTTTACTTGATACCGAAGTAGACTTTATCTGAATAAATATCCAATATTTATTCTTTCTAGCATGGTCATGCATTTCCTTAGTCTCACTCTATCAAGTGGCTTATAGATATCACTTCTGTCACATAAGAGAGACAAATCTCATCTACATCACTAAAATCCATCTGCATAATTTTTCATTGCCTAATCACAACCTTTATAGTCCTCTTCTTACAGAAGACGTTTGGTTGTATTAAAACAACAAACTCCTTATGTAGGAATCTTAGTGACTTCAGGTCGAAGGACTACATATACCATTATCACATTGAGAATTGTTTATGGCATTCATGTAATGATCCATGCAACGTTCTCATGGTGGGTCTATCTGGTACATCATTACTTTTAATGTGTACCCGTGTGAAGACTTGATATCATCTATATTCATGATCTGTGAGATCAGATCATCAGTACACTCACACACTATTCTTAATGTATTTACATGTCCCCATATAAATACTTGACTAGGGATATTTTAGGAATAGCTCCCATATGACCTATTGCTCTAAGGATAAATAAAGGCTATTAAACTATTTAACTAAAAAAGCCTTATTCAAAATGATGTATCCTATATAGGCTCTTAGTGTATATTTCCAACACTTTGGCCCTCCCCTCTTACCTTAAACTCTAGGTCTCATTTTTTCCTATTGGACAAAGACAATCTCATGGCCAAAAAGGAAAAAACTTTTGCTCAAGAAAAAAGAAAAAAATTGAAAAGGACTTCGAGACATGAAAAATAAAAGAGTAGGATACAAGGGATAACCTTACTCCCCTCTTCCAAAAAGCCCTAATTTTAAAGTGGTTGCTAGGTTTTTTCAAGAGTGAAACTCTTTAAAAGAGGAGGAAAAATGAGATGCAAAGGGCTTTATTCTAGGGATTTGTTTTTCTCATTTTTTAGGTTTTCTCATTTTGAGGCTCTTTTTCTTTTCTAGGCCTCTTCTCATTAGGTTTCTTTTATCTTTGGGTTTTAGAAAATTAGGATTTACAAAAAAAGTTTAAGAGAAATACTTTCCTTTTCTATTTTTATTTTCTCAATAAGGGGCTAATAGCTTGAGGGAAAGGAGAGGAGGGTTCTATTCTATATTTCTAAACCAAAATCAAGAGTAAAAGGAAGTGTTTGTATTTGTATGTTGAAACAGGTTTTAATGAATGACAAATAATTGAAGGATCAAGAAATCTAAAGGATGTTGTCAAAGCAATTAATCAAAAATCATGAAAATCAAGAATGATTCGGGTCAAGAAATTAAAATGCAAAAAAAATTGATTCAAGGCATTCTTAGAAGTTTAAAACAAGAAAAGTGCTAAGGAATCAAGAACCATGAGCTATACTGATCCAAAATGCATCAGAATACATCAAAAAATGAAGAAACAGGTGCAAAGGAAACATAGGAATCGATTCCCTATCGGAATCGATTCCCACGTGTAAAAGGAAGCAGGAATCGATTCAAGGCCATTGGGAATCGATTTAAGGGGTTGGGAATCGATTCCCCCCTTGTAGGAATCGATTCAGGAAGAGCAGGAATCGATTCAAATGTGTAGGAATCGATTCCCCTTGCCAGGAATCGATTCATTTGATGTTTTTAGTGCAAAAATGACCTGGAAGAATCGATTCATAGTTGGAATCATGTGCTGAATCATGGAAATTATCAGTATGCGTTTTTAGAAAGTTAACTCTGCTGATTCCTCTCTCGAGACTCTCTAATTGAAACGGCGTTGCACTTATTGAGGCAGACAATTGCACTTCTCAAGTCAGGAAACATGGATCGCTGGCAAATTAAGTTTTCCAATGCATTAATTGAGGAACCGGTGGAATTTAAATTTTGGCAGCATGTCCTTTGGAACTCCTATAAATAGAGAAGAGATGGAAGGCAGAAGCACACCAAGCATAACACAGCAACGAAATTACTTGCTTTCTTTCTCTCTTTACTTACTCTCTGATTCTTTTCTTGGCATAATTAATTTCTTGAGAGTTATAGTGTGAGGAAAATATTTTTGAGTGCTAAAACTTACATATTCTTTTGAGAGAAGAAAAATATTTTTCAAGTGATTAAAATTTGTATATCCACTTTATTGAGAGAGTCACACTTGTAAAATCACATTCACAAATTCTGAGAGATTTTAGGTTAGGATTCAACCTTGTAATTGAGAGATTGGGTGGGTTGCCCTTTTGCTTGTGAGGATTAAGTTCTTGAGTGTGGGACACTAAGAAGCTGTAATTGCTCAAAGCGTGTATCTCAAATTCTCAATAGCGGAAATCCTCTAAGTGGGTTAAGTGGAGGCGAGACGTACACCGGTGTGGTGGAACTCGTATATATCGGTTTGTAAATCTTCTCTTCCCTAATCTCTTTAAATTTGTGCTTTTAAATTGCTTGCTTAATTTGTTACATTTAATAACTTTGTTATTTAAACTTCTTTATTATTCTAATTAAGATTAAGTTTATCATCTTCACTAAACATATTTGTTAAAGAACCAATTTCACAAGCATTTCAACAAAAGTTTTTAATACTCAATTCACCCCCCCCTCTTGAGTAATTGAGGCCACTTGGTTAACAAGTGGTATTAGAGCTTGACTCTTGGTAAATTAAGCTTAACAGCTTCAAGAGAATGAATGGCCTCAAATTCTTTAAACTTTTTTCCTGAGGGTGGTGCTACAAACCAACCTCCTGCTTTTAATGGGGAAGGTTATGCTTTTTGGAAAGAAAGAATAAAGATTTTTGTTCAATCAATTGATTTAAGAGTTTGGAATGTTATTGAAAATGGTCCTTTCATACCTATGCATATTGTTGATGGTAAACAAATAGAAAAACCCATCGATGATTGGACTAGTGATGAAGAAAAGAAAGTATAATATAATTATAAAGCCAAGAATCTAATCACTCTAGCCTTAGGGCCCGATGAATTTTTTAGAATAGTAACCTGTAAATCTACCAAAGAAATATGGGATACTCTACAAATTACTCATGAAGGAACTAGCGGTGTTAAGGATTCTAAAATTAGTACTTTAACTAGCCAATATGAAAGTTTTAGAATGAATTCTGGAGAAACCATCTTAGAACTTCAAAAAAGATTTACCTTGATTATTAATCATCTTATTACTCATGTAAAATCTTACACTAACAAGGAGCTTATCCATAAAGTTCTAAAAAGTCTTACCAGGGAATGGCAACCTCTTGTCACCGCTATCAAACAATCACCAAACATAAATGATATGTCTCTTGCCACATTATTCGGTAAGCTTCAAGAGCAAGAACAAGAATTAAAAGACTTGAAAATGGCGGAGGAAGAAGAAAAGACTTCCAAGAAGAAGGGGCTAGCTCTTAAGGCCACCTCTATTGAATAAAACAAATCTAAAAGTGATCAAGAAGAATATGATGATGAGTTAGGCCTATTTGTGAGGCGTTTTGGAAGGCTCATGAGAAACAAAAGATTCCAAAAGGGCTTCACTTCTAAAGGTAAGAAATTCGTTCCCAAAGACAATAATTCCTTACCAACTTGTTTTGAATGTGGAAAGGAAGGACATTTCAAGGCGGACTATCCAAATCTCAAAAAGAAAAACAAGGATCAGAAAGGAAAAAGGAGAGCATACATAACATGGGATGACAACGAGGTGAGCAGCTCGGATGAATCCGAGAATGAAGAAGCAAACCTCTGTCTCATGGCCAACCATCAAGATGAAGACGATGAGGTAAACCTCCATGATTTAGATAAAGATGAATTGCTTGATGCGTTTGATGAATTATATGATAAGTTTGTTAAACTTTCTAGTAAGTATAAATTATCTAGAAAAACCATAGAAAGTCTTGAAATGCATCTTATCGAACAGGTAAAAGAAAATGAGATTTTGAAAAAGGAAGTAGTAAATGTTCAAGCATGCTCTAAAACCAAACCTTGTGAATTTGTTAAGAAATGTGACATTCTAGAAACTAAGGTTTTAGACTTGAGTAAAACCTTAGAAAAATTTACAAATGGTAGAGACAACTTAAATGTTTTGCTTGGAAAACAATGTTGTATGTTTGATAAAACAGGACTAGGTTTCAATGCCTATAAGAAACAAAAGAATTATAAAAACTTCTTTATACCACCTAGTAAAACTGCATCACCTTTCATGAAATGCAATTATTATGGTTTTAAAGGACATAGTGCATCTAATTTTAATGTTAGAAAACTAGGGCCAAAGGTTGTGAGAAAAGTATGGGTTCCTAAAGGAACATTACCTCAAACTAACCTACAAGGACCCAACATAAAATGGGTACCAAGCTCTCTAACTTGACATGTTTTGTAGGTATGTTTTAAAGCGAGTAACACCCATAAGTATTTGGATAGTGGGTGTTCAAAACACATGACGGGAGATAAAAGTAAGTTCATATCATTTACTCCACGAAATAAAGGGTTCGTTACATATGGAGACAACATAAAGGGAAGAATTCTAGGAATCAGAAACGTTGGTAAAAACTCTTCCACTTCTATAAATGATGTATTATATGTTGAAGGACTCAAACATAATTTGCTTAGCATTAGTCAATTATGTGATAAGGGCTATAAAATTGTCTTTGAATCAAACTGTTGCATAATTGAAAATAAGATAGACAAGGAAACAAAATTTGTTGGTCAAAGAGTTGATAATATTTATATGATTAATCTTGATTGTCTTGCTTCAAATGATGTGCAATGCTTCATAACTAAAGAGGATGAATCATGGCTATGGCATAGAAGAATTGCTCACATTCATATAGACCATTTAAACAAACTTGTTTCAAAATATTTAGTAATTGGTTTACCAAAATTGAAATTTGAAAATAAATTTTGTGACGCATGTCAAAAGGGAAAACAAGTAAAGGTTTCCTTTCAAGCAAAAAATGTCATTTCAACAAATAGACCTTTACAACTTTTACACATGGATCTATTTGGACCTTCAAAAGTTAAAAGTTTTGGTGGAAATTATTATGGTCTCGTGATTGTGGATGATTACTCTAGATATACATGGACATTATTTCTTACTCACAAAAATGAAGCATATCAAGCATTTAAGAAACTTGCCAAGATCATCCAAAATGAACAAAATTTGAAAATAGCATCATTCGAACTGATCATGGGGGAGAACTTGAAAACCAATCTTTTGAAAAAATTTGGCATTGAACATAATTTTTCGGCTCCAAGAACTCCACAACAAAATGGAGTAGTTGAAAGGAAAAATCGATCTTTAGCGAAGCTCGCAAGAACTATGTTGAATGAAAGTAATATTGCAAAACATTTTTGGGCCGATGCAGTAAATACTGCTTGCCATGTTATGAATCGATGTTTGATAAGGCCTATATTAAAGAAAACCCCTTATGAGCTTTATAAAGGAAGAAAACCAAATATTTCTTATTTCCACATATTTGGATGCAAATGTTTTATTTTAAACAATGGAAAGGATAATCTCGGCAAATTCGGTGCAAAATCTGATGAAGCAATATTCTTAGGTTATTCATCTACTAGTAAAGCATATCGACTCTTTAACAAATGAACTTGTACAATTGAAGAGTCTATACACGTTAAATTCGATGAACTTAACCAAAATCTTTCGAGAAAGGAAATTGATGATCTTGTAGGTACCTTCCAAGAAATAAACTTGGAAGATAAAGAAGAAAACAAAATTGAAGGAGATGCAACACAAAATGACGAACCTTAACAAAAGGAGTGGATCACCGTAAAGAATCACCCCTTGGACAATGTCATAGGTGAAATAACAAAAGAAGTACTCAAAACACTATTAGAAATGCATGCAATCACTTAGCCTTTGTATCACAAATAGAACCCAAAAACATTAATAAGGCTATTATTGATGAACATTAGATGTTGGCCATGCAAGAAGAATTAAATCAATTTGAAAGAAATGAAGTTTGGGAACTTGTGCCAAAACCAAATGATCATCAAATAATAGGCACTAAATGGGTTTTTAGAAATAAGCTAGATGAAAATAGAATAATAACAAGAAATAAAGCTAGATTAGTCGCTAAGGGATATAATCAAGAAAAAGGAATAGACTATGAAGAAACATATGCTCCCGTAGCTAGGTTAGAAGCCATAAGATTATTGTTAGCTTTTGCTTGTTGTATAGATTTTAAGCTTTATCAAATGGATATCAAAAGCACTTTTCTAAACGGTTATATTCAAGAAGAAGTTTATGTAAATCAACCTCCCGGTTTTGAAAATCACAAATTTCCAAACCATGTTTTTAAATTGAGAAAAGCTTTATATGGTTTGAAACAAGCTCCAAGAGCTTGGTATGAATGACTCAGTAAGTTTCTTCTTGAAAATAATTTTGAAAGAGGAAAGGTTGATACAACACTGTTTATAAAACGTAAAAACCATGACATCCTTTTGGTACAAGTTTATGTTGATGACATAATATTTGGTGCTACTAACGAAATTCTTTGTCAAGAGTTTACTAAGATTATGCAAGATGAATTCGAAATGTCCATGATGGGAGAACTCACATTCTTTCTTGGGCTACAAATTAAGCAAAAAAAAGAAGGAACTTTCATCAGTCAAACAAAATACTGCAAAGAACTACTCAAAAGGTTTGAAATGGATAAAGCAAATGAAATAGCCACACCAATGAGTACTTCTTGCTACCTAGACAAAGATGAGAAGGGTAAGGACGTTGAAATAACTAAATACCGAGGTATGATTAGATCCTTACTTTACTTAACAACTAGTAGACCCGATATTATGTTTGCGGTATGTATGTGCGCTAGATATCAAGCATGTCCTAAAGAATCACATCTCACTGCCGTAAAAAGAATTTTAAAATATCTTGTGGGTACTCAAAATGTTGGTTTATGGTATCCCAAAAGTGCTGAATGTATTCTTGTAGGATATTCTGATTCTGATTTTGCTGGGTGTAAATTAGATAGAAAAAGGACCAGTGGTACTTGTCATATGCTTGGAAGCTCTCTTGTTTCTTGGCATAGCAAGAAACAAGTAAATGTCGCGTTATCCATAGCTGAAGCAGAATATGTTGTAGCTGGAAGTTGCTGTGCTCAAATCCTATGGATGAGACAACAACTTCTTGATTTCGATGTTGTTCTAGATCAAATACCCATTAAATGTGATAACACCAGCGCCATTAATATCTCCAAGAATCCGGTTATGCATTCACGGACAAAACACATAGAAATCCGTCACCATTTCATACGAGATCACGTTTTAAAAGGAGATTGTGTTCTTGAATATGTTGAAACTTCTAAACAATTGGCGGATATTTTCACTAAACCCCTTCCAAAGGAACAGTTTATAAATATTAGAAGGGAATTAGGCATTTTAGAAATTGTTTAATCACAAATTTCATTCTCTTAAATATTATCACAAATCTTTAACTTAAAGATTTACTCTTCTTTCATACAAATTCTATTTCTAAAAATATTGATATACACTATCTTGAGATATTCACATTTACAATAATCATATTAAAAACCCATTAATTGTTTAAAATCTTCATTAAACATATTTGTGAAACAAATTAATCTCTTATAAACCACATGATCTCAAAAAACAAATGCAAATTAACCTTTGATTTTCTTAATAATTTTATGAAACAAAATCATTGGTAAAATTGAAAATTTTTTAAAGCCCTTCACGTTAATACCATCAGGAGGTAAAATCACATTGTCATTTTTATGCAATTATGCAATTCTTGTGACTTCTAAGGCTCCAGCATAGTTCTATTCAAAAGCTTATTCATGCATGTGATTGTAATTTGTCTCTTATGCCTTGTCTTGATTCCTTCTCTACAATTCAAAGCCTTCCTCGTGACATCAACAAAACATGTGAAGGATAAAACCAAATTTCATATTCCCAAAGAAGCAATCACGTGAATTACCTTTCTGCGCGTCAAAATTAGCAAAGAACACATGGAGGAATCGATTCCCCCTCACATGAATCGATTCCCATGTTCAAAAATGCCAAAGGTGAATTGATTCCCCCTACACTGAATTGATTCACGTGTCATGCCTCATAGAAAATGAATCGATTCCCCTCCAGGATAAATCGATTCACACCTTAACATCATGTTGTTTCACGTTGTTTCTTCTATAAATTGACATTACTCCTACGTTTTCCTCACAACACTCCTTGCCACTTCCAGTCTTTATTTCTATCCTCTAAAATCCTCTCTGTTTCCTCTATCTCTTTCAAAAAACATGGCCTCCTCATCTCACAACAGGAAGAAAAGAAGAGGAGATGCTGGTTCCTTATCCTCAAACTCTAATGATCTCTCAAGACTTTTTGAGAATAAACTCCAACTTGACAGGTACCTCAAAAAATTTTTAGAACGACTCCTCATACCTGCTCATTGGCTTGATGTTCCGCTCTTCGACGAACATGATTTTTCGGTACTCAACATCCTTAGGCAACAAAATCTTTTGGAGTTCGTCGCACTTCAAGAAAATCATATTTATCCTGAGTTGATTAGAGCCTTCTACTCAACGTTAAGGATCTCTAATGGACGTTGCCTAGCCAAAATCAAAGGGGTAACCATTAACCTTGATGATAATGTTCTTCATCAAGTCGGGAAGCTTCCACTAAATAATGTTGATTTCTTTGGCTCTGAACTATCTCCCGATTGGGAATATAATATTGATGCTCGTGCTTTTCTAAATCTATCTTCTACTTCCAAAAGCACCGTTGGGGAGCTAAACATTGATCATCGCCTTCTGCACTACTTTTTAGTCAAAATCATGCTTCCAAAAGGGTCAAACAATGCTAGAGTAAGTGAGAACCAAACTCTTATTCTTTGGGCTATGCTCCATGAAAAAGAGATAAATTGGATCAAACTTATTCGCAATCATATGACTGACTCTAAAAGACTCACCAAACTTCCTTATGTTGTTCTAATCACCAAGCTTCTCAAACATTTCATTGTTGATCTTTCAAATGAAGTAAAAGAAGCAGTTGGGCGTAAAGGTAAAATAGGGAGCACTCATCTCTCAAAAATGGGTTGGCACAACCAAGATGGTGCTTGGCCATACTCACCTCCAAATGGACAAAGCAATGATGACAATGATAATCAACCTCAACAACAAGCATTTCTTCCACCTCCTACAAATCCAAATGATGCTTTCTTTAATAGGTTGACCTCTCATTTCGATACCCATTTTGATGCAATAAATGCTCGTTTTGATGGGTTGACTTCTCGTATTGATGGAATGGAGAATAATATGAATGTGTGTTTTGACCAAATAGAAGACAACATGACTACCCACTACAATGAACTCTCTCAACAATTTTTTGAGTTTCGATTTTTTAATCCTTGAAGTTAGTCTTTGTTGTATACATCTTTACTTGTATCCTGTTCAATAAAATTTTGTTGTTTGTTTAAATTCTTTTTGATTTTTGATGATGCCAAAGGGGGAGATAAAACATCTCTATATATCCTTGTTAAATTGCATGATTAAGGGGGAGCCAATATGATATGACATCTCAAGTGGTACACTAATGTATGAAAATTTAAATTAAATTTGATAGGGGGAGTTCCATACCTTGAAAATATAACTGTTATGAAACTAACACCCCAGAGATAAACAATTGTTGTCATCATCAAAAAGGGGGAGAATGTATTTGTATATTGAAACAGGTTTTGATGAATGACAAACAATTGAAGGATCAAGAAATCTAAAGGATGTTGTCAAAGCAATTAATCAAAAATCATGAAAATCAAGAATGATTCGGGTCAAGAAATTAAAATGCAAAAAAAATTGATTCAAGGCATTCTTAGAAGTTTAAAACAAGAAAAGTGCTAAGGAATCAAGAACCATGAGCTATACTGATCCAAAATGCATCAGAATACATCAAAAAATGAAGAAACAGGTGTAGAGGAAGCATAGGAATCGATTCACCCCTATCGAAATCGATTCCCACGTGTAAAAGGAAGCAGGAATCGATTCAAGGCCATTGGGAATCAATTTAAGGGGTTGGGAATCGATTCCCCCCTTGTAGGAATCGATTCACACATTGTAAAAACGCCAGGAATCGATTCAGGAAGAGCAGGAATCGATTCACATGTGTAGGAATCGATTCCCCTTGCCAAGAATCGATTCATTTGATGTTTTTAGTGCAAAAATGACCTGGAAGAATCGATTCATAGTTGGAATCATGCGTTGAATCATGGAAATTATCAGTACACATTTTCAGAAAGTTAACTCCGTTGATTCCTCTCTAGAGACTCTCTAATTGAAACGGCGTTGCACTTATTGAGGCAGACAATTGCACTTCTCAAGTCAGGAAACATGGATTGCTGGCAAATTAAGTCTTCCAATGCATTAATTGAGGAACCGGTGGAATTTAAATTTTGGCAGCATGTCCTTTGGAACTCCTATAAATAGAGAAGAGATGGAAGGCAGAAGCACACCAAGCATAACACAACAACGAAATTACTTGCTTTCTTTCCCTCTTTACTTACTCTCTGATTCTTTTCTTGGCGTAATTAATTTCTTGAGAGTTATAGTGTGAGGAAAATATTTTTGAGTGCTAAAACTTACATATTCTTTTGAGAGAAGAAAAATATTTTTCAAGTGATTAAAATTTGCATATCCACTTTATTGAGAGAGTCACACTTGTAAAATCACATTCACAAATTCTGAGAGATTTTGGGTTGGGATTCAACCTTGTAATTGAGAGATTGGGAGGGTTGGCCTTTTGCTTGTGAGGATTAAGTTCTTGAGTGTGGGACACTAAGAAGCTGTAATTGCTCAAAGCGTGTATCTCAAATTCTCAATAGTGGAAATCCTCTAAGTGGGTTACGTGGAGGCGAGACGTACACCGGTGTGGTGGAACTCGTATATATCGGTTTGCAAATCTTCTCTTCCCTAATCTCTTTAAATTTGTGCTTTTAAATTGCTTGCTTAATTTGTTACGTTTAATAACTTTGTTATTTAAACTTCTTTATTATTCTAATTAAGATTAAGTTTATCATCTTCACTAAACATATTTGTTAAAGAACCAATTTCACAAGCATTTCAACAAAAGTTTTTAATACTCAATTCACCCCCCCCTCTTGAGTAATTGAGGCCACTTGGTTAACAGTGTTTGTTCTTTTTTGTTAGAAGTAGGAAGGGTAAAACTCTCCCCCTTTTGGGGACATTTGTACATTTTGATTTCCCGTATTATGTATGTTCAAGATACTATTTAAATGAATGAATGAGCTTCTATTTAAGATTTTTTTTGTTCCTTTAAATGTTGCTATTTAAGTTTGGTTTGGTTTTGA